>CM052814.1:5461378-5500067 GCA_028533885.1 Nasua narica | reverse complement strand
TGCCAATAAATCTCTCCCTGGGCCTGTAAATATTTGTATAAGGTCCATTAACTGCATTAAGTTGCCGTGGATAAACCAGGCACTGACAGGCAACTCTCATAAACCACAGGAAGAAAACCCACTTGGTGGATTATTTGCAATAAAATTTTAATTTTTTCAGAGCGTTCTGTGAAAGCCCGCCTGAGCTGGCTTCCGGCACTTTACACATTTCTGGAGCGGCTCTCTTTACCCGTGTTTACCATATGACTTGAGTTTAAAAGCCGCCCAAGCAAAACACAAGTAGACAGGTAAGCTTGCTGGTCATATACAGTATGTATATTTATACACACGCAGCAAAGGAAACCATACGAACTATGTCTAGCACCTCCTAACACAACTAAGTAACTATAATAATCAACGGGTCTACCCGAGGACCCCAACTTTCTTTATCTTTTAATTTAAAATAAAGTTTTCCTCTTTTTTTTTTTTTAAATCAAAACGGTATGTCCATTATAGACAAACAGAATGTTAAAAAGGAAATTTGGAACACAACAATTCTTAGTGCACCCTCCAGGGTAACTTAGGGAGTATCCTTTCTCATCTCTCTAGAGACTGTGTAGTTTCAAGGGGCGCTAATTTAAAATTAAACCTAACGTCATTTGCTTCAACTTAAAATAAATTGAATTAAAAATAATGCCTTTAAGGGGCACCTGGATAGCTCAGTCAGTTAAGGGTCTGACTCTGGATCTCAGCTCAGGTTTTGATCTCAGGGTTATGAGTTCAAGCCCGGTATCGGGCTCCATGCTGGGTGTGGAGCCTACTTAAAAAATAATAATAATAAAGAAATAAACTTAAAAAAAAAACCTTTAGCAATGTATCATATCTTTCAATAATATCTTTCAGGGTGCCTCACTGGTTGGGTTGGTGGAGAGTCTGACTCTTGATCTCGGGGTCATGGGTTCAAGCCCCATGTTGGGTACAGAGATTACCGAAAAAAATAAAATCTTTAAAAAAATTAAATATTTTTCAAGACTTTTTCAGACTAAAAGTGCCAGGAATTTCATAGTGTGAATGTACTCATTTATCTATTTCTCAGTCCGTGTGGGCATTGTTCTATCTGCTTTTGTGTTCTCTATGATAGCAGTAATGACATTTTGCAACCAAATCCTTGTATATATTCTGATTTCCTTAGATTAATCTTCCAGAAATAGACTTGCTGAGTCGAAGGTTCTGACACATATTGCCGAATTGTTCTACATGTTGTTTGTGTATCCTTCTACCAGCCATGAATACCTTTTCAACCTGGACCCAAAAAACCCCCCAAAACTAAAAATGACAACAAAAAAAACTTTGTCAAATCAATAGGGAAAAATAGCATCATGTAACTGGCTTAATTTATATTTGTTTAATTGCTGGTAAGATTGAATGCCTACCATATATTCATTGACCATTGATGTTTTTTATTTTGGGCTGCCTTTTCCATCCTGTGCTTGATAGTTTCCAGAGGTTCTTGTTACTGATTTGTAAGACCAGTCTCTCCATCTCAGGGATGTTGATCCTATGTGTTTTTAATATTTTTCCTGGTCTGCCACTGACCTTTTATTTATTTTTATTTTTTATTTTTTAAAAGATTTTATTTATTTTTTTGACAGAGAGAGAGAGATCACAAGTAGGCAGGGAGGCAGGCAGAGAGAGAGGAGGAAGCAGGCTCCCCGCTGAGCAGAGAGCCCGATGCGGGGCTTGATCCCAGGACCCTGAGATCATGACCTGAGCCGAAGGCAGAGGCTCTAACCCACTGAGTCACCCAGGTGCCCCTGACCTTTTATTTTTTGCCCCGAAGTGGTTAAAAAGAATATGTAAACGTCAGTCCTCTCTTTTTCTGATTTCTGTATTTGTTATTATTTGTAGAAAGGCTTCTCCACTCCAAGATCATATAAATATTTAACTATCTTTTTTTTCCCCAGTGCTTGTTTGGGTTCATTTTTTTTATATTTAAATCTTTCTTCTGTGGACTTCATTTGGTGTCATGTAAGAGGGGGAAGTTTAATTCAATTTATTTTAAATGTAGTCAAATGCTCTACCCCTGAGCTATGCCCTCAATTTATTTTAAATGATTAGCAATTCAAAAATTAATCAGTTTTTTCTCCAAAATGTATTTTTTTAAATTTAAATTCAGTTCATAAACATATGCTGTATTATTAGTTTCAGAGGCAGAGTTCAGTGATTCATCAGTTAGTGCCCATCCCCCAGTTACTCGAGCCCCCCACTCCCCTCCCCTCCCCTCCAGCAACCCTCAGCTTGTTTCCTATGATTAAGAGTCTCTTATGCTTTGTCTTCCTCTCTGATTTTATCGTTTTATTTTTGCCTCCCTTCCCCTATGATCCTCTGTTTTGTTTCTTAAATTCCATATAGAAGTGAGATCATATGATAATTGTCTTCCTCCGATTGAAAAATTAATGAGTTTTTGTCCTGTTTTACATTTGCTCCCATTATGTTTGCAGATGGGTTACACGGGAAAGTGCTGATCAGAAGTCGCACACTCGGGGCCCACAGGCACATCTAGCCACGGACACGGTTCAGTTAGTTCAGACAATTTTTGATGTCGTTACCCACCGATAGAAATTAGGAATTTTGATACAGAAAGCTGATTTTACCAATTCTCTTGAGCAATCAGAATAACAAATGTGGGCTCACTTTCCCCCTTGCACAAAGAAATGTGTATTTACCGTCTCCCATCGTCACGGAAGCTCCGTTCCTTCGTCCGCAGGAAGGTGTTTGAGGACACGGTCACCACCACCAAGTTTTGTATGTTTCTTTTGCAACTGAACATATCACAAGAACTCTCTAGTACTAATCGTGTTGCCGTTAATTTTCTTGATGTTTAAGATTATTATGCCAAAAATGATAATTTTGCCTTCTCTTCCATATGTGTATTTTCTCATCATTTTTTTCTTACCGTATTACACTTGCCTAAAACTTCTTGATAATTTCAAATAATGGTCATGACAGCAGACGTCTTTATATTGCACCAGATTTTTTTTTAAGTTTTTTTAAGTTTTTTTTTTTTTTTTTTTTTTAGGAAAGAGAGAGAGTGAGAGAGAGCATGAGAAGGGATAAAGTCAGAGTGAGAAGCGGACTCCCCATGGAGCTGGGAGCCTGATGTGGGACTCGATCCTGGGACTCCGGGATCATGACCTGAGCTGAAGGCAGTTGCTTAACCAACTGAGCCACCCAGGTGCCCTGCACCAGATTTTAATAGGAATGCCCCTAGCGTATTGTATGAAGTAAATGGCGTTCCTTCTGTCCAGGAGGTATACTTTTGTGGGTCACTGATTCCTTATTAAAATCAGTAAAATATATTCAGTTTGATCAAATGAATTGCCAGCGTTTACTGAGACTTCTCTCTGAGTTTAATACACTCTAATAAGAGAAATGCCGAACCATGCCTGTGTTTCTATTATAAATGCCCACAGTGACTGACAAGGACGGACCCTCTCACTGTAATTGCCTATTTAAAAACCAAACAAGTAGGGATTTTGCATCTATTTTCATGAATGAGAATCGGCTATTGTAATCTTCCTCTCTCTCTCTTTTTGGCATTCTGTCTCGTTTCTTGAGATTCGCTCCGAGCAGTGTTCCTCCTGTGGCGCTCGGCTTTGGGTCAGCTGGGACGTTCTTTTTAAACCTGCCAGAAGTTAATTTTTCATTATATGTTTCCTTTTGCTTTCCGCCTGAGGTGTCTTTTTAAGTTAAAAAATAATTTTTAAAAAAGATTTTATTTATTTGAGAGCGAGAGGAAGCAGGAGAGAGGGCACAAGCGGGGGGAGGGGGGGCAGAGGGAGGAGGAGAAGCAGGCTCCCTGCTGAGCAGGGAACCCCACACGGGGCTCGATCCCACGACCGCCGGGATCCTGCCCGGAGCTGAAGGTAGACGCTTCACGACTGAGCCCCCTGGGCGCCCTGAGATGTCTTTTTTCAACGTTTTACACTTCTGTTTGAGACATATTGTCCGAGCAGAATAGTGTATAACGCGTGTCTGTGCCTTTTCAAGGGTATAACAGCAAACCTAAGGCCCATGCAGCCGCCAGTGGAGAAACCCGCTCCTTCTCAGTACCCATAGACTGTGTTGTTTTCTACCTGGACGGCTAGAGGCCTTTTTTCCCCCTTTATCTCTGACATTCGATCTTTGCTAGAATCTCTCTGGATGAAACTTCTTTTATGGAACTTTCCTGGCACATCTCATCTTGGCCCCTTTACTTCTGCGTCTGGTAACGTTTTCTGCAGGTTCTCATCCTTGCAGGGGGCCATCTGGGTCTGTCTGGCCTGGGGTGACAAGAGTTCTGTTAGAGATAATGTGTTCCCATTGAAATCTTCCAGTCTGGGCAAAGGAAACAAGTTTCTGATTTCCTGGCTTCCACAGCCTTAGAAATGTCACGGTCTGTGAGGGTCAGAGGGGGTGGCCATGGGTGGTCCCACAGGGCTCCCAGGCGGCAGCGCCTTCCACACCCGAGAGTCCTCGAGACTCCCTCGGGGCTGCTTGGGGTCAGACGGAGGCAGGAGGGTTAGTCATCTGTGCCACGGATCATTTCATCCTGGGAAAGGCGAGTGTTAAACGCATCCACTCGGAAGATCAAGCCGGGACAGGAAACAGCCCACGTCCCCCGTGCCGACTCCCATGCTGCCTCATGGACCACAGATCGCAGAGCTAGGGCAGAGGGCAGGGGCCGGCAGGCAGCTTTGTTTTCTGATCCACGCCTGAGAAAGTCGGAGCCTATCCAGCGGATTATGGGGGAGCCCGTTGGAAGGCGGCCTGGGGTTTGCAGGCTCCTGGGAGCTCAGAGTTTGTTGCTGATGTTGAATGAGATGTCTTTGCTCTCCGTTTCGGGACAGCGTTCGGGAGGCTGCCAAGGCTACTGTGGGCAGGGGGCCGGCCGGTGTCCTTCGTGTTCTTCCTGTGTATCATTTGGGTGCTAAGACAAGTCCGTGTCTCCAGTCCTGGAGTCCTGACGGTCAATGCCGGCTCGTTCAATGTCACTGACGGTTTTGTGATCAGGCTTTGAAGAGTGGGGCCGTCCGGTGATCACAGAGATATTTTTATTGTCTTAGGGCCTGACAAATCAGAAATGCCTTTCCTTCGGGGGCCCTTCCGTCACAGCCCCCGTGATGGGCCCGAAGTCCCCTATCAGGCTGTCATGACTTCCCCTTCGTCCTGGGAAACGCACGGGGGTAGCAAACACTGGCTTTGTTTATCGTTCCTAAGTACAGTGCATTACAATTCATATGCACCTTTCTAGGAGAAGATAAATCGTACCCATTATGAGAAGGGATGAAAGCACGGTGATCACGACATTTCTGAGGGAAGGTTCTTTGTTTTTCGCTCACTGGATAATGTGTCTAGCGGAGCCTGTCCATTCGGCTCATCTCCGAGGATCCGGAGTCTCCAGCTTACAGATCCCGCTGCAGTGAAGATAATTCAAGGGTGAGGAGCTTCCCCGTTGTGCCCGCGGGGCTTGGCGGGAAGGGTAGGGGCATTTCCAGCCAAGATCTGGAAGCCACACACATGGACATCGGTTCTTGGATGGAGAAAAAAGGGGAGAGTAAAATAACTCTTTGATTCTTTCATGCCTGTTGGAGCCTTGAAACTCTCTCGTCTTTGACTGTAGTACCCGGCAGGTGGGCCCAACCTGGGAAGAATTAGATAAGCCTCCTTTCTCTCATCTAAAGGAGGATTAGATTAGATATATCTAATTTAGATTGGTCCAGGTTGCCTAGACACGGAGACCAGCCCAAAGGACTTGAACCGTCTCTTTTTAAATCGTTTTGTCTTATGGGACAGAGTGCTAAGCAATATTTAGGCACTGCCCTCGCCACCTCAGGCCCTGTGCGAATAGTCCTGGAGGCCCGAGCTGGGTGCCCACTGCCCACAGCAGAGCCTGGGGGTAGGAGGGGGTGAGCGGTGGGCCCTAGGCCGGGCGGGGCTCGTCTGACTCCCTTTAGGCTTCCCCACTAGTCTGGACCGGTCCCACCAGCTGATCGCAGCTTCCTTAGCTATTTAAGGACTCTGTGCCTCAGTTTCCTCCTCTGTAAAATGGGGATTAAAATAAACTTTCTAGGGATGTGGTGAGAATTAAATGAGTTAATGCTGTTGGAACCGTTTCTGGGGCAAGTATTAAGTAAGTACTTAATACTAATTCTTCATGATAGTATTATCACCTTATTTGGATCATTGAGGAGTAAATTTCTCCCTATACTTTTTGTTTTGTTGTGTTTTGTTTTGTTTTGAGAATGTGAGCGCAAGGGGGAAGGGGCGAGGAGAGGCAGCGGGAGAGGGAGAGAGAATCCCAGAGCAGGCTCCTTTCCCAGCACAGAGCCCAATGTGGGGCTCGATCTTACAACCCTGAGATCATGACCTGAGCCAAAATCAAGTGTCTGATACTTAACCAACTGAGCCACCCAGGCATCCTTCTCCCTATTCTTTAATAGAAATGTTTAGATATTAAACAACTTGAATTCTGAATGAAGATGAATGGAAAATTCATCTAATGGGAAATTCAAAGATATCTTAAACGTGTCTTCCCTTGTTGTAGATATATAGCCTATTTTCTGGGTTGGGACGCCTAGAGCCTTATACACTTTGCTTAAAAGCAGTAGATAATGCTTACAAAGTCTCTTAATCCCCTGGGCTTCCCGTGAGAAGGGCTCGGGTACATAGTGACAGTGAATCTCAACTCCATGACGGGTTCTTCCCCAGAGACTCCTGAAACACTCATTTTACAGTAGAGATGACTTCCAGCGAGACTGACTATAAAAAGAATTTCCTTTCCCATTGACTTGTATTATAAAATCAGAGATACGATCACATGAAAAAAATACCCTAACTGATTTGGCAAAAATGCTTTATTAAGGCAGGAGTAGCGGGCGTGCTTGTTTTAGTCCACAATGATGTTGTAAGCCCTTTGGGAGAAGGGACTCCTATTTGTAGCTCACAGAGAGTTAGTACGGGACCTTCGAGTGTGGCAGGCACAGGAAATGTTGACGGGTGTCAGCCAGGTCTTTATAGCAGAAACCGAATTTTTGGAAACTTAGAAAGAGCTGTAAAATTCTTTTCGAGATCAGATATTATTTTAAAAATTAGTATATGAGGAGATGAAAAGAGAAGTACCTAGATCAGAGGGAAGGAGAGGAGCCCGTCTGGGCCCTGCCTCTCTGACGCAGCCCTGGGGGCACCCTTAGAGCTTTAGGGGCACAAGATTACAGCCTCGCTGATGCTGTGACCCCCACCCCTGTGATTCAAGATGAGCCTCCTTTGGCCAGAACACTAGGCAACCCAACTGAGTTTATACAGCTAATGCTGGCATAAGGAGGACCAGAACTCGGGCTTGTAACGGTTCTGGAATACTCCAAGATCTCCCCTCTGCTTTCTCTGTATGACAGGAATTTCTTCTATTTTGATTTACAGGGGAGACTAGTAGGATCAACCCTAAGTGGCTCCTTTCATTTCCTAGGAAAGGAGATTGAATGCAGTAAGTGCAATACCGCCATTAACCAGTAGATGTCACCATGTGCCATGTTATCGTGCCGCTGGTCTCCCACCTGACACAGTACTTGAATTCTAAGACTCTGGGGGGGCCTGGGGCCTGGGAGGAGCTAGCCTTCCTGGCAGCCTCTTGGGCTCACCTCCAGCTTCACTGTTTTCTCAGCCTGGATCAAGTGGAAGATTCTTGGCTTAATATAGAGAAGGTCAGGCTCCCCAACTGAGATGCAGTCATTTATATTAAATTACATTAAATAAAATCACTTCCCGGCTGCCTTGAATGGAGGCCCTTTCCTTCCTCTTATATTGTATCTCCTCTTCAGAGCACCGAAAACCCCCTGTATTCATCGGGGCTGTCCAAAGAAACAGGATAATCGGAGACATACGGAAAACCCCAGAGATTTATTCTAGCATTCAGCTCATGCCCAGAGCTGCGCACGCGGTCTCTGCCTGGTCCTGTGGCCCCCGGCTTCTGCCTCCAGTGAAGGGAGGAAGGTTTTCCATCATCATCATCATCATTTATGAATTGAATACTTGCCGTGCAGAATGCGTTGAATATAAAAATAGCATCTGACCCTGAATTATTCACAGTCTTTTCTCAGCCTGGCGGGGCAGACGCTGAGGCTCACGGGTCAGATTCACACGCCCGTGGATTAATTTCCAGTTAATGATGTTCTAGCTGCGCCAGAAGTGGGCAATGCTTCCTCCATCAGTGACGCGCCCTCCACGCTCCTGCCGTTTCTTCTTTGTGATGATGGGAGTCTGGGGTCTTCGGTCCCCCGTCAGTCCCGATCCATCCAGAGGCCAGCGCTCTCTTTCCGGAAACCAGGGCTGCCCAGCGTGTGCTCCTGCACCCTGGTGCTCCCCTCCTCGAGGGGGTCCCCGGCTCCCAGGCCGGGGTTTGGGGGCTCTTTCCTCCACCTCGACAGGACTGATGTCAATTCCACCGAATCTTAGTGTAGTCTCTCCTGCTAATGAACCACGCTTTCATCGCACGTGTATTCTCTTCTAAGTTCACGATACATTCACTATATCCGCGAAGGCCCTATCTCTGAATTAGGACGCATTCTGAGGTTCTGGGTTGACATGAATTTGGGGGGCACTATTCCACGCGCTGTACCCTCCCACCCGAGTCTGTAGTTCACCCACATGCACATCCGATCTCAGCCTGCCTACTGTCCCTTACAGACTTTACAGAGACAAATGGCTGATATAAATATTTTTTGAAAACTAAACATCAAGATTGATAGATTTTATCAAATTTTATCTTAAAATTCATGGGCCATGAATCTGGCCAAATGTCTAGAAGTTTGATTAAATACTGCTGAAAGGCGAAACACAGTATAAATCCAAAAAGTATATCGAGGCATAAATCCAGGGGCGTCTTCGTCCGCATCTTGAACCTAAGGACCAACGTTGCACATTAGTTAATAGTTGCTTTTTATTCATCTTTGCCTGCGCACGTCTTTGAAATGAATATCTTAAGTGTTTATAAACTGTTCTTCCTTAAGTGTATTGGCGAGTGTCTGGGGGAGGGGGCGGTATAAAGGAGCCTAAGAGGAAGTAAAACACATTTACATTTGAGGGGTACAACTCTGTAACAAAAGGCTTTTTTGTTGGTACAATTGATTACTTAAAAAAACGACGTTCATACATACAAAATTAATATATACTCGTTGCCAAAGACGTGGAAAACCGTGTCGACAGGGAGAGAAAAGAAAATGCTCTTGCAATCCCAACCATCACAAGTAACCATTGTTAATACCAGGGGTATGCTTTCCGGTCTTTTTTTTTTTTGCAACCCTAGTAAATAGTAAATATGTAAATATGAAGGGTGAAGCAAAGAGATCTGCCTTGACCGCATGCATCCACACGATGGCAGCTGCTTCTGCCTTTACGAGGACAATAGAACTCATCTCAAGGAAGATTTGTTTTAATTTAGAGACATTCCTGCTGGTGTGTGTACGCGTGCGTGGTGGGCACCACCCACCCCTCCTCCCTTCCAGGGCGTGGAGAGGAATGGATGGCAACTTGGAGCTGGCAGTTCAAGACAGGGGGACGCCTGAGGGCAGAGCTGCAGAGCGACAGGAAATGGGGGAGAAGCTCTGGCAGCAGAGAAAATGGTAGAACCTCCAGAGGGGCACGGCTGGTGAGGAATTCCCCTTCACAGGAAATGTCTGCTGTTAAATAGGAAGTGGTTTCCTCCCCTGGGCCGTAACCGTCTGCCGTGACTCAACCTTTCAGTAAAAGTGTGCTATTAACAACACCCTTGGGTTGTGTTGCTTTGGTTGGAGCGAAGCACGGAATAAAGTAGAAAGGCAAGGGAGCAGAGGAGCCGGGAACCCGGGTCAGGAGAGACGTTACGGGTATCCGGAATCTACTGTGCATGTCCAATTTGGTGTCATTTTTGTGCTTAGCAAACATGTATCAACAGCACAGGTTCGCATCACTGAGAGTCTTCCACATCCCCTGGTCCTCGGCCCGATAGTCATAGCACGTTTCAAATCCTAGCATTTCCGGTGGCACAGTCGAAGGGATGGCATGACTTAGGACAACGCTAAACGAGGTAGCAAGAGTTCCGCTCCGGTTGCAAATGTGGTGGAACAGTGTCTATCGTTTCTCTGCCCCGGAGTCTAGATAGAGATCCTGCAGCTGGATACCCTGGTGATGCTGTAATGAGCATCTCTGCCTACATCCCTAATTATCTCCTCTAAAACCCCCAGAAGTGGAGTTACAACGGTCCGAGGAGCGTTTCAGAACATCGACCGGCATTATCCATTGTCTTTCCCAAAAGTGGTATTAATGTTGCTTCAACCAGCCAGTGATCCTTCCCAAGACTGGGTGATAGCATTAGTTCATTTTCCCCCATAGTGTACAGTTTAAAAAATAGCCTTATTTTTATTTCCATTTTTTTGGTTACTACTGGTGAGGTTGGATGCTATTTTGCCCATCAGCATTCTATTTCTACGAATTGTCTGTTTCCATCCTTCACCTATTTTTCCTCTTAGGGTGATCTCATAGAATAAGAATGTACCTCGGGGCTCCTGGGTGGCTCAGTCGGTCAAGTGTCCAACTTTTGGTTTCGGCTCAGGGCATCATCCCAGGGTGTGAGATCGAGCCCTCTGCTAGGCTCTGTGCTGAGCGTGGAACCTGCTTAGGACTTTCTCTCCCTTCCTCCCCCTCTGCCTCACCCCACCCCGCTTACACTCTCTCTCTCTCTCTCTCTCTCTCAAAAAAAAAAAAAAAAAGAATGTACCTCTACTGGTTAATTATTGCATGCATTTTGTCCTGATTTAGAATTTGCCTTTTAGGGGCGCCTGGGTGGCTCAGTGGGTTAAGCGTCTGCCTTCGGCTCAGGTCATGATCTCAGGGTCCTGGGATCAAGCCCCACATCGGGCTCTCTGCTCAGCGGGGAGCCTGCTTCCCCCTCTCTCTCTGCCTACTTGTGATCTTTCTCTCTGCCTAATTAATTAATTAATCAATTTTAAAAAAAGAAAGAATTTACCTTTTAGTTATGGCATTGAGGACTTGAGATGTTTTTTAGTTCTGCAATCAAAATTATGTATCTGTTCCCTTATGGATTTGGTGTTATAGTTTAAGAGTCTTCCAAACCTAAGATTACAAGTTTTTGTCTAGCTTCTTTATGATTTCATTTTTTAAATGTTCAGCTTGTTAATCCACTGGGAATTTATTTTTATATAAAAAATGAAGAGGGGCTTTAGTTTAACTACTCAAAGGGCTAGCCGATGATCTCAGCACCCATTATTTTAGATAACCACCTTTCTCCACTGATTATAAATGCCACCTCGACATTATGCTGGATTACACTCAATGCCAAAATGGCCCTTCTCTTCATCTTTAGTAATGGAACTTCCTAGCTTAGCTGGGCGTATGGTTCCCCCAAATCAAAACTGTGTTCCTCAGCCTCCTTTGCTAGTAGGTATGGTCACGTGGCTATGTGAGACATAAGGAATGTTGCATGTGACTTTCAGGACTTGTCCTGAGCGAAAAGGGCCATGCTCTTCTTTGCGTCTTTCCTCCTTTCTGGCAAATGTAATGTGGTGAAGAGAATTCTGGCAGCCATCTTGGACCATGAATAAAAGTTACTTGTTGAACATTACGGCAAAATAGAATTCTCAGTGCCAAAGGGGTTCTTGATGACTTCCTGTCAGCTATGGATTGTTTACCTTGTTTGTTTTGTTTTTTGTTTTTGTTATCTTGTTAATTGTTTATTCTAGTAAATGAGAGAAAGATAAAGTTCTATACTCTTTAAACCATTGTTAGGTTTTTTTATCGGTCATTGCAGATGAATCAGATTCTAACTGATGGGGTTTCTTATTAAGTTCCCTTAGTATCTGCATATTCATGTAACAACATTATGCCATTTGATGTCAACATTGTAACACATTTTATTATGTGACAATGCAGATACCTGTCTTTCTTCTTTTAGAATGTTTTCTTGGCTAGTCTCATTTGTTATTCTTCATGGTAGACTTTATGATAATTATGTCGATTTGCAAACAAAGAAAGTCCCTTGGGGTTTTGATTGAAATTGCATTAAATTTATGAGTTAATATAAGAGCACTGACATTTTTACAATATTGAATTTTATCACCCAGGAATATGGTGTGTCTTTCTGAAATCTTTTTTATATTCCTCAATATAGGTTTATAATATTTCCTTATATCAGTTCTATATACTTTTTATATTTATTGCCGAGCATCTTTTTTATTGTTTCTATTGTTCACAGAATTTATCCCCATAAATTCTTACACTAAAATATAGCTGATTTTCGCAAATTCATATTGTGTGAGAGAACAGACAAAAGTAGATTAAAGAAAGAACTACCACTTCTGCCTTCTAGCCCAATGTCATAACTCATCTTTGGAGTTCATGGATCTGTCTTTTTTTTTTTTAGATTTTATTTATTTATTTGAGAGAGAGAGCAAATAAGCAGGGGGAGCAGCAGGCAGAGGAAGAAGGAAAAGCAAGTTCCCCACTGAGCAGGGAACCCACCATGGGGCTCCATCCCAAGACCCCAGGAGCACAACTGAAGCCGAAGGCAGACGCTCAACCAACTGAGCCGCCCAGGCACCCCCATGGATCTGTGTCTTAAGCAAATTCCTTGATGGGCATTTTTGCTTGAGGAAGTCACAGCTTCATATTTGGTTTGGCAAGATTCAAAGAGGCCTGAATGACATTATTATAAAGTGGGAAGAATTTTAAGTGTCTCCAAGTTGGTTGGGGAAGGGGGGAGGGGCCAAGAGCCGGAAGGTGAGAGGAGAGTGGGGGGTGTCTGGAGAGGGAAGAGGAGGAGGGGGACTCATGTAGATGGGTCCCCAAAGTCAAGTTGCTAGTGTAGACTAGTGCCCAAGGTCGATACGCTAGCGTAGACTGGCACCCAAGGATTATGGTCAGTGGGAAAGTCCCCATGTTGAGGAATAAAAGATGCATTTTTAAGACAATGATGCCTCATATTCGATGTTGTCACCTACACTGTTGTGCAGTAAAGAAGACTCTTTCTCAGTTGCTTTGGCTAAAAGTCTGCTATATACAACAGGTTTGGGTTAACAATGCTTTGGCGAACGAGGAATAGGGCAGTGTCCAGGGTGGCACTAAGCAATGGTGGAAGAATAAAATTGTCATGAGAGGCGAGTTCAAGGCAAAGACTAAGGATCAGTGAAATGTAGGACTCACAGCTAGAGACAGGTCACTGGGAGAAATATAAAGTCCTCTGAGAATCTCATTTAATTGGATGTTGGGTTTTCCACATGGGATGCAGGATCAAGCTGTTTTGTTTGAAATAACGAGAAAGGTAATTCAAGAAACCTGAACGACTCAGGTACTCAGCTGGCAGAAATCTGGGCTACAGCTGTACTTCATTACCTCATCATGTTATTGGTTTTCATTTCTTTTCGGGCCAATATTAAAATATGAAATATACAAATACAGAATATTAAATGAACAACAGTCTCCTCATAAATGACCGTGGCACTCTGACGCACAACCTTTGCAGCAACTACCAGGGAAGTCAGCCCAGGACCTCTGGAGCAGTCAGCCCAGGAATTGAGGACTTGCTCGATGTCAGCCAGCGGACCCAGTTTCCACCCCTGATTCCACCTCAACACCAACCACAGAAAACCAAATATGCTCCCCAAACCGAACCCATGGGATGCCCCTCATTAGCCTTCCCCCAGCCTCCTCGTGCCAACAGCCTCCTATCCGAGTATATGAACCCTTCTCTGTTTCCACTTTAAAGCCTCCCTGCCCCTGACCTGCCTTTCGATTTCCACCAAAGCAAGGGAAGATGGTTAACTCCCCTGAGCAAATAGCCTCTGCTTTCATTTGGGTGGTCTTCTATATTTGCACAACATTCCTGGATTTTCTACAGATAAGCGGTCATGTGAACAGGCAACGAAGACTTCCTCCTTTCTGATAGCTGTACATTGTATCTTTTCCTGTCTTATAGCGTGGGGTTGAAACCACCACCACAGTGTCACCAGATGAGGGCAGTAGCAATCATGAGTTCTTGCTCTTTACTGTATTGGGAATATCTCTAAAGTTTTGCCTTTATTTATTTATTTAAAAAGGTTTATTTATTTATTTGAGGTAGAGAGTTGTCTGTGTGCATGCAGGGCGGAGGGGCAGAGGGAGAGGGAGAGAGAATCTCAAGTGGACTCTAATAAGCACAGAGCCCAAGAAGGGGCTCGATCCCACGACCCATGAGATCATAACCTGAGTGGAAATCATGAGTCAGACACTCAGTCGACTGAGTCATCCAGGGGCCCCTGAAGTTTTGCCTTAAATCCAACACTGCCTATTGGTTTGAAATGGATATTCCTTTTCCTATTTATTAAGTATTTTTTCAGCTCTAGTTTACATAGGTTCTTCTTTTTTAATATCAGAAAGCAATGTTTATAATGTCTATTGAGTTAATCTTTTAATTTTTCTCTTTATGGGCAATAACATATTAATAGATGTTCTAATTTTGTTCCTTACTATATTCTTATAAAAATAAACCTACACGATCACAGTGTGTTATTCTCTTAACACACTGCTACATTTAATTGGCTAATATTTTATTCAGAATTTTTGTATCTATATTCATGAGTCAGATTGGTCTGTAATTTTCTCTTTTTGGTGCTATTTTAGTCAGACTTGGACTTGAAATCTATCTCATCCACCATTAATATTGTAAAGTCTCCTTACTTTTTCTGCTAGCATTAACAACCGGTTGGTTTGAACTATATATTTTTTGTCATGTGAAGGGAGTATGTCTAGATCTGCCATATTTGGAAGATGCAGTTCCTTGGCAATGATTTACAACTGATCCCATGCTTCTTAGTTTTCTCAGACCGACATTCTTTTGAGTTAATTTTGATAATTGTATTTTCCCATAAAATTGCCATTTTGTTAAGATTTTCAAATAATCTGGCATAAAGTTTTACATAGAATTTTAAAAAATTTGCTCCCTATATGTGTGATTATAACCTTTATTTTTAATCAGTGGCTATTATCTCTAATTTGGTACATTTTGGTTTTCTTTTCTTTTTTTTTCCTCCCCCCATAGGTGCAGACTTTTGTTTATTTGTTCTAGATATTTATTTGATGTACAGTTAGGGTTTCCCCAAGACAAGGATTTGAATTCAAGATCTTTCTTTCTTTCTTTCTTTCTTTCTTTCTTTCTTTCTTTCTCTCTCTCTCTCTCTCTCTCTCTCCCTCATTTTTTTAAATTTAACTAAATTCTATGCCCAACATGGGGCTTGAACTCCCGACCCTAAGAACAAGAGTCACATGCTCTATGGACCTAGCCTGCCTGGTGCCCCTGAGTTCAAGTAGTTTATTTGGTTGGTGTAGGGCAACACGGGGTGGGGGGGAGCAGGGAGGTGACCCTGGGGAAGGAAAGCAGCCAAGAAAGGTTGAATTGCTCAGCCAGCCACAGCGCAGGAAGTGACTAGAACGTGATCCCGGGGACTCTGGGGAGTAGAAGCCTGTCTCAGAGTCTTCCCACCTGAGGGATGCTGGAGTGGAGTGGTTTACACACAACTGCGACAGTTATTGGTTGAGGGCTACTGAGTGTGGAGGTGGGGTATGTTGGGGGGCTTAGGCGTGTGCGGAAAGGCCTCCCACAGTCTCAGAAAAAGCTGTCGTGTCTTGCAAAGGGTTGCAGATCCTGGCGCTGGAATTTCTCCAGCAAACCCCAAAGGGACCGTGCCCTTGATGGACAGGAAGCGGCTGCTCTACACCCTCTGGGGCTTATTTATCACTTCTGCTCTTTCACGGGTTTCCAATTAATTCCATCTTTTAGCCTTTTAATTTATTTCTTCTCTCTCTTTTTTTTTAAAAGCATTACCCTCTTTTAAACCTCTTCAATTACATGCTTGTTTCATTTTTTTTACTTTCTGTTTGAGAGAACCTGGGACCTTCAGCCCCTCCTGCCCTCCCCCCAACCTACAGGGAGTTGGGGGGCTGCGGATTGAGTCAATCACCGATGGCCAATGACTGGCCCATCATGCCTTCATAACAAAGCGCCATAAAGCCCTTACATGATGGGATTTGGGCACTTTCTGGGTTGGTGAACACCCGTGTGCCGGGCAGGCGGCTCTGGGCCACCCCACGGGGACACGGGCTCCCAGACGTGGGACTCCTCAGGACCCGGCCCTCCGGCCCTTTCATCTGGCTTTTCACCTATGAGCTTTACGATAAAAGAGAATCGGAAGCACATTACGACTTTGAAGAGCTTATTTGAGCAGACGTGGTTTGGAAGCGGTGAGAAGAGCTCTGCTGAAGCCAGAAGGTACAGAAGCAAGAGAGGAAAGTGTTGATCCGCTGCAGCTTCAAGCTGTTGGCCATTTGTGTCGATGTCTGTCGTTAGGCTTTGGTGTCCTAACCCGGACGCATTTATGAGCTTAGATTTGGGTTCGCTCACTAGGCCGTCGGGGGGTTAGAGCTCCCTCAGAACCATAATAAACTGTAATTGCAATTTTCCGGATTCTAGGAGTTTTCCAGCACATTATGGGACCTGGTTGGGGGCGGGCTTGTGGGAATCCCCAATTTTGTAGCCCCGTTGGACAGACGTGTAAGTGAGCCAGGAACTGATTCTGAAGGGAGAGCAGTGGGATGGGACGGAGCCCCGCCCCCCGTGGGTCCGGTGCTCGCTCGTGCCCCGCATCTATGCACCTAGTGTCAGAATCGAAGTGAAGGGTGGGCTCCCCGCTGGTGCCAGAGAAGCAGAGAATGAGACAAAAACCTCATGCTTGGCAAAGATGGAAATTTACTTGTAATGCACGTGTGTGGTTGCATTTAAGAAACCCTTGTATTTAGGCTGTAGACCCATCCCTGCCCAGCCTTGTGACTGCTGGTGTCCACAGAAATCAGACGTGCTTCCTGTTCCTTCTTTGCTGCTGCTGCTCCTGCCGGGCCTCCGGCTTGGCTCCTCAGGAAGCCCGCTGTTTCACTGGACTCCGTCTGCACCCTTCCTAGCCCTTCCCGGGGGCCTGCCCTCGCATCAGCCCCTTGTCTGTGCAAGGGTAGGGGAAGTTGCAGAGTTGGGGGAGGAGGGATGGATGGTCGAGCTTCCTCGCTTCCTCGCTTCCTCAGGGAGGAGAGGTGAAAACCGCCCTGTAGTCTTTCTCCAGACCCGTCCCACCTGAGCTTGCCTCATGGAAATGCACCGAATTTTTCTGGCCTGGTTTGGAGTCTTCTTTGAACGTTGGTTAAAGTATAGTTTTCAAACAGATGAAAGCCCTATTCTCATGCAACTAGAAAATAAACCATGTCAAAAATTTATTCGGCCAACTCATGAATTAATATGGGAACCAGTAAGGTATTCAAACGGGTCCAAAGAGCGTGCAAGAAGTAGATATAGATACATAGATACGGATACGCTATACAATAAAGTATTAAGTTGAGATCAATGGATTAGATTCAGGACGGGTTCAAGTGTTTCAGGGCAATATGCTGCAACCTTTAGGGTTGTGTGCTCCATCCGACCACAGATTATCTATCGGATGAAGAGCTTCCAGTTAACTCCCTAAGTATTGCGAAATGGCCCTGTCGATAGGCATCAAGCCCAGCGCTGCACTGGGAGGCACTCAGAAATCTCTTTGGCCTGAGTTACAGATCGTTTTTGTGACAGACAGGCCATTTTTCACTTTTCACTAATTATTTCTGGCCTGGGTAGAGGTGGGGGACCTGCCCTAGTCCTTAAATATTCGTGCTCCGCTGGGGCGACCTCCTGGGAGACTGTTCTCGTTTCTCTTATGAATGGATTATTGGCAGGCTCCGTATCGTCTTGGTTAAACGAGGTGTCTCCAATTATAAAAGCACCTTCTCCGACATTTACTACGAATGTCTTATTCATTTAAAAATGCAAACACCCCAGCTCAAATGCAGGAGAATTGCAGGATACACTTGTTTAAGGAGTAAATCCGAGAAATACTAAGCCAGAGAGCACGTTGCATCAGAAGGGAGGTTGCACTTGCTGTCCCGGTTGGTGCCTTTGCCGCCGGGGAGGGGCTGAGAGGAGACTGCTTGCGTCATTAATCTCAGCTTTCTTGTGTGAGTGTCTCGGTACGCTGAGTGTGATCGTGGTGTTGAAAAACACATATATTTTTGAACCACATGGTCGCTAAATGAAAGCCACCTACTTCAACTTGTACCATGAGCTTCAATCTAGGAGGGAGAAACCTAGCTCTCATGTCGGCTTTCTTAAGGGATTTTCTTGGGCAATTTTAACACTGAATTTCCTCTACTTTGCACGTCTGCAGACGCTGCCTTAGTTGTTTTCTTGCTGCGTAACAAATTGCTGCACATTTAGCTGCTTGAAAAACACACACGTTCCTTAGCTCACAGTTTCTGGGGGTCAGAAGCCCGGAGGGGGGGTTCAGCAGAGTCCTCTGCCAGGGTCTCCCCAGATGGCAGTTGGGGCTTAGTGGGGCTGTGCTTTCATCTGAGGGCTCGGCTGCGGGCATGTCTACTTCTGAGCTCATCTGGGTCGTTGGCAGCGTCAGTTCCCTTGGGGTCACCGGTCTCCAGCCGCAGGCTCCGCTGGGTTCTTTGCTGTGTGGACTTCTCTGATGGCTGCATCAGGTCAGCAAGGAGAGCCCTCTGACCTCAGGCAGAACCTCGTCCTTCTCTTAAGGACTCCCACCTGATTAAATCAGCCTACCCCAGACCATCTCTCTTTTTACTAACTCGAAGTCGAACATTCTGGGACCTTAATCACAACTGCGAAATATTTCCTATTTGCCGTGGTCCGTGGTTGGAAGCAGGTCACAGGTCCTGCGCTTGCTACAGCCTACAGAGCCTGCACGCCAAGGGCCCAGAGTCCCAGGGGTCACCCCAAGGGTCTATATGCCACAGACCTTAACCCCCATCGCAGGCAGGGTCCGGCCAGAAAAACAACCAGCACACTCAGGCATGCTAGCAGAAAATAGTTAATGTAGTCAATTGGTTAAATAGTTATTGGAGGACTAAAAACGCAAGCAAACGTGAGATAGTGAGGTAACAAGGAAAACAGGTGCAGGCAGTGGCTGCCTCTGAGGCTGGGGCATGAGGGCTGAGGTCAGGGTTCCCGGGCTGTGAGCTTGGGGACCCCCTGCTGCCCTTGGGCCTACCTGCCAGGAGGAGCAAGCCTGGGGAAGAACCGTGCTCCCTCCTCCTGCCTCCGGCCTCTGTCCAGCATCCCTGCTGGCAGAACCCAGCGGTCTCAAGCCGGCAGAGGGGAAACGTAATTTGCAGAGCCGTGCTCCACAAAACCAGCAGGGAAGGGCACACTTGAACCTCAAGACGATAGTTTCCTAAGCAGCGTACACCCCCCTTAGGTAAGTCTGCCCAACCCTAGGCCCGCGGGAAACCCCGCACTTGGCCTTCTGGTCTCGTATGGGCAGCGTCGGGGTTTTGGGTGATCGTGGGCTAATACCTCCCCGTCCTGGGATTGACTTCTGAGCCAGCGCGGGAGCTTCCGTGGCGAGAAGGAGATAGGGATCTCGGCTTTATCACCGCCAGGCTCCGGGGTCAGGTCTCAGGCCCGCGGTGTTTGCCAGCGTCGCACGAGCCGGGCTTACCGCCCGCCAGGGACCACGGGCTCCCCTGTGCGGTCCCAACGTGGCGCAGGCGCTCCGGAGGTCCAAGGACAGGCGGAGAAGCAGCGCGGGAGCGAAGCCCACCAGGAGGGGGGCCGAGGGAGGCCTGGGGGTCCCCGGGAGTGGGGCTCCTCCACTCCGGGAAGGGAGGGGCGCACGAGGAGTTTTTCGGATTTGGAGATCTATTTGGTCACAACCTGGCTCTGGTTAGAGATCTTTTTTTTTTTTTTTTCTAAGTTGGAGGCACTTTTTGTTTTAAATCGTGGTAAAATATCTGTGACATAAAGTTTACCATTTTCACCGTTTTTAAGTGTCCTGCTCATCAGCCTGACGCTGGCGCTCGGCCCTCCCCACCATGACTCCCCAGGACGTCGTCATTCCAGACGGAAGCTCTGCACCACTAATCAGGAAGCCCCCCACCCCCCGGTGCTGGACTCCCGGCCTCGGCGTTGGATCCTCTCCCGACCTGGTGGGTCCCACAGTAGCTGTCATTTTGCATCTGGCTTGTCTCACGGAGCACAAGGTGCTCGAGGCTCATCCCTGCGTCGCAGCAGCGGTCCCGTCCGAACGTCCTCCCTTTTGAGGGCTGGATGCCGGTCCCCCGCGTGGGCGGACCCCATTTGGTTCCCCCGCCGAGGGACTCCTGCGTAGCTTCCACGTTTGGCCACCGTGAATGACGCCGCCGTGCAAATGCTCTGAACGCGGGCATCCGAGTATCGGTTTGGAGTCGCTGCTTTCAGTTCTCGGGGTCTATGCCCAGAAGGAGGATTGCTGGATCTGGGCCAATTCTCTGTTCCGTAGGAACACAGACTTCCACGGGGCTCGGGAGGGTGTCCCGAGCGAGGTGGGCGCAGGGAGTGAGGTGGGCGTCCCCCGGGCCTGCGGGTGGGGAGTGGGCTTCGCAGACACAGGCGCCGCGGCCCCTCCCCTTCACCTTCGGGGTGAGCCCCACCCCAGCCCCACCCCGGACAGTGGCCGACGCCCACATCAGTGCCACTTCCGGGACTGGTCGCAAGAGCCGAGCGGGACCCGCGTGCCCGCTCTGTCCTCCGTGGGGCCCCCACCTGTCCTGAGGGGCAGCGCGGCCGCGGGCACGGGCCGTGCGCGCGTCCTGGGACGCAGCGGCCCCAGGGCTGGGAGGTTCTGGTCGCAGGCCGCTCTGGGGCCAGAGGAGCCCGGGCCGCGAGTGGAGCCTGATGGATCTGGAGGCCCCCCCCCCCGTTGTCAGACCCACGCTCCGCCTCCAGACGGGGTTAAACGTCCTCCTCACAAGCGTTGCCCAAACCGTGGAATTTCAGCTCTGGGGCCGGTCGTGGGGTAAACAGCTTGGAGCACACGGCAGCGATTCTAAGAACAGTCTGGCACGGGGCAGGGGTCCAGGCACCTGCTGAACCCCACGCGAGGCTGTGCTCCGGGCTCAGCGCGGGTCTCAAAGGCAAGGAGGCGGTTCCCCATCGCCGCAGCCCTGGGGCCGGGACCCACGCTGTGTCTGAGCCCAGCCGGACTTACTCTCCTGGTCTAGCCGGTACCCGGCATTCTCGAAGGAAGCCTGCTCCCGAGAACATCCCCGGGTCAGCATCACGGACATGCCGAAAGGAAGGAGCAGGTGAGCCCCGGAGCGGGGGCCCACGTTCCCCGAATGCGTCCAGCTTTCCTTTGTACCGTGGCCGGCGGGGGCCGGAGACTCCAAGGACGCGGCCCGGGGGAGCCAGAAACCTCCATGTTCTCATAGCTACTTTACCGTGAGAGTAACGGCAAGGGGACAGGCAACAGGTGACATTAATGTTACTAATTTCTTCACATATCCATACATCCGACGTACGATCATTTGGATGTGTACTCGGTAGAGGAATGGCTAAGCCATGCTACATTCGGTTTTTCTGGGTATTGAGTGTTTGACGTTTGGGTGTATTTTGCTGGTGGCGTCCCTCAGTTCGGACGGGCCACGTTTCAGGGGCTCGGTAGTTCCCCGTGGCCTGTGGCGCCGTGGCCGTGGGAAGTGCAGCTCTAACAGACCACGGATCGTTATAATGATGAGCACTTACTGAGCGACTACGGTGATGGGATTGATCACTTATCCTCACGGACTCCGGGGTAGCGGCCCTTTGAGGTGGTTGACGTCTCCTAAGGAATGCGGATGTGTAGGTTTGCGGACCCTTCCTTCTGTCTTTAAAGGGCCCGTCCCAAAGCATCTTCTGTCTGTGATAGTGCTTCACTCTGCGGCCGTCGTCACCTGGCCTCCTCTGATGGTGACCTCTCCGGGGTCCCTTTCTAAGGACCCCGTGGGGACATCAGATCTTCCCAAATCATCCAGGATCATCTCCCCACTGCAAAGTCCTTATGTTAATCACCTCCGCAAAGTCTCTTTTTGTCGTAGACGGTAGCCGTGATCTGTTCTGGGATGAGGGCATGGAAACATCTTGAGGGGACATGATGCAGGCTGCCCGGAGGGACGGGGCCTCCGTTTTCATAATCACAGCAGGGGGACGCTGAGCCGAGGCCACTTTCCCCTTCGAGTTGTGACCCTCGGTGTGGTCAGCGTGCCCTGCTCCAGCAAGGGGTCACCTCCTTTGCTCCACCAGGGCAGAAGTAGCGGCTGCTGCAGGGCGAAGTATGGCCCCTCCCGTCCCCCTCCTGGCCCTGGTGGCCTCCCGGCTTGAATGACTGTCGGGATCTACATGCGTCCCTCCTCCGAGGGAGCTGCAGATTTGTGAAGAGGCCTTATTCCTGCTTTTTGCTTCTCATTTGGGGGGAGAAGCAGGAGGAGACTGGCCAGCATCATGGACCCAAAGAGACACCTCTGTCCTCCCAGAAGGGACCTCAAATGTCATCCAGCCTGTCCCCCCAGCCCTGCCACCACCCTGCTCTGCTGTGTCCTCACCGACCCTGACTTGCAATCAAAGCTTGACCTCTTGAGCGAGTCATTTCCTTTCTAACAAAGATCTTCCAAATGAATCCATTAAAGTCCTTTAGTAGCAAGGAAAAAAAAAAGGTGGCCAGGAAACATCTCCTTGGGGAGGTCTGATCTCTTGCTTTTCCTGGCACCTTGGGGCCCCTGCTCTGGAAAGGGAACCCTCCCTGACCGCCTCTGACCCCGGCACACACTCACGCCTGGGATGCTTCTGGCTGCGGTTCCTCAGATGCCCACCTGGCCCGTGTGCCCGACTCCGCGCCAGGGACGTCGACTGGCAGACCCGGAGTTGCCCGCGAGGCGGGGGCTGAGGGCGGGGCGCGTCCCCGAGACAGGAGCCTGCTGCCTGAGCAATACGGCGGATGTAAGCGGCACCTTCAGGGTTGTTCTTCTGTGTGGGTGTCTTGGGTGGGAGGGGTGCTGGGCAACAACGAGGAGTGTCCCAGGAAGCGGGGATCGCGTGGGTCTTCCTGCGAGCGCACCTGGAATCACCAGGCGGTTCGGGGAGGAGCTCTCAGCGGCAACAGCGCAGAAGAAGAAATAGGAAGGAACAGCAGACGTGTTGCTGATTGGCCCCCAACCCCCTTGGCCTCGGTCTTACTCCGAGGGTCCCAATCTTCGGTCTCACCTTTATTTTCCCCGAAGTGCATGGCTCCTGCCCCATGCTCCATCCAGACCCCACCATGGGTGTTTCCTGAAGTATCCTGTGACTTCCCATCTCCGTGCCTAGCTCCTGTCGCCACCTTCCCAGACAACGTATCCCGCTTCGGGCTGCCTGCAAATCCCTTCCGGACGCCGGCGGAGCCCCCGACCGGGTGGGCTGCCTCCCGGCTTCCAGCTGTCCCGCTCCCCCCGCCTCGGCTTTGTGTGTCTGTGTGTTTGGTCTTCCGCTGCCTGGGAACGGGGCCGCCGTATGCCATCTTGTCCCCGGTTCCAGCCAGCACGGTGCCTTACTTGTGGCAGCATTAAAGAGATCTTTGCTGCGTTGAGCCAGAGCAGAAGATGTTCTTTTCTCTGTGTCATTCACGGCAAAGAGACCCACAAGGGCTCTTCCAGTCAAGAAGGTATTTTTTTGGCGACCGTCCTTTGACTCTTAACTCCTGCCCTTTGGAGCTTAGATTGATGTAAAGCCCTTTGCTTTAAGTGTTTTAAGCACATTAACCAAAATGAGCACATGGCTTCGTCTAAGCCTGCCTGCTCGGGGAGATTTACATTTTCCCTGCACATTTACAAACATATTAAAACGGTTTCTAAGCAGAGATATGGTGTGGTTTCCTCTTATCTTCCTAGCACTGTTTGCATATTGCAAGAAGAACTTGCAGAAGGTAGTGACCAGAAAGAAATCAGCGGGATTTCATGTGTGGGGCAGAGAGGGCCCCAGAGACATGTGATTGGAGTGGTTTCTCCAAAACCACTGGGAGGACCCCGGCCCGCAGCCTCTTCTTCCCCCTGCTCTGAAATCCCCGCGGCCACTCCCCCTCCCCCCCCCCACCCCCCCCACGCCCCCGCTCTTCTTCCAGGTTTCCTCCCGGCAGCCGTGCCCAGCGAGCCACAGACAAGGGGAACTGAATGTAACCAAGCACAAGGTCAAGGGTGGAAGGCTGCAGGCTCACGGACCCATGTGTTTACATCTGGGGCTCGGGGGCGGGGGGCGCCTCGCGGTAATAAACAAGCACAAGTGAAACCCCTACAGCACAAAACCCAAAGCAGCCTGTATTCTCACCCAGTCAAATAGAATATTTTCCGGGAGCAGTTTGGGGAGAAGTTGGACTGAGGGAAGCCCCCCTTCCTACAAGAGGAGAGAGCCAGTTCCTGCTTGGTCTGTGTCTTTGCAGGGAAGTGTTGCCTTCTTAGATAGGAACAGGATTCAGGACTTTGCCAAGTTGGGCCTGGAACCCATTTCTCTGGTTTGGGAGCGAGGGGCAGCCTGACCACAGAGACCCGACGTTCTCTCCATCCCTGAGGCTCGGCTTCTCTCCGAGGCTCTCCGTGGTTCACTGCCGATGTCCCCTGTGCGGAGCTTTGGGGGACCTGCTTCCCCTCCAACACGTGGCTTACAGACAAGTACGTAGTAAAGATCGGAGAAAGCAAAAGGGAAACTTGGGGGGAAAACGAGAGTTCTGGGAATCTGTCTTATGAGACATGATTGAAGCATCTTCAGCTGCCTCCCTTCGGAGCTCCCGGCCCATCTGAATGCCACCCTGGCGTGTCACCCAGGTGACTCCAAGCCGGAACCAGGCTCCTGAGGGATTAGGAGTCCTTCCCGCCTGCCGGGACCCACCTCGTTGGACTGGCGTCCTTCTCAGAGATCGGAGATCGGCTCTTCCCGCGAACCCAACACCGGGGTCCAGCTCTCCTTTAGGAACTGCTCCAACAAGAGGGGCTTGTCCTGCCCTCTCTTTCTCAAAGGGGGCTGTCCTCGGCCTCCTTTCCGTGTGCCTCCTGAGGCAGGGAGGACAGACAGTAGGGGGGTTGCCCTGGGGCTGCTCCAGGGAGCCCCTGAAGCCAGCGTGGCCGGGCGCTGTGTGGGAAGGTTCCTGGGACGCCTCTCGGGAGCCACACCCTGGAGGGGCACTTCCCGATCTGCGCAGGAGGAGGAAGTCAGGGGCTCGCTCACCCTCCTGGGCCCACCGTCCCACGTATACCCACTCTGTGTGCCGTGATGGAAAGCTTCGTGCATCCTGAATTTCCTGTTCCTGCCGTCCCCGTGTGTTTGCCAGTGTTCGCGTCCACACTGACCGCCCCGGCTGTTTGGTAACGTCTGTCTGAGGGGACGTGTGTCTGGCTGAGGTCTGCATGGCCCTTGACTCCAGATCGGGCAGAGGGCTGGCTCCACCTTACGGAGCTCAGGCTTCTGTGCCCCTGCGGTGGTGTATCCCAGATCTGGAGGCCGGAAAGGCGGCCTGGGACCGGGAAGGCAGCTTTCATCCTGCACCTGGGTGCACAAAGCTCAGAGATGACCTCGGTTCAAGTCCAAGGTGAGTCACCAGCTTCGGGGGGTCGGGAGGTGGGGGCTAGGGCGCTGCTCAGGGGTCTGGTCCCTTGAGGCCGGCAGCTCTCCCTCTGGCCGCCCCGGCTGCTGGGCCAACCATGGAGCCCTGAGATGCCCACCACGCTGTCCAAAGGCCCGGCCCCCGTGGGGCACATCTGGAGTCCCGGGAAGGAGGGGGATGCCCTGGGCCGTGGAAGCTCCCTGAACCAGCCCGGCCACTCAGTCCCAGAGACTCCGGGCCAGACCCTCCCCATCTGGGGACCAGATGACTGCCGAGGCCCCCCGGCTCTGTCAGGCGGTGTGGGTCACAGCTGAGAGGTGGGTCCTGGGGGACAATGGCAGTGTCTCCCACGGGGCACGGGGCTGTGGCCTGGGACGTGCCCTAGCTCAGACCCCTGCCCCTGGGGACTCGGGATGCAAGAGTCCCCGCTGAGCCTGGGCCTGCTTCTCCCCAGAGCTGTTCCCACCTCCAGTGCTGAGTGCGGTCCCTTCTCCCGAGCTCCGCGAGGGGAGCCCGCTGACCCTGAGCTGCTAGACGGAGCTGCACCCCCAGAGGCTGGCCTCGAGCCTCCTCTTCTCCTTCTACAAAGATGGCCGCACCTTGCAGAACTGGAGCCCCGACTCAGAGCTCTGCCTCCCAGAAACCTGGGAGGGAGACTCTGGGCTTTACTGGTGCCAGGCCACCGCTGAGGGTAGCAGCGTCCAGAAACAGAGCCCGCGGCTGGAGGTCAGGGTGCAGGGTGAGTGGCAGAGGCCCCTCCTCAAAGAGGTCCAAAAAGAGGGCATCTGCAGACTGGGAGGGGGGAGCAGAGTGGAGCTGGGCGGCAGGGCCTCCTGAGGGTCTCTGGGTCCCCAGAGCCCCCCACCCCCCGCACACAGGGCTCCAGCTCCCGCCTCTCCCTGCTCGCGTCTTATCCGGTGCCTTCCTCCACGGGGCTCTCCGTCCCCGCCTTTCTGTGTCACAGACGCTGTCTTCCTCGTCTTCCTCGGCTCAGCTGCCAGCCCTACACCGCAGACTGGGCCGGATGTGTTCGACAATGAAATTCGTGTTCTCACAGTCGTAGATGCTGGAAGTCTGCTATCCAGATGTTAGCGCCGTCGGTCCCATTCAGGGCACTCTTCTTCCGGCCTTTTGGGGGCCGGGGGGACGGACGGAGGGAGCCCCGGGGGCTCCCGCTGTGGGGCCCCCACCCTCATGATCTTCTCTAACCCCGATTACCTCCCAGAGGCCTCATCTCCAACTGCCGTCTCATGGGGGGTGAGGCTTCAACAAACCAATTTGGGGGACAGGACCTAACGGGCCCTGAGGCCTATGTGCCGGAGAGAAGTTGCCCCCGAACACTCGTGGGAGTGACTCTGAGGCTCTGGACCCTGGGTTCCAGCTGTGACCTTGACTCGGCGTCCTTTCCGACCGCTCTGCCAAGCCACCAGGACTCCCCTCGTGCCGCCGTGTGCCCACAGCCCCGGCTCCGCCTGGGAACCCCTCAGCTGGTGCAGATGGGATGGGACGAGGCCTCGTCCGCCTCTGGGCGCATCAGCACGTCCGTGCCTTCCTTGCTGTCCGAGGGCACCGAGAGATGTCCCCCTTCCCCCACCCGGGGCCGAGCAGGGCCAGCTCGCGGAGAGGCTCAGAGGCCGTGGGCACGGTGTCCCTTTATTGCTCCCCAGGGCTGATATCGTCGGGAGTCTGGTCGCACCCGGATGGAGGCAACGTGAGTGGTTGGCTCTCGTCTTTCCTGCTCCTCACCTTGTCTGAAAAGGAACGTGACGCTTTGCGGAGTGAAGGGTTAACTTCACGCGAAGAGCGGTCTGGCCTGTGCAGGCTGGGTTATCTTTTGGGATGTCGTGTCGGTGGGAGAGTCTCTACTTGCGGGGAGACCTTGGTGCCCCGACGGTCTAAGAGTGTGGTTTCGGACGAGGGCTCTGGGCCGCGCGGTATCATGTCTGGACCCTGGAGGTGTGAGCCCAGCGTCCCGACGGGCCAGACGCTGACCGAGCTCCGACAGCAGTGGGCGCTGAGGCCACCGTGACGCTTCCGTGCGTGTGTCACGTGGACACCAGGTGTGTAACTCGGGGAAAGGACGTGTCCGGCTCTTTTCCTGGGCTGATGGACTGCCCCCAGGGCTGAGTTCAGCCTGTCACCTCTCCCTGTAATAAACCACAGCTGTGAATGTAAAAGCTTCCAGCGTGTTCTAGGAGTCCTTCTAGCAGATTATTGGAGCCCCGGTGGGGGTTCTGGGAACCCTGGAACTTGCACTTGGTGGACGGTGTTCCCTGACCGCACGCGGGGCTCACCTCTTGTGCGTGGCCTGCAAAATGCACTCAGGACAAGCCGCTGATCTGTGGGGAAAATGAGGCTCAGAGCCAGCGGCATGGGAAGAGGAGCGGGAGCCGGGACCAGGGTCAGGAAGCAAACAGCCTGCGTTAGCGCTCGGTCCTGGCCGCGGCCAGGCGGCCGGCGTGGCTGTCCCCTGACGGTAGGACTCCGGGAGGGCAGCGAGGTCCCCGCCGTCACAGGCCGGCTCAGGGCAGTGGCAGTGTCTCAGCTGCGTCCTGCCCACGGGCCCCCGAGTGTTCCTGCCTCGTGGCCTCCACGCAGGCTCTGGGCCCTGGGGCCAAGCACTTGGGGAGGACGAGTGGGCAGGGTCCTTGCGTGATGTGGCTTGGCCCTCCGCCGTAACCGGGCTGGTGCTTCTTCAAGGCCGGGGCAGAGTCCCCGCACCCCGACCGGAAGGACCTCGGCCGGAGCGGCCATGCTTACAGCGGGATAAAGTCTTCTCTTGCACTTTGGTAGCTAGAAAGTCGGTAAACAACAACAACAACAAAACCCACTATTTTAAAGAATTTTTAGTACAGTGGGGGATGGTTTTTTTAAAGGTCTTAAGTTGTCCTCTGCCCCCCGAGAAATCTTGCCGTAAGCCCAACATGTACATAGGAGGGAGGAGGCCTGGAATCCCACCTTCCCTGCTGCTGTCCTGTCCTTAAGTCCCTCGTGGAGGCCCCCGGGGAACCCTTAGGGCCCCCGCGCTGCTGTGGGGTTGACGACGAGAGGGCCTACACCCTCCGGCTCCCACCAGAAAAGTCCGCTTATGTTTCACAAACTGGGTTTCTTGTAATATTTCCTTTGAGGAAAGGGCTGTGTGGATATTTTCTAACGCTGAGAAACGCCTGTTCTGAAGGTAGGACTGGATGGCTCGGACTTCGGGGAACTCGGAATCAGGGGAGCTTCTGCAAAACGTGGAGTTCGGACGCAGCTGCTTGTCGCTCCTGCGCGCCCTCCCAGTCGGCCAGGAAGGTCGGCCTTCCTGGGCATCCCCGGCTCCAGGAGCTGTCCATCCTGGGACCTTTCTCCCCGTCGCTTCTCCCCCGTCACAGAGCGGCCTGCTGGCAGCCTGTAGTCCTCCACTTCGCCTTATGACCTTCCATTTCCTCTTCCAGTGGACGGAGGGGGCATCCCCGAGGCCTTCCCCACTCCTTAGCCATTACTGTAGATGGAGAGAAAGTGTCTCACTGGTATCCCGTTACCAGGCCGCTGTCCCCTCAGAGAAGGGAAACCTCTCAGTTCCAGGAGATGGCTCGCCTCGAAGCCGCCTTCAGTGCTCTCGGTCAGGGCCCCCGAGAGCCCCCCTCTTGCCTAGGAAGGAAGATTCGACCCAGAGAGCAGAGCGAACCCGTAGGGTGTCCTGAAACCTCTCTAAGGGATCCGCTCCTTGGGGAACTGGATGGGGAAGAGGGAGCCTTTTTCCTATCTGCAGCATTTCTCAGGAAAAGTATTGAGTGTGTGTTGGGGGGTGGTGAAGGGGGGCGGGGGCAGGGCCAGCCAGCCCTGGAGAAGGGGAAAATGAGGTTGTCCTCTGAGTCCCAGATTAGTAAATTGATAATTAGCGGATCAGAGATGAGATTTGCAAATTATCCCCCCAAAAACAATCAAATGCAAGTATCTGCCTGGTTAGGAAAACGCGGTGGGGTGCTTATGGACTCATTGCAAGGACCGTCACAGAGGTGACCCCTGACGGTGGCCTATGGCTTCTGTCTGGGGCTGTGACAGCTGACCTGGCGGCCTGGTGGCCCAGCGAAAGGAGCGCCACGGAGACGAACACGGCAGGTTGTCACCAAATTGTTGAGCCGCAGACCGTCTCCTTGCCCCGAACCCCATGACCCCGGCAGCCTTCTGTTGATGACCCTCATCCTGACTGCTCGCGTGGGACCCGTCGGGGCAGGAGGGCTGCAGCCGGCGTATGCGGTCCGAGCGCCCTCAACCGCGTGGACTTCTGGCCCCTGTCCCGGGTCACTGCTTTGTTCGACTCAGTTCTTCTCACTTTATTACTCGATGTTGGAGATTTGTTTGCTTCTCGTCTATTGCTGATCTCCCCCAACCCCACTCAGGGACGGGGCCCCCGTGCTTTCTTGCTTACAGTCCCCATCCTGGGCAGTGCCTGGCATCCGCCCGGAGCTTCGTAAATAATCGCAGGACGAGGGGATAATTGTATACGTCAGTGCATGACCGCTTGGGCCAAATGAGGCAGCATCCCAGGTTCTGATCGATTCTGGGACGTGGGACAGCTGGATTTTGGAGCCTGTGCTGTGAGAGCCGGGGTCTGGTCCGGGGTGAGTTCCGTGGGAAAAAGCCCCTTAGGTGCAGCCCTGCCTGGGCTGCCTGCCGCAGCTTTCTTTCTTTCTTTCTTTTTCTTTCTTTCTTTCTTTCTTTCTTTCTTTCTTTCTTTCTTTCTTTCTTTCTTTTTTTCCTTTTTAAAATTTATTTAAAATCAATTAGCCAACATAGGGTACCTCATTAGTTTCAGATGTAGCGATCAATAATTTGTCAGTGTCACATATCGCCCAGCCATCCTCACAGCACGTGCCCTCCTTAACGCCTGTCACCCAGTTCCCCTCCCCCCACCCGCACCCCAGCTTTCCTCTGTGCCCTCCTCCTCCTCCTCCTCCTCCTCCTCGAGCCCCTCGAGTCTCGAATGCGATGAGCAAGAACAGACGAATACACATACAAACTAATAATTGCACCCACAGCGATAACATTTACTGAGGATTTTCTGTGCGCTGGGACATCACTGGACACAGGTCCGTTCCTGCAGAATTAATCCAGCCCAGTTGGGCCAGCAAGACACCGGGGGACCCGGGATTGGACTCCCCTCTGCCTTGTGCGGCCTCGGGCCTCTGACGCCGGGCCCTCCGGTTTTTGTCCTTGCCTTTTGTGGTTTTGATTTGGAAAATAAGGGGTGGGACAAGACCAGTAGGTTCTGAACCTTTCTTCTTTTGGCAGCAGCGTCCTGGTGTACAACAAGTTTTGCTTCAGGGCCCCCGATGTCAACGGAGAAAGCAGAGGGTCAGTGCAGTCTCCCAGGCCTCACACCTGCTTCCCGCCGCCGCCACCCCGGACACAGGAGACGGCACTCCCGAATCCCCCGGGGACCCCCCAGGAGGACAGACCGAAAGCCCCAGGGCCCCTCTCATGTTCTAGGAAGCCCAGCCCGAGAAGGCGAAGGCGGCTGTCTCACTGCCTTAGTTGCGGGGAAAGAAACCTTTTGTGACAGAAGACAAAGGCTAACGGCTGGAGAGGCTGGGGAGCTTCCTCTCCATTTCACTGAAACATGAGAGCAGGCAGAGTGTGGTGTTCTCAAACTTTAGCGCACAGTGGAACCCCCAGGGGACCTTGAGTGGCTGGTGGCTTTGCGGCCCCTCCCCCCACAGCCTTCACCTGATTGCTTGGGTCTGGAGTGCGGCCACAGGAACCAGCACTGTGACCAGCCCCCCCGGGGACAGCATGTGGCTTTGCCTGCTTGCGATCCAGACTTTGCCTTCGGAGAACGAGGCACCTGAGAGCGAAGTCGAGGGAAGAGGGTGTGTGGGAACCCACTCTGGGATCCGGGATGCCCGAGGGAGACGAGGAATGAGGTCTCTGGTGGAGCGTACAAGGGGCTGAGCCCGGCGCGCCATCTCTGCCGACATGCCGGGCTGGCCTGGTGGGGCTGGGGGTGCACGCCGACTCCCGGCTGGGCTGAGCCTCCCCTGGCAATGCCCACTGCCTCCCGGACCGGGGCTGATTGGTCCTGCCAGCGAGCGCGGGCACATCCTGTACCATAGACTTCCTGTGTGTCCTCCTCCATGGTCACAGACCCCGGCCAATGACACGGGGGCTCGGGCCCTCCTAGTACCGATGCCCTGACCTCTCCGGCCATCAGCGAGAGGCGCGGCTCGCAGGCACGGGCCCTCCCGGCGCGCCAGGCTCCGGCCCGGGCTTCGCACGCCCTTCTGTCGCGTCATCCCATGGCCCTGCTGCCCCGCAGACGGAGGGCCCCGGGCATGGTGGCCGCGGGTCATTCTCTGACCCCGCCCCCGCCCCCGCCAGACCTGCGGGGCAGTTCTTCGGCCAGATAAGCTGAGGGTGGCCCTGGACAGTCAAAGCTTGGCTCGCTCACCGAGCAAGATTTTGCTCCTGTTCTGGAGTCAACACAGAACGTATCCTACAAACAAGACACTCTCTAAGAGTGAAAAGGGGCGTCACAGGGAACCAGGCTGGGACAGCAGGCTTAAACTGGATCAGCCCCCAGACACTGGGACGCAGCGTCGCCGCATGTGTTTCAAAGCCCGTCCTTTCTCCAGAACGCCTGCCGTCGACACACACACTCCATCCTCAGTTTCGGCCGATAACGTGGCCTCCACTTTGCAGAGAAAATGGAAACCACTAGACGGGACTCCCCCCACCTTCTTGCCACAGACACATCGCCCTTCATCTCTGACCGGCTAATTACACTGAAAGACCGTCTTGCCACCTAAGGTTGGGTCTTCCTGCTGGGCTCTGAATCTGAGCTCCCTCCCTTCTCCTGGGGGGCAGTGGGGGCCCGCTTCGTCCACCAGCTCCTTTGTCTTGCTTCCCCACCCCTACTGCCTGCTTGCTTCTCTCCTCAGCATTGAAATACTCTCCCATCTTAACAAAAAAACCAAGAGCGATACAACTTTCCCTCTACCCCACACTCTGCCTTTCCCTCCCCGCTGTATTTCTGCTGCCCCTGAAAGGCGAATGCTGGAGAGCGGGGTGGCCTTATAAGCCCAAGCGGCCCCCGCCTGCGAGGCCCAGGGACCTGCCTCCTGCCCCTCTCCCTGCCCGCCCCTCGCCCGGGTCTGCCCAGTTCCTCCCCCCACTCTTGGCCCCACCAGGCAGAATCCGTGTGCTTCCGGGGGTGGGCGCTGCTCTCTCCCACCTCAGGGACCCCTGCGACCTCTGCAGGGAGGGCTGCTATCACCTCTGTCCCCAGTGGCCCCTCTGGGTGCACCTTCCTGGTGCGGCCGAAACACCAGCCTGTTTACCGTGACACTTAAAACAGAAGGCAAACCAGGCAGGTGGAATAGAATAGAAGACGTGCAAGTCCCCACTTGCTTTGTTTTGGGAGGGAGGTGACTCGTTGGGGACTCACCTGTCGATGGCTCCTCCAGGCCATGGCTTTGCTGTGTGGGTCCCCGTCTTTTCCCAGACCCAAAGAGAAGCCAAGGAGAGAGTCCGATGGAAGGTTTGACCCTTTATCGCCGCCCCAGCCCTCCGTCACAGCGGGACTTGCTTCTCCGGGTTCCTCCTCCCCAAGGCTGTTCCAGCAGAACTGGGGTGGGGGGCTCATTTCTCAGTAACGTATTCGCCCCTAAAAATCCAGGGCATCTAAATTTTACCGGCTCAGCTACCTTATTATGTCCAATTGTGTCATAATCTAGGTTCCTCCCAGAGCAGGGCCTTGGACATGGACTTGGGTGGAGGACGTCTTTATGGGAGGTGAGCCAGGAAGCCAACCGGAAAGAATGAGGAACACAAGCCTGGAACGGCGGGAAAGCCAATGAACCTGTGTCACTGCTCTGGGACCCCTCACCCCTCGCCCCTCAGAGCGGGAGACTGGGAAGAGATTTCTTTGGAAACAGCTGTTATTTTATTGAGTCCGCACCACTCCTAACCGATGGACGCGAGCCCAGTGAGAGGTGTCAAGAGGAGGACTTGGGGGAGTTGACATGCGGGCCCCGCAGGGATGGGGGCCCCGGGGACAGGGGCCTACACCAGGCCTGGGAGGGTGGAGACTGTCGTGCCCTGAGATCGGGGTCCTTGCAGTCGGGCAGCAGGTCTTGGCGTCAGGTGAGGAACATGGCGGCCACCGAACGTCAGCGGGGACACAGCCTGCCTCCTAGGTCTGGTGCCGCTCAGCGGGGACAGCTGGCCAGACGTCCAGCGGCTGTGGGAGGACCTTCAAAGGGCCACCCAGAATAGAGATGCAGCCCCCCTGGGTCAAGGGTAGGAGAGATGGGACCAGCAGAAGCTCTTAAGAATCGGCAAAACTGCTTCTCTAAGAAGAGATCATCATAGGGCGCCCGGGGGGCTCAGTGGGTTAAGGCCTCTGCCCTCGGCTCAGGTCATGATCTCAGGGTCCTGGGATCGAGCCCCGCATCGGGCTCTCTGCTCGGCAGGTAGCCTGCTTCCCCCACTCTCTCTGCCTGCCTCTCTGCCTACTCTCTGAGAGAGAGATCTCTCTCTCTGTCAAATAAATAAATAAAATATTTCTTTAAAAAAGTGAAGGGGCGGTGAGAGACAGAAATGGAGTTGAGTTTGGATCACAATCGATGAGGCAGAATGAAAATCAGATTTTCAGAGCACTTGAAAATCATCTTCTAGGAGGTCCTTTCTCCACATTGGACAGGGTGTGCGTGTGTGCGTGTCTGTGTGTGTGTAAACTACCTCCCTCTACTCAATAAGCACGACTACCGTCGCTCTTGCTGATGGAGACGTGTCTAATCCATCCGACCACAGCTCCTGTTGGCGAACCCCTGTGGAGCAGCCGTGGGGGGGTCCCTGGATCTCCTTTGCAGAGAGAGCTTATCTTCAGCTGCAGGGGTGCAGCTCCTCCCGGGCAGGCCCAGCCAGGGGAGCTCAGTGGGGAGGGCTGCAATCTTTGCCCAGAGCTCCTGGGAACTTAGCAACTTGCCTTAGCACGGAGACTGATCTGCTTTGCATGACGGGGGTGGGGGTTGGGGGCTCCCCCTGCCTGACTCTCCTTCCTTCCCTTTTATCTTTTATGGCTGTTTTTTTTTTTAAGATTTTTTTTATTTATTTGAGAGAGAGAGAGAGAACCTGAGATGGGAGAGGTCAGAGGGAGAAGCGGGCTCCCCACTCATCAGGGGGAGATGTGGGACTCGATCCCGGGACTCCAGGATCATGACCTGAACCAAAGGCAGTTGCTCAACCAACTGAGCCACCCAGGCGCCCATGGCTGTTTTTTTTTTTTTTTTTTAAGATTTTATTTATTTATTTGACAGAGAGAGAGAGATCACAAGGAGGCAGAGAGGCAGGCAGAGAGAGAGGGGGAAGCAGGCTCCCCGCTGAGCAGAGAGCCCGATGCGGGGCTCAATCCCAGGACCCTGAGAGCACGACCTGAGCCGAAGGCATAGGCTTTAACCCGCTGAGCCACCCAGGCGCCCCTTTTATGGCTGTTTTATGGGCTGTTCCCCTCCACCCACAGGAAACCTCCTTCACCCGCAACCCCGCCACCTGCTTCTCAGAGACCCGAACTGATAGACTCGCCTTTTAAATTCTGGATATTACGCACGTGACCTTGTTTTCTTTTTTCCTTTTTTTTTCTTTCTTTCTTTTTTTTTTTTTTAGGAAAACTACGTAAGAAAGTCCTCATCTACATTTTCAAAGAAACCGCACTCTCTGAGGTTTGACGCTCCCAGACTGAATTTTCGGAACTGCTCACCTCCTTCCCTTCTTCCCCTTAAGGTCCTTTCTCCTAGAGGACTTTCTCTGACCTCCAGACTTCAAATTTGTTCAATCCCCTTGTCCTCGGCTTGCCAGACGAGTCCTTGGGTGAGACTCATCCAACTTGCCTTTAGTTGTGCACGGTCAGATCTCAGCCCCTGGGCTCCTCGACGTCGTGATCGAAGCTCTTGGTCATGGCTAATTGCTCAGAACCCAGGGCCCGGATCATGAGGCTGCGCTGTACGTACCCGACGAGGGCTGAATCCGACGCCCTGAAGTCCGGGGTGGGGGGGCTGCTGCAGGGCGGGGGCTTAGATCCGCCTCCCCCGGGGCCTCCCTCCGTCTTGAGGCCATCACTCTTGTTTCCTGAGCACAGCACAGACCTGTAGGGCTGAGTATTCAAAAAACCATAAAGGTTCTCCCGTCTGAGTACCAGCCAGAGGTACTGTACACACCCTCCAATCCAAGACCGTCCCGTGTTAGCTTGAAGTCCTCCCCAAGGTCACCACGGCGTCCTGGGCGGCTCCCCCTGTCGGATCTCCTCTAGCTTCGGTCCTCATCAGTCTCCCAGGACAAGTGGGTCTTCCCGTAATGTTAACAACCTCGATGGGCTCTCTGGCCCAAAGTGCGCTTTCATTTTTTTTTAAGGAGGTTAAAATTTTTCTTCGTCTGAATGGTCTCAAATGGGAACCTGGCAGGCTTAAAATAGGAAGGCTTTGTTTGCTTGTCCTTTGCAGAAATACCAGTTGGGTGCTGCATGTATCTAACGCGGAGCCTACGGGGATGGCCCAAAGGATGGAGTTCGTCTGGGGAGACAAAAGTGCTTCTAAGGTCAGAGGATCACAGCAACATGGGAGCTGCCAAGCGAGAGCTGAGCCAGGGTAGGCGGAGGGCCGAGAGCTCCAGACAGGTGCGGGGGGCGTCTGGGAAGGTTTCTCATAGGAAGTGGGATCTGAGTGGTGTTTGAGAGACAGGAAGCGTGAGTCAGTGGCTGAACCAGCCGGGCAATCGGTCTCGGAGAGAGAACTTCCCGAGAGGGACAGGGAGGGGCTTAGTGGGGACGAAGGAAGTTGGGGGCTGCTGGAGGGTGAGAAGCATTTCCCCTCCTAGACACTGTCGATCACTCACTCTGTCTCTAGGAGCCTCCTGACCTGGCCGCTTGTCGAATTCTTCATCAGCTTGGGAGCCGAGCAGGCCAGCCTGCTGGGGCCCGGGGCTGCTGTCATGGAGACCCTTCTGCAGCTTCTCCTCCTGCTCTTGCTGCTCCAGACAGGTGAGAGGGAGAGAGAGAGAGAGAGGCTGCAGTCCTGGGATGGGGGCGTCTCCTTCCCTCGGCCCTCCCGTCCCGCCCGGGTTTGGGCTGGCAAGGCTTGGGGCTGGATGCTTCAGCTGTTCTGGAGGACAGAGGAAGAGCGGGTGGCTTCCATGCCGGCCCAGGGGGTGAGGAAGCCTGCAGCACGGAAGGGGGACCAGCCCACCGCAGCCAACGGCGAAGGTGGAATTTGGAGGCGGGGGCCCAGACAGAAGCCAACCCTGGGAGGCGCTCAGGTCAGGTGCAGCGGGGAGCTAGAGCCCGAGAGGGCCGGGGCTGAGCACAGGGCCACTGCGCTGCGGGGACAAGCGCACGCCCATCACTGCCCCGGCCCCGGGCGCAGCAGCCCAGAGACACCAGCTGGGCTGTTCCCGTCTTGTCTTCCTTTTCCTGCAGCCGCAGAGTATTCTGGAGATGATGGGGATACAGAGGAAGTAGTTGCGGTCCTTCAGGAGTCCATCAGCCTTCCCCTGGAAATACCAGCCGGTGAAGAGGTCGAGAGTGTCATCTGGTCCTCTCATGTAAGGCTCGCCACCGTGGTCCCGGGGAAAGAGGGACAGCCGGCCGCCGTCGCGGTGACCAACCCTCGATACGAGGGCCGAGTGAGCTTCCTGGCCCCCAGCTACTCCCTGCACATCAGCAATCTCCGCGGGGAGGACTCAGGGTCCTACCAGGCTCAGGTCAACCTGAAGACGTCTCAGATCTCCACCATGCAGCGTTACAATCTGCGTGTCTACCGTGAGTGTCGGCTCAGATCCCAGCGCTGCTCATCTGGGGCTCTCTCGAGCTTTGCACGCAAAGGAGCAGTGGTCTGGGGACTCAGAGTTGGAGGGGCGGGATTGGACGGCGACTGTCTCAGGCGCCCAAACCCAGTGTTTAAGCTGTGGCCGCAGGCGGAGTGACCTGGAGCCGTGAGGCCCTGGGCGCGCCGGCGGTTCCCCTGGGCCTTCCCGACGCGGTGAGAGGGACCGGAGCTTCGTGTGCGGACCTCTGGGGGCCCTTCTCGCCCACGGAGATTCTGCATCCTGGGGATGGATGCCACCTCTAGTCCCGCATCTCTTATCCTCCTGCGCCCTGTGAGGGCTGCTAATCGATATCTCCTCTCTACCCGAACCAAATTTCTCAGTGTGGGCGACATTGACTGATATTCTACCTTGAGTCTTGCAGAGACACTGATTGAACTATAAATGCCCCCAAGAGGTGTGACGATATTTTCTGGGATCAAGGAGGCAAAATGGGGTTTGGAGGAAGGTGGGGTGCACAGGCGGGGGAGAGAAGGTGAGGACATGTTGGGGGGCACATAGAAAACGCCAAAGGCAGCTCTCTGTAACTTAGCAGCTGCCCGGGCGACCCTCATTTTATGGCTGCATTAGTTTCTGGACAGGCGTGCCTGTCCCCCCAGGATTGAGGACCTTAAGAGAACAGCCCCGACCCCTGATTACTTAGAGGGTCTTCGTGTCCCTCCTTCATTTAGGACGGCTGTCGGAGCCTCGTGTCACCGTGAACTTTGAGATCGCTCAGGAAGATGGCTGTAATATATCTCTGACCTGCTCTGTGGAGAAGGCAGGCCTGGATGTGACCTACAGCTGGCTCTCCTGGGAGGACGGTGTGGACACAGTGCACGAGAGCTCTGCCCTCAGCACGTCCTGGCGGCCCGGGGACAGCGCCCTGTCCTACACCTGCAGGGCCAGCAACCCCGTCAGCAGCATCGTTTCCCGCCTCATCCCTGCCGGGCCCTTCTGTGCAGGTACCAGGCCCCTGGGGACAGCCCCGAGCTACTGCAGGGCTCTCGGCCCTCCGTCCTTCCCAGGAGAGTACCTGGAACCCAGAACCGCACTCGTCCCCATGGGGCCCTGTCCCCTGGGCCAGGGAGGGGGCTGGTGCTCCCAACTTCCAAAGGTTCTCAAGTCTCTCGCTCAGCTTGAGATGGGTCCCCGCATCCAGCTCCTGAGCTTCCGTGATTAGAACACATATTTCCAGAGACACTTGCAAAGGAATAGCAATTGACCGTGAACTTGAGACCACTCTCTGGGATCTGGGCTGGGTGTCTGCCTCGGAATCTGGACCGCCCCTCGTCCCCTGGCCTGGCGAGCCCCTCTCTCTTTGCCTCCTTCTGCCCCAGATCCTGGCT
>CM052814.1:5417430-5461278 GCA_028533885.1 Nasua narica | reverse complement strand
GCCCCTGTGCTTTTCCACGCCTGCCTCTGCCAAGGAGAGTGAGTCCAAAGCGCCCTTCTCAACAGCGTGCATTCTCCGGTACCAATCCCCTTCCCACCGACACACGCGGCGGGTTCGCGTCCACTAACAAAGCCAGTGCTTCCTGAGACCCTAACTGAGTCTGGGGTCCTAAGCAGGAGAGGCCCGAGCACCCAGCGGCCCCAGGAGAGGGGTAAACTTCCCGCTGAGATTCTTCGGGCCAGCCGCCACCTGCCCGGCCCCCAGCCCCTGGGCTCAGAGCAGAGGCTGTGCGTTCCTGGGAGGTGTCACACGTCCCGGGGCTGAGCTGAGCCCGATGGCCCTCAGTCCCCTTCGCATCCGCCTGACGCTCGCTAGCCGCTGGCCTCTGCGGCCGCCCCCAGACGGAGGACAACTCGGCCGGACTGGCAGCTTAAGTCTGGACCCCTGACTGCTGTCCGAGGTTGGTACCGCCGTCCCATCCCCTTCTCCAGATTTCTGTGTCTCAGACCTTCTCTCTGGACCCCCGGCCTGGGCGCACACCCACCCCCTCCATGCGTACCCATCCCCGGCCAAGGCCCCCAGCTCCCTGATTCCCTCCCCCAGGCCTGCCGAGCCCGTCTTGCTCATGCTCCCCTCATCTGGTCTCGTGGGTGTTCGCACACGGGGCAGGTGGGCAAGTGTGAGGGGAGGGCGCCGGGGGCCCCCGGGGGGCAGGACACACAGGGAGTGGGTGAGCTGGAGGAGTGACAGATACGGCGAGAGTCCGGGGGGTCACAGGGGCCCTCGGCTCCGCTCTGCCTCTCGCCTGGGACGCTCGTCCAGCAGACAGCCATTCGGGCTCCGTCCCTCTCCTGTGGCTGCGGAGGCACAAGAAGGCTGGCCGGTACCCCTGGGGGGTCTAAGTGGGGTCTGAGGGACCAGGGGAGGGCCGAGTGGCAGAAGCCGTGTCTGGTGTTCCTCCTGCTCGCCTTCCCCTCTCTCAGTGAGAAGGATGCGGATCTCCAAAGTGACTTCAAGGGGCATTGGGATGCACGGGGAATCGTGAGGACCAAGGACACTGCTTTTGGGAAGACAGGACAGGTGGGCACTAGGGCATCCAAGGGGAGGGTTCTTCCCTGGGTTCCAGACTGGAAAGGAAGCAGGGCCAGGAGGCAAGCGGTGGGGCGGGGGGGGGGGGGGTCTCTTACGTTTCTAGGCAGGAGATGGAGCCCCCTGGGACCTGAGAAGGCGTTGGTGAAGTTGGGAAACCAGACCCCAAAGAGCTCCTCGGGTGGGCAACAGATCAACTCTACTCCCTGAGGGCCTGAGCCCTTGTCCCCCACCTGGAAGGCAGTCCTGGCCCCAGGCAGATCCTCTGCCCTGCCCCCCAAGAAGTCCCACCTCCAGAGAGGCCTGAGGTTCAGGCCCAAGGCCACAGCCCCAGTTCTGCTAGCTCCTGTAATCCGTTTCTGGAGGCTGACTGGGAAGGCACGCGGGGCCGCTGGTTTCTCCCGCATCTCGGAGTCAGGCCCACAGAAAGCGAGTAAAGAGAAGGATGGTCCCCGTGCAGCTGGTCCAGGGCTCTCCCCGGAGCTGGCCAAGTCTTTCTCCCACCATCTCCGAACAGAGGAGGGCTGAGGCCCCAAACCATCAGGGGAAACCCGGAAGAGGAAGGCAGAGCCCCTCAGACGGTGGAACAAAAGCTCAGGGAGATCCAGGCCGCTCCCTCTGCAGGAAGCCAGGAAAATGATCGCCTGGTAGCACTTTGCCCTTTGCAGGGAGGGCCTGTCCTTTGATGGTGGTGGAGGCAAGCGGCAAGGGAGTGGAGTGGGGGGGTGGGCACTATTTAGGGATCCAGTAAGAATCAGGCACTGCACTGGGCTAGCAATGGGGAGGCAGGAAAGACATGGCCTGCCCTCAAGGAAGTCTTCCTGCAGTCCGTGAAGACCGTGATTACCATGAGGTGTGACAAGGGCCATGGGTGAAGGTGAGGGCACGGTAGGAGGGGCGGGACTGTGTCCCAGAGGGAACAGGTGAACACAGTTCTGACCCCAGATCAGCCGGTAGTCCGGGGAAGGGACGTTCTCATGTGACAGAAGATGGGAAGATACTGGCTGATGGCAGAGCACAGTGACTTCTAGGGACTTCAAGACCACGCCCGGCGGGGACAAAGGGAGAGGTAAGAAGCAGGTCTGGAGAGGAGGCCGGGCCCCTCGGGGACTCGGGGCTGTGGGGACATTCAAGCAGGAACACCCTCCTGGACCTACAGCCTCACGGGGGACAGAAGACAGGGACGCCCATGGCAAGGGGACAGTCGGTGGGAGACCACACCGGGAGACAGGGCCAGTGTTCCCAGGGGTCAGCAGCGTCCTTGGAACTGACCACATTGTCTGATCTTCTTGTCAGCAAGTTGAAAATATGGGCGCCGGCTGATCCTTGGGGTACATAAAATCCAAGTGGGTCCAACACCCTTTCCCAGAGAGTAACAATCAAAGATGGAGGACGACCCAGAAGAAAATCTTAATTTTGAGACTCAGGGACTACTTTTTATCAACTTTGGCTTCTGGCACGGTGAGGGAACAAGTTTCGGGTCTAGGTTCCTATTCTTGCCTAAAACCCCACAAGGTACTTCAGAATATGAGCAAAATGACAATAATAATATAAAAAATGACAATAATAATACAATTCACAAAGTAAGGGCGGGAAAATGACCAGACTATAAACTTTGTTTTTTACAGATTTTTATTTATTTATTTGACAGAGAGAAAGAGGAGAGAGATCACAAGCAGGCAGAGAGGCAGGCAGAGAGAGGGGGGGAAGCAGGCTCCCCTCTGGGCAGAGACTCCATCCCAGGACCCTGAGATCATGACCTGAGCCAAAGGCAGAGGCTTTAACCCACTGAGCCCCCCAGGTGCCCCCAGACCGTAAACTTTTAAAAATGGAAAGTTATTTTAAATCCCAAGGTCACAAAAAGTTATTTTACAACCAAATGAAATTAGCTCTTCCTCAAGAAAACACCGGAAACGGGTGCCTAGGTCGCTGAGTCAGTTAAGCCTCTGCCTTTGGCTCAGGTAGTGATCCCAGGGTCCTGGGATCAAGTCCCGCATCAGGCTTCCTGCTCAGTGGGGAGTCTGCTTTTCCCTCTCCTCTACTTGCACGCGCTCTCTCTCTGTCAAATAAATTAATTAAATTAAGAAAAATAAAAAGAAAACACTGGAAACAGCAGATACAAACCTTTGGGTTAGAGAGGGAGGGAGGTCTTCTCTGCTGACTAGTGAGGGGCCACGGGGTAAAGAAGGCTGGGCAGAGACATCTGTTCGAGGCCCTCTCTGGCTTTCACACGGTGTCCACTGACCTGGGCTCCCAACGGCCTCATCACCGTCAGGTAAGTCTGTTACCTTGTAAAGTAAAGTGGAAAACTGCCACTTTGGAAGACTTCGCCAGAAGGACGGTGGAGACCACACCTCCCCTCCTCCTCCCCCTCCTCCCGCCACATTTTCATCTCAGCACCCCCCCCCCATGTTTACACCTGGGAGAACTTTCCGGTAGTCTGTCTCTAAGGATGGATCGGATTACTGGGGGGATGGTGAGCTTCCTGGCCCAGGATGTGGGCCAGTGAGGCCGGGGACCACCTGGAAGGAGGATGCCGCTGGGATCCTGGTGGGAGTGGTTCAGTGTATCCTGCAGGGTCCAGCCTGGCAGATGGGGAGGCCGCCATGAATCGGATGCCTGGAAGGCTCCACCCAAGTCACAGGAGTTCAGACTGGGAGGAAAGCAGTCAGTGGAAAGGACCTGGACAGGTACAGCTGCTTAAGCCTGCTGGGGAAGGCGTGATGACCCTAGGTCCCTAAGGGGGCCCCAGCTCATCAAGGAGAAAGCTCTGAGGGGCCAGACATCTTTTGGCCGGAAGTCTCTAAGGAGGTGGGTTTCACGAAGTCCAGGTAGGTGTGCGTTCAGCTCTGCGCTGGCCGAGATGGGAAGTCTGGGGCAAGTCCCCTTTTCTCATTAGTCAAAGCAGAGGCACACCTACTTCCCAGGGTCTCTGCCCAGGGGACCTAAGAGCTGCAAAGCCTGTAGTCCAGGGTCTGGCCCCCCGCAGAGCTCAGGAAGCGATCTTTCCAAGCCCGGTGTCGGGATGCCTCCGGTCCTGCCCCCCGGGCCTGTTTCGCGGGGTCGCTGGCGCTGGGAGGCGCGGCGGGGGCGACTCGGCAGCCTCGGCCCGGGCGCACGGTCCCCTCGGCACCCTGTAGGAGGCGCCGGGGCAGGACCTGGAAGCTCGCCAGCGCGGACAGGTATTTCCAGTCGGGCAGGAGCAGAAGCGGGTGGGTGGCGGTGGGGGTAGGGCGGGGGAGGCGAGCCCGGGCCTCCCCTCCCCGAGCCGCGCGGATCCCCTGGGGGTCCTGTTCCCGGCCGAGCGCTGCCGGCGGGGCTCGCGGGCGGCCGCCCGGGAAGGAGGCGGGCCGGCTCCGGTCACCTGGGGCCCGGGTCCCGCGCGGCCGCTGCCCCGGCGGGCGCCCAGCGCGGAGCTCCGCCAGGGGGCGGCCCGAGCCCGCGGCCACGCGTCCCGCCCCGCCGAAACTACAACTCCCAGGCCGCTCGGGGGTCGCGGCCGCCCCGCCCCGCCGGTCGGCCCCCTCGGCGGCGGGCGGGGCGCGGCGGTCTCCAGGGCGACGCGGGCGCTGGGGCGCCGGGCGGGAGGCGGGCCCGCCCCCTATTGTGTGGCTGCGGGAGCCGGGCCGCGCGGCGCCGGGCAGGTGAGGGCGGGGGCGCTCCGGGGGCTGGGACGGCCGCTGGCCGGGCTCGGGGGTCCCGGGGCGCGGAGCAAGCGGGGGTGCTGGGGCGCCGTGGGATTCTTTGGGGAGCAGAACTAGAGTTCTGGGGAGTGAAGTGGGATTTTTGGTGGGCGGGTGGCGGGGGTTCCCCGAGACCCAGAGGCGTCTGGAGGTAACGCGCGCGCGCGTGTGTGAGTGTGCGCGCGCGCGCATCTGTGCAGGGGGGTGGGTCTGGGGGTTCCGAAAGGGAGAGTTCTGGGGTCCGGAGCAGGCGAAGGAGCAGGCGGAGGAGCGGGGCAATTGGGGGTGGGGTATCAGAAGAGTATTGTGGGCTGAGGCCAGAGAATTTGGGGAGGGGGATTCTGGGGGAGAGGATGGGAGAAGTGGGTGGGTGGGGATCCTGGAGGAGACAGGAAGGGAGTTCCTTGAAGCGCCGAGGACCTGGTGCAGTTGGAGATCAGGGGTGGAAAATCGGAATTTGGGGCGGGGCGGATAGTGAAAAGTAGGGATATCTGGAATCGGAGCCCTTGGTGGGGAGACCCGACAGGTGAGGACGTAGTTGGGGGGGGCAGAGGAATAGGAAGATGTAGGAAAAGCAGAGGAATTCGGGGGAAACCCAGGAGGGAACTGGGGTTCTTATCCACTTAGAAAATGATCTGTCAGGGAAGAATGGGAGAGCTGCCTGGGGGCAGGGGGAAGCAAGGGGAATGTTTGCTGGTGAGTTGTTGGGACTTCTACGGGGGCCACTAAGTAGACGCCCGGGTCAGGCTGTGGAATGTGCATGATGTTTTACAACGTCCTCCAGAGTGGGAGGCCAAGGTGGGGTGGAGGCCACAGTGCAGAGTCTGCTTGGCTTTCCTGGGCCCAAAGCAGCCGCGCCCCTGCCCCCAGCCCTCCGTGACTACCCTAGATGCTCTGGGGCTGGGGTTGTCCTGCCCCAGGGCTCGTTCTTTACACCCTAGGAACTCACAGGCTTTCTGGCTTCTCCTGGGTCTGGCCTCTACGGTTGGGGAAGGGAAAGCCTGGCAAACCCCGGCAAACCCAAGGACAGTGAATGGGGAGCCCTGGGGTGAGGCACGTGGGTCACGGCGGAGGGCTGCCTGGCAGCATCACGGAGGGAAAGGTGCCAGCCGCCAGGGACCGGGGACTGGGGACGTGCCCAGACCTGGAGGATGCCGGGGTGGGGGCGGGCGCCTTCCAGCAGGTGGGGGAGGCCGCCCCTCCTCCCCCGATGCCTGACTCAGTCGCTGCCCAAGCCTGGTTGGGAGGCTGAGTGAAGAAAGAGATGCAAGGTCTCTGGCTTCCAAGGCTCACAGAGGCTGGGGAAATGGGCAAGGAATTGTGGGTGGGGGGTTCTCTGGGGCCGCTTTGTGGGGGTTCTGATGAAGGTTTTGCCCTTCAGTGGCTCCGTGCCCCTGAGCAAGCCTGCCTGGGATCCCGGGGGTCCTTGCTCATCACTGTGGGCTGGAGGCCCTTGGAAGCTTGTTATTAGCATCAGGGCTAAGGAAGGAGAACAGAGAGGAGACTGACCCGTGGGGCCTCCCGTTTTCCTGACACATCTTTTTCCAAGTGGATGGGAACCCCAGTTCCCTCCCAGCTCAGCCTTCTGAGCACTTACGTAACACCCCGGGTTTCCCCGGAGTTCCTCTGCCTTTCTTAAGATCTTTCTCCTCCTCCTCTGCCCAGCCCTCCCCACGTCCTCACCTGTCAGGGCTCCCCACCCCGGGCTCCCTGGCTCTTCCAGGGCTCCCACCCCGGCCCCCGGCGGGGCGGGGGGAGGGCTTACTCCCCAGGGCGGCAGGACCTCTGGTCTCTGTGCCCCTCCCTTACTTATCTGCTCTTCTCTGTCTTCCTTTGCTCTCGTCCGGGCCTTTCTCTAATTGTGGGGTTTCTTCTGGTCCCGAGTATTGGCCAACTGTGTGTTGCCTTGCATCCTGCGTTTAGGTCTGGTGGTGCTCTGGGGAGCGGCTTCATCGGGTGTTATGTGAGCCGAGCCCGAATCGTCCAGAAGAGTGAGCGCCGAAAGCTGCCCCCCTGCCCTGCTCAGGAGGCTCTGTGGGGCTTGCTGGGCTGTGGACACCCCGGGCCCCTCCGCCTGGGCCCCCCGTGGAGGGGAGGGGCCGGGCGCGCAGGCCGTGGGCTATGGTTCGGTGCCTTGGCCTGACCGTCCTCAGCCTGATCATCAGCCAGGGGGCTGACGGTGAGCCGGACCCCCGGGGCGCGGGCGCTCCCCACTGGCCTTGGAGTGGGCAGCAGTCCCCAGGGAGGGTGGCGGGGGACTGGGGTGGGTCCTGGGGACATCGAGGATTCTCTCAGTCACTTCGCAAAGCCCTGGGGAGCCCGCAGAGCTACTGAGGAGCGTCCTCTCCCAGCCCTGACCGGGGTCCCTGCTGTTGGCCCCACCACGCAGGTCGAGGGAAGCCTGAGGTGGTGTCGGTGGTGGGCCGGGCTGGTGAGAGCGCGGTGCTGGGCTGTGACCTGCTGCCCCCCGCTGGCCGGCCCCCCCTGCACGTCATCGAGTGGCTGCGCTTTGGGTTCCTGCTTCCCATCTTCATCCAGTTCGGCCTCTACTCTCCCCGCGTGGACCCTGATTACGTGGGTAAGACTGGTCCTCCGCTGGGAAGTAGGGAGGGAGGCGACACACCAAGGAGTGGGGGGGGAGGGGGGCTGGGGGCTGGAAGGCAGGACTTCCCTACCGCTCTGCCGCCCCTCCCCCACTGTCTCAAATGCTGCTTGGGAGGTTCGAGGCCTCTGGGGAGCAGGCGGATGGGCTGCGGGGTAGGGGTGGGTGGCTCTGTGACCCGTCTGCTTCTCCAGTGGGGGCTCAGCCTGGACTGAGTACAGAAGGGCGTGTGCTGGGGGGTGGGGGGTGGGGGGCTGGCCAGGGCCGGGGTCCCTCAAGATCGGGGAATGGATGCGGCTGGGCCGTTTCTGCTTCTGGTGGCTGGGATCTGGTTTTAAACTGGTGTATAGGCCTCCCAGGGGCTCCGCCTTCTGCGCCCCCTGCCCCCCACTGGCTCCCTCAGAGGGCTTGGCTTCCTCCTAATCCCTGATGGATCCCTAATCTGAGCGGTTTACTGAAGGCCTTGGAGGGCAGCGTGTGGGAGGGCCCAAGGGGGGCCCTGGGGTCCTGCCTTCCTCTGCCAGGGGTGCACCCCTGAAGGCCACCTGGGCTGACAGTTGGGAGGGAAGAGACCCCCACCTTTTCCCTCTTGAGTTTGAATCCCGAGAGCCACCCTGGGATTGGCTGTGCTCTTCCTGAGGGCTGAGCTCAGGCAGGTGCTGCCGAGGGAAGAGTTTATTTTCAAACTGGGGGCAGTTGTTGGCAAACAGCCTGTGGGAGCGTATGTGTCTTCACAGGCCCCGTGAGGCCGGGGAAAGCAGGCCCCGACGAGGACAGTGGAGGGGGGATGGCCATACCCACCAGCCCGCCCTCCCTGCCTCTGCGGGCCGGCGGGAGGGGTCTGGGCCCTGGGGCTGGGGCCGGGCCGCTGGAGAATGTTCCCTGAGTGAGGAGGGGGGGGGCGCCGGTAGGGCTGCGGAGGGAGAGGGCGTTTCCTGGGGGCTGTGCAACTGTCCTCGCCACCCTCTATCCTGGCTTGGGATCCCTTGGGCCGACAAGCCACTGGGTGGCCTGCAACTTTGTGACTGGTGGGTTTCCTTTCTCTCTGTTGCTCCTTGGTGCTGCGAGGACTGAGGGCCGTGAGCTGTCACTGCGAGGGCTCTTCCTGCCCTGCCCTTTGTGTGCACCCCTGCCCCTAGTCCGGAGGAGTCGGGGCCCTGGGAGGAGGCCCCGTGCCCATTAACTCTCTTACTGCCTCCCAGCGTGGAAGGGGCCTCTCGGCCTTTGTGTAGGGGACTCGGGACTCGTCAGGGACTCGGGACTGTGGTTGCTAGGCAACCGGAGGTGGAGGGTGCTGAGGACAATGCTGTCCTGTCAGAAGCCCTCTGGGCAAGTGAAGGGGAGATGGTCCCGGACTGCGTGGGGGGCGGTGGCCTGAGTGTGGGAGGGACTGCGCTTGGGACCAAAGCGGCCTTCTTGGGGGCTCCGGAGCCCATCTGGCGGAGGAGCCGTCCTTCCCGCGGCCAGCACAGAGCCCGCACGGGGTGCCCTCGTGGCCCCGGTGCCCGGAGGGATGGCAGCCTCGGGCTACCCGTGCCTCGCTGGCTCCCTCAGACTTGCTCTTCTGACCCAGGCGCCGGCTCTGGTCTCTGACCTTTGTGCTTTCTTTCTTGAGAGTTTGAAGGGGGCCCGCGCCGCAGGGAGGCACGGGCTCCTCTCTGTCCTGAGCTGTGAGGTTCAAAGCAGTTCTCTCCTTCTGTTCGGAACCCCCGCTCTCTCCAGTCATCTCTCCTCGCCCCACTCCTGCCCGTCCCCGGAAGCGCTCAGTATTCCTCTCGCTTGGCGGTCCGCGGAATATCTGGACACGGCAAGCACCTTTCTTGAACTGTGTGCATGTGCACTTGTACGTGAGTGTGGGTTCTCTGCCTTCCCAGAGCTAGAGAGCAGTGTCTGTGTCTCCTGCTCCCTTTACACACCCCTGCGTGCGGGAGGTCTGGAGCCCACCAGGCCCCAGCCCTTCGGGTCCTTTCCTCTAAGTGAAATCTTGGGAGGATTAAATATGGTGCTGGTGGTCCAGGTTCAGGGCTCGTCTCCCTTCTCTCTTCTCCCTCCCTTGTAGAACCCGAGGGTCACCATCGTGAAAAGTTGCTGTCCTATGCCACTTAGGAGAGGTCACGCGCTGGGGTCTGCACGGCTCCGTGGCCAGGCCGATTACGGTGACGGAGGAATCCCAGAGCAGGGTGGAGGGGTGTGATTATGTTAAATATTTACCTGCAAAGTCCAGGCTTATCTCCTGGGTGGGGATTTCAACACCTAGCCCGAGAAGCAGGTCCCTGCCCATCCTGGAGAGTCCACACCCCTGGACCTCATCCTTGGAAGAAGAAAGTCCTTGCCTAGGGTCACCAGGCCAGCCTGAAGGCGATCGTTCTCCTCCTCCTCTGCCAACACCAGGGGCACTGCGGGCTTCGATTATATTTTGGAAAGATCACCAGGAGGTAGAAGGGAAGCAGACGCACAGCGTCAGAATTTCTAGCATTAGGAAGGGCCGACTAGGGGGCGATGTCCGGCCGGTGGGCGCGGGCACGTGCGAAGGGACTTGTCCTAGCGCGGCAGTGGTTTTGTGTAACCCCAAAGATTTAGAGAATCTCATCCGTTCACATCAAAGGTCAAGGTGTGGTGGGCTGCTGCATGCAATGGAAGTACCGGCAGGTGGGCTGGAGGCAGGGAGACGACCCAGTGGGCCGTGGAGGGCCGGGCGGGGGGGGGGGGGAGGCGCCACGGGACCACGCCAAGGTGGGGTTGCTGGAGGAGAAAGAGATATCAAGGAGGCAGAATCCCAAAGATTTACTGAACACACAGGTGTGGGAGGTAGCGGGCCGGAGTCTAGGCAGTGCCAGGTTTCTGGTGGGGCCGGCCACTGCTCGGGGAGAAGGACAGGATGTGTTACCAGGCAAGGGGCAGGGGTCTAGCTCAAGTCCAGCTTTTGATCTTGTGCTCATTCGTTTGTTCAACAGTATGCGAGCCCCATGCGGGGCCCCGTGTTCCCCACGCCCCACCCCGGCCGGGTCTGCCTTCCCGCCACTTGTCCAAGGGCGTCTCTCTGGCTCCCGCGCGCGGGCCAGGGAGTCACTAGGGCTGCCCGGCCCGGGACACCCGAAGCTGTGTGGGGAGGGTGCTGAGGGGTGTGTGGGGGCGGCATCCGTCTGGGCCTGCTGCGGTCCCAGAGGCCGACTGAGGGTGGACCAGGGTGTCTGCCCGTGCTGTGACTCTTGTGGCTCTTGTGGCTTTTGTGGAGCTCCACGTGACCAGCTGGCAGGGGGCCCTGGGGCCTGGGGGCCGGGCTGAGGAGGCTGCTGACCTTGCTGCATGACTGCGCTGGACTCTGGCTACCCTAAGGCGCTTAGGCCGTTGATAATAGCCCTGGGGGATTAGGGGCTTTGGGAGGCGAGGCCTGGGTCCCTGCTCGGGCCCCAAACCCCGCTGATGTTTCCAGAGACCGTCCTCTGGCAGGGGGAATACTCGGGGAGCCAGACCTTGCCCCTACAAAGAGGCCTGGGCTGAGACAGGTCCTATAAGAGTCACGGGGAGCCCCACTGTGGCCCTTAACCCACCCCACGCCTGTCCCCCAATGGCCCCTGAAGCCCCCTGTGGTTCAGTAGAGCGTCTCGTCCCCCTGCTGCCGCTCTGGGTTTCTCTTTGTCTAGACTGGGTCCCAGCTGCCGATCGGGGCTGAAGGGAGGGATGTGGCTCCGTGACCCCAGCCCCACCTGTGTCTCTCTGGGCCAGGCCCCACTTTGTCAGGGTAACTGGAGGAGACTGGTCTGGGCCTGTTCTCGAGCTCCGAGGACAACCAGTGTGACCAGGGCCTTTGGGCTCCTTTCCCAGGGCGCGTCCGGCTGCAGAAGGGGGCATCTCTCCAGATCGAGGGGCTCCGAGCGGAGGACCAGGGCTGGTACGAGTGCCGAGTGCTCTTCCTGGACCGGCACAGCCCCGAGGACGACTCCGCTAACGGCTCCTGGGTGCACCTCACCGTCAATTGTATGAAGCTGGGAGCAGGTGGTGGAGAAGGGAGGAGAGCAGCATGATGGGGGCCTGTGGCTGCGGGCAGGGGGGTTCGCGGGCCCCACCTTGTTGACACCCCTTGTCTGCTGGCTCACTGTCTGCATCTTGCCCGTCCCACCCCCACGCCGGCCCCTCTGGGTCTCCAGTCTGAGGCCCAGCTGCCTGCTAGGCCCCACTGGAACTTCCTAGTCTTGTCTTCCCTGTCGCCGCCAGAGGCCGGGGAGAGGGGAACGGGAAGGGGGCTCTTGGGCCCTGAGTGACACATAGCTCAGACATACATAGCGTGTTGTTTTTTCAAAACACCTTTTAACCCAGCACCTCGTGAATTCTCTCAGCCCCAAGAAGGAAGGGAAGTCCTAACCGTTCCCATTTCGTTGCGGAGACTGGATGATGATGCCAGCGATTAGGGGCAAAGCGGGGGCTCCCAGAGCAGTGCCAGAGGCCACTAACTCTCCGGCAGCCCCCAGCCCGCGTGCAGCCCCGTCGCCAGCTCTCCAGGCCAGTGGGGGGATGGGCTGGCGCGGGCCTCACTCGCCCGGGGTGGCGGGCAGAGTGGCCCCCGGCTGGTGGGCTGAGGGCCCCAGCCCTACCGCCTCCCGGCCTGGGACGCCGCTCTTGGACTGACACCTGGCACCCTGATGCCTCGCTCTCTGCAGCGCCCCCTCAGTTCCTGGAGACGCCTCCCCAGGTGCTGGAAGTTCGGGAACTTGAGCCTGCGACCCTGCGCTGTGTGGCCCGGGGCAGCCCGCAGCCTCATGTGACTTGGAAGCTCCGAGGACAGGACCTGGGCCAGGGCCAGGGCCAGGTGCAAGTGAGTCCTGGGGCTGGGTAGGAGGGGTAGATAGAGCGTGAGGGGCAGGTGGAGGCCTGGGAGCAGGGCTGGAGGAGCGGGGCGAAGGCCACGCCCCAGAGGCGGGGCTTTGCGTTGTCTTCCTGAGCCCGGCGTGCTGCCTCCCTCTGCCGGCCAGCCTCGGGAGTGCAGGGTCTGAGGCCTGCGGGGTAGGGGGTAGGGGGGAGAGCAGGGGAGACACAGTGGACTTTCCTCATCCCCTCCTGCCCTAGGTGCAGAATGGGACGCTGCGGATCCGACGGGTGGAGAGAGGCAACTCTGGAGTCTACACCTGCCAAGCCTCCAGCACCGAGGGCAGCGCCTCCCACGCCACCCAGCTGCTGGTGCTAGGTGCTCTTTGGAGGGAGGGCCGGGACCTGTGGCTGGGGGTGCACAGGGCAGGAGCAGGGAGGGGTGTGGGGAGAGAGAGGGAACTCCCAGTGCAGGCTGGTGCTCCAAAACCAGCATCTTAATTTTTTTTAAAGATTTTATTTATTTATTTGACAGAGAGAGAGAGATCACAAGTAGGCAGAGAGGCAGGCAGAGAGAGAGGGGGAAGCGGGCTCCCTGCTGAGCAGAGAGCCCGATGCGGGGCTCAATCCCAGGACCCTGAGATCATGACCTGAGCCGAAGGCAGAGGCCTTAACCCACTGAGCCACCCAGGCGCCCCAGCATCTTAATTTTTGAAGGATCAGTGACTGGACATTTATTGCCCAGTGGTGTGACCCTCCCCCTGACCCCCAGTTTCTTCCTCTATATATAGGGAGGTTCTTATCTGCATTTTAGGACTATTACAAGAATTTAACCGAGCACAGAGATCAGCACTTAGTAATTCCTGTCCAAGCCCTTCTGAGGAAACCTCAGCCACAGGGCCCGGACTCTCCTGCGGAACCCTCCTCCTCAGGGAAGTCAGGGGGCCAGCGCCCTTCGCTCTCCTTGGTCTTGAGGGCGGGCATGTGCCGAATTGCTGGGGGCCAAGTCCACCAGCGGCCAGAAGGCCCAGATGAGCCTCGCCTACCCTGTGAACCTTGGGTGGCTCTCCTCACTTCTGAGCCTTCATCTCCTCATCTGTGGCGGGGAGACAGTAATTCGTCCCACAGAAGGCACTTGGGAGGATTAAAAGGGATGGTTCGGGGACATGCTTAGCGGAGTGCCTGGCGTGCCCCTGGTGTCCTCCACGCCAGCTTGGATCCTTACCTCTTCGGACTGAGCACTGGCCCAGCAGAGCCCAGGGCGGGGCGAGGGCAGTGAAGCAGCCGACGGGGGAGCCTGGGTGGCCTGGCCCGACTCTGCGGGAAGGGCGCTCCAGATGGGGTTCGGAGAGCAAGGGCGGGGCGGTGGGAATGAGGCTGCCCACGCTGACCGTAGTCTGTGCCGGTTGGGCCAGGCTGGGAGCGGTTGGATCCTGAAGGCCCATGAGGCTAGATCAGGAAGTTTGAACTCGATGCGGTAGGAGCCAGGAGCAGCTGTGAGTTCCGGGGCAGAAGTGTCCCGTGGCCAGAGGAGCGCGTTTCTGCACTAGTGGCCACCGGAGGGGCAGAGGTGGGGGAGCCAGGATCAGGGGTTGCTGCAGTGTCTCGGGGTAAGCCGCAGTATGTAGGACACACAGAGGTGACTTCAGACGTGAAGGTGATGGACGTAAAGGGTAAATGAACAAAGAATAAAACTGATCCCACACACGTGCCCACCCACGCACGCAGCTTCTAGGCAGCGAAATCGGGGTGAACGGTGGTGCTCCTGGAGGGAAGGGGAGCTGGTCTGGGGAGAGAAGGAGCCTTTTTTCACGCACAGGGTTAGGGCCTGTTTCAGCTCCCCGAGACCTGGCAGCAGCCCCTTCTGTGTTCCGGAGGGCAGATCCCCCGGGTTTGGGGGAGCGACCTCCGGGTTCAGGGAGGACTGTGGGCGAGGCCCTCTCTCCCCTTGTGTTGTCCCACAGGTCCCCCAGTCATCGTGGCGCCCCCCAAGAACAGCACAGTCAATGCCTCCCAGGATGTTTCCCTGGCCTGCCGGGCTGAGGCATACCCCACTAACCTCACCTACAGCTGGTTCCAGGATGGCACCAACGTGTTCCACATCAGGTGAGGCTCGGGGGGAAGGGGGGGCTCGTAGGTGGCCTTCCAAGAGCAAGCCCGGAGCCTGGGCCACACGTGCCATCTTGCAGACGCCTGCAGCCCCGCGTGCGGATCCTGGTGGACGGGAGCCTGCGGTTGCAGGCCACGCAGCCCGATGATGCAGGCCGCTACACCTGCGTGCCCAGCAACGGCCTCCTGCGCCCGCCCTCGGCCTCCGCCTACCTCACGGTGCTGTGTAAGCCTGGCCCCGCTCCCTCCCCAGCCTGCTCCCCTCCGCTGGGCCAGGCCGAGCTCCTGCCCTCCAACCCGCCATTGCTCCCCCCACCCCCAGACCCAGCCCAGGTGACGGCGATGCCTCCTGAGACACCCCTGCCCGTGGGCATGCGGGGGGTGATCCGGTGCCCGGTCCGGGCCAACCCCCCGCTGCTCTTTGTTAGCTGGACCAAGGACGGGCAGGCCCTGCGGCTGGAGAAGGTAGGGGCCTCAGTGCCAGGGGGAGGAAGGGCTTGGCCTGCTGTTCTCTCAGGGCAGCGCCGCTGAATTCAGGTCGGCGGCTAGGGTACGCTTCTTCCCCGGGGCTGTGTGGGGCATCTGGGGAGCAGGAGCGCCACGACCCTCCTTAAGGAGGGCACAGCCTGGAGGGGCCTGGGGCAGCACAGGCACTCTGCTGGAAAGCCTGGCTGGTCGAGGAACGCTCAGCAGTTGCTTCTGGGACTTCGGTAATGGGCCTTGGGGGTGCACAGACATTCCACCGGGGGCCAGGGCCCCGAAGCAGGGAGCCGTGCAGCGTGCCTAGGGCATGGTGAACCCCGGAGTCGGGGCAGAGGGGGGGTCCGCAGTGCCCGTGGGGACGTGGTGCTACCGAGGAAGCTCCAGGGACAGGTTGGGGCCAAAAGGAAGCTCTGTGGATACCGAGCGACTATCCCATCATTCCCAGGTGATCTCTGCAGAGTGTACATCCCGTGTGGGCTACCACTGGGTCTTTGGATCCCAGGGCCCCCCGGGGTTCCGCAATTAGACTCAGTACATTTTGGTGAATGTTACCAAAAAAAGTCTGCAGACAGTTGGAGCCCGTGAGGTTGTCTGAGCGGAGGTGTGACCGCTTCGGAGCTCTGAGCGGGAGCGGAGTCGTCAGTGAGTGAAGGGCAGAGTGGATGCAGGGACAGGGGTTCAGAGGCTGTTGAGATGGTCCAGGGGAGAGGTGAGGAGGCCATGGGGTGGACGGGCTTGCCGCCTAGACAGAGGCCTTCCCAGAGGACGGAGCTGGTGAGCCTTTGGATGGGGGAGTGAGGAGTGTGGGGTTAGTGGGGACAGTGGGGCCCTTAACACAGAAATATGGAAGCCAGGAAAAGGAAGGGATTTGGGGTGCAAGATGCCGACTTTCATCGTGGAGTGCTGGGAAGACAGGCGGGGGATACCCCCGCAGGCCGGGAGCCCTCTACCAGGGGGACGCTTGGCCCTAGAGGACATGAGGAAATGGGGGCACCTCGTGAACTAGGAGGGCCAGGAAGCTTTGGTGAATAGAGACCTGAACTGTTCCCGCCCTGCCTGCGCCCCCGGAAAGAGAAGTGGACTGGAGTTGAGAGAGAGGTCAGGCCTGGAACAGGAGTCCTCTGCAGGGGGGCAGCTTCTCCTCCCTCTCCCGCCCCTGCCCAGCTGCTTGGACTAGGGGCCATCTCCTTTCTCCTCCAGCTCCCTGGCTGGTCCCAGGGTCCGGAGGGCTCGCTGATCATTGCCCTGGGGAACGAGGACGCTCTGGGAGAATACTCCTGCACGCCCTACAACAGTCTCGGGACCGCAGGGCCCTCCCCGGTGACCCGCGTGCTGCTCAAGGTGAGCCCGTGGACGTGCCCTGGCCTTGACGCAGGCGGACCAGGGGCTGGGGCAGTCACGCGTGGGGAGGGACTTTCAGTCTGCTTTCCCACGGTGGGCACAGGTGTCAGCTGTCATCCCAGAGGTTTCTGCAGAGATGGTGCTGGGGAAGGGGGACAGGAGGCCCGCGCCCCCCAAAGAAAGATACCCAGCCAGTCCAACTCACGAACCTTGGCCTCTTGGGAGGGGAAGGGGTGGACAGCAGAGGGGAGGGGGAAAGGGTGTTCTGTGGAGGTGTATGCATCCCCAGAGAGGCCTCTGAGCCCCCCCAGTCCTTTGCAGCCCCCACTTCCCTCCAGCCCCTCCAGGGAGGGAGACGGGGCCTGAGAACGGGGCCTGACTGGAGACCCAGAGGGGAGCGGCCCTTAGCTAGCAGAGTGAGAGGCCCCTCCCGATGCCGCTTCTGGTTTGCAGGCTCCCCCAGCTTTTCTAGAACGGCCCAAGGAAGAATATTTCCAAGAAGTAGGGCGGGAGCTACTCATCCCCTGCTCTGCTCAAGGAGACCCCCCCCCTGCTATCTCTTGGGCCAAGGTAAGGCTCCTGAGCCCGCCCTGCCTGCGTGCCCGCCCACCGCGCCCCTGCCTCTCCCTGCCCCGGTCATCCCGTGGGAAAGAGGGGGCCGTCAGGGGCCAGGTGGGGAGGACACCAGAGCTGCCCCCGGTGGGGTGGCTGCGTGTGTCCTCGGGGCTGACCAGCGGTTCTGTAGGTGGGCCGGGGGCTGCAGGCCCGGGCCCAGGTGGACAACAGCAGCCTCATCCTGCGGCCATTGACCAAGGAGGCCCACGGGCGCTGGGAGTGCACTGCCAGCAACGCTGTGGCCCGAGTGGCCACCTCCACACGTGTCTACGTGCTGGGTTAGTGGCTGGAAGGCTGGCCGGGGGCTGGCGGAAACTGTGTGGGACAGGAGACGGGGGGATTGTTTTTGGAGGTCCATGTGGGCAGGGTGGGTGGGGGGCGCCTGGGATGAGAGGCAGAGCTCAGAGGCCCTGGGACTCCCCTTAGCTCTTCACCTTCCCTCAGGGCCCTGACCATCGTCCCTCCCTCAATTTCCCCTCCCCAGGCACCAGCCCCCACGTTGTCACCAATGTGTCCGTGGTGCCTTTGCCCAAGGGTGCCAATGTCTCCTGGGAGCCTGGCTTTGATGGCGGCTATCTGCAGAGATTCAGTGTGTGGTACACCCCCCTGTGAGTGCCCTGCCCCTGCCGCTCCCGTCTCCCCCACCCCCCCATTCCATCGGTCCCTCTGCCCTTCCCCCACCTCTCCAGTCCAGCCCTGCCCGAAATCGGTCCTATTTCCCGGGGATCTTAGGTGTTCAGGCCCCAGGTCCTGAGACCCCAGATGGCTGAGGGGAGGGAACGGCTCAGGTCTCTATACTCCAAAGCTTCCTGGTCCTCCTAGTTCACGAGGTGCCCCCATTTCCTCATGTCCTCTAGGGCCAAGCGTCCCGACCGAACCCACCACGACTGGGTGTCCCTGGCAGTGCCTGTGGGGGCTGCTTACCTCCTTGTGCCGGGCCTGCAGCCCCACACCCAGTACCAGTTCAGCGTCCTAGCGCAGAACAAGCTGGGGAGTGGGCCCTTCAGCGAGATCGTCTTGTCTGCCCCTGAAGGTGAGAAGCCTCTGCCCCTGAGGGCAGCCCACGGGTGGGAAAGGACTGGTAGGGAAAACCCGGATGTGTAACGACCTGGGTGGGAGGGGACAAGAGGTGCTGGGCAGCTTCTTGGGGTCCACAGGGGTTTGTGGAACATGATTCAGGCTTGTCTTTAGGGGCTCTGGGAGAATGGCTGGGCCCGCAGGTGGGGGCGGGGGTGGTGGGGAGAGGGGCCTGGAGAGGCTGGCATGTGGTGGAAGGGGCAGGGGACAGGGGAAGGGCACTGGAAGCCTCACCCTATCTCTGTCATGCCTATCTGACCTGTTCAGGGCTTCCCACCACACCGGCGACCCCCAGGCTTCTGCCCACTGAGATGCCGCCTGCCCTGTCACCTCCCCGAGGCCTGGTGGCAGTGAGGACACCCCGGGGGGTGCTCCTGCATTGGGATCCCCCGGAACTGGTCCCTGAGACGCTGGATGGCTACGTCCTGGAGGGACGGCAAGGCTCCCAGGGCTGGGAGGTGCTAGACCGCGTCTCGGCAGACACGGAAACGCAGCTGCTGGTGCCGGGACTCATCAAGGTGTGTGGGAGGCAGGCACAGGGACGTCCCTTCCCTCGGCTGTCCAGGTCCCAGCCCCGGCCCCAGACCTCAGCCTCCCACCCTAACCTCCCAACTGCAGTCTTTCTGAATGGGGCTGGGGTGGGGGGCGCTGGGCCCTGACCCCTTCCTGGACCCCCACCCCCAGGACGTACTGTACGAGTTCCGCCTTGTGGCCCTGGCGGGTAGCTATGTCAGCGATCCCAGCAACACGGCCAACGTCTCCACTTCCGGTGAGAACCCGGCGGGAGGGCAGAGCGCTGGGCAGGGGGGCTCCGAGCCCACTGTCGCGGGCACCGACACCCCTCTCGTGGCCCCCCGCCCAGGCCTGGAGGTCTACCCCTCACGCACACAGCTGCCCGGCCTCCTGCCCCAGCCGGTCCTGGCCGGCGTGGTGGGCGGGGTCTGCTTCCTGGGCGTGGCCGTCCTCGTGAGCATCCTGGCCGCCTGCCTGACCAACCGGCGCAGGGCAGCCCGCCGCCGCCGCAAGCGCCTCCGCCAAGGTAGGCCCCGGAGGCCGCGCCCACGGCAGGGCCCCCGCCCTCCCTAAGCCCCGCCCACTGGAGGGATGGAAAGTCCCCCCCACACACACCTCCGCCACGCCCCTCCACTCCGGGGTCTGGGGTCGGGGGCGTCCTATCCGCCTGCACAGCCCAGGGGCGGGACGGGTTGCCAGCGGGTGATGGTTGAGGCTCAGCGCCTGAGGTCCTGGAGGCCCTGAGTTTTGCCGGTGTCACCTCTGGTTCTCCTGCCCGAACAGATGCGCCTCTTATCTTCTCTCCGCCTGGGAAGTCCGCTCCCCAGTAAGTCCCTCCACCTCCGCGGCCTCCTTCTTTCTGCCTGGCCTCTGCACCCACTGTCTCGGCCCGTGTGCTGGTGCCTTGGGGTGCGCTGGGAGGGGCGGAACAGAAGCAAGAAGGGCGTGAGGGTGGGAGTGCGGAGGCCCAGCTTGGGGCCTGTCCACTTTCCTCCACCACGGGGGTCTTTGTCTCCCTTACTCTCCCCAGCCCTGCTCTGTTGTGCGCCAGATGCTGATGGGGGGGCGCGGGGAAGGGGGGACTGGACCCCTGCCAGAGCCTGATCCCCTGTCCTTCCCCAGCTCTGCTCCGGGCTCAGGCAGCCCTGATAGCGTGGCCAAGCTGAAGCTCCAGGGTTCCCCGGTCCCCAGCCTGCGCCAGAGTCTGCTCTGGGGGGAGCCTGCTGGCCCCCCCAAACCCCCTCTGGATCCTCTGCCTAGTCGCGGGCCCTTGCCCCTGGAGCCTATTTCTCGCGGACCGGATGGCCGCTTTGTGATGGGACCCAACGTGGGTACCCCCGAAGAAAGGTCAGGCTCTGAGCAAGCTGAACCTCGGACCCCGGCCCAGCGCCAGGCCAGGTCCTACGACTGCAGCAGCAGCAGCCCCAGCGGGATGCCCCAGCCGCTCTGCATTGCAGACATCAGCCCTGTGGGGCCCCCGCCCGCAGCCCCACCTAGTCCCCGGCCTGCTCCAGAACCCTTGCTTCAGTACCTGAGCCTGCCCTTCTTCCGGGAGATGAACGTGGATGGGGATTGGCCCCCTTTCGAGGAGCCCGCTCCTGCCCCACCCCCAGATTACATGGATACCCGGCCTTGCCCCGCCTCCTCTCTCCTCCACCCCCTGGACCCCGACACTGTGTTCCCCAGGGCGGTGCTTCCCGGGCCTGCGATGGGGGCCGGGGCCGCCCCGGAGCCCCTATACACAGCACTGGCTGACTGGACGCTGAGGGACCGGCTGCTGCCAAGCCTTCTCCCTGCCGCCCCTCGGGGCAGCCTCACCAGCCAGAGCAGCGGGCGGGGCAGCGCCTCATTCCTCAGGCCCCCCTCCACGGCCCCCTCTGCAGGAGGCAGCTACCTCAGCCCTGCTCCCGGAGACACCAGCAGCTGGGCCAGTGGCCCTGAGAGGTGGCCCCGGAGGGAGCATGTGGTGACAGTCAGCAAGAGGTGAGGACAGTCCCTGCCCATCCCTGCCCTGGCTCCAGTTCCTGCCCAGACTTCCCCTGCCGCCCTGTGCCTTCCGCGCTCCGCTCCCAGCAGACCCGGAAACTTGTCTCCTGTTAGAGGCTTTGGCAGAGGTCCAGGGATCTTCAGGGAACGCGTGGCCCGCTGGAGCTTGGGGACTCTGGGTTGGGGCTTTTTTGGGCACTGTCTGTTCCTCCACCAGACATTTGTCCCTTTTAACAGGAGGAACACGTCTGTGGATGAGAACTACGAGTGGGACTCCGAATTCCCTGGGGACATGGAACTGCTGGAGACCCTGCACCTGGGCTTGGCTGGCCCTCGGGCCCGACCTGAAGCTGAGCCGGAGTTAGGTGTGAGAGCCCTCTGGAGGGGCAGCATGGCCTCGCTGTTCCCCGTCTCCCCAGCCTGTCCCCCGTTTGGTCCCCCTTCCGTGGCTCATCTGCACCAGCAGGGCCCAGGGGACTCCACGGGGCCGCTGACCTCAGACCCCTCCCTCCCCTTGCAGATGTGAAGACTCCGGAGGAGGACGGCCTCCCGAGCACGACCCGTGCTCCAGGCCCCGAGGCTCGCTGTGCTGCCCTCCGGGAGGAGTTCCTGGCTTTCCGGCGCCGCAGAGATGCCACTAGGGCCCGGTTACCAATCTACAGACAGCCAGGCCCCCATCCTGAACAGGCCACTCTGCTGTGAAAGTGGGTGAAGACACACAGACCGGGCAGAGGAGGGCCCAGGGAGAGCCGGCTCCAGCCCGGAGCACTGGCTGCCCCTGCGGTGCTCAGACACAGCCCTTACGGCGGGCGGTGGTGGTGGGGGGGGCTTGGCAGCAGACGTCTGTGCTGGGCCCCTAGAGCCTGGGGACTGGAACAGGGATCCCAGGTCTGCCCCCGGGTGTGCGTGTGTGTGTGTGTGTGTGTGCGCGCGTGTGCGCCCGGGCGGTGATGGTGATGATGGTGTTTGTGGTGTGAGTGAGGTTTTTTACATGTGAATAAAGAAATTCTAAAAAACGTCTGTCTTCTGCCTTTGAATCTGAGAGGGAGGTAGGAAAATCCCTGACTCCTGAAAAAGGAGGGGACTCTTCCTGAATGAATAGAGGTGCATTCAGCATATCCTCGCAGAAAGCATTTATTGAGTGCCTACTGAGGTCAGCTACTAAAGACCAGCCAGTGAGTTAGATGCTGAGAAAACAAAGCTCACTAAGTCAAGCCTTGGCCCTTGGCGAGTTCTATCCGGTCGGTGAAGCCGGTGGAGAAACGGTTACAGTGTGATGTGATGAGTTCTGTGATAAGGCTACGCTTTGCGTATTTTGGCCGCATGGAGGAAGGGGTCAACAGTGAGTGCTTGCAGCACGTGCGGACGGTGCTACCTATGGCCGGGAGGTCCTCCTGGAGTGGGAGTGACCGCAGTAGTGAGCGGCTAAGCCCCCACTGTGTGCCAGGCGCTGCTGTAAGCTCCTTGCACGCCTCATTTTCCACCACTCTGAGGTAGGCGCCATTCCTGGCTCCCGTTTTCTAGACTGGGAAATGGAAGCATGGAGGCCGTAGGCATTTGTGCAAAGGTCACACAGCGGGTATGGAGGAGGGCAGGTCAGAAGTTGGTCAAGGGAGGGAAAGCAGGCCAGGCAGAAGGCACAGAGAGGAGTGAAAAACAGCCTGGCTTCCCAGGGACTCACTGGACACTGGATCTTAACACTGGGGAAGGGGACGGAGCAGCGGAGGGAGGACGCTGGTGGTTGAATCCTTGGAAACCAGGCGAAACAGTAGCTACTCCCAAGCAGGAAGAACCCCACTGTTGGAGGCAGGTACTCCACTCCGGGCCTAGAAGCCTGAAGAGGGGTGCTCCTTCAACCCCTAGACTATGCTCCCCTCCACCCTCAGACACAGCACTGTCAGCCTCCTCCCCTGAGGCCTCCTCTTCTGATTCCTCCAGGATTAAGAGAGGCCACGTCAGAGAGGAGGAGACAGAGGGGATAGAAGTCAGATCTGAACCCTGCCTGGGTCCCAAGGCAAAGAATGACCTAACTGTGGGTTCCTGCCCAGGCCTGAAGAAGGTGGAGAGCAGGAGCGCGAGCTGGTCCTGGCCTGCAGCCCCAGCACTGTCACACCCTAGTCACTTGGGGGGCGGGGAGGGTCTTCCTGTGCCTCCATTTACCACCCTTTTTAAGTCAAGAGGCTTCTTCCCGCGTAAGCATGCCCATAGCCTTGAGCTAACCTTCCAGGCAAAAAAAGCTTCCCACCACGGCTTAAGTTTAAGAGCTCCGGGGTGGAGGCCGAGGTTTTCACAGGTGGCGAACACTGTGGTGGCCCGCCTAGGCCCGGACTCCCCAGATCCTTTGGCCCAGTTCCCCGGGCCCAGGTTCCCGCCCACCGCCCTCTCGCAGAAGCTCTGCCCTCCGCCCCCACGCTGCGGCGCCTTTAAAGCCTAGGGGCGCTCGCCCCGCCCCAGGTCCGCCCCGTCCGAGGCGGGATCCGGCTGAAAACCCCCTGCCCCGGCCGGGTGCGCCAGTCGGCCCGCTGCCCCTGCCTGGAGTGTACTGTGCCGGCCTGCCAACGGTGAGCTGGGGAGGGCGGGGGGCGCGCCCCCAGGAAGCGGAAGGCCCGCGCTGGCCACTTGCTCCCGGGGCGGCGGCGAGGGTCCGACTCTGGTGCCCACCCCGTGCTGTCGGGTCCCGTCCCCAAGCCCCGACCTGGCATTCCTGGGCGATGAGGTCAGCCCAGGTTAAGGGTGCACGGACGAGGCGTCCGTCCGGAGCGGGGGGGACCTGGCCCTCGGGGGAGAGGAGCGGCGGGCGCCGGGGCTTGGCTGGCGTGCCCCGAGGGTGGGCGCGCGGGAGCTTCCCCGCGACCCTCAGTACCCGGTTCCAGGAGCACGTGCGGGAGCCGCCCACGCTCCGCGGCCCCGAGGCCGCCCTTTCCGTTCCTCTTCCCGCCGGCCGTCCTGCAGGCGACTCGGGGTCACGGGCTGGCGCGGACAGCCCCCCCGACCTCGGGCTCCCGGGGCTGCAGCCCGCGCGGGCGGGCGGGCGGTGCAGGGAGGGGGTTGCTTGCGGGCGCTCCTGCCCCTGCGCCCGCCGGGGCCCCCACCCCGCGCCCCCTGCTGCTGGGAAAGCCGGCGGGGGCTGCGGGCGGGCTGCCCAGACCACTGCGTCACCCCAGCGGCGGGCGGTGGGTGACTCATCCGGCTGTAACGGCCCAGGGTGTGGCGAGGCGGGGCGGCGGGGCCGGACCTGCAGGACCGGAAGTGGACGGCCGCCTTCCCGCCCGTGCGGGCCCCCCGGAGCCCCCTGGCGCCCGTTCCCGCGGAGTTCTGGGGCAGCCTGGCATGTGGGCGCAGAAGGGAGCGTGGCGGCAGTGAGGGTGCGTGGGGTGGAGGTCCCGGGTACGGGGGCCCTGTGGCTTGGCCGGGCTCTCCCGCGTTCTGAGTCCAGAACACCAGACGGAGGGCAGCTGCCCTCCCCAGCGCCCCTCCCGGTTTCTCCTTCCTCGTCCCTGGGGAGACCTGCCACTGCAGGGGGGGGGGGGAGGCCCTGCCTGCCCGAGGCAACCAGTGGTCTTTGTCCGACTGCAGCCCCCGCTCCAGCGCCGCAGCCCTCCTCTGCCCCCTGGAGTGGCCTGGAATCCTTCCTTCGCCCCAGCCCTTCTCTCTCCAGGATTTTCAGGGAGCGGGCTCTCTAACTCGGAACATACCCTCGGTGCCTAGAGCATTTCTTCTGAACTGTTCCTTGAGTCCGCTTCTCTACCCCGAAACTTGTAACTTCCCACGCCTCCAATCGCCCTCCCTGGTCTCCCGCAGCCGCCCCCGCCCAGGGAACCCTGGCACCTGCCTGCACCTGGGAACTGCCGTGGGGGGGGCTTTTCCACGGAGGCCGCGTCTGGCCCCTGTGCGCGGAGCCTCCTCCCCACTGCATGGGTGTTGCGTGCGTGTTTCTGCCCGGTGCCCCCACCCTGCCGGATTCCTGTGTTTGGTACACAGAAGCCATGGCAACGGCCTCCCTCACCCCTCCTCCCGCAAGCCTTGCGGCTTCCTGTTTGTGAGCTTCAGCTTTCTCTTCTGCTCGCTGACTCGATGGTGGGGGGCTATCCCGGGGAGGGGGGCTGCGCTCGGTCCCAGGTGTCCACCACCCTTGCCTCTGCCTGCTCCCTCTGCGCTTCACTTTGGGGGGGCCCCCATCTGGCCCTTTCAGAATAGCCCTAAGCCCCATTCATACTTGGAAGTTCCCCTGTGACCTGTGTGCAAAGTGAATGCAGAGTCTCTCTGTGATCCCCCCTGAGACGCCCCAGCCTGGGACCCTTGGCATCTGCGTGGGGTGGGGCGAGGGGAGCGGCCTGCCCCTCCCCCTTCGTAACCTTGGGGGTGGGGGCTGTTCCCGACAGCTGTGGGCAGCTCTGGTTTAGGTTACTCACCAGGGGCTGCCCCCCCAAGTGGCTCAGCTGTTGTCTCCTCTTTGGCTCCCCAGCCCTGGGGCATCTCCTGCCCCGCTCCCCACCCCAGCAGGCACCTGGCTGTCTTCCCTTCCTTTGAGCCAGGGCTGGGGAAGGTCCCCTGGGCGTCACCAGAGTGGGCCACCCCAGCTCTCGCGCACCAGCCGGGGCCCATCAGGGCGCGCCTGCCCAGGGGGCCCGGGAGGAACAACAGCTGCAGGCAGGCTGCTGGGCGGCCCCTTCCCGGAGCTCTGCCCCAGGGCCCTGGCACCTCCGCGCTCCGGGTCAGTGTCCCTCCCACCCCACCCCCGCCAGTGGAACAGAGACACTGCGGCTGGAGACGGTGACAGGGCCAGCTGTGTCCAGGCTCCCGAGTGGGGAAGGGGCCCTCAGCATCCTCCCGGAGCCCAGAGGAGGAGCCCAGAGGAGGGGCCCGGGAGGCCAAGTCCGTTTTGCCCCCTGTGGGGGGAGCTGCAAGGGTAGGGCATCAGGCCCACTCTCCCCTATTAACCCTGTGCCTGGGTTAATGATTCTAATGCCCTTTCTCTCCCTGGGCCACCGTGATCTCTTGGCCTCAGGCCACTTGGCTCCAAGGAGACACAGCCCCGAGGCCCAGGGGACCCTAGTGAAGCTGCTCCCGGAAGAGAGATCTGGACATTGAAAGGGGGCTTACTGGTGGCTGGAGCCCCATCCTCCCCTTCCCCCCCCCAGGTCTCCCAGCCACGCACCTGGGTGTCAGGGACCCCTCACTCGGTGGCTGAGCTGCTGGGGCGGGGCTAGGAGGAGACTGTCTTGTCGGCCTCGGCTGCTCTCTGCTTGTCCTCCCCCAGCTGAGAGTGTGTGTGCCTGGCGGAGTGGGTCAAGGCCCAGACCCACACTTCTCTGGGCCAGCCTTCAGCTGGGGGAAGTGAGGGTGGGCTGCTCTTAATGAGGTATAAAAATAACTGATTTATGGGGAGGACGGCTGCCGGAAATGTGCTGCTGGACAGCTGGAGTGCGGAGGAGGGGACCGGCCTGGGACCAGGGGCTGAGAGCCGGAGGGGCTGGAGGCTGCTCTGCCCCCTGGGCCTGGCTCCCCTGCTGAGCCCCGGGGCGGGGGTGGGGGGTGGGGGTAGGGGGTGGCAGGATTGTTGAACCTGGGCTGTGTGGGAGGGAGGGGGACGGTGACTTCATCCCTTTAGTCTGACCTGGCCTGGAGCCAGACGTGGGGAGTAGGAGCGGCTCCCTTTCCTGTCCCAGCACACAGGTGGCTGTGCCCGGGGTCCCCCTGTGCCCGGGGTCTCCCTGTGCGCGCGGCAGACAGCTAGCTGGATCTCACGGGGGAAAGGGAAACTTATTCGCAGAGGGGATGGGGACAGGGACTGAGGTCCTGTCCCCCCTGTGGTCCTGGGCCCCCCCTGGCATGGGTGGCTTTCCTGGGACTTGCTCCCCAGGGTCCCGGGGCTGGGACCTGGGCAGTGAAGTAGGAGGTGGGGACAGACTGCCCCTGGGCCTGCGGTCTGGAAACCACCCAGTTCTTCCCCACACAGGTTCTCAAATGAAGTTAAACCCTCCCGTGTGTTTCCCCAACTCTCGCTCCCCTCCAAAGTTTCCCTACAGATACCACCCACGCTCCGGGGTAGTTCCCTATTCCTGCTGTAACGCAGTAGTACAAATTCCGTGACTTAAAGCCACACACGTTTCACATGGTGCGGGTGTAGTGACCTCAGCAGAGGTTAAAATCAAAGTGTCAGTGGGGCGCTTCTTGGGGAGTTCAGGGGAGGACCCCTTGCCTTGCCTTTTCCAGCCTCTGGGGCCCCTGCATCGCTCTCCCGTACTCCAGTTTCTTCTCACTGCTCCGGCTCTGACTTGCCTGCCTCCCTCCTTCTCTTATGAAGCACCTGGGCGTTGGGATGTAGATTGTTCTGCCCACCATAGCTCCTCAAGGGGAGCGGATCGGTTTTGATTGCCTGGTTTCTCATGGGAAGTTCTGTTTGCTTGCTGAAATCTTTTAAGGGCCTATTCAGACCTACTCTTCCGGGAAGCCTTCCGGGCTGCTTCTGCGCATGCTCTTCTCCACGTTTCTATGACATAGGGTCTGGTTTGTACAATATTTGTACCGTATCATCACGTACCAGCCTTACCCTTTCCTGGGTGCTCTCTTTGTCTCTCTGTTAGCATTCAAGGAGCAAGAACTTCCGTTTCTCCCGCAGGCACAGGCACAGAGAGGGGGTGCTCAGTTAAACCCAGAGGCTGAGATGAGGGGTTGTGTCCCGTTCTCTGGCTCCTGGAAGAAGTTTCCCTAGCCATGTCTTCCTCCTCCTTCCCAGGGCGGCGGTTAGAAAGCCCAGTTTACCTTTGCTAAAGTGGGGCACCCCAAACGAGGGGCTGAACCCCCAGACTTGGCCTCGTTTACTCATATTCTATTCCAGTGGGTTTTCTATTTCATTCTAATAGTGGGGCCCTTCGAGTGATGTCTAATGGCAGGACTCAGTAAACAGTGTGCCTGTCGTAAGGGAGGGGGACCCAGGGATGGCCTGCTGAGCCCTTAACCCCAGAGCTCTGAGCAGTGTTATTTCGGCCCCTGCGCTGGAGTTGGGGTGAGTCCCCATTTGACAGTGGTTCTCACCTCTGGGGCCACCCTGGGGATACGGGTGTGTCCCCGCAGGCTGTGGAGTACTGACTGTGGGCCTGGCCGTGTGCTCTCCCCAGCGTCCTGCAGCCACCACTGCCCTTGGGAATGGCCAACAGGGGACCTGCCTACGGCCTGAGCCGGGAGGTGCAGCAGAAGATCGAGAAGCAGTACGACACGGACCTGGAGCAGATCCTGATCCAGTGGATCACCACCCAGTGCCGCAAGGACGTGGGCCGGCCCCAGCCTGGGCGCGAGAACTTCCAGAACTGGCTTAAGGATGGCACGGTGAGAGCTGAGCCCTTCTGACTGGCGGTGCCAGGAGCGCCGGGAGGCCTGGGGGGGCCCGGGCTTGTCCCACTTCCTCCCGAGCCCGGGTCTCTACGTCGCAGAGGACCCACGGGGTGACAGGCAAGGCCCCGGGGGACTCCGGACCCCGGGAGGGTGTGTTCAGGTGGGACAGGAACCCCGGGGGCGTGCCGTCTCGGGGCCAGCGGGCCTCACCTCCGGCCTCCTGCTGTCCTCACCCAGGTGCTGTGTGAGCTCATCAACGGGCTGTACCCCGAGGGACAGGCCCCGGTGAAGAAGATCCAGGCCTCCACTATGGCCTTCAAGCAGATGGAGCAGATCTCTCAGTTCCTGCAGGCGGCCGAGCGCTACGGCATCAACACCACCGACATCTTCCAGACCGTGGACCTCTGGGAAGGTGGGTCGGGGCCCGGGGACTGTCACCCCGAGGACCAGACACCGGGCCGGGTGCACTGGCCCCGGGGGAGGGGACGGGTTTCTGGCACCCCGAGGACGGGTGTGTGTGTGTGTATTTCATGGGGGAATGGGCCATGTGGGAGGCTAGGGTGGAGGAGGGTGTGGGGACAAAGGGAATTAGGAAGCTGGGCTTGCTGGCCTAAGTGTTGGCGGTAGAACCCCGGCCCCCAGGACCGCGGCACCGCTGAGGCCAACACAGCCCCTCCCCCTTCCCAGGAAAGAATATGGCCTGTGTGCAGCGGACGCTGATGAACCTGGGCGGACTGGCGGTAGCCCGCGACGATGGGCTGTTCTCTGGGGATCCCAACTGGTTTCCCAAGTGAGTATTGCCGGGCGGCCCAAGCCTGTCCCTATCCTTAGCAAAGGGTCCTGCACAAAGCCCTTTTCCGTCCTTCATCTCCCTGAGTCCTCACAGCTCTCCTGGGATGGCAAGGGGACTGTCCCCTTGGAGACACAATGCAGTGGGTTGAGAGAGCACGGGCCTCTCAGAGACACAGTGGACGCTGGCACCGAGTCCCCAGCAAAGCCTCGCCCCGTCCAGGGGAAGGTGCGTCCTGGGGCGGCCCGTGGGCCCTTCCTCACCAGCGCTCCCTTCCCACCAGGAAGTCCAAGGAGAACCCTCGGAACTTCTCGGACAACCAGCTGCAGGAGGGCAAGAACGTCATCGGGCTGCAGATGGGCACCAACCGCGGGGCGTCCCAGGCCGGCATGACCGGCTACGGGATGCCGCGCCAGATCCTCTGACCCCGCCCAGCCCTGTGCCCGCCTTCCCGTGGATGGTTAATATATATATATTTTTTAGCAGTGACATTCCCTGAGAGCCCCTGGAACTCTCAGACTCCCCCGGGCCAGGGTGGGGGCCTTGCCTGGCCCGGCCTGCCTCCTCTGGGGGTGCCCGGTGGCAGGCTCCCCCGCCCCGTGCTTACTAATACATTCCCTTCTTTAAACCCACCAAAACTGGACCAACTGGCCTCTTTCCTCCTGGGACCAAAAGTTGGGGGGCTTGCCACCCCCACGCCCATACCTCTTCCCTTTCCCTTTGGCTTCTTTTCCCCCTGAGCTCTGCCCTCAATCCATTCCTTGGCTGGGGGTCAGAGACCCTGCCTTCTGGCCTTCCTTCCGCAAGTATGCCTCACCCCTTAGCTGGGGCTGCAGGGACTTAATTTATAGGGAGAGGCCTGTGGTGGCGGCCACCGGGCCCCAGCTGGGCGGTGCTCACCACACATCAAGGCAGCCTGCCTCTGGTGAGGGGCCTTCTTGGCTTCCCATTTTCCATTCCCCTTGCTGTGGCTAAGGGGTGGGGGTATGGGGACAGGGAGGGAGGGCTGCCCACCACGGGCTGGGGCTCGAAAAACCCGAGTTTGCTGATTGCAATAAATATCTCTTGTCTTTTTTGGATGGTCTCTGGCTGTGTCTGGGGAGGAATGTGGGAGGCAGTACTGTGACTTGGACGGGGGGAGAGAGGGCTTTGAGGTGAACGGCTGCGGTCCTCATCCCCATCTTCTGATCTCCTTCCCGGTCACCTTCGTCCCCATGTTTAAGGGAAGGGAGGTTGGGTCGAGGACAGCTGCCCTCCGTCCCGGAGCGTCCCGGAACCCGGAATGTAGGAGATGTGGGCAGTGTCCGCACACCAGCCTAGGAATCCCGCATCCCACCTGGTGCCCCTGGTTGGGCCCCTTGCCCATCCCGAAGGGCTTCTTTGCCACTGGGGGGCTGGCTGCCCGCCCTGCCCCCAGTCCTGGCAAGTCTCCGGTGGGAGGCCCCTCGGGCAGGCCTGGGGCAAGGCGGCCTCTGTGGGAGTTGGCCAGACCAGCCTGGCGGCCTGGGTGGGGAGGAGTTGCCAGGCTGCGAGGGAGCTGGAGGGAGGGCGCCCTGTGGACGCCCCCACGCACTTGGGAGCTGTGTGCTTGGGAGAGCCGAGAGCTTGCCTTCTGGGCAGCTGGCCTATTTTGGGGTCAGGCTGTCCAGAGCTTGCCGGGATGCAGACATGAATGTTCCACCCCCCTCCCCTAGTTTCCAACTCCGAGGTGTCACCTTGACCCCATGGCCTCCCCATCAGACGCTGGGACTTCTCAGGGCGAACTGGACGGAGCCCAGGCCCCTACACGGAGTTCCCCCGAGTTCCCCCTACCCTCTTTTTTTTTATTTTTTTATTTTTTAAGATTTTATTTATTCATTTAACAGAGAGAGATCACCAGCAGGCAGAGAGGCAGGCAGAGGCAGAGAGAGGAGCAGGCTCCCCGCGGAGCAAGGAGCCCGATGCGGGACTCGATCCCAAGACGCTGGGATCATGACCTGAGCCAAAGGCAGCCGCTCAACCAACTGAGCCACCCAGGCGTCCCATCCCCCTACCCTCTTACTATTTTAGCACGGGTTTCCTTAGGAGGACAGAGCTGCAGCGCTGTGCGGGGTAGGGGGGCGGGGGGCGGGTGACAGATGATGACGGGGTTGTGTCTCTTCTCCCACTGCCTCACTCTACTGTGTGCTAGGCCTGGCGCCGGGCTGGGGCTGTCGGAGGTCAGCTCTGGCTCAGCCCCCATCCGGGTCCTCATGCGACCCTGCGACCCTGTGTAAGGGATGGAATTTGCTGCACTCCCTTGGGCCGAGGGGCAGATAAGATAGGCTGCCGCCTCTATGCAAATTCCCAGGGATTAGCTGTCATTTGGTCCCTTTATCTCTGGCCCTGGAAGGCTTTCTCCCAGGACACCAGAGGGGGAGAGTGACGTCATTGTAGAGAAAACTTTGAATTCACTAATTGTTACACTTGCGCCCTTCCTTGATTTAACCGTTTACAGCTGCAGATTATCGGGCCAGGCGCCTCACAAGGTTCTGAGACAGAGACCCCCTCCTTGGCTTCCCCCAGTGGATTCCCACAGTGGCCCACCAGGTCCATATCACTGCATTCTTTCCCCCCTTTTGGCCCCGCAAGAGCCCACCGGGTCCCAGGGGATCCCGTGGCCACGTGGACTAAAGTGGGGGGCTGTGGATTTGACGCCAGCCTGTCCTTGGGGCCACCTGGCTGTGATCTCGTGCCGCTGGAGCCTCAGCGAGAATTGGGGCCGTGGAGGAACAGGGGGGATGGAAGGGATGGGGGGCGGTGGGTGCCCTTCCTCTGAAACCTGGAGGTACAGGCTCTCTCCTCCTATTGCTGCGGGGGTTTCGCCAGCCTGGGCAGCAAGCTCGGGCCCTGGCCCAGCAAGGGCTCCAGAGACGGACGTGTGGGGTGCAGCCGCTGGGGTGCAGCCGCGTGGGGGAGAGGTGCTGCCCAGCTGGGCTCCGAGATGCTTCAGGCAGCAGCCGGTCCCCCCCCGGGGCGACTCCCTCTTCCAGGCACACATCAGACGACGGGTTTGGAGAAGCACTTGGTTAGGGGGCGCGCCCTCTCTTCTGGCCGGGACCGCCACCACCACAGGCTCTGGGACTCCCCTCAATCCACCTGGCTGCAGCGCCGGCAAATGCCTTCTGGAAATGGCCTGCACGCTTCAAAATCTGGTTTGCAATTTGTCCCGTCAGAGGCCACAGTTTTGTGCCGAATCTGGCCTGTTTCAGCTCTCCTGGCCTCTCCTGCTTCAGGGTCCCAGCCCTGGGGCGGGGGTGGGGGAGGGGGGGCAGGGGCGTTAGCTCCTCTGTGTGGCACTTCCTTCCTTCTCCAAGGCTCCCTACGCCACTGCCTCCTGACGCCCCACCTGCGGGACTGTCCCCGCTGCTAGGACCCCTGTCCCCTCCAGGTCTCACCAGGGCTAGTCCTTCGAGTCTTTGTTCAAAGGTTCCCTTCCGAGGAAGGCCTTCCCTGGCCGGCCTACTCAACATTGCATGTTCCACGTTCGGCCTCCTCCCCGGCTTTCTCCTATCACCACCTGACCCGCAGTGTATTTTACTTATTTTCTGTCTCCACCCACAGAATATACACTCTTTAAGGGCAGGTTTGTGTTGGTTTTGTGGATGTGGAGAGGTACCTGGCCCGTTGGAGGTGCTGGATAAATATTTGTTGAACAAATGAATGACTATTACCCCACTCTCACGTTCCTCAATCCCTTGGCCCAGTGACACGGCGCCTGGTGAGGCCAGCGGCTCAGCGAGCCGGCCTGTCCTTGGGTCCACTTCCTCCCAATGCTCCCCACTGCTCTTTTCCAGCAGGTGAAAAGCTGAGGCTCCAGGGCTCCGGATGGGATGGGCCAGAAGTGGGGCCGGGGAGGGAATGGAGAGCCCTGTGTGCTCTGGGCAAATGGAAGGCACACAGGATTTGGGGGAAGACGTGAGAGTAGGGCAGGAAGAGGTAGGAGCCAACTTCGGTTCATTGAGTCCTTGCTACAGCCTTGAAGTGCAAAATCACTGAGGAGGTGGAGAGAAAGAGGTCGGCTCCTTGTGGCCCCATGGAAAGACTTGGAGTAGGAAGGCAGGGCGAGGCAGGGGGAGGCAGAGCGGGGAAGAGGAAGAGAAAGCGGGCTCCTGCGGCTCAGCCAAGCTCGGCTCACCCTTGGGGAAAAAGCATAGGTCTGTGTGGTCCCTTCCTGTGCGTGTGTGTCCAGGCGGGTGAGAATTTGCAGGGCTGGGGTTCAGGGGAGCAGGTAGGAGCAGAGGAATGGGTTACCGCGCGTGGAGGCCGCCTAGGAGTGTGTTTGCCAAGGAGCGGGGATTATGGGCACGTAGGCAGAATGTGAGCACCTGTGAGCTTACACCGGGATCCGTGGGGAACAACATGTCCCACTCCTGCCTTTCGGCTGGGGGAGGCCTTGGAGAGCTTGGCAAAAGGCCCAAGGAGCAGCAGAACAGGGAAAAGACTGGGCAATAGGGCCCTGGGGAGGGAACTATAAAAGGTCTGGGATTAAATGTGTTGAAGAGGAACCCAAAGAGTAAGTTAGTAACTGTCTCTGCGCAAAGAAATGAGTTTTAGTCCCAGTAGCCATAGAGGTGGATTAGAAGAAAATGCACTGAAGTTGCATCTGGAGAAATTAGGTTAGCCAAGGAGAAAGGATCCTCTTGATTCTGAAGGTTATTAGCCTCTGGCCTCTCTTAGGGATCCAGAGGAATGTTTTCAATAAGAGGACTGATCCCATCTTAAGGTGGAAAATAGGCAATTCTGCTTGGGAATGCCCAAGCAGAATTTTTTTAAAATTCATTTTTAAAATTCAGGTGTTCGTTTATTCAGCACTTATTGGGGTTCTCTATGTCAGACCTTATGGGGGAGATGAAGATGATTAGTACACGATCTCTTTGCTCAAAGAGCACACATTTGAGCTGCACAGGAGATAGCATAGATTTGAGCCAAACCCGGATCACGCAGGAAGCCAGCACCCTGTGCCTTTGGAGAAACGCAAACAGGGCTGTCTGGGAGGGTCACTCGCCAACCTTCCGCAGCCCCGGGTCACTTATGCCACAGAAGCTGGAGGTGACATGGGGGGGGAGCTGAGGCTGCATATCTCAGGGATCAGACTGCAGGTTGGGCGCCGGGGGACTCCTCCAGAGAAAGGAGCAGTCATGGCTCTGTGGTCAGAGGTCAATTTTCAGTAGGGCGGGTGGTGAGGGGCTGTTTCCCTCCATCCTGGAGTGGGGGGTGGGCAAAGAGACCTGAGTTGGGATGAGGACCAGGGACTGGGTAGGCACAGATCAACATCACGGGGTGGGGGTGCGAGGAGAGCACCAACGACTCAGACACGGGGGCTGTCTCGCCGTTTCACCCCGCCCCCGGCAGAGCCTGAGTTCTGAACTGTGTTTTTGGGAGCCAAGCGCAAACGTGTGGCTCATTCGCGGTGGAGATGATGAGATTGATTACCACTTCCGCTGGTCACTGTGCTACGAGCTTCTGTAGTTTGTGTTCTTTACTTATTTCAACAAATGTTTCTCTCTCTTTTTCTTTTTTTTTTTTTAAGATTTTATTTATTGAGTAGGGAGAGCGCAAGCATGAGCGGGGGTGTGGGGCGGGGGGGAGCAGAGGAACAGGCAGACTCCCTGCTGAGCGAGGAGCCTGATGCGGGTTAGATCCCAGGACCCTGAGATCATGACCCCAGTGGGTCAGACACTTAACCGACCAAGCCACCCAGGCGCCCCCTCAACAAATAGTTCTTGAGCACCCATTTAGGGTAAGGTACCTGCTGGGTGCTGGGGGATAGAGCATCAGCAAGACAAGTAGAATTTTTGCCTTGGTGGGAGGAAAGCTAGGAAAGCAAAGGGCCCCTTATAATATGATATGGGGAGGGAGGCTAAGGGGAGTGTAGGTGCAAAGGGACCCCCGCAGAAGGGGACTCAACCCAGCCTTGCAGGGAGGGAATCAGTGAGGCTCTCTGGAAGATGCTGAAGTCTGAGCTGGGGATTTAAGAACAATGAGAAGCGCGAGGGCGTGGCCCGTGGTGGTGGAGAGAATGTTCCAGGCAGGGGCGCAGCGTGGGCATGGCCTGGAGGTGAGAATGTACAGGCCGGACTGTAGAGGGTCGGCTCACAGGCTGAGAATGTAGTTGAGAGAGGAAGAACGGACCAGCTCTTCCAAGGAGCCTCAAAGTCAAATGAGAGATCTTGGATGTTTCGTTAAGGGCTTGGGGCACCCCTGAGGAATTAAGCAGAGGGCCTAAGAGATGAGAGTTGTGTCCTATTTAGAAAGCTTCCCTCGGCTGTAGGGCAGAGAAAGGCCTGGGGTTGGAAAGACTCTGGAGGCAGGCCGGCCTTAGGAGTCTACTGCACCGGTCCAGGCTGGAGTGAGAGCAGACCAGGCCAACGGTGCTCGGCAGGCATGAGAAGGGGAGAAGGGGAGAAGGGGTTTCCAGATTGGCTTGTCCTTTGTGGAGAGTGAAGAGGGTTTCAGCAACCAGGTGAGTCCCGCCGTGGTCTCCGGGATGGGAAATCCAGGAGCAGGGGCACGACCACCACGGATTCTTTTCTTCTCTCCCATTTTCCAGGTCAGGAAACTGAGCCTAAGAGCACAAGTCATTTCAGAACCCAGCTGGTGGCTGAATTGGGATTTGAGCTGATGACCAAACCAGTTCCAGCTCATCGCTTGCCCCTATCTGCACCCCTCCTCCCAACCCATGAGCTGCCTGACCCGGGGAAGGGTTCAGCTGGCAGCCAGCATGAACTGTGGTGTTTCTGTGGGTGGAGGCCAGGGCCACAGTGAGGAAGCGGGAGGTCAGGCCTCAGAAGCGGGGCAGGAAGTTCAGCTTGGAGGCGGCCACCCCTCCACGGTCATTGCAGCTTCAGAAAGAGACTAATGGAGAGACCCTGAGGCCCAGCCCTGGATCTTGCAACTCGGGGTTCCTGTCCTCAAGGCTCTCTGACTTTCTGGAGCTTTCTGACTGGACTTAACCTCCAGCAACAAAAGCTATGGCGACCACAAGGACTTACAGAGAGGGGCACTTGCAAGGCACTCCCGCATCTTGGAAAGGCTTTAGTATTCGTATACCCTTTGGAGAAAAGAGAAAAACACACCTGAACACTGTTAAGTGGCACGCTCTACGCCCCGGCGACCTTGAACCCCTTGTGTATCTTCCTCTGGCTCCTGGCGCTCAGCATGGTGGCTCCTGGCCCCAAAGCCAGCTCACTGCGAGTTCGTGGTTTCGCATTGGTTCTTCGACACGTTCTAGAGTTCAGATCTCTGGACTCCTGGTCACTCCCTGGACATTGAAGATACCCAAAGTGAAGCATGTCTGGGGTTTTGGCCGGCTGCAGGCTCCAGCAGACTCAGGATGGTTGGGCTGCCCTAGCCCCCCTCCCGTATCTCCCCCAACGCCCCCCCAAGGAGTCCCAGCTTGCTCAGACATATTCCTTTCTCTAAGTGACGTCTGTCCTCACATTGCCAATACAGCAGTGACCCTGGGTGCTGGCTAGAAATGCAGATTCCAGTTTGTCCTCTTAGGACCCCCCCCAATCTGTAGGGGAGTTGCCCAGGGCGGGTGGGGGGGATGGGGGGTGCTCTCTGGAATTTGCATTTTAAATGGCTTTCCCCATAATTCTTAGGCAGCCCTGTCCTCAGAGATGCAGACAGAAGTTTCTCTTAGGCCGTCTGGGAGGGCCCTGGCCCAAGGCCTTGCCAGGGAGTCGTCCCCTCCTCCCCCTATCGCCGCCCTGCTCCCCCCCCCACCCCCCTGCAATGTTTTGGTGACTGTGGCTGGGTTGCCCAGGGAAACAGGCTGTGTAACTTCCGGGCTTTGGCGACTTTCCCTCCTTGGCCTTATCTCAACATCCGCCAGGCGGTCCAGGGTCCGCGCTGGTCACGTAGCAGGGGAAGCTGGTGCCAGGCGTGGGGACGCATGTCCGAGGCGCCAGGGACCCGGAGCAGGCGGGGGGCGGAGGCTGTAGATTCCTGTAGGATCTTTCTCCTTGGCCTGGGGCTCTCTGCCCAGGGGGGCTGCGGCCAGGTGGGGGGGGGCCTGTGGGGCCCACAGGGCTCCGTCAGCACTCTGGAGGTTCAGCACCCCACTGCCCACCATCCGCCGCACTCCCCCAGGCCCGAGGGGGGTAGGGTGACAGTGCTTCCTAGGCCAGTTCCCGCCCTCTGGACCCAGGGTCTCCAGGCTCCTCCCCCATCCCTTCTGGCCCTGGCCCTTTCCCTGGTGCTCACCATCTTCACGGTCCTCCAACTCTCTCCTCACTCCCTGCCCCATGCCTCCTCTCCCCAGCTGTAGCAGGCAGGCCCCGCAGTTCTTAAGGATGGGAAGGAGAGTTCAGAAGAAAGAGGGGAGTAGAACAATTCATGCATTTAAGTGTTTATTTATGTGTTCAGCTCTACTTTGCTTTGGGGAGAACTGAAGGCGGTTCTGAGAATTCAAGTGCTCCAGGAAGAAGGGGTTAGTGAGATAGGCTTTCAGGCATCCTTGCAACTTAGAGGATTGGCAGTCTGATTCCTGACCGTGTTTATACTACATGGAGGACACAGAAGTCCCCCCATAACCCCCCACCCCCGCACAGCCCCCTGCCCTGGGGGGAGGAGAAGGAATGAAAACCACCAGGCACTGTGCAAATTGGTTTTGGAGCCTGGTGGGCACCGTGCCTCTTGGGGCGATTACACCGTGTGACAGATGAGGACGCAAGGCCCAGGTGGTTGGGCGGGTGGCAGCCGGGCTCTGGGCTGTGGGCGGCTAGGTCAGGGCTCTAAACCCGCTAGTCTGGTTCCCAAATCAGTCACCGCTTTCCTTCTTCGCAGTGCTGCCCGGGAGCCCGGATCCTGGGAGAGCTCCCTCCGGGCTGGGCTGGGTGGACTTCTGGCTGCAAAGCCGTCGGAAGCAACGAGCTTTCTTGAGAACAGAGTGAGCATCGCCCCCGGTTCCCTTTATGGACCCCGGTGGCCGGCCCACGGGAGCAGGAGCCTGTGGGGCAGCGGAGGAAGCTCCCGAGGAAGGAGGTGGGGCCCCTGTGTCGGAGAACTCCCAAGACGCGCCTATCAAAGGTGTCCAGAGACTCCACGAGCGAGGAAAGATCTCACAAACTTTCCACAGGAGAGACTGTTGGAAGCCTCCTCGCACCCCCTCCCCCCCGCCCCCGTTCTCTCCATGGGGCCCCGCTGCCCCCAAGCCAAGCGAGGAGCCTCAGCCTCGCGGATCCCTGGCCTGCAAAATGCAGGTTCCGAAATGCATTTCAAACAGAGAGAGAGGGAGGGAAGAAGGCAATCAGTCTCCCTTCTCCTTGCTCTTAGACGGGAGACGCGCTCCAGTGAGCCGCCAGGCTGGTCATTTTACCCAGGGGCTCCTCTGGGTCTGATCTCCAGGCTCCTCCCATTTAAATGTGCTGATTCATCAGAGTCAAACCGCTCACCCCTCTGGCCTTAGCCAATGTGGGGAGCACCTCGGGACGCCGGCAGGGTGGGCCCGGCACCCGGGAGGGCTCCAAGGCCCAGTGGGGCGAGAAGGAGCTGCGCGGGTGCCCAGCGCACCCCGGGAACCGCAGGGTGGCTCCGTGGGAGGAAGGGTCAGGGAGCCAGGGCCGGGAGTCGGGACCGCCCTCCTCCTCAGGCTCTCCAGCCTCTCGGGCCTGGGACTGCCCTCCCCCTGGGCTGGAGGGGCAGTGGGGACGCCGCGAAGGGGCGGAGCGGAGAGCCGGGAGGGGACCCGGAGCCTGGGGATGGGGCCGCAGGAAGCAGACGTCCAAAGCGCACAGCTAGGAGGAAGGCCTGGACGAAAGGGAGGGCCGGGCGCAGGGGAGGAGGTGGGAGAGGGCGGCCGGGAGGAGTGGGCAGAGCAGGCCGAGGCTGGGAGGGGAGGGCGAGGGCACCCCACCCTGGCCCCACCGGATATGGCCGCACTTGGGAGCCAAGTTTTGCTGAGAAGGGGAAGGTTGCCTCCCTACTTATCAGGGGCGGAACCAGGCTTTGTGAGGCTCGAACCTCGCAAGAGAGACAAGGCGACATTAGGAATGCACGATTAATTGCGAGAGTGAACATTTATTTAGTATAATAAATCATGACAAATTAGAAATGTTTCAAAACCTGGCAAATACTATAAACATCATAACATCTGGAGTAACAGAAGATTTAAGTGAATTCAGGGCCCGAGACAACCCTGAAATAGCTTTCACCCTGCCCTTTTTTGGCTGTTTACTCTTTGTGTCCAAGTGACAGTGCTCTTATTTTATATATAGAGAATAGAGTGATAATTCATTCTTCTGATGTGGATTGATTGACCCTTTTATTATTATTAATAGATTAGGGTGTTTCTTTCATTTCAGCTTGCCTTTGGTAAAATCATGTCAATTTTTGTAATTGTCAAATTTGCGGAAATCTGTGCTCAATTTCTTACATGAGCTGTAGAATTTCAGGACATTGTTCTGTAATTAAATGTTCTTTGAATTGATGGCACTCATTAGCCAACTTGTCATAGGTTCTGATTTTAGTGTACGGAGTTTTATGCAAGCTCTGTCAATGTAGATATTTTATGTCAACAGGAAATCTAAAAAAAAAAAAAAAAAGGGAGCAGGAAATCTATTATGCTCCCAATGTGTTCCTAGGATTTTCTTCTCCTTGTTAATTGAATTATTAAACAATCCAAGGGCCTATTTATTCAAAATTTGTCTATTTCTCTTATTGAATTACGCTGTTGATAAAGTCTGAACCTTTTTGCCGCAATTAACTTTTCAATTTCATAAAATTTGTACTGATTTCATGGTTCATTTTTATCACTTTGGTTTCATAAACCTATTAAGTTCTTTTATTGAGATATAATTGACACATAACATTATATTAGTTTCAGGTGTACTACATAATGATGCAGTGTTTGTATAAACTGAAAAATGATCACCATGAGAAGTCAAGTTAGCGTCTATCGCCACACACGGTTACACATTTTTTTTTCTTCTGATGAGAGGTGTTAAGATCTACTCTCTTAGAATCTTCCAAATACACAATACGGTATTATTAGCCATAGTCGTCCTGTTGCGCATTCATCCCCGTGACTTATTTATTTTATAACGGGGAGTTTGTGCCTTGGGTGGGAGCCAGACCCGTAGATCTTGTACCTGCCCCCCCAAATCTGAAAACTTTATAGAGAGGCCTTAGCTGAGTTTAGTCACATATACTGGCCGAATGTTCCCAGGGCCACATTGTTCTCTCAAGGCTGTGTTCTTGGAGCAGCCTCTGGGAGTGGCAAAGCCAAGTGAAACCCACATTCCAAGGACAGGGTGCGGGGCTGAGGAGCCTCTGATTGTCCGGGTCCAGCTCACGGGTCAACCAGTGGTCAGATCTTTGATGACCTCCCCCGACAGTGAGATCATGCCATTTGTCTTTCCCTGTCTGACTTTTTCACTTAGCAAAATACCCTCACGATGCATCCATGTTACCACACGTGCCAAGATTTTATTCTTTATGGCTGACTAGTATTCCATGATATATATATATGAGATAGATATATATATATACACACACACACACACACACATATATCACATTTTCTGTATTCATTCATTCATTCATTCATTCATCAGTAGACACTTAGGTGGTTTTCATGTCTTGGCTATTGTAAATAATGCTACAAGGAACACAGAAGCATGTGTATCTTTTTGATCTAAGTGTTTTTGTTTTCTTTGGCTAAATACCCAGAAGTTGATTGCTGGATCATATGGCAGTTCTCTTTCTAGTTTTTTGCATAACACTGTTTCCACAGTGGCTGCACTAATTTACATTGCCACCAGCAATGCTCAAGGATTTCCTTTTCCCCACACCCTTGCCAACACTTGTCACTTCTTCTCTTTTTGAAACTAGACATTCTAACAGGTATGAGGTGATATCTCATTGTGGTTTTGATTTGCATTTCCCTGATGATTAGTGATGTTGAGCCTCTTTTCATGTACCTGTTGGCCATTTGTATGTCTTTTTTTTTTTTTAGATTTTATTTATTTATGTGAGGGACAGAGACAGAGCATGAGCAGGGAGAGGGGCAAAAGGAAGAGGGAGAAGCAGCCTCCCTGCTAAGCAGGGAGCCCAACGTGGGGCTCAATCCCAGGACCCCAAGATCATGACCTGGGCCGAAGGCAGACGCTTAACCGACTGAGCCACCCAGGTGCCCCCATCTATATGTCTTCTTTGAAAAAATGTCTACTCAGAACATCTGCCCGTTTTTTAATTTGAGTTTTTTCTTTTTTCTTTTCTTTCCCTTTCTTTCTTTCTTTCTTTCTTTCTTTCTTTCTTTCTTTCTTTCTTTCTTTCTTTCTTTCCTTCCTTCCTTCCTTCCTTCCTTCCTTCCTTCCTTCCTTCCTTCCTTCCTTCCTTCCTTCTTTTCCTGTGGAGTTGTAGTTCTTTATATATTTTGGATATTAACCCCTTATCAGATACACGATTAGTAAATATTTTCTCTCATTCAGTAGATTGCCTTTTCATTTGGTTGATCGTTTCCTTTCTTGTTCAGAATAAACTCATTAATTTTAAAGTAAATTTTCTGTTAACATATACATTTAAAGTTGACGAAAGAAGAGACTATGCTCTTTTTAAAAAATTAAAAAAAAATTTTTAAAAGTAAACTCTATGCCCAACATGGGGCTCAAACTCACCACCCTGAGATCAAGAGCTGCACGCTTTCCCGGACTGAGTCAGCCAGGCATCCGGAAGAGGATGTACTCTTGACCTAGGTCCGCATCTGTTCCATCTCACTTGCATTATTTAAATCTTCAGAGAGACTCTCCAAGATCAGTTTAGAACGGCATGTTCAAATTGTATCAACTTTTTGAATAAATAGTTTTGCATTTTGTTTTTTGTATTTCTCTCCCAAACCTTTGAAAATAGGTTACAGTTCCTTAAAAGGTCCGTGTTACCTAGCAAGGTGAGGTAGGCGGAATTATGCCCCACCTCTCCTCCAAGTATCTACCTCTTAATCCCCCAAACCTCTAAATATTTACCTTACGTGGTAAAAGGATTTTGGAGGTTTGAATAAGTTAAGGGTTCTGAGATGGGGAGATTCTCTTGGATTATCCTGGTGGGCTCACCCTAATCACGAGTCCCTAAAATTAGAGATTTCCCCAGTAGAAGGAAGTGCGACTTGTGAAGAGTTGCTCAGTTGTGCAACGTGGTAGGCTTTACATATGGAAGAAGGGGCCGTGAGCCCAGTAATATGGTGGCCTTCAGAAACTGGATCAAGGATTCACCCTAGGGCCTTTGTAAGGAACGCAATCCTGCTAACACCTTAGTTTTAGCCCAGTGGAAACTCCAGGACCATGAGATAATACATTTGTGCTCTTTTAAGCAACTAAATTTGTGGCGATTTGTTACAGCAGCAGTAGAAAACTAATACACAAGGCTTGAACAATTTTTAAATGGAAAGACTGTCTCATTCTCGCAAGAGTTCTAGTGGGCGTGTGGGTTTGAAATGATCCATGAGAAGAATGCAAAAAGGAAAAACGGTGTCTATCACTGTTAGAAAAACAGAAGTCATAGACAACAAGCTCAGGCCCTCTGGAGGCAGCTTCTTCTCTGGTGAGATGTGTAATGTGTTTATAATTATATACGTCGTTTTACTAGGTCTCTTCCTGGCTGGCGAGAACTTCGGTTTTGGCCGGGCAGTGATAAGAACAGAATTTCCACTTACAAGTTTACAAAGTAGGAGGGTTAGCATTGATTCAAGGACTAGCTTCTGGCTTCTTGAAAAATTTCAAACTTCGTTTTTCTTCCATTTTGCAAATCCTTCCGGTGTTGGGCACCACAGCCCCTCTTCCCATGGAGAATGTGGCCAGCACTTTCCTGTCCTGACTCAGGTGAGGTGGCAGGGCGGGGGTGGGGGGGGTGGGGGGGTGGGGGGGTGGAGGGAGTGTTGCAGTCGGCCTTGCCTACACCCGCCCAGGAGGCAGTAACGCTACTATAGAGGTGATGGGGAACCAACACAAACAGCTTTCACGGAAGCCAAAATAAATGGATCCCTAAATCCACTTCCTTTTGCAAATCTACAAACCTTGTGGCCAAGCAAACACACAGCTAAGAGCCCTGAAGGCCTGAAACATTTCGAGCTTTGAGGTCCATTCAGACAAAGCCGGGCACCGGGCTCTCTGACACCGCACTCCTTGTCCCCCTCTCCTTCCTGCCTCGACTTTACATCTGGCCTTCAGAGAGGCTGCCTGGGTTGAGAAAAGAACACCAACTTTTGAGTTCGGATGGTGATCCCTCTTGGCCTCAGTCTCCTCCATGGGGAGGGGGATGATTTCACGGAGATGTGGCTGCGAAGATTCCGAGGGACACTTAGAGGAAGCCATCCATCCACGGCTGGCTGCTGACCTCATCGTCCCTTCTCTTGGTGCTGCTGGGAAGAGGCTGGGAGGAACCGAGAAGCCCTCCCCTCACTCCCAAGTCCAGAGGGTTGTGCTCCCCCTTCAGGCCTGCCCGGGCGGTGGCTGCTCTCGCCTGCCCCTCTGATCCCACCTCCCACACTGTGGCCTCCTAGCCAGCCCTGTCCCGCCCCCGTGTTCTTTTGAGGATCCCAAAGGAGATAAGGCTGGGAAATCCAGAGAAGGAATGTGAGGTTTGCTGGAGTTAAGTCCTTTTAAGAAGAACGGGAGGTGACCCCGGCTCCCTTCCTCCATCCCCCTGGGGCTGTGGGCAGCCCTCGGTGCCCCTCGCTCTGCGGACAGTCCAGCCCGGATGGTCTCGGATGCAGCCAGGGGCTTGGAAGCAAAAAGTTGAGCTGTGGGGAGCTTCAGAAAGGCGGGCCGTGAGGGCCTGGGGAGAGGTTCTGAGTGGGAGAGCACGTCCCAGGATCACAGAGTCTTCGCCTTTTGGCCCGAGTCCAGCTCATCAGGGCTGGAGGGGAAAACGTCCTTGGTGCTGGCAGAGGCTTCGTGAGGCTCGGGGCCCTCAGGCCATGGGGTCAGCTCAGTCCCGCCCTTGCAGGCTGGGAGGTACGAGGGCCAAACCAAATTGGGAAAACCATAGAACTCCTAAGAACTCTTCCAGAGCAGTCCATACAAACTGCGAAGCGTTAAAAGGCAGATTTCCTAAGGCCAGTTCGTGGATTTCCATTCCCATAGGCTCTAGGGCCGCCCAGGCGGCTGAGCTGGAGGGCTGAGGAACTGCTCCTGAAACTGCGCACACGTCCTCAAGGCGGGAAGTTCTTCCTGTGGTCTAACTAGACTCCCTCCTGTTGTGACACTTGTCTCCTCTGATCCAGGGTTGGCTGGGAACTCCGGGGCGGCCCTGGAGCAACAGTAACTATGGTAACCGGGGGGTCCCGGGCCTCGCGCTTGCAGGGGTGCCCGCAGATGGACGTCCTGGGTCCGTGCCGGGCCCTTGAGGGTTCGGGTTCCGACCCTACGGTCCAGCCAGAGCCAGAGTGAAGACCCGGGCGCGCC
>CM052814.1:5393638-5417330 GCA_028533885.1 Nasua narica | reverse complement strand
TCTGAGCGGGGAGAGCGGGGGGCTGGGGGAGGGCAGAAGGTGAGTCGGTCTGGGGTCCGGAAGGCCCAGGGGCAAAGAGGACACTCCTAGAAGAAGCAAGAGAAGTCCCCAGGAGGGGTCCCCAGAATTAGGGGTGCGGTCGATAGGGTTTGAAAACCTGGAGGGGTGCTAGCCTGGGAGTTTTGGAGAAAGGGGCGTTCTCTTCCCTCTCCATCAGGCTGGAGCCTCCCTGGGCTGGGGACAATGGGCCGTGATGTGGGACTACCAGGGGTGAGGAGGCCATATGCCCGGTTACAGGACCTGCTCGGCCACTGACAGCAGAGTGACAATGTGCAAGGCACCTAATGCCCCTGAGCCTCAGGCTTCTCTTCTGTTGCTGGGGCCTTGGTTCCCTCACTAGGGCTCAACGAGTACTTGTGGATGAATGGACCGGTGGATGGGCACCAGGTTTGAAAGGCCCTGGGGAGGGATCCGCCTGCTCTGGCAGGCCTGGGGTTCCCTGGGGTGGGAAGGACCGCGGAGTGCTGAGGGTTGACAAGGGCCCGGGGCCTGGGAGGAGCTAGGAAGAGGTGTCTGGTTTCCAGCAAGGAGAGTGTGGTCCCTGAGGGGTAAGATAGGTATCAGAGCCTCGGCGTGTTGGAAATAACGTTAGAACTTCTGGGGCGCACCAGGGGGCGGAGATGGTGCCCATGGACACATTTCATTCCCATAGGTCACACTGCTTCTCTAGGGCTCAGTGGTTCCCATTCAGGGTCCCCAAGTAGGGATTTCAGAAGAACTTTGTAATTATACACAAACAATTCTCCAACCAAGAGCAGCTCCCGATTTCTGAGGACTCCTTGTGGGGTGGCAGTGGGGGTCCCCTTTCACGGATCCGTTTAATCACACGTAGTTATTCCGGGCTCTCCTGGATGCTCCAGGGTGTAAGTCTGTTTATCAGGGACGGCCTAGCATCGCCTCGGGCATCCCGGCTGGCATCTAAGGGCGCACAGTAAGGGTTAATTCCTTTCTCGCCGGTTTAAAACAATTCATATTTTCCGGGGCAAATTAATCAGTGAATTGCACTTAGGCTAGACTGGCGGGATTGAGCAGTTTGGGGCTCCCCCGCCTACGGGCCACTCAGGGCAGGGGTCGGCCTGCTGACTGAGGACTTCTGAGATCCCCTGGACAGGTCTGGGCCTGTGGGCACCTTTGAGAAGCAGTGGGTCGAGTTAGTGATCTCCGCCCTTCTGGCAGGCTGTGTGTGTGTGTGTGTGTGTGTGTGTGTGTGTGTTGCCGCTGACTAGCTATTGAGACTGTTTGGAGGAGTGGGGACAGGTGCTGGTGGCCGTGGGGAAGGCAAGGACTTAGTGAGGCAGATTTCGAGGACTCTTACAAAAACAACGAGTAACATCATCCTCTAGAAAGAGGGCTGGGACCTCAGTACTGACTAGGATGCTGACCTTATTTCCCATTTGAGGAAAGAGGTGGCCCTAGTGGATCAGTAAAAGGCAGGGGCCAGATTGGGGTACCCTCACCTTCTGTGTAACCAAAGCCCACGGAAAGGGAACTAGGATCGGGCTGAGAGCTGGAAGCTTGGCTTTGCTGGCCCCTGATGAACCCATATGCGAAAGGAGGGCTGGACAGCAGGGCGAAGAGGACATCCAGGGAAGGACGTGAAGGGCCTTTGTTCAGTTGACAGGTGTTACCATTGCGTCAGGGAAACTCACCAGCTGTCCGCGCCACCTGTGCCAACCCCTTCTCCCCGGATTCGAGCTGAGCGCACAGGATCGGGGACGTCCGATGCTGCGGTTTTTAAGGGCTACACCCTTCTGTGTTCAGAGTCAGGCACCAGCCCCACGGCCCAGTTAGTTTTCAAATAAATACAGTGTGTTACCTATAAAAATAGTTACCGACTCCATGGCAGAAAATTATTCGCTACGAGAACCATCCGAAGATAATGATACTCCAATTTCTGCTCAACGTTTTTGGTGAACGTTCTTTTAATACGCACTCGGGGTACACACCCTTCAAACAGACATTTTCGCAGGAAATATTTTCACGGGTCTTCTCTTCTGCTTTCTTCTAAACGTAGTATGTTATGGAGATTGTCCCGTATCAATGGCAGAGTGAAAACCATCCGACTGACCAGCTCGTCTTCCGGCATCGGAGTCTCTCCCCACATTCCTAGTGCGGCCAAATCCCTGTGGTCCTGGGGTGGGAGGGTGTTTGAAGGGAGGGAGTCAGCTGGGTCAGCAAGATGAGGACATCAAAGCAGGCCTCGTTATCTGTCGCCCGTCCTCATCTTTGTTAGTGGAACTAGGAACTAGATGGGCTTGCCTCTGGGCGCCGCCTCTGGGAGCTGTGGGGACATTTGGTCATCCAAGAAGCCACACCAGCCCATCACTTTCTGAAAGAACCTTTTTGGCTACTGTCTCTGGCCTAGAGGGATCTAACTTTCCATTTCTGCTTGGTTCTTCATTTTTTCCGAGCGCTGTTAAGCAGGGACCTCCCTCGTCCTTCTTGTTGCTCTTGGCCAAAGCGGCTGTCCTCATCGTGGTGCGTGGCTTCTCAGTCAGCATTTCCCCAGCGAGCTTTCTCAGCCACCCAACCCTAGAGAGCACAGTGCTTCCCTCCGCCCTGCCCAGTGGCCACTTCTCTGTGGTCATCCCTTTTCCTTCCTCTGTTCTGACTTCTAGGCTCTGGCGACGGGCCGTCTCTTGAGTGGCTGGCTTCCTCCTGACCTGGGTGCCAAGGGCGCAGGAAAGAGGCGACTGGGTCTCAGCCCCAGAGGAGCCCGTCACCCCGTGGACACCCGAGCAAAGGGCAAGCCGGCAGGAACCCTTGAAAAGAAACAGGAGAACACATGCAAAAACAATAATAATACTTTCCATCTGCCTTCCAAAACCCTGTCACTACCTTATTTTCCGCAGCGATTTGGAAAATGTGGAGTCGGGGAGGGGCCTGGAGTCAGGCGTGTTCTGGGGAAGCTTCCAGCTCAGGCTGGCCCGTGGCCCTCGAGGGGTCGCCTTGCTTGGTTTCATTCATTCGTGCTTCATCCAGGGCATGACGAGCTCCTCTAATGTGCCAGGCACCACAGCTTTTTCCTCACTTAGAGGCAGAACTCAGCCCGTCCCTGCTGATCTGGTACCTTCTGCCTTCTCCCTCCCAATGCTTTCCCTCAATCCCACCTGCGGCAGGTGCTATTCATTTCCTCGGATTCTGTTTTTGGTGGAAAGCGGAGCAGCGGCTCACCACGAACCCTATAATAACCCTTCCGAGTCCGTTGTTAGGGGCTGCCTGAGGCTCTAGAGGGAGGCTCCCACCGTAAACCTCTTGCTGGCTGGGAGCCGGAGAGGGCCCCGCACGCTCAGCGGCGCTCGACTGGAGAATAATCTCTTGGTTTAGGGGGAAGACAGATGCTGGCAGAATAGGTGTCGGGGAGTCTGGCTGGTCAGGGCGGCCGGGAGAGAGCTTTGAAAACACACTGTCCGGGGCTTGGTGACCCGCAACGACGGGGTCCGTCTCCCTGTCTACACTGTCCCTGGACGGCTGCTGATCCCCAGGCTCGGGAGACCCTGCAGCTGGAACCGGGGCCGGAATCATAACGTAGACCGGGGCTGGCAAGGCCCTGGGACGCGCCCTGGCCCCCCCAGCGCTGGCAGCTTTGTGGGGTGCTGCCGAGGGTCCTTATCAGCCTGGCCCAGACGCCAGCTGCGGCTGCCCTGCCGCCTCCGCCGGAGCTCCTGCGGGCTCTCGGGGCGCCACTGGCTCCCTCCATCTCTGGCTCCGGGGATCTGGTTGGCGAAGCCGAGGCCGCGTGCCCAGGCTCCTACATTTACCTGGTGCTTTCCCTCCGTGGTCTCCCCGCGTGCCCACCCGCTTCCCCCCAGCCCGGGCCGGTGAAGTGTCTCCCTTCCCCAGGGCCCAGCCGGCCGCTCGGGACCGATGCGCCGACCTTTCTGCCTCCCCCCTGCAGCCGCTGAGCGCCACCGGCGTCCTGAGTTCCGCTTCCACCGCTTCCAACAGGTCGAGGAATAGGACTCGCTATCGGACCAAAGCCGTGAGCTCCCAGGTGGATGAGAGCCTCTTCGGAGGGGTCAAGGTAACCGTCACCCAGCCCCTCCTGGCAGCTGGCCCCTGGAGGCAGTGACTCGGACTCACTCAGGATGCAGCCAGCCCCGGGCCAGCCGTCCCCTCCCCCGGGGGACTCTCAGAGGGAGACCTGAGCTGCCGGACCCTGCCCCTACTGGGGCCCCTGTTAACCCTCCACCCCTGCGGTCCTCACATCTGCCCTGCATTTAAATCTGTTGTGATGTCGCGGTGGGGGGCGGGGAGCTCTGCTGCAGAGAGCAGATCGCCGCCCAGTGAGTGGCCCAGGAGGAAGACGTGCGGGCCCCAGACCGAGCTCGCAGACCCGGAGCTACGCGTGGCCCCTCCACTCGAGAATAGCATTCGAGAAGACCACAGGCCTCACAGGGCTCATCAGCTCTGGGAAGCCCCGTGCAGGTCCACACGCGCAGGTGTTGTCCCCGCCGAGAGGCCGACAGCTTCTTCCGTGTGGACAAGGAGAGCTAGCTAGAGCAGGCCTGAGAATATTCTCGGTACGCGGGAAGTGTAGCCGGTGAGGAGGAAGAGAGGCAAGGACAGAAGGGGAACAGGGCATGGAGAGAGGACAGCGAGACACAGAGACAGAGGGACAGAGCGAAGATCGGGAAAGATGCCAGCGGCTGTGTGAACGCCGGTGTGAACACCTCTGCCGAGGGCAGGAGGCGGGAGGCAGCGGATGTCTGTGCTCCTCTCTGTCCTCACCGGGAGCCTAAAAGGGCTCTCCAGGGGCATCCGGGTGGCTCAGCGGGCTGGGCGTCGGACTCCTGGTTTCGGCTCTGGTCTGATTTTGGGGGTGTGAGATCGAGCCCACCGCCCCCACCTCCAGCTCGGTGGTGAGATCCGTGATGTGATCCGTGGGGATTCTTTCTCCCCGTGCCTCTGCCTCTCCCTCCACTCCTGGGTGCGTGCGTGCTCTTTCTCTCTCTCTCAAGTAAATAAGTCTTAACAAATAAACAGACAGGACTTTCCAGAGAGTTCAAGACAGGCACCTTTCTCTGTTGATTTTTTTTGTTTATGTATTTGAGAGAGAGAGAGAGAGAGAGAGAGAGAGAGGATGAGCGAGCACACAGAGGGAGAAACAGGCTCCCCACTGAGCAGGGAGCCCGACTTGGGGCTCGATTCCAAGACCCCGGGATCATGACCTAACCAAAGGCTGAGGCTTCACCGACCGAGCCCCCCAGGTGCCCCACCATTCTCCATTTAGAAGACCACCATCTGCACCTGTTTTCCTATGGACAGGGAAAGAATCGAAGGAACACACCCTACTTACAGAGAGGTTTTGTTTTGGGCCTGTGGGGTGATGAAGGCTTGGGGCCAAGTTCCCCAGGCGTGGTCCTCCGGCTTGCGGGAGGGGCCCTCAGAGATGTGTGTGTTCCTGGCCCTTCGGCCTGGTGGCTGGGGTAGTCCGAAGTCTCTCAGCCGGCAGTAGGGGGCAGCAGTGGTCTGGGGACAGTCTGTGCAAAGGGCGCTCAGGACAGGAAGGCCCTCCCCCGAGGCCGCCGCCGGCCTCCACGCAGGGTCACTGTCATTGCCTTCAAGGCCAGTGAAATCCTCTCCTGTGTTTTCTAGAATTTTCCTGAAATAAGTGGTTTCATTTTCTTATTATCTGACTTCTTCACGGTCGGAATATTTTGAAAAACAAAACCAAACCAAACCCCAAACCCATGCATTTAATATGTATGCCCGCTAATTCTGACTCTCTGACTTTCTCACCGCATTCCATTTGGCCATTTCTAACCTCTTCTGTATGATTTTTTTCCGGGGGAACCAAAGTAGATTAATCATAAGGAAAGATTAAAAATTCCAAATATTATAGACTGCCCGAGTGTGTAACAAATTGTATTATCTCAAACCATAATGTGGTCTAAGAGAGATCATTATTTCTTCTTTCCTAAAGCTCGGAGGGAGGAGCAGCTAGAGACCCCAGATTTTCATTCCTGGGGTTGTAGGTTGGGAATGGATGCCCACCATCCACTGCCCTCCCCATCCATCCAGAACTGTTTGCACAAGACATGGGAAGGCCTTGTGATCAGACGGCTGGTCGGTGGGAATGCACGCAGCCGTATTCAAGGGCCAAGCTGTATGCTGCTTTCTGTGTCCTGGAGACTCTCGGTGGTCCCGAGGTCTGGGACCCAGCCAGCCTTCTCTGCCACTGGATGGGCTGGAAGAAAGAGGGGGAAGGCTGCCCTTGAAAAATTTGGGATCGACCTGCAGGATGCGGGCTGAGCAGCGTCTAAGCTGTCTTCTGACCACACAGCCTCAGGCCCAGAGTGACAGCCCCGTGGTGCTCCTCCGGGATAAGCATGCCATTCGGAAGACTCTCACCACCCTGGGCTTGGAAAACAAGCCGGAGACCATCCAGCTCATCACCCGGGACATGGTCCGGGAACTCATGTGAGTACCGAGGGCGCGATGCCCTGCCTCCCCATCCCAGCCTGCTCGTCTGCTGGGGACCGCAGCAGGGAGAGGGGCCATCTGGTCTCTTCCAGATAGTCTAGCCCTGCTCCTGTCGTTTCTTCTCCCCCGTTCGCCTCCTAGCTCTCCTTCCTGGGCATCTTGGCCTCTCTTGTTTCTCCCTCTCTTGTATCGATTCTTGCCTTTGCCTTCGGTCCCCAGCTTCTTCCTCTTCTCTGTCTCCTGGCTGCCGTGGATGCATGGGACTGTGAGAGGGGCCGTGCTTGGTGGGTCCTCTCTGAGCCCCCCTTAGTGCTCTTGGTAAAGGGACACGGTCCAGATGAGTCAGCTCCCGGCTGCACCAAGAAGCTGAAGTACGGGGAAACCAACCAGACGCTAATGGGCCCCTGGCTTCTTCCCAGGCTCTGAGGCCAGAAGAGGAAATTCCCGGCGGCTCTTGGGTTCCTTTGGGATGGGCGCAGCATGGCCTCCTGACTGGGGCTGCCCCCTTGCTCGGCGGCCCGGTGGGTTAGGCCCGTAGCTCAGCAGTGGGAACTGAGCTGTCGCTGGGGGCAGGTTGGTGGGGGGCGGCTCGCTGCCCTCTCGGAAACCGTCCTCCCCACTCTGGGTCCACCCGCGGAGAACTTGAGCTCCCAGGAAGCGCCGCCTGTGTCACGAGCCCAGAGACACGGAGCGGGGTCTGCTCAGCCCTGGTGGCAAATGGCCATTCATGGCCCACCGTCCTGCAGCCCCTTGCAGGGCGAAGGAAGGGCTCCTTCTTGGAGCCGTCTGTCCTGCAAACGTGAGATCCGTCCCGGCCGTCCCGGGTCCCGTGCCCGGCCCTGGATCCAGGGCTCCACTCACTCATTCCGTCCTCCTCCCGGACTGCCCGCCCCCCAACACGCACCCACACGCGCACACACACAGACACACACACACGTTTTACGAGGTGAGGGTTCACTTCCTGCCTCAGACAGTCTGCGTCTCCGCCGTGTCCCTGTTAAACGGCCTCACCCAGAAGCAGCTTCACGGCCGCCCCCTGCTGCCCCCGCCTGCCCCCACCTCCACTGTGTCGCTTGTTTGTAATCGTTATAATTAGCTGTTGGTTTGTTGAGTGTGCCGGGCGGCTAGGAGGAGAGGTCCTAGACATGCCTCTGACTGCCGTTGATCAGAGATTTTAATTAATATTTAGGGTTCAAAGCTTCTCTCCGGGCCGGATGGACAGGGCTGCTTGGGCTTCGTGCAGCATCCGTTTCACACTGGGCTGGCGTCCCCCCTGCCCTTTCTACATCATCCTTGAGGGATAAACTATTTTTAAAGTCCAGTTCACCAGCATGGTTTTGAACCCTCCCTCGGGGCCCGGCACAGCGCTGGGGGGCTGCGTGGCCCGTGTGGCCCATAGAGGCTGCGTCCCGGGGGGCCGTGAGGTCCCGCACACGGGCTGTACCTGCGGCGGGGGGGCCACAGCGGGGTCCGTGAGAGCAGGCGTGGTGGCCTCCGGGGCCGGCTCTCGGCTGGTGGGGGACGGGCCTACGTGCACACGGGGAGGCTCTCTGATGGGTGCACAGAGAAGGTGACACACACACTAGGCCCTTAGCGAAAGCCCTGAAAATGTCCTTGTTTGGCCCATCCCTCACCTGGGACCCCTTCTCCCCGGTGGGCTGGTGGTGCGGTGGGCCGCGCCTCCTGCCATCGGCGGGCACCGTGGGACCCTGGCAGTGGTGAGGGAGGGGCGGCAGGCCGAGCGCGGGTGGCGGCGCTGTGCCGAGAGCTTCCCCGCGCCTCCGCGCTCACTGTCCACCCCCTGGGACAGCGTTCCCGCCAAGGACCCCTCTGGGGAGTCCCTCATCATGAGCCCTGAGGAGTTTGAGCGCATCAAGTCGGCATCGCACGTCCTGACCAGAGAAGAGCTCGAGGCCAGGGAGCAGGCCTTCAAGAAGGAGAAGGAGGCCATCGTGGTAGCCGCCCTCCCCGAGCCCTGACCTCTGCGGATGGGAGGGGGAGCTGTGGTCGGGGGGCCCTGGGAGGAGGCGTGAGCGTGTGCTTCATGGAGACCCGAGACATGCTAGCGTGGACACCAGGTGTGGGAACCGCTGCGGGGTGGGGGAGGGGTGAGGAGGAGGCCGGGCCAAGAAACTTCTGGGTTCTGCTAGCAGGACGGGCGAAGCCACGTTGGGGGTCCCACTGGGTGGCCTGTGGTGGCTGAGCCAGCGCCCGCGGCTGTCCCCCGCTGACCTACACCATCTCCCGTAGAACGCGGTGGCCAAGCGCAAGAAGATCATGAAGCAGAAGGAGATGGTGTGGAGAAACACCAAGAAGCTCAGCGACCTGGAGGAGGTGGCCCAGGAGAGGGCCCAGAACCTCCTGCAGAGAGCCAACACTCTGCGCACAGAGCAGGAGGAAGAGCTCAAGGACATGAGCAAGGTGGGGCCCCTTCCTTCCCTCCCCTGCACTGGCAGCCCCTCCCCTCCCTCCTCGGCCGCTCTCTGCTCCCGATGGACCAGGGGCAGGGAGGGGGTGACAGGTGAGGGACTGGCGGAGGGGGCTGTGGTCAGAGGGAGGACCGGCCTTGCCGCGTGTTAGCTGTGTGACCTTCAGCCGGTTACTGCCCCGCCCTGGGCCGCACTTTCTTCTGCGTCAGACAAGAGCGGTCAAACTACTTAGCAGCGTGATTGGTGGGGAGAACGGAGCTTTGCGGAGTGGGGACCTGCCCTCTGGTTCTCTCCCCGGGGCTCCGTCGTGGCCGCATGTGGAGACCCCGGGAGACTGGCTTCTCCCGAGGACGCTCGAGTCCTTCCTTTAGCTGAGAGCATGGAGACCAGGGGCCGGGTGGCTATTTTTTTTCTCATTTGCATGTGGTTCACTTCCCAAGCAAATGAACTCCGTGACTCCCAACCCCGTCATCTCCACCTTCTCTCCCAGTTGATCTGCCCTCATGCCTCCTCCTGTTCTCCGGAGCTTTCACTCGGTCGTTCTCGTGGATGGCTGTCCCCTGATGTGTCATGTTGGGCTCCCCCAGCTTAGAAGTCTAGTGGCTTGGCCTCTGCATGAGGATTTTAGTTTCCCTGACAAGTGGAGCAGATGTTGGGGTTCATGGGTCCCTAAGGGGGACCTTGAACCTCTGAAGTTTTATGGAAATTTTATGCGTATGTATGTAACTGAATCTTAAGGAGGACAGAGCCCACTGTTTTCCTCATATTCTCAGGGGGTGGTCTGTGGCTCCCAATGCCCTGAAAGGTACTACTGTGGCTTCTCCTTGCCCGGACTAGCACTTTGGGGGAGCCCAGTAAGTCTTGGCGTAGAGCTGTGCTCAGGGAAGGGGAGCAGAAGAACGTCTCGCTCTCCCGGGCTTGTGCGTGGCTGTGCGCGTGTGTGACTGGTACACTCAGCTTGCACACCCCATGGTGCATCGCTCCCTACCCTGTGCCTGGACGTGGTGCCACTGTGTCGTTCCCCCTCCCCCCCCCCCCGCAGATCATCCTTAATGCCAAGTGCCACGCCATCCGGGATGCCCAAATCCTGGAGAAGCAGCTGATTCAAAGAGAGCTGGATGCCGAGGAAAAGCGATTGGATCAGATGATGGAGATGGAACGGCAGGAATCCATTCAAAGGCAGGAGGAGCTGGACAGGAAGAGGAGGGAGGAAAGAATCCGGTAAAGGGGTGCTTTGGGCACCTCCCTCCTTGTCATTTTCATGGCTCTTTAGGTCCTGGTAGCCTTGTCAAGAGGGAAGAGAAGAGAAATGGTCATTACCACCATCTAGTATGATCTCAAAACCTTGTGTAGAGATTCATAGAACCACAGAGCTTCTTAAAGCCGATTCCTACAGGTGCTTCATAATCCGGCCCCCGTGCAGCTTCCGTTTCCGCCTTTTCCTGCCAGCCGCTCTGCACTCCGCTGCCCCCAGCACGCCCGCCCGGACTCCTCACGGCTTATGCCTCGGTTGTTCCTTCCTCTTTGACTACCCTTGTCTTTCCTGGAAAACGCTCTCTCTTCTTTTAGTCTGTGGCTTTGCTGTCGCCTCCCCTGGAAAGCTCCCTCCCTCCAGCAGGCAGGCTCGGGGGCTCCCTTCCCTGCTCCCGACACACCGTGTATACTGCAGCGCGAGGCTTCTTGCGCCGGGGCTCCCTGGCCCTCGCCGGAGGACCGCGCGCTCACGCGGGACAGCATCCCTGTCTTAGTTCATTCCTGTAGCTCCCGGACCCAGCAGAGCGCTTGGCCTGTAGCAGGGGCCTCACGCATGTTAGAGGGAGACATTCAGTCCCCTTCCTTTTGCAGAAAAGGACAAGTAAATTCACCGGAGCGGGTAAATTACAGAATCACAGGGCCCCGGCTCTAGAACATCAACCATGTAATGCGAGCGTTCCTGGGAGCCGCCCTCGTGGGCTCTGGCCTGCCCCGCCCCCACTCTGCTCTTGAACCATTCGTCTCTGTACTTCCCGTAGATACCTGCTCGACGTGGCAGGCGCCCTATAAATGTGGATTCGATGGTTAAGTGGCTCTTCCTCTTCTGCACAAGCAGCTCCAATTAAAGAAAAATCTCTGCCTCATTAGGCCACTCTGATGAGCTGGTCCTTACACTGAGCCCCAGCCCGCCGCCGTGTAACTCTTACTCATTCCTCCTGTGCATTTCATCTGGAGTCAGGAAGCCATTCAAGTGCTCCTCCTGAACAGGCATCTCATTGTCCTTCCGCTTGATTCTCACCCTAGCCTGTGTCTTCTCTCCTCCTCCCGGCCTTTACTCATACATCGTGGGGTCTGGAGGCTTCCCAGTTTATCGTCATCCCAACAACACCTAGGGAGTCACTGGCTACAGCTCTGATTGTAGACTCCGGGTTCTCTGCTCTTTACTGCTGAGCAAGGGCATCGCTGAGTGGGGAGGCTTGTTTGGACCCAGCCCTGTCCACGGGCGGCGGGAGAGCCGTGGCGCGTGACAGATAGCTAACGGAGTGGGCGTGCGAGGCGGGTGGGAGACGGCACACACTGGGTGCTGGCAGAAGCCCCGGAGGAAGGGGGGGCCCCGGGCTTCCTAAGACCATGAAGCTGGCAGAGGAAGCTAGTTCCCCATGGTTGCTCCGGGAGGGCTTGGGAGACGGTAGGATTTCAGAAGCTCTTGGCACACTGAAAGGCAGAAGGCGCATTTCATATGTGGGGTGCCCTCTTGGGCAAACAGACGAAGAAGGGGAGTCCCAAGCAGGGGAGCTTGCAGGAGGAGAGGACAGTCCCTCCCGACACTCGACACTTGAGGAGGACTTTGGTCTGGGCTCCCGGGGCGGAGTGATGTACGCGGGAGGCGCTGGTCCAACTGTCGCTGGGACGCCTCCCATCCTGGGGGTTATTTGGGTGGAGGTTGGAGCAGAGAAACGTGGGCGTGGGTGTCTAAGCCCCTGTGGTACCGTTCGCTCCTAGAGGAAGACGGCACATTGTGGAGCAGATGGAGAAGAACCGGGAGGAGCGGTCGCTGCTCGCCGAGCGGCGGGAGCAGGAGAAGGAGCAGATACTAGAGTACATGGAACAGCTCCAGGAGGAGGATCTACGGGTAACGGGCCGGACAGAAAATGCCAAATTCCACCGGCGACAGAGACAAAGCTCTCCGGGACTTGGGGGTGTCGGGTGGACTGATTTGCTGCCAGGCCCGTGCTCACTTTGCAGCACCGTCAGCCTTATGGCCGTGGTGAACGTTCCTTTGGCTGTGGCGCCATATTGGGGGGTGAGCGGGGACTTGGGGTCTGAGCCCAACGCATCCGTGGGCGTGGACTCAGAAAGGAACTCTACGGCTATACGCATTGCACAAACAAACATGGGGGTGTTTTATAGTCTTCCCGCAGCTATTTTTGTAGACGTCTTAGCCCTCCTGTCTTAGGCTCGGGCTCCCTGCTGTTGCATCGCACCAAGTACACAGCATCCGAGTGCGGTTAACTGTGTGGAGGAGCCAAACCTTTTTCCCCGTTAGGCTGGATAAGATCAGTAGGCAGATCCACTGCAAAAGAAGTGATGACATACCTGCCCAGACCAAGTGGACTTGGGGAAACCCCCTTCTGTTTGCTCGCTCCGGTCGTCGCGAAACGCAAGGACCCCCCGCACGGTGGGGGGGCCAGGCGAGCCTTTGGGGTGTTTATTCTCTCTGTCCCCCTCGGTTTTTTATCTTTGAAAACTTTTATACACACAGACAAGTGGGAAGAATTGTAACACACCCATCCACGCCCCACCTAGATTTCATGATTGCGAGTCTGCCTTAGTTGTTTGTCTCTTTCGAGGCATTTGTGCCTATTCTGTTGCTGTGAAACCTTTGACAGTGACTGCAGATATCTTGAGACCTTGCTACTAAGTGCTTCAGCCCTCATCTCTGAAGAACAGAGGTGTCCTCTTGCCAGTCATCGGTACTGATGTCTCCTCCCCTCATCAAAACGCGGAATCCAATGGAATCCAATATCACGTAATACTTAATCCCCATTCAGATTTCCGCAGTTGTTCCAAAAGTGTATTTTCAGTTTTCTTTTTTTTTTCCAACCAGGATCCAATCAAGTGCCCTGCCTTGCATTCACCTGAGCCCCTTTCATCTGCCTTGACCGAGAAGCGTCCTCTCGCTCCTTCCTTCCTTCATTTTTTTGGCACCCGGGCCAGTTGACTTGCAGACTTTCCTCCGATCTGTCGGGTTCTTTCCTCACGGTGTCATTTAACGAGTGGGACATGTGTTCTTCAATTTTTCTGCTCTTCCCCCACGTTAATGGACGACTGGCTCGTCATCTCCCAGTGATTTGGGGATGGGGTAGAACCAACAAGAACACTAACATGGAAAGTAACTGAATAGGCAAAGAAGCAAGTCCTTACATGATGGTATCGATGTCCTCGATCAGTGTTTGGCAGGTTTTCTAGTCGTGCTGGCCGGCGGGAGTAAATACTGCGCGGGTAGGCAGGCCTGATGTGGTGGGAAGTGGGGAGAGAGGGAAGGAAGAAAGGGAGAGGAGGGAAAGGAGCGGAGAGTCCCTGGGCCAGGTGGGAAGAGTGGGGCGAGGGAGGAGGCAGGCAGGGCAGAGTGAGGGAATGCTGGCTGCCGCGAGACACGCACCACCGGCCGCGTGGGAGGCAGCGCCGTGCCAATCTGGTTGGCTCCCGAAGGCTCTCCGGGAGGCCCGAGTGTGGCTGTGAGTCAAGCTCGGGGACAGCCCGCAGAGCTGCCTCCCGGTGACTCAGGGCGGAAGCTGGCCTGAGAGCCGCTGGAAGTCTAGGGTAGGGCATAGCCTTTGAGGAACGGAGGGAGCCGGAAACAGTGTTGGGGGGAGTTGCTGGGTGGAGAATCGTGGGAGGATACAGGCAGGCCACCTGCCAAAGATTCTACACGGGGACCTGAGAATGTGCTCGCTCTGATCTTCAGGGGCTTTGAAAGGCTCAGGATCCTTCCTTAGAAGGGCTCTTGTCGCTCAAGGTCACGCTGGTACCCTGACCTCCATCATTCATTGTCTTTCTCTGTGCTTACCATCCCCCCCTTTTTCTCACATGCCACTCCCTTTGGTTCCCCTCTTTCCTTGTTTTAGTTTATTGAGTATTTGCTGTTTTCCTATCATTGGGCTACACATGTTGCCAGGGAAGACAGGAAGTGTGATGTCACCTGGCTGGGACAGGGTAAACACACAGGAAGGAAAGGGGACCTCCAAGGCAGTGCCTAACCAAATCCCAGGAGGGATGGTGCCGTCTTAAGTGCAGAGGGGATTCAGAAATGAAGAGAGAACCAGACGTCGGGGCAATAATCCCGAGAAGATTGGAACTTTAATTTAGAAAGACCAGGTTTCAAAATTCTGGCACTGGCTTTTGTTAGCTGGATGGCCTTGGACAAGTAAATTTGGGGCCTCGTCGTCTTCATCTGCATGAGAGATAACAGGGTCCACCTTTCAGGGCTTGGGGATGTATCTGAGTTTCAGAGATAGGCTCTATAAAGTGCCCAGCGAACAGAAAATACTCAATTAGGGCAATACTTTATTATTTCACTCGTCACTGTTGAATAGAGACCAGAAGCTAGGGTTTGACAAAGAGAGGGAAATTGAAGGCAGGAGACAAGACCAGGAACGATGGGTAGGACTTCGAATGACATGTGGGAGACACTGGGGAGAATTTTAAGAGCCTCCACTTCCCAGAGAGCGCATAGAAATCATCCGAGTCAGGTTGCCACCGAGCCAAGTGGGTGCGGACCCAAAGAGGCCATTTGGCTGCGAGGGGTCATTGTCGATGTTTGAGAAAGCTGCTTTACCAGAGGCTAGTGTGCCCCGCCTCTGTGTCTCCGTCCTTCTGGGCCAGTGTCTCTGGGTCTTGTCCCCTTCTACTTGGAGACTCTCTTCCTTCTCATGGCAGGACATGGAGCGGAGGCACCAGCAAAAACTGCAGATGCAAGCTGAGATTAAGCGCATTAATGATGAAAACCAGAAACAGAAGGCACAGCTGCTGGCCCAGGAGAAGCTGGCAGACCAGATGGTGATGGAGTTCACCAAGAAGAAGATGGTAGGTTTCCGAAGCCTGGGACTTGTGGCCACGGGGAGCGGCAGGCTGAGATCTAGGGGACTCACGACAGGAAGCCGTGTGTCCCTTCCAGAATTCATGTCTTTCGTTCAAGGCTGCTCCTTCTCTTCATCTCGGCCACGGGTTCTTTAGGCTGGAAGGGACACCCAAATTAGGGCGTTATATCCTCGTTAACACCTTTGATTAGAAGTTGAGTGAGGTTCAGGTACAGGCCGGGGAGAAAATGAAAACTACTGGGGAAAGTAAAGTTTTGTGGATTCCTCAGGGAAAGCGCAGTTACATCCTCAGTAATCAGACATCACCCGCCCCATAAATTTCTTGTGAAAATTCCGCTGCTGGGCATCCCGTACTGGGGGCTAGACCGCGAGAGGAGAGCGGCTCCCACCGCTGCCGTGGGAACCGTAAGCACAGGTGCGGTGCGGGACAGAAGCGACGCCGCTCACGGGGCCGGGACTGGCTCAGGACTCAGGCTGAGTAACGGAGTCATTGGGGACAGAGAGGAATGGACGGCGAGAAGAGCTTCTAAGTCCAGTTTGGATGGGGCGAATATGGGGTTACATAGAAGGAGAAGGAAGAAAAAAAAAAGGAGAAGGAAGGACTGAAGGCAGCAGGAAGGTTATTCAGCTCGTCATGTGCTGGTCCTGCCTCCCCTGCTGGTTGCCAGGCTCCGTGGTGACAGAGAGCACGTGGCACTTCTCCCCAGTGGGGGCGACAGGCAGGGGGACGGGTGCGTGCTGAGAAGCGTGTTTGATACGCCTACAAGCTCCGAACGCAAAGCACAGAGAATGAAGCTCCACGAAGCTTATGTTCGTGCCTTGACTTTCCTGTTGGACGCTGGGGTGTGCGGGGCACAGAGCAAGAACGCCAGACGGGGACGGGGTGGGCGGTGCCTAAGGACGATCACCCACCTGCCCTTCATCGAGGCCCTAGACGGTGCACGGGCTCTGCGGGTCTCGCCGAGCCATTACGAGCCCTTGTAGACCCCGTCACCGAGTGACTCAAAATGTCCTAAATGCTTCCCCGTGTGTCCAGTACGAGCCCGGGCTGGATAATGGTGGGGACTTCGTGCGGAGTGCGGCCACGGCTCCCCTGAATGGGCGACGGTGGAGTGGTGAGGCGGTCGCCTGTAGGAGCTGGGGACCCGGTTGGCTGCCGCAGAGTCGGTGGCGGCCGTCACGGTCAGAGATGAGGCGGTGAGGAGACAGGTTGCCAAGAGCTGTTGTTGGGGGAAACATGGGATGAGGAGGAGTCACCCTAGATTTCTGAGAACAGGGCCTGTCTTCATATGTGGAAAGGACATCGGGGGGAGCAGCTGGGACAGGACGGGGTCACCCGCAGAGGGGTCGCGCCCTTGGGCACGCCCACAGCCCGCCATGAGTACGAGTATATCACGAGTCCGTCTCTGGCCCCACGGTGGTCTCTGTTCTTGCAGGGCTGCCCCTTGAGAGCTAAGGGCAGAGACAGGTTGTGGAAGCCTCCAGAGTTCCCTGCCCTGCCATCTAGGGGGACGTGGACCAGAGACCGGCTTTGACGCACGGCTCACAAGCAGGCAACTCGCTGGGCTGCCCGGGAGTCTGGGGTGATGGCTGTGGAACATTCTTTATGGGAGGATCGCATTTCCACCCAGCTCCAGCTGTTAGCCTTATGACTGCCCGAGGATGGTGGTTGGGAGGCCGGGAGGCTGGGTTTGGGAGGATTTTAGGGACGCGTGTGTTTCTTCGGAGAAGTGGCACAGGGGAGCTAGCTTTGACGGTTCACTCCTTTCGTATCTGCGAACCGCGGCGGGATGGCCCGAAGCATGGCTGGCCATCGCCCAGGGACTAATGAGATAACTTCCACCTGCTGCACTTTACAAGACGGGGCAGGGCGCCACAGTCGTTACTTGTAGAGACGTGGCCCAGTGGCCTCGCAACTTAGACATCGTCTGCAATGCCGTGGAAGGAGCCTGAAGACTGGGCTTGGGATGCCTGCGTCCAAATCCTCTTTGGTGGTTGACTAGCTACGGGATCTTGGGCGGGACCCTTGATCTGTATGAACGTCAGTCTCCTCATCTATAAAACCTGTCTCCTGAAATGTTGTAGGGGCCCTCTGGGGTCACAGAGGAGGAAGCATTTTGTAAACAACGAAGCATTTTGCAATGCTAATTGACTTCATTCACGCATTGCTGGTTATTTTGCCTTACCTTGAAAAGAGCCAGGGAGTGATACTGGAGATACCGGAAAGACTGTGGCAGAGACTGTGGCAGGGACTTCGTTTCTCTGCGGGGGGGCTGGGGCAGGGGGAGCTGGTCTGTAAGCCCTTTTCTTCCTGGCAGGCTCGAGAAGCAGAGTTTGAGGCTGAGCAGGAGAGAATACGGAGGGAGAAGGAGAAGGAGATCGCCCGTCTGAGGGCCATGCAGGAGAAGGCCCAGGATTATCAGGCAGAGCAGGTACCTTCTCAGTCTCGGCTTCCTTGGGCCTCCCCAACCCCTTAACTATTCCCTTGTCAGCCTGAAAAAACGACCCGAAGGACAGAGATGCCGCAGAGGGCAGGCAGGTGACCTAGACCTGAGTCGTCTGAGAGCAAAGGGGTGGGCTGCCCCCAGTGCCTGCGGCGACGAGGACGGGGCAAGGCGTCAGGTGCTGAAGGTTCGAGAGGAAGCTTTTGGCTGCTGTGTAAAGAACTTTCGACCTTAACTCTCACCGAAACGTGTCACCAGAGGAACTGTGGCATCTCTATCATTAGCAGTTTTTAAAATGAGAGGGGACTGCAGGATCACCTAGAGGTGTTGGAGGGAAAGAACTGGGATCCGTGCAGGGGGAGGACAAGCCAAGATGCCTCGGGGTTAATGTACCAACCAGAAAGTTTGACAAGGGTCTGTGTACTCTTCCTTGTTGCCAGGGAAATTCACGGCTCTCCTCAAAGCAGGCTGTGTTAGAGCCTGCCGTTGGGGGTCTTCCTAGGGGCCTGGTCGCTACTGAGGTCGGTTTGTACCCTCGCGGGTGTCCCCATCCTCTCCTTTCCCAGGACGCCTTGCGGGCCAAGCGCAACCAGGAGGTTGCAGACAGGGAGTGGCGCAGAAAGGAAAAGGAAAACGCGCAGAAGAAGATGGAGACAGAGGCCAAACTGCGCAAAAGCCGGCTGGAGCAGGTGGCTTTCAAGGGGCACAGTCTGGCCGTTCAGGTGCAGCGGGACCGGGATGAGTTCGAGAGGATTCTTCGGTAGGTGGGGCTGGGCGCCTTGGCTTCCTTCCCTTGCGCTCCACTCCTGCGTGGAGGGGACCTTGCTGGCCTGTCCACAGCCGGGTGTGCATTCATCTTGCCTGGGGGGGCGGGGGGCAGAGTGGTCCCGGTGAGCCAAATAGCTGAAATGTGCAAAGACAAGAATTGAGGGCCGAGAAGTTTCAGATCAGGGATTCGGAAAATAGTACCTGGACGTATCTAAGGACCTGGGTATTATGGGGATCATCTGTCCCGGAGGGTTAGAGGTGTGCGTAAAAGGATGTATCTGGTCCCTCTGCTCTCCCTTCCATGTCCCCCTGCAAGTTAGGGATGAAGTTGCAGCTGGGAGGCTGAGGAGAGACAGAGAGAACGTCCAGCACCAAGGGTGTGGGTCACTGGAGAAGAGCTTGGGTTGGGGGCTGGGCTCTTTGCCGTTTATTTGATGAACATGTATTAAGCACATAAATTCAAGACTCCGTGCCGGATGCTCTGGGCGGTATTAGAGGTGAATGAAAGGCTGTCCTTGCCAGTCCGTGTGGGAGGAGGTGGAAGACACATGTTTGGACGGACTTCACGTATATCTCTCCATTTGGCCTGCCTTCCCAGCTCTTCATCCTCTTGTTTTTGTTGTCTTTTGGCTCAGTGATAATCCCCACCCATAAGTGGAAGTGACGTGTTCTCACCTGTCACTTTCCCCGCCCGCGTCCACCCCCCCGAGCTGCCGGCGGCCCCCGCTGCTCTGGTGTCTGTCAGTCAGATCGGGGCTCCCCCGGCGGCCCCGGCCCCTGGGAGTTCCCTTGGCGCTGCTCTGGCCTCACTGGGGAGGACCCCTTTCTTGCTCTGGTTCAGAATCTGTAAGAGCAGAAGCTTTCACAGGAAACAAACAAAGCAAAATTGGAATGGGGGGGCTGTGGATACCAAAGTACCGAAATTATGGCCGGGTGAGTGGAGAGTCCATGGCGCAGCTTGGCTTTCTGGTCTACTGGCTTTCCGTCCAGACCAGCCCTGGGTCCCCCTTCCCCCCCGCCCCCGGGGCCCCCGGCCAGGGGCAGAGCAGGCCTGTAGGAATCTCCGTCCTTGCCAGAGCCGGGTCTCTGGGCCCCCAGCCTGTCCCCCACTAGCTGCGGCGCCCTTCGGCTCTGTAGTTTTCCCTGCCCTCCAGGGTCGTGCCGTGGTCTCTGGAAACCTGGTGAAGGAGGCCATTTCCTTCAGGGCCCCACAGATTCCGCCCCTGGGCTCCAGACTCCCTTTCAGATGTCTGCCCTCACCGGCCTCTCTTGGACATCCGCGTTGCCTTTAGCACGCACTAATAAATACTAATGAAAAGGAATTAAGGGTCCTACTTTTTGCCACTGACCCACTTGTCCCTGCATATGCAGTGTTTGCCCAAAGCATGTGCGCTAGCCGGTTGTTGAAGTGAGAGCGGCCCTTTGGAGACGTTCCGCTTCACCTGATGTTCTCGGTGAGCGTCCAGATCCGCCGTCCCCGGGGCCGCAGGGCCGCCAGCGCGGGTGTCTCCAAGCGCTCGGAGCCTCTGCCGTAGCCAGCAACCCAACTTCTCCCACTTCAAAAGCACGACCTCGTAGATGGCCTCTCTAGGGGCTTCCTGCTTCTGCTGAGAGGGATGCCTTTCCTGGCAGCCCACTGACTAGTCAGGGAAGTGCTGACCTACCCTCCCGCTGGCCCTTAGAAATGCCTGGGAGCTCTCCGAGAGTCCTGCAGCCCGGGCTCCACCCGCAGAGTCCCACGTAACTGGTCTGCGGTGAGGCTCCCGGCAGCTGCGGGTTTTGGAAGCTCCCAGGTCACTGTAAGGCAGCTGGGCTCCAAGGTCACGGCCCTAATCCCATGAGTGACCAGGCTTTTTCCCATTCAGATGCCTCTCAGCATCTGGGCCTCCCGAGTGTCACACACGGGGTTCCCTTTCCAGCCTGTTTCGCCACCATTCTCTATCGACGAAAATGCAAGGGCCAGGCGCAGAGGTGGGGCCTCCCGCTATCATGGAGGCGTCTGAGCGGTTGGGGTTTGGAGTCTAAACGGAGAGGGGTGCGGAAGTCGGCAGGTGTCTCCTGGCAGACTGGGGGGCTCGGCTGCAGGTGCAGTGCTGGGAGGTGGCCCCGTGTTTGGCGGGGCTGGGACAACGGCTGGCCAGAGGGGAGGCAGTAAGTGACTGTGCTTTGGGGAGGTTTGTAGGGTACCAGTGACCGCGGGCAGGAAGCAGGTGAGAAATCCCTGCCCGAGATCATTTTACACATTGTTTTTGTTTTGGGGGATGTCGAGAAAGAACTAAGATGACAGCTCAGGGTGGCCGAGCTCAATGTTTCGCCTGAGATGTGAGTTCATTTCATTTGAGGTGTTTTGGAGCCGGTCTGGCCCCCGTTGGCCGCTTTCTCCAGGATATCGGGGCGTGTGAAAATCCCCTTGCCAAGAGGTTCCTTTGAAGGATCTCCGGCAGCCGGAGGAGCAGGAGCACCAAGAGGCCCGGGCCAGCTCCTCCCTCCTTCCAGCGGGTGGGAGAGCTGGCCTTATCCACCCCAGCACTTTCCGCTTCCGAGCATCCGCTTTGCAGTTTTGTTAATGTCATTGCTATTGTTCGTGGGAAGGGAGGAAAGCAGAGAGAGAGAGAGAAGGCTATCTTAGACCAGCTAGAGAGGAGCTGTGCATCGTTGCAAAAGAGAAGAGCTGGAAAAACAGCTTCCGGTGGGTGAAGCCCTGAGTGTAGGTCAGCTACGTAGTTCGCAGGGCCTGAGGGATCCCTTGTTCAAAAAGTATTAAGAATTTCAAAACAGCGATGGAAGAGCATTGAAGCGATGTGGGGCCCTTCTAAGCGTGGACATAGAGCCCCGTGCCCACGGCGCCGGGCCTGGCGGAGGAGAGGGGCGGCCAGAGGCAGCTTGGAGGCTGATGTCCGAGCCGCAGAAGAGGGCGGGAGTGTGCAGGGCTGTGGTCTCTGAAGCAGGTCCCCTGGCGAAGCCCTTCCAGAAGGCTCCCTCAGTGCCTCTCCTCGCTGGGCCAGCTCAGCCTCGTCCATTCGGCAACCCGTGTCCGTCCTCCAGGGCTCAGAGAGAGCAGATCGAGAAGGAGCGGCTGGAGGAGGAGAAAAAGGCCACGGGGCGCTTGCGGCATGCCGACGAGCTCAGGCGCCAGGTGCGCGAGAACCAGCAGAAGCAGGTGCAGGACCGCATCGCCACCTTCGAGGAGGGCCAGCGCCTCAAGGAGGAGGCCCAGAAGCGGCGTGAGCGCATCGACGACATCAAGAGGAAAAAGATCGAGGAGCTGAGGTGGGCAGCAGTCCCTGGTGCCCACCGCTGCTCCTGTCCCCGAGGGCAGGGCGCAGGGCGTGTGGGAGTCAGGGGACCGAGGGGTGACAGGTGCTCGGGGAGGGCCCTTTCTCCTGAAGGGGGCTCCAGCCGAAGGCTCTGGGACCGGGGCTGCCTGGCTTTCTGGGAACTGTGAGGCGGGGGCTAGGGCCTTGAAAGGAACGTATTTGGGGGTGGATTGTGGGAGCAGGGGTGGGGGTGCAGGCCCCCAGGTTCTGTAAACCCCTCCCGGGGCCTGCTTCCTGCAGCCCCGTCACACCTGCCCTTTGTCCCCCCTGCAGAGCCACCGGCCTTCCTGAGAAGTACTGCATTGAAGCCGAGCGCAAAGCTAACATCCTGCCAGCCGCCTCTGTGAACTGAGGGGACCCTCCATGTCCCCAGGGACGCCTGCAGGCGACAGGTTCTGCCCTAACTGCCACTAACCTAGACATTTTATAGTTACAGATTAAATTTCTTCTACTTCGTTAAGCAACAGCCCAGCTTTCGTGGGGGACTGTGGCTGCGGGGGGGTACAGAGCTGTGAGCCCCGTGGGCTATGCGGCGTGATGCTCTGGGGCGGGGACGGAAGTGTGCTCTCTGCTGGTGGTCCCTCCTCCCTTGCCCTGCGTCCCCTGGCTTTTTAAGGACCCCGGGGACATTGTCTTCATGTCCACTTTCCGCACGGCCTTGCTCTGACCCTGTTGCATGGCCCGTTCAGAGGCATTTCGGGGCGGGAGCCGCTCTCTCAGGGAGGGGCTGGGGCAGGAGGGAGCAGAGCTCCTACGGGGGGCACCTGTGACTCAGACCTCACCTGTGGAGGGGTGGCGTGTGCAGCCAGGGCTTCCCCTCTGGCTCCGCCCTCCCCTGCCAGAGTCCCACAGACACCTGCTGTCTGCCCCCCCCCCCCCGGCTGCCCCCTCACTCAAGCGGCCGGGCTCTCCTCGCTCCGCTTCACTCTGATGAGTGGGGCTCCCCACGACCCTTGCCGCCCATGTTAGCCTGCCTCCTGTGTCCCCCAAACCCTCTCAGTCATTGGGTCGCTCGTTCCAATGCTGCTGGAGTGTCTCCCTTGCTGGGGGGCACGCTGGGCCCTCGGGGCAGCAGACCTGGGTCCACGCTCATATCCTGTGCCCTTAGAATAGTCTCAGCTCTTTTGGGAGCAGCCTGATCCCCCGGCCCCTTGGGGGCCGAAGAGCTATGGTCGGGGATGGAGCCATTTTCCCGTTTTGTATGCTTGGGGCGTGGGGAGGGGCTGCCTCTCAGCTCCCAGCCCCACAGGGCCACCCTGCCCCCTCTGTGCTGGGTCCTCCTCCAACCCAGAGCCCCGCCTTGCCTCCCGAGATGGGGCCCCGCCCAGGAGGAGGCAGGGAGCAGCTGCTGGGGCGTCCTGAGTGTTTAGGACGCCAGGTTATAAGGGCCTCGGGCAAGAGTCCTCTTTTCCTAGGGCCCAGGGAGAGTGGGCAGGCCAGCTGCGCCCTGTGCTTGCTCTTCCTCCGAGAAGCCTCTCCAGGCCCCTCTCCACCTGCCCCGCCCTGCCCAGGCCAGCTGCTGGGGAGAGGGGCTCTTGCCCTCCTGCTCAGTGCCCCTCGAGGACGCCCGTCCTACCTGGGGAAGCTGCTCCCCTCCTCCCAGAGGCCTTGGAAAGATGTGGTACTGCCCCTGGATAGGAGGGACCCCGCCATCTCGTGCAGCGCCACCGAGGATTCTGGCACCTTCTGTGGCCGACTTACTTGCCCAGGCTCCCTGGGTGAAGCCTCTTGGCCTGCATGCCTACAGGGACCAAGTCGTGAGCCCGTCCCTGTTCCAGGGGACCCTCCTGCCAGGGGAGCCAGAAAAGGCCTTGGGTGCCAGGAGTTTGCCGAGACCCTCCCTGAGTCACCCGTCTCAGGGCTGGGAGGGATGGGCGTCATCGGAGTGAGGGTCAAGAACAAAGGGCGTTCCAGGCCCATGTGGAGAAAAATGGGTGACAGTCACAGGCTTAAAGCCAGGCTTGCGTTTCTGCAGAACTGGTCCCCGTGAAGCCGCAGGTGTGCGGGGCCTGGCAGAACCCACAGTCTAAAACTGAGACCATCCTGATATGGCTGGGACATGGGAGGGGTGCGGCTATAGGTCTGAACAAGAGCCTGGCTTCCGACCTAGGGGGGACACAGACGCCTCCGAGCTGGGGGGGACACAGACGCCTCCGAGCTGGGGGGGACACAGA
>CM052814.1:5381290-5393138 GCA_028533885.1 Nasua narica | reverse complement strand
CGGGCCGGCGGGGACCGCACAAAACAGGTCCAGGCCCTTTTTACACACCACGCCCTTTCGGGTACCTCGTACCCCGGCTCCGTGTGGGTACGTGTTGGAAATTCTGGAGCCACAGGACTCTTCTGAGCGTTTGGTGGGGGTAGGGGCGGTTGTTGGAAGGAGGACGCGGGGGAGGGAGAAGCTGGGCATTTAGCCCTCCGGACAGTTAACATTTCCACGGTCCCGGCCAGCCTGGCCTCGCTGCCCCTGAGCCCCACCCTGCGGCACCGCCTCCCCCCACCCCTCCCCGTGTCCAGGCGACGGGAAGCAAACAAACACAGGGAGAGCAGAGCGAGGGCTGGCGGGGCCGGCTCGGTGGGGAAGCCTGAAGCAGACCCACACCCGGCTTGGCTCTACCCCTGTCAGGTTCCACGCATCGGCCTCTGCCAGGGGCTGCCCTGGGCACCGAGGAGGACCCCCGAGCCCCTCTGCAGTTTGTGTCGGGGGGATCCACAGGGCACAATCAAAAGCCAATTTTATTTCTATAATTTCAAAGTCCCACTGGACGTGTGGAGTTACCCAGTGCGAGGTCTCTGCACACACAGACGTGCAGGCGTCTGGGACCACCTGTCTGAGTCGTCTGGTCCATCCTGAAGGCCCAGCTCCAATGCCAGTGACCGCCCTGTTGGAGGGGGGAGCAGCTCCCCGAGGTCCGGGTCTCAAGGATCTGCCCCTCTGTATGAAAGTCAGCATCAGCCGACCCTCCCGGCCTCACCCTCTTCTCTGGGGGCCGGGCACCTCCCTGGTTCATTTCCCGAGGGCCGGCACACTCCTCCGGCCACTCTCCGTGCTCCTGGGCGCATCCAGAGCTGTCTGTGAGTCCCTCCCAGCAGGTCGGGGGCCTGGCCGCCTGGTGCCATGGCTTGCGACCCGGAGAGCCAGGGGGCACCCCGTCCCTCGCTGTTCCCCCGCCCAGGGGGACACAGTGGGCTGCACTACCGGCCGCCTCCCCGGGGCCCAGCCGTCTGGGGGGCGGATGAGGACCCCGCCGGATATGGCCGATCTCCGTGAGGGGAGCACAGCTCGTATCTTCAGAGTCTCTCCGATCTTTGGGTTTGTCGCCAGGGACCCCCACACTCCTTCCAAGCCGGTCGGTCCCAGCAGCTCAGCTGGTGATGTTCAGCCCCTCGGCCCCGGCCCGGCTCCTGAAACCGAGCCCACATGTGCCCGTCGGCCTTCGGTCCGTCACCCATCACCCCTTCGGTGGCCGAACTCGGCCCCGCCACGCCCCCCGTGCCCCCTCCTGTCGCCGTTCAGACGGCTGCTCCCGGAGCCTGTCCTCCAGGGGACCCTCCTGGGTCTGCTGCCCACGGCCTGGGGGCTGTAGGGCTGAGCCCGGGTCTACACGGGGTCCCGGGGAGCGGGGCTGGAGGCCGGGCCCACAGGGCTGTGTGTGACTGCCGTGTGGGGTTTCGGAGGAAGACGAGGCCGGCCGTGGCCCCTGCCTGTCCTTCCCTCCCCAAGACATCATGGAGCTGGGCTGCCCCTCGGCTCAGAAGCAGCCTCTGGGCCCTCCGGCTCCTCCTCCCTCTCTGTGTCTCTGTTCACTCCCTTCTATGCCTCTGTCTTGAGATTCGGCTTCTGTCTTAGGCTAGAAGCAAATGCAGCCCACACCGGGCGGCCTGCACGGAGGAGGCCCCGTCACGCCGTGAACGACGGATTGCTTCGGGAAAGCAAGAGGTCCTTTAGGAACTGTGGGCCCTGGATCCCAGATGGCAGCCGGGGCCCGTGCGTCCTCCCTCTCGGAGCCGCTGATGAGCCACCCGGATGCCTCTGGCCCTTCGCCGAGCCCCTGCTCCCCCAATCTCCATCTCCCCCCGGGGCACCGACAGACCGCCACAGTGCCCTGGTGTGTCCAGACCTTTCTGAGACCTGCAGAGAAAGTGGGTAGGGACATGGGGTGTTTGGGGGTGGAGACTGGGCGGGGGAAAGGGAGAAGGAGGAGTTGGGGTCGGGGGGGGGCTCCCACGAGTGGCCTCTCTTCCTCTGCTGAGAAGACACACGGGCTGGGGGCCACGCCTGTGCTGGAAAAACCAAGCTGATACCCCAGGGCCCTCCCTCAGCCGCCTCCCCCCAAAACCCTGCAGGGCTCAGGGCACAAGGCAGGAAGGCTGGCAGCTTCATTTATGGGCCCCAAACTATAAGGAGGTGGCAATTAGCCCTCAGTGGGTCAAAGGAGAACAACAGTGTGCTTTGCCTTTTGAGGCTTTGAGGAGCCCCAGTGTGGAGCCCTCAAAAGTGGCTGTTCTTCTAGAAGCATCTAGACCCTTGGTCTCTCCCAACACACATCCCCAAGACTCCAAAACCAGGACCCTCATCTGAGCCAGTAACACTGCCGCTGGCGGACCCTGTCTTCTTATTCAATATGGCGCCCGAGCCCCCTCACTGCTGAGGGCTCCCGCACCCCCACCTGTCACCCGGGGAGCTGAGCTGGTGGCAGGCTTGGGCCGTGGAGCAGGACTCCTGGGGTTACCTTCGTTAGGGGATTCATTTGCTTTAGGTGGGCTCGTGCGTACGTGGAACTCTGTCCCCAACTTGGGCCTCATTTCACACACTGATACATGATGATGGGACACTGGTGTTCTTCCAGAGCAAAGGGATGAATATTCTAGCCAATCTGGCATTTAGCAGACGGAGACTGAGGTCTTTCGGTCTCATAAATAAAACCTCACTTTGGATCCCCACGAATCACCCTGCCCATACAATAGCAACCCATGTCCTAAATGTGACTGCCGTCCGTCCTAACTCGAGTCCCTTGCTCGGACTGAACAAATCCTGGTAGCAGGACCCCCAGCCCCGAGTCAGCCCCACAGTCAGGCTGCGGGTGCACGTGAACCCCGTTCGTGACTTGTCTTGGCACGGACCCCAGCCGCAAGCCCCGGCCTCGGCTCCCGCTGTCGGTCTAGCTTACTCTAGCCTTCGCTCCCCTCCTGGCCTCAAGTCTGACCTCGAGCTCATTGGTGATCCGACTAACTGACCCAAGCTTCACCCCGACTCTGGCATGAACAATCAGGACCCAAGCCCCCAGCCTTGTACTCGAGTGTGTTCAACCCCCTTCTTCCTGGCCTGCGGTCCTCCCCCTGCCCATCCCTGACTTTCCGCACTTTTCCCCTGTGGGTCTATGAACCCGCGGGACCACGGAGCCCTTTCCTGGGGCCACTCTGAGAGCCACGATGCCTGGCTGTCCCCCACTCGTCGGGCCCACAGCAGCCCCTGGGCTGCACCCCCGTCTGTAAAGTGGGGAATAATGATCCCTGTTCTCCTGAGCGTGTGGGACAATCCCATAAACCTCAAAATAAACACGGAAATGAGGATATTCATTGGAACATCAGCGGGTCCCAGAGCAGCCTGTCATTGCTGAGAGCGCAGCTGGAGAGGTTTGGGGCGCAGCGACGCGTGGATTCCTCGTGCTTCCTTGTCGGGCTGCTCCTGAGCCCGGAACTCTCCCCAGGACTCTCCCCCCGCCCCCTGCCCTCCCTGTGCCTCCTCTAGGGAAGGGGAGGACCCTGGGTTCCTTTGAGGGAGCTGCTGTAGCGGGCCACTTAGGACCCCCATCATCATGCGTGGGGCGGTCCTGGGACACCCCGGCCCCCCGCCCCCCAGGGACCACTAGCGGGGCTAGGGCTCCGCCTTCCGCCTTTGCCTGCCGGGACCTCCCCGCCCAGCTCCAACCTGCCCAGAACTGAGCTGGCCTTGTCACCCCAGTGTGCCGTCTGGGTCACAAGGGTCCTGATCTGCCTTCCTGGGCAGAGAAGCAAGGACACCAGATGATCCCTAAAATACGTACACACAGCAGAGACGTGGCTCACGTCGGGTGAGCAGGTGCGCGTGGGCTCGCCCCCTCCCTGGCCCTCCTGGCGCTGCTCTTGCCAGTCCCCTGGCTGCCCCAGTGCCCCGTGCTCTCCCCTCACCCCCTCCACGCACCCTGCTTTCTCCCCTCCCAGGCCCCTGCTGGAATGGGGTTGGTTCTGCAGGGAGATGGGGGGTCAACAACAGCCCCGCTCCCAGGGCTCCCCTGTGCCCAGGGCTGACCTCTCCCAGCTCCAGAGGAGCAGCCAGGGGGAAGACCCCCATTCCCAGACACCCCTCTCTCTCAGCTATGGATGCCTGACTCCCTTTGAAAGGCCAGAGGCCTTCTGGGGAAGGCGGGCCGGACATTCCTGGGTCCCTTTCATCTGCCTGGGCCGTCCCTCCAGCCTGTGTCCCCTTCCCTGCGGGCCCCTTCCCACAGACCTCCACTTGGGGGGATCCCCAGGGTCTGGATGCTGGGGGGGCACTCGGAATGCTGGAGCCTGCAGGGGGGGCTGGGTCAGACCCCTGGGCTCAGCACGAACCCTTTAGGGCCTGGCCGCCCTTCCTCCCAAGCCTGACTCCCCTTCCGCTTCCCCATTTCCCCCAGGGAAGGAGGCAACAAATGAGTGGTGAGGGGAGCCCCGTGGACGCTGTGAAATGGGGCGACTGTTGTTACCCCGAGGATGGGGCAGGAGGAAGTGGAAGTTTAACAGGTGCCTAATTACAAGACCCGCCAGCCGCCCTGCGCCACTCTCGGGACCGGGAAGAGCTTGGGTGACGGCTGGGTAATGCCTGGGTAGGCCACTCTGTCACCCCGATAATTAGGGTTCCCGGGGCTCCTCCCCAAGGCGGGGACCCGGCCCCCTCCCTCCTATAGAAATAACTCCAGCCGCGGCCGGGCACCCATTGCACCTTCCTGCCACCCCGGGCAGCGTCTGGGCCCTCAGCGCCCCCTCCCTCCACCCGTCCCAACACGCCCACCACCACCGGCCCCCGGGGTACCCAGCCCAGGCGGAGGAGACGCCGAGCCTAGAGACATGGGAGTTCGAGGAGGGTTCCACCTTCTGCTCGTGTGCCTGAGCCCAGGTACGGGGCGGGCATCAGGCAGGGACGCCCGCACGACGCCGCGGGCGGGGGCAGGGAGGGGGCAGCAAGGGCCCCGCCGAGGAGCCTCGGGGCTGGTCGGAGACGCCTGCTGCCCGCCTGCTGCCCGCAGTGGATGTGGCCAAGGGGCCTTTTCCCAGGAGAGCCCTGTGTCTGAAGGTTTGGGGCACGTGTCTGCGGGGCAGGAGTCCCCGAGGGCTCTCCGCTGGGTCTGGGAGCCGTGCGGGGCTCAAACATGCGTGCACATGAGCACGGGAGCCCGGGCCTGCCCAGGGGTTCTGGGCGTGGGGTAGGGGTCAGGTGAGCGGCAAAGCTGGAGGCGCTGAGGAGGGGCCGGGAAAGCCCCCTTCTCCTTGGTGTGTGCTATTCTCAGAGGGGGACCCCCCGCCCCCAGGCTAGAGGTGCGGCCGGGAGGTGCTTGCCCCGAGAAGGCAGGGGTGTAGTCTGCGGAGGGGTGGAGCACGCACCCCTGCTCCAGGCCCCTGAGCTCTGAGAGTCCCCGGGTAGCACCACACCCCCAGGATGAGGCCTGAGGAGGGCGGGGACTGCGCCGCCCAGAGCCCCCTCACCCCAGCCGGGCACACCCCGAGAGCAGGGCTCGGGAGCAGATGCTGTGGCCGCCTGCCCGGGCTGGGGCAGGTCCCAGCAAGGGCCGCCTGTGTGGGCCTCGCCGGAAACGGCTCCGAGACCCTCGTGGGGTCTGGATTCGGCAAGAGGGGCTTTGTGGGAGGAACTCGGGAAGGGGCGAGCCTCTTCAGCCTTTTTCACGCTCCTGCACGTGCGTGTGTGTGCATGTGGGAGCGAGAGAGGCTGCACTGCCAGCAGAGCCCGCTCGTGCGTGTGGTGTGGGCGTGGGTGTGAGTGCGGGAGGGCGGACCCCGCTCTGTGTCCCGATGCTCCAAGACCCTCTCCTAAGGGCTGCCCTCCCCCTCCTCCCCCCTCTCCAGAGGGAGGCAGAGGAGCTGGGGAAGCAGCTTGAGAATTCACGAAGGACTTACAAGCTGAGAGTAGGGAGTGCAGCCCCCGTCGCCCTCGTGGGGGGCCGTGCGTCGCCACTGCCCCCGCCCTCCCTCCCTCTCTCTGTCCTGACCAGCTCTCTCCCCCACCCTGGCTTTCGCCCCTCCCTCCAGCCTCTCTCTTCTCTCCCCTTCCCTGGAATACGTCCTTAGTGCCACAGCAAGAGGGACCAAGGTGAGACAGCAGGAACGACTTCCTCAGGGGAGCGTGAAGGGATGTGGAAAGGCTGGAGCCCCGGGTGGAGGTTGAGAGGCCAGGTGAGGCTCGCCGGCCCGAGACCAGAGGAGGATGGGGCCTTATGCGGGCTGGAGGCGCTCTCATCCGGCCTGTCTCTCTCTCCCAAGCCCCCTTACCCTCCTGCCCACTAGCCCCCCGGGGATGGGACAGCTGGCCCGCGGGGGATGGGGGTTGTGGCTTGCTCCCAGAAGCCTTTCCTCAGGGCGGAGCCTCTGCTCTCCGCTGAGCCCTGGCCCGCCCGGCGTGCCTCCGGCTGCCCGGGGAGCTGGCAGTCAGCACTAGGATCCTTATCTCAGGACGGCTGCTGTTCTCGTGGCCTGGGGCCGGAGGAGGCACCCCCGGATCCCGCTACCGCCCCGCTGGCCAGCCTGCCCGCGCCGGGTCCCTCTGGAAGCTATGGGGTCACGGCAGCTGTCCTGCCAGGTTCCGAGGGGCAAGTTCAGTGATCCTTGAGGACTTGGGGGGCTGAAAGGGCCCCTGCTGGCTCTCGGGAACCAGGTTAAGCGTCTGCAGGTGTATGTAGTGCCGAATGCACGCCCGCGGGGCTCTGTGAGTGTGCGGCGGCGCGTCTGCAGGGTGAATGCGCACCGGTGTGTGTGTGCAGGTGTGTGTGTGCCGGTCGGGCCGTGTCTGGGTGGGCGGGGGGCGGGACTGCACGGGAGCGCAGCTGCCTCTGGGAGGTTTGCCAGAGCGTGCGGATGTGTGGCTGCGACCTCACGTCACTGCGGGTGTGACACACTCACGGGAAAGGCCGAGCCGAACGAGTGGCTGAGGCCTGAGAGCAGGGCTGAGGCTGCAGGGGCTTTGCTGGGTGTCCTGAACGCAGGAGAGAGCCAGGCCGGGCCGGGGTCCTGGGGGTGGAGCCCGCCTGCCCTGCTTGCCAAGGTTGGGGCCCCGGCACCCCCTCCCCCTCCCGTCCTCCTCTCTGGGTCCAACCGGTTGGGGCTAGTGCTTGCCTGGGGCGGCAGGCTAGGGAGGGCCCGGAGCCCAGTCCGGAGCTTCCGGGTCCTGGCTCCAGGCCAGGGCTGACTCAGTGGGGCTCGGGCTGTTGGGGGTGGGAGGGGCCCCCAGCGGAGCGAGCAGGACAGGGGGCCGCCCCGAGCCACGCAGACGTACAGGGAAGGACCCAAGTCCGCGGCGCCGGGTCGCCACGCGGGGCTCAGAGCGTGCTGCGGAGGCACGGGCCCCACTCCTGGCACACGGCGACCCTCAGCAGCAGGCAGACTCGGCCCGGCCGCCTCCCGCAGAGAGCGCTCAGGGCCCTTACGCAGCCGGGCACGGGCGGCCACCGACACGCGCCGTCACACGGACACGCACACGCCAGCACGTCCAGCCTTCTGCTCCCTGGGCTGGAAAGCGACCCTGGAGGCCGCGGTGTCCGTCCTCCCATCTGCCGACAGGTGCCCCTCCCTGACCCAGGGGAGGCGCCTATTAACGAGCCCCGCTTTTCCATCAGAGCGTTTAGAGACTCTGGTTGTTTCATGCGCTTACACACACACACACACACACACACGCACACGCACGCACGCACACGGTCCTGTATATAAGGGTATATAAGGTACCCTGCCTGGTTATATGCAGGAATGTCCCTCCAGAACACCCGAGTGGCCACAAATACTCATAAGCACACACTGTGTACACGCACATTCATGCACACACACAAGCAGGCACACGTAATAGCCACACACATACGAAGTGTTCAGACAAAGCCTCAAACAACTATAGACCACAGATGTGTGTGCACAAGTTCACACAGACATGCACAGACCAACTCCTGCCTCCTCTCTCTCTCTCTCTCTCTCTCACACACACACACACACACACACACACACACACACACACACACACACACGCTGAGGGCAGCCGCTCCTTCCCAGGGAACTGCACTGAGATGGTGGAGAGAGGGGCTGGAGCTGACGCCCCCGCCCCCGTCTCCCCCTCCCCCGCCCCGCCCCTCCCCCAGCGCTGCTGTCTGCCGTGAGGATCAACGGGGATGGCCAGGAGGTCCTGTACCTGGCGGAAGGTGACAACGTGAGACTGGGCTGCCCCTACATCCTGGACCCGGAGGACTACGGTCCCAACGGGCTGGACATCGAGTGGATGCAGGTCAACTCAGACCCCTCCCACCGGGAGAATGTGGTGAGTGTGGGGCTTAGGGTCCCCTTGCCCTGCACTTCTTGGTGTCGACCCTGCAGGGCCGCCAACACCTTCAGGGGAAGAGGGAGGGCAGAGAAGCAAAGAAGACCTTCGACTTCCCCCACGGCCTCTCTGGGAATGGGGACAACAGGGATGAGGGCTCTGTCAGCACAAGTCACAGTTAGCCCGCCGCCCCCCACCTGCTGCAGAGGGCACGGGGGTCTCAGGGCAGTCCCAGCCCGACCTTGCACTTTCCAAAGCGCCTGAGCTCATCCGCTCTCATGCACTCACTACGGGGTTAATGGGTCTGCAGTCGCGACTGCCATCGCTACCATCAACAGTGTCCCAGAAGCTCGGTGGGGCGCCCGAGGCCTCGGAGCCACGCGGGGCTCCTCGGCTCTGCCCGCGTCCCATGTCCGTGTTCTCTTCTTCCCAGTTCCTGAGTTACCAGGACAAGAGGATCAATCACGGCAACCTCCCCCATCTGCAGCAGAGGGTCCGCTTTGCAGCCTCGGACCCCAGCCAGTACGACGCCTCCATCAACCTCATGAACCTGCAGGTGTCGGACACGGCCACGTACGAGTGCAGGGTGAAGAAGACCACCATGGCCAGCCGGAAGGTCATCGTCACGGTCCAAGGTACCCCCGGGCGCCCCCTCCCCCGACTGCCGCGCCTCCGGGCGGGGCCCCGCTCACACCTGCCCCCTTGTCCGCAGCGCGGCCCGCGGTGCCCATGTGCTGGTCCGAGGGCCACATGACCCACGGCAACGACGTGGTGCTGAAGTGCTTCGCCAACGGCGGCACCCCGCCGCTCTCCTACAAGTGGGCCAAGATCAGCGGGCACACCCACCCCTACCGCGCCGGCTCCTACCACTCCCAGCACAGCTTCCACTCCGAGCTCTCCTACCAGGAGTCCTTCCACAGCTCCCTGAACCAAGGTGGGACTGGCCGGGCAGCGGGCCCCAGGGTGCAGACAGCAGGGGCTGGGGCCGAGAGGGAAGAGCGAGGCCCGCCTGCTGGCGGCAGCACTCGGACAAGTGGCGGCACGTCGCTCTCTCCTGGCTTCCTCTCCCGCGGAGAAGGAGTAATGACGCGGGCCTTCCCCGGCCGCGCGAGGAGGGAAGGGGGGAGACGGGGAGAGGCTGCGCGGCTCTCACAACCAGTGTCAGGGGCCTTTAGAATTCCTCTGGTCGAACCTCGTCCTCCCTGTACAAAGAAGGACACCAGGGCCCAGAGAGGGGACGCATTCCCCTGAGGTCACAGAGTGAATGCATGGTGTCTCTGTCCTCTTGCAGGGAGAGGGGCCTGCCCTGCCTCTCGTTCGGTGGGAGGCGCGGGAACAGCGACTCACCTGGAGATTGGGTGGGCCTCCTCCTTCCAGCCCCGCCCACAGCGGCCTAGGGCGGGGTGGGGGAGCAGGGGGCTGCTCTCAGACACCAGGCCCCTGGGCCTGGCTCCAGCCCCCTGGCCCTCCTTCAGTTTCAGGTCTGAACAACGGTGACCTGCTGCTAAAGGACATTTCCCGCGAGGACGATGGGCTCTACCAGTGCACCGTGGCCAACCACGTGGGCTACAGTGTGTGTGTGGTGGAGGTGAAGGTCTCGGGTAGGTGCAGGGGCCGTGGCCCCGGGGGCCCTGGGACCGGGAGGGCAGGGCTGGAGGAACCTGGGCTGTGTTTGGAGCCCACCCGCCTCCCCGGGCTCTGCCTGCCCGTCGCCATCAGCGGGGGAGGCTCTGCTGGTGCGGCCGGGAAGCCCTGGGGGAAACATGCACTTTGAGGGGTCCCTTGCACCGCCCCATCCTTCCTCACTGGGCGTCCCAGGGCCCGGAGATGCCCCGGATCCTCGCTCTTTCCCACAGAGCTCCTGCCCCGGCCCCTCCTGATGAGCTGGGCTGACTGTCCTTACTTCTCTCCACAGACTCCCGGCGCATAGGCATGATCATAGGCGCAGTGCTGGGCTCTCTGCTCATGCTGGGCTGTCTGCTGGTGGGCATCTGGGGGCTCGTCTGCTGCTGCTGCGGGGGCCCCGGGGCCGGCGGCGCCCGCGGTGCCTTCGGCTACGGCAACGGCGGCGGGGTCGGCGGCGGGGCCTGCGGCGACTTGGCTAGTGAGATCAGGTAAAACCTGATGCATGCTGCATGCTGCCGAGCGGCGGGACCGGCGCCCTGCCCCTCCTCACCCCTGCCTGCCACCGGGCCGGCGGGACCCCCACCCCCACCCTGCCTGCCATCGCCAGGAGTGCTGGGACTGCAGCATGTCGACCTGCCACTCGTCGTGGCTCCTCTCTCCCCCTCCTGCGCCGGTCTTCACCTCTACCCCCCTGCCCTCCTTTTCCCTCCTGTCTGTGCACCTCTCTGTCCATCCCGTCTAGACTGTAAGCTCCTGGAGGGCAGGGTTTGTATTTTTGCGTGTTCCCCCCTGTTTTGCGCCGGTGACAATTCTGGACATGCTTATTTAAGAAGAGTCAATAGTAAGAATAGTGCTAATAACTTATATTAGAAACCAACTAGAAATAAATCTAGAACAAGACTAGTCGTGCTAATGGCTGCAGCGCCCTGGGGATGGAGGAAGAGGCGGAGCAGGAGGTTGAGGGGGGAGGGGCGGAGCAGAGAAAGCGAGAGGGTCAGGCTGGTGTTAGCTCAGGGCAGGAGGACAGGTAAGGCAGCTCCTCCTGGGTCCCCGCGCCTCCCTCCCCGAGAAGGCGGGCGGCCGTGCGCTCAGACGGGGACGGAGGACGCCTGATGAGGCCGTGCGCCTGCCGGGGGCTGCCGGACCCGTGCGGACAGGATCTGTCTGCGGCGTGGGGACGGTGGCCTCCGGAGCCGCGGCCAGGAGGAGGCAGAGGAGTGCAGGTGGAGGCCGAGGGAGAGGCGAGGCGCAGGCGGAGGGAGGCGCGGGGCCGAGAGGCTGCCGGCGCCTCCGGCTCCCGCCAGGCCGTGCCCACGCCGCGCCCGGAGGAGCCCGCTCACCCGCCCGCCTGTTGTTTCCACAGAGAGGACGCCGAGGCGCCCGGGTGCAAGGCCAGCGGGCGCGGCCGCAGCGTCACCCACCTGCTGGGGTACCCGACGCAGACCGTCAGCCGCTCCCTGCGCCGCAAGTACGCGCCCCCGCCCTGCGGCGGCCCCGAGGACGTGGCCCTGGCGCCCTGCGCCGCCGCCGCCGCCTGCGAAGCGGGCCCCTCCCCGGTCTACGTCAAGGTCAAGAGCGCCGAGCCCGCCGACTGCGCCGAGGGGCCGCGGCAGCGCACCGACGGCCTCCTGGTGTGAGCGCGCCGCGGGGCAGCCCGCCCGCCGCTGGGGATGCGCTCGGCCCCGCGCCCGCCGCGCCCGCCCCGGGCCTCCGGGCCGCCGGAGCCCACGGCGCCTCCTCGGGGCCCGCGCGGGAGGCGGCGCCCCTGCCCGGCGAGAGGGGCGCGGGGGCCGGGAGCGGGAGGGAAGGGGGAGCGTCGAGCGCGGTGGTGGCCGGAGGCCCGGCGTCTCCAGCCCAGGCAGAGGGCCCCGGGGCTGGGGAGGGGGCGCGGGTC
>CM052814.1:5364413-5381190 GCA_028533885.1 Nasua narica | reverse complement strand
CTGACAAAGGATGCTCCAACCTCTTGGGTACCTCCAGTGGCATCTTGCTATCCCCTGAAGCAGTCCATCCGGCCTTTGACTGTCAGAGATATTTCTTCTATTGAATTGGTTTTTGCTCCCTAGAGCTTTTAACCCTTGGCCCAAGTTCTACTCTCAGGGAGCCCTAAGCATCTTATTTCCAAGTCAGCTTCCTCTAGGGGACCCAGGGGTTGGACTCTGCACAGGATGTCTGCAATAGGCAACAGCTGTCTGGTCGAGGGGCCGAGGGGCGTCTGAAGAACACCGTTCTACCGGCTTCTGCCCAGACACCCGCCTGTTGAGAGCCCAGGCATTTGCTTCTCTTTGCCTCTTTCCCCCGAGAGGCTTCCTAATGCTCCCTGCTCCTACTCTGGGACTGCATGAAGTGTGGGGAATGGACAGACCTCAGAATACCTGGGTTCCAAGTTTCTCTGCTTGGTCAGAGGCAACTCCGAAGCCCTTCCGGTTGGCTTGGGTATTTGCCAAGGGGTGCAGGCATGGCTGGCTCTAGCTGGCTTGAGCTTGGGAAGAGAAAGGAGAGCCGGTGGGGGGACCGAGGGAACCAGGGACAAAAGCCATGGGGTGGGGTGGGTTCTTGGGGAATGGGCGGGGTACAGGGGTGAGGGGATCGAGTGGTGAGGGGAGCAGAGAACTGCAGGAATCAGTCATCCCCTCATTGCGTTTGGACACATTTATGAGCATCTGTAAGATGACTTGCAGATGGGAGTCACACCTCTGGCGGGGCACTGGGCCCGGCACACTTCCCCCTAAGGCAGGAGCCTGCGCCGGATGCTTGGGGAGGGCCCTCCCAGTCCGAGGAGCCTCCAGCCCAGCCTCCCAGCCAGTGAGGGATGGACTGACAGCCTGCTGGCTGCTGAATGACATCATCTTCCCCATTCTGGGAACTGGGGAGCCACGCTCAGCCTTCATCCGAGGGGGGAGAACAGCGAGGTCTGGCAAGAAGAGCTCATTATAAAGCAGTAAGAGGGACTTGACAGAGGCTCTGGAAGTGACTTCCTGTAGGATGACCCAGTGAACCCCGGGGACTAAAGCCTGGGTGCGCCCTCGGCCACTCCCGCTGCCCTCATGGCCACGGTGGGAGGGAGAGGCGGGTCTGCTCCAGGAGCACCTTCTCTCTTCTCCGACCCTCATGGACCCTTGTCAGTGCTGGGGGAGAACCCTTGTGGGGGGAATGCGTAATGGCGGCTTTGGGAGTGGAAGGGGGAGGGGGGCAGGGAAGCCCCCCGATTTGTAGCATGAGCCCTTTCTGAGATGCGCGCACTCCCAGCGTGGCTACGACGTGATGTCCCACTGCAGAGTGGGAGCGGCGTGGAGAAGGTCGCCCCCGTAGGCTAGTTCCACGAACCAGGTTCCACGGAAGCAAATGACCTCCGGCACTGAGACAGTAGTGAACCTTGGTAGGGGCGCCTGGGTGGCTTGGTCAGGTAAGCATCCGACTCTTGATTTTAGCTCAGGTCATGATCTCAGGGCTGTGAGATGGAGCCACATCAGGCTCTTCGTGGATTCTCTCTCCCGCTCTCTCTGTCCTCCCCCTCCCCGCCCGGTGCGCAAGTGCTCTCTCTCTTTCTCTCAAATAAAGGGGAACCTTCCTAAAATAATCAGGAAGTGGTGAGTTTTGAGTACTTACCTCTTTTGTTTTAATGTAATGTAATTGTAAATTTGTAGAAATTAATTTTTAATAATGGCTGCATTTAACAACGGGCTGCCAGCAGACGGCTGTGCACCCAGACACGGCCTCGGGAGAGGGAATCCCAAGTACAGTCCTGGTTCTTCTCTGTTTTTCCATGGAGACGCTGGCAGCACAAAGTCTCTCGTCTCCCTTCGGCTTCCTAGTGCTGCTTTCTGCGTCTCTCCCCAGCCTTGCCAGAATGGGAGCCTAGCTCCTCTGCTTACTGAAAATTTAGATCATGTATGTGTCCCTGGTCACCTTCAGGGTGACCACAGAATTCCTGGCTTGTCATCCACAGAATTCCTGTGAATTCATTTCCCAGGATACCCTGGGAAATTCTATTCCGAAGACACCGAGTCCCTCCTGACTCAGTTCCCCCTGAGTCTCTCCGGGTTTTGGGGAGTGATGCTCCAGTCATCCTCTTTGTAAGCCCCCAAGTCTCAAGACCCAAGAGGCAAGGAATCCCAGCGAGCTTTTGTCTCTGGGCTCCCGTTAGAGTAACTATCAGCATCGGGCTGCCCAATTTCATGGCAAGTGCTCTGGGCCCGCGGACTCTGGTGGCGACTCTGGGAGGGACTGGTGGTTTTTCCTGTCTCCCTGGAAACAGAGGGGTTTTGAGAATTACACAATCACAGTCTGACGGCAGTGGACGGGTGCCTCGTGCTTCCCCGGGACGTCCTGGGAAAGCCCTGCTTGCAGTTTGGACTCTGCCCCAGCCGATCTGCTACAATCTCTCGTGTTTTCCTGGGGTGTGGACACAGAACCCTTTCCAGTCGGTTCCTGGCAGTTAGATCAGGAGGGCCGAGCAGAAGGCACGGAGCCTAGAGGGAAGGGGGACCGTGCAGGCAAGGTGGGACGGCCTGCTTGCATGTGTTTTGGGAGGACAGGATGGGACACCGCGTGCCAGGGAGGGGACCGAAGCCCTTGGCCAAGTCAGGAATTTGAGCGGAGGGGGATGGCACGACTCTAGGGGCTGAGTCCCCCGGTGATGATGGACCCATGGTGGGTGTCTTGGGGAAAAAAGGGGAGGAGAAGGGAAGAAAACTGGTGGTAAATATGGGTGAGATGGCGTGTTCACTCCTGCAAAAGAAAAGACCTCAGTTCTGGAGACAGGCTGACCTGGATTCATGGTGGGGTCATAGCCCCAAAGCCTCAGCTGCTTCCCCTGTAGTAGTCACGGGGCTGCTGTGCGTGAGTGCTTATTACAGAACCTGGTGCACCGCTGGGGCTCTGCGAACAGCCCCGGGCCCCAGCCCCCAGCATGGAATTTCATCTCAGCAAGAGGGCGGGTTTGCAGGCCGACCCCGGGGAGTGGGCGCTGGGACAGGGGCAGGCCTGCAGGGATGGGATGAATGAGGCCTTGGGATTGAACTTGGAGGTGCCTTGCCATGGGGGTATGGGAGCCAGCAAGCAGCAAATAAGGAAGGAGGAGGAGAAGCAGGAATCCACTCGCATGTGTGCATATCTATGGCAATCCTCAGGAGTGACGGCTGCGTTAATAACAACAGGAAGCACCAGAAACACGAGCTCAGCGGGGACCTAGAGTCAGGCCTGGGGACAGTCTGCCCAGATCCTCGGGGCCACCTCCCTGGACCAGGCCGTGCCCTCCTCGGCTCTTTCTTGTCTACCCAGGCCTGCTGTGGGCCCCCCTCCCCCCAGAGCACTGACCTCCAGAGCGCCTCCCAGGGGTGCGGTCTTTGCTGACGCCCCTCCCGAAGCCGAGGAGGGACCCTCCCAGCAGGGGCCCTAGAGATTTTCTTTAACACTTTTGGGAGAATCAGTTCAGTCTTGGAATGAGCTCCTTCAGCTCAGGGCAGGTCCTCCTTCCTGCCTGTCTCGGAGACCTGTCACTCCCCAAGGGCATCCCCGGTCTTGTGCTCCTCCCCGTCTCCCGCCTCCCACTGGGAGGCCACCCCAAAACTTCAGGGCCCTCCTTGTCAGGACCCGCCTCAACATGCTCCTGGGCTCTGCAAACTCCCATCCTGCCCCCTCCACCTCCAGCCCCTACCCGTGCCACACTTCCTGCTTCCTCCTCTTTCTGCCTCCCCTCCCCATCCTCCCCCTCTCTCCCTCTCCCCTCCCCTAACCCCCCTCCCCTCCCTTCCCCCATTCTCTCCCTCCTTTCCCCAATCTCTCTCTCCTCCTCTTTCTCAGAGGAAAGAGGTCTCTCTCTTTCTCAGACTGGCCATATCTGGTTCTACTCTCCCAGGCTCTGGTGTTGACTTCGTGATCTCCGAACAGCCCTGGAGCGTCCTGCTACCCTCCCATCTCCATCAGACCAGGCTTCCACTGAGGGTGGAGCTGGGTCACCTCCTTTCTCAGGATGTACTCCCTTCGAGAGCTCCAAATCTCTCTCTGAGCTGACCTTCCCTAAAATCAGTGGGATGGATGAAGATCGTGTTAGATCCTTCTCCCCCAACTTGGGATGCCACCAACAACCAACGGCTATGACCTCTTCCTCCTCAGAGGCGTGTGATGGAGAAAGTCACACAACCCCCCCCAAATCTTCCTCAAAGTGAAAATTACCCACCAGCTGGCCAGCGAGTCATGTAGGACCTGGGAAGAGCCCACAGGTGCTCCAGGCTTCCCGGGCCTGGGCCCCCAGCCCAGCTCTCCCGGACGGGTCTCTGGGCCCTGTGCCCTTGGCCAGCAGGTTCTGTGGAAACTCTTCCCTGGATGGCAGGCAACTTCACATTCGTAGCTTACGAAGGACTTGAAATGCGTGTTCACGGTCACTGCCATCACAAGCTTGCTTGGTCAGGAGTGCCGCTGCTGCTGTAACATTGCTCCTGGGGGGAAGTCGGATTCTTTCAATACCCAGGAGCCCTTTGAGAAGCATAGCACAGGCTCGGAGCAAGTGAGCAGCGGGGATGGGCATCGTTTCCTACCTGGGCCTCTACCTACCCCTCTGGAGTCCATGTACCCATAGCACGCAGACTTGCGCACTGGGGCCGGACCTCCCTCCGATGCCCCCTCTCACTCAGCAGGCATCTCAAACTCAGCCCGCCCCAACCCCCTGCCTCCCTCCATCTGCTCCCGCCCTCTTCCCCACTGCACCTGAGGGCAGCTCTGTCCCTCCCGCTCCACTCCCCCTCCACCTCAGGACCGCCAGAGTCCAGCTGGTTCTACCTTCGGTCCGTCCAGAGTCTCACCCTGCTCTTCTCCCTCGGGCTCCCAGCCTGGGCTCCAGCGACAGTGTTCCGGCTGGGCCCCCAGCTTCCCGCCTGGCTCGCCCACGCTTCATTCTCAGCAGAGAAGCCGGAGTCATACATAGACCATTCTTCTGCTCAAAACACTGGAACGGCTTCCCATTTGACTGAGAGCCAAGGCCAAAGTCCTTACACAGGTCCTCCCGACCTTGCATGGTGCCTCAGGGACCTACCTTACAGCCCTTCTCCCCTCGGCTCTCCCCCCAACCCCCAGCCACACTGGCTCAGCCCGCGAGGTCTCTTTGCCCAGAATGGCTTTCGTCCAGATTTCCCAATGGCTAACGCCTCACCTCTTTCAAGTATGTTCAGCTCTCTCATGGAGTCTTAGGTAAGGTTGGAGGGCTTTCTGCCCACACTCCTGATGGCCCTACCTCCCTCTATTTTTCTTTAGCCCTGAAAATGCATCCCCTCCCAATATGCTCTCATGGTTTCACCGAAACCCCCACGCATCAGGTCCACGGGGGCGGGATCTATGCAAAAAAATGCCAGTCGGAGGCACGCCATGCATTTTGTTTCAAAGATTTCTAGAGGCTGTGGGGAGATAGGCAAGCTGCAGCAAGGGGTCCCCCCGAGGGGGTGGGAGGTAATGGGGAGCAGCCCGCCTCCTCCTCCTGCGCGACTGTGGGCTCCCTCACAGGCCAGGAAGGTGGTCTGAGCCCAGCCTCGGGATGATGCTGCCCGAAGGGGGCCATCCGGACATAAAATCTCCCAACCTGGGACGCCCGGCTTCCCTAGCGGAGAGCATGTCTGAGCCCCTCACTGTCCACCTGCACCACGCCCCACCCCCTTGGAAAAATTAGAGTAATGCTTGTGAGAGTTGATTCAGCTTCCTGCAAGGCTGGGGCAGTGGGTGCTCTGAGGTCAGTGGAGGGAAAGGTCCTGGGAATGGGAAAACAGGATGGATAAAGGGCTCTCTTCTCCCTGGGAGGTGTGGGAAGAGCCTGGAAAACGGGGAGGAGAGCACGACGGAGTCAGGTTTAGGGGACAGCCGCCTGCCTGGGACGGAAGGTGTGGGTCAGGCTGCTGGTTGCTGAGCCATTTCCACCACGAGGTCTCGCAGGGGAGAGGGGAGGCATGCTGCGTGTGTCCCCAGAGAGGGGTAGGGGTGTGGATGGGGGGGTGTTCCCTCCTCCATCCTGCAGGCTGAAGAACCTCAATCCTTCTGCTGAAAATCATCCAGTGAGGCCTCACCCCTCCGGGACCCCTGCCTCCTGACCTGGTCAGGACCCGAGCCTTCCTCTTCTCGGCGGGGTGGCGGACCTTCCCCCTGCCCTCGTAGGAACACCTGCACCCCAGAGCCCTGACTCCTGCACCCCTGTCTCTCTGCCCAGCCCTCCCCTGCCCCCGCCCCGGGCAACTCATGGACCCCTCAGGAGAATACGGGACATTTCCGGCCTGGAGTGGCCGTGTGACCAGATATTCCCCGCTTCACCCCTACTCCAGCTCGTGGCTGAGAGCCCCAGGCGGCAGGGTGCTGGCCTCCGTTCTGGGGGGCTGCACCCTCCGTACCGTTTGCCGAGGCACACCAGACTCTTCTCTGGCCAGCCGCCCTGACCCTGAGGCAACTCCTCTCCGTGTCCTCCGCACCCCGTGGCCTCGACCTGGCGAGCGCGGCTTAACCCGTGCTGGACGGTTGTGGTGTCTGACCTTGGCTCCCCCCGAGTGTCTGAGCGAGACACAGTCCCCTCGCTCCGCTCAGGAAGGCTCTCGGGAGCAGCCTGGGGGGCTCCGCCAGGGAGGTCGAGGGGGGACTCAGGGCCGGGGGTGGGGGAGAGTGTCTTCCTGCACCCCTCCCCCAGGCCCTGCTCTCCCGGCCTCCTGCTCTCCCGCCCCAGCCATTCTGGCGAGGCGCCCTAAGGGAGCTTTTAAGCATGCAAGTCTGGTCCTGTCGGTTACCTTCTTAAAACTCCTCCGTGGCCTCCTTTTACGTTAGAATTCAATTTTGAATCTTACCGTGTCCTCCCAGACCCTGCATGGGCTGGCCTCTGCCCTTGCCTCCTCTCTGTGTGCCCCTTCTCTGGCTGCGGGGACCTTCCTGCAGACACCCCGCAGGGAGCTTTCCAGAGGGCCTTTCAGGCGGCCGGGTCCTCTGCGCGGCAGGCCTCCCTGCTCTGCTCGGTGACTCCCGTCCCCGCAGGGCTCCGCGTGGGCCCGTCCTCGTCCGTCCTCGGAGACACCTGTGCGTCGCTTGCGCCAGCGCCAATTTTCTCCCTCGTCATTCTTGCTTGTACTTTTCCCTTCTTCTCCTCCATAGAGTTTAACACAGTTTTAATTAAACTTTGTGTTATTTGTATTTTTTTAAAGATTTTATTTATTAGGGCGCCTGCGTGGCTCAGTCAGTTGAACGTCTGCCTGCGGCTCAGGTCCTGATCCCGGGGTCCCGGTCCAGCTCCAAGGAGGGCTCCGGGCTCAGCAAGAGAGCACGAGCTCCGTGTCTGAGCTCCACACCGACCCCAAAGCCCCCTCTCAGCTACCTTCAGACGTAGGGGTGCATACACAAGCTCTTTGCTCCATCTCTGGGAGGGCGAATGCAGAAAAGGGGGTTGCACAAGTCCCAGATTCCTGTCTGGACGGGGAATTCCAGGATTCTGGACTCCTGGAGCATGTTCTAGAAGGGCAGGAGAGGGCTCCAGGTGGAGGCGGCCTCGGCTCCATGCCCGCGGAGGAATGTCCCTGCACTGCACCCCCAGGGCAGCGGCCCCCTTGCCCGGGTGGAAGGGGGAACCCTCTGTGCTCACAGCCTCTGGGAACAACAAGACGGGGAAGGGACCGGCTGACATCCTGCTCCCTCTGTCCTCGCCAGACGCACCCCGTGAAGGAGGAACTCTCCAGGGACGGCGGCCCGGGGTTGGCTGGGGCTCTAGCTGCTGACCCTGGCCTTCGGTGTGCAGCTGCCTCTTGCCTCCTCCTGCTGCCGTCCTTTTGGTGTTCTACCTGGAGGGGGTCTAAGGACAGACACCTGCCAGCCTGGGGACACGGTGAGCCCACGCCCTGATGCCGCTCTGGGCCACCGGCCCCAGGAGTTGGCCGGCCGTCCCTTCTTCAGTCCCTGCCTGCTGAAGTTTGCTCCCAGCCAGAGTCTCTTCTCCGCTCCCTTCGAGGACCTGTCTGGCCCTCCTTGGGGACAGAGATGCCCTGGAGCACAGGCTGGGGGCCGTATTACGGTTGTTGGCACATTGCTTCCCTACTAGGGCTGTGCGCTCTTTGGGGGCGGGGGAGTGCCACTATTCAGACTTCTCGGCGTCCCAGTGGGTGCTGGGGGCGCAGGGGGAGCCGCAGCTGAGCGCACGACGCTTCGTGAACGAGCGCCTAAACGCATTTCCCTGCCGAGTCCAGTTCAGACTTCTTTTTTATCCTTTATTTTGTTAAACCGATACCCCTTCTGACAAGATGTCTTGCAACCCTTCTCCATCCCCTAGAGGGAGGGTCCTTGACCCCAGCTATGCTGATCAACCTCTGTCTGCTTGTTGGGAATTGTAACCTTCTGGGAGCCACCGGGGAATAGAAACGACAGATTTATTCCACGGTGGCCCTGAGGAGGCTGTCCCGAGGCCACCTGTCTGTGTCCTTTCTGTGGCCTGGTTCCTCGGTGGTGTTTTTGGTTCTCAGAGTGTTATAGGCTGAATGTTTGTGTCCTCCTCAAGTTCATAGGCTGAAACCTAATTCCCAGAGTGGTGGTGTTTGGAGGGGGGGGGCCATTGGGAGGAGAGGGGGTCCTGAGGTAGAGCCTCACCAGTGGGAGGGGTGTCTTTAGAAAAGAGACCCCAGGGGAGCCTGGGGGGCTCAGTCGGTTAAGCGGCTGCCTTTGGCTCAGGATCTCAAGGTCCTGGGTTCGAGCCCCGCATCGGGCTCTCTGCTCGGTAGGGAGCCTGCTTCCCCCTCTCTCTGCCTGCCTCTCTGCCTACTTGTGCTCTCTCTCTCTCTGTCAAATAAATAAATAAAATCTTAAAAAAAAAAAAGAAAAGAGGCCTCAGAGAACTCCCTCACTACTTCCTCCCCTGAGGACACAGTGGGAAGCTGGGGGTCCATCCCTGAACCAGGAAACGGGGTCTCACCAGACGCCGGATCTGACAGCGCCTTGATCTCGCACTGCCCAGCCTCCAGAACCACGAGAAAGAAACTTCTGTGGCTTATAATCCGCCCAGATGGCGGTGTTCTTTCAGAGCAGCCTGATCTGACGAGGACGCTGAGCTACCTACAGGTTTCTGCACGTTTCCTTCTCCTGCTGTAGTTAAACCAGAGGTGTTTCTGCTCTTAGCCTCCGAAGACCTCCCATGCCAGGTTCTCACATAATTCTGAGATATTCGGAAGAACAGGATTGTTTAAACGGCCAAAGGTATGATATTGACTTATTTGGCTGGGGTCGTGTTGTTTGGGGGGGTGGTCCCTGGTGGTGATATTCCTCCTTTCCGCCGACCTCACCTTCTTTTCAGCTCTGACGTCGAGGAAAGGAGGCTGGACGAGAAGTCTCGTTTGCAGGAAGCTGGTGTGTTTCCCCCACGCGAGTCGGCTCCTTTCATTGGCCTTCTTTATTCCACGGTCCACCCCTTCTTTCCATGCGTCCTTTCTAATTCGCTCGTGATGTGGGGAGGACCTTGGGGGGAGTCTAGGGCAGGGATGGCTAATAGGTTTCGTCTTGGCTCCCGGTCTCAATTCATTGGCCCGAGTCACCGGAGCGTCTGCTGCCTGTGGACATGGTGGGAGGGGTGTGTCGGTGTCACTTCTGCACGCCGGACACGGTCCCGGAGCGCCGGAGTCTGTGTCCACGTACCCCACGTTTGTCATCCCTGAGCTACTGCAACTTCCCATCTCCCGGGAAAAGTCTCCAGTCTGCACGCCCGCTCTGAGATGGTTTCGCCTTCAGCACGTTCACTGAAACTGCTCGCCTCCTGTCCGGCTTCCTCCTTTGTTGGAAATGAAGAACTGGAACTGAGAAACCACAAGATTTCCTTCCAGCCTTAGGATCCTATTACTCGCGTGAGTCATCGTCTGTCTCTCAGGGCCACGATCCGGGGGCCTCAGTTACACCGCCTGGCTGTGCAAGAGCCCTTCGAAGCACGAGACCTTCTGAGCCCCTTGTTCTAGGCTCGGTATGACCGCTTTCTTTAATCGTTTTCTCACACGATGAGGTCTCGAGACTTTTCGCCACGTGGGTCATTCTCTTCTCGACCCTTGGGTTTTCCAGTGGCTCGCGGGGCAGTGCTTCCGTATCCCTGGTGGGGATACGGGGACCCACGCTGACCCCGAGGGGAGGCCCCCACGGAAACCTTCCCGGGCCTGGGAGTGGGGGCACGGCGCGGCTCCGGAGGCCTTCCTCTATGCCGCATGCAGAGAAGACGTGGGGCGCCGTGGGGTCAGATCTGGAAGGAGATGGTGCTTGCCCCGAAGGCCAGTAACTAACCAAGTACTGATTAACCGAACAGGTGCTGCTTCTTAACAAAAATGGAAGGAAGATTTCCCAGAGATGTCGTTTGCAAAAAAATTTTTTAAAAAGATTATTTATTTGAGAGAGACCGCATGAGCAGAAGCAGGGGGAGGGGCCGAGGGAGAAGCAGACTCCCACCCCCCACCCTGGGCAGGGAGCCTGATGCCGGGCTTCATCCCAGGACCCTGAGACCAAGACCTGAGCTGAAGGCAGATAGATGCTTAATCAACTGAGTCTCCCAGGGGCCCCTGCAAAAAAAATTTTTTTTAAACAAGGCACTGTGTATTCCTGTCTCTACTGATGAAAATAAACACGTCCGTCTCAGCCTTGCCTGTTGCTAGGGCCCCTCTCCATTCTCTCAGAACTCACGTCACATGGCCCCGACGCCCTAGAAGCTCTTGCTTTCGTGCTTTGCACAGAAGGACAGGTACAAAGGCTCGTGCTCAAGGAAAATTTAATGAAAACAAAGAAAAGCAAAGACGGAGGGCCAGGGTTCTGGTCTGACCATGAGCCAACTGAAAACAATGGTGTAAAGGTCGCTGTGGGAGAAATCTGACTCCCAAACACACAGGGGTGCTCCTGGCTACCCTAAGCCCAGGGACGTGCATTCTGAAGGCCACGGGGTCCCACGTGCTGTGGCCCCAGGCCGCCGCTCGGATCCTTCCCATTGCACTCTCCCCCACCACACCCCCTCTGTTTCTACCCAGCCGGCCTGGCCTGCACTCTAGTCTTGAAAACACTAACCGAGCTCCCATTCCGGCGGCTTTGCACCGTCTGGTCTCTGGGTTATCCCCCCCACCCCCCGCAGGGTTCAGCCCACTCGCCTATCTGAGATGGGTTCCCTCTCCCCGACACATTGTTCTCTAGTCTTTTGCTCTGCTTTCTCTTCTTGTTAGAACCCATCAAGCTCTGATGCGTGCTTCCTTGCCCAGTGTATTTCCAGAATATAAACTCCATGAAGGAAGGACATTGCTTCATTCACTTCTGACTCCCCAGGGCCTCAGGGTGTGCCCAGCACTTCCTGAACCTTCCATCGATATTTGTCGTGTGTGACCTTTACACCATCAATCCCAGGGCTCGTCAGCACAAACATTGCTCTCTCAGAAGCATTCTGAGTTTTTTGGTGGAGGGGGTTAATTAGTCTACTAGTTGAAAGGTGAATCATAAGGGATGGGAATATCAATTTATTTGAGCAGCATGGGTCAATTTAAAAAGGGCCTGAGGCATCACCCCATCAAACCACTTAATAAGGTCACCAAGCGTGAACTCATGAAGGGAGAACTGTAGGTTCCATCCCATCCAGAATTGCCCCGACCTGAGGGGGGGGGCCCAGGAGATGAAGGGAAGAAAGGTAGGGTCTATCGTGTGCACGCGTGTGCGTGTGTGCGGGTGTGTGCACGTGTGTGTGTGTGTGTGTGTTTCCCCCGCATAACCACCACGGCTCATTGCTGGATCCTGGGCTTTCTCTTTCACATCATTTTTAGGGAGTGGGGACAGCTTTGCACAAGAAATCAGCGGCCACAGAGAAAGCCTCCAGGTGACAGGAGGAGGCAGCCCAAGTTGCCAGGTTGGGAGGTCATGTGCGTTGTTCGGGAGGACTCAGGGGGAAGGTGAGGGGGGAAAGTGGGCACAGGTAAGGCAAGAGGACATGATGAAGCCTGGAGACCAGCTTCGGACCTCTGAGCAGAGTCAGAAGGTAGGGAAATTGCAGAACGAGTTGAGTGGATGAGTGGGGCTATGAATCTAGAGGCCGATTTTGCTGAGCGTTTAATGAAGGTGAAGTGACCGCCCAGCACCTGGGGGGAGGCGGGGAGACCCTTGCACAGGACTGACCTCGTGGGTGGAATGGTGGAAGCTGTCCCCGGAACATACCCCATAGCCTGCCCCTGTTTCTTCAACGTCCGCTTCCTCTCTCTTATCAAGCCTTGAGGGAGGTCCCAGAAAAGAATCTGGTTGCACCTGGGAGGGAGTACCGGTGGAACTCACCACCCACGAACCCCCAAGGAGAAGTTTCCAATGGCGAGATCCCAGAGTCTTCCCAGACAGAACCACTTATCGGCAGTCACTGCTTTCCAAAGATGGCCATGATCGCAGCTTCCATCCCACATGCTCTTCTGAGACAGTGACCTTGGCTGTCTTCACACTGAGTGGTGGGCTTTTTGTCTCTTCCCCTTGAGCATGAGATCTTCTGCACTTGCACCCGAAAGTGAGTGTAGCGGACTCTAGGAGGCCTCAGCACGCGTTCCCTCCATACTTGTCTTTCTGTCCAGCTGTTCTCGTAAGGTATTACCGGCAAAATGGTACCCATCCCAACCAGGATATGTCAACCATCCCTTGATCGTCTTTACCTGTGAATTACCTTTGAGGGGCCACGAACTCAGATGACCTGACAGTCCTTCATGCTGGAAAGAGAATCCCCTGTCCCCTATCTCTCACCTTCATCAATTTCTAGATCTTTTCTTATGATAATGTCTCAGATATCAAGAAACATCAGGTTCTCAAACTACAGGGGCTGGGCTGGGCCCAGAGCTGGAAGTGGGTGGTTCAGAGTTTCTCTCTTAGTTCAAATGTCTACTGTCTTCAAGAGTCTGGGACCCAGGCTGGAGGCAATCCTTCAGTGCCGGTGAGTTAATCATTGCATCGGTGTTCCTGCCATAACAAGATATTGCAGCTCGAGTGGCTTCAACAGTAGGAATTTATTTTCTCATAGTCTTGGATGCTAGAAGTACAAGACCAAGGTGTTAGCAGGTTTAGTTTCTCCTGAGGCCTCTCTCCTTGGCTTGTCGAGATCTTCCTTCTTTCCATGTCCTTCCATGGCCTTTTCTCTGTGTCTGCATCCCTGGTGTCTCTCCCTCTTTCGTAAGGACACTAGTCATATGGGATTAGGGCCCATCCCAATGACCTCATGTAATTTTAATTTTCTCTTTGAAGTCCTATTTCCAAACACAGTCCTATTCTGAGAGATTGGGGATTAGGACTTCAACAAATGGACTGTGAGGAGACCAGTTCTGTCCACGACGATACTTCATGAGCAGTGGTGGGGGCGGTGAATGCCCGAGACCATCGATGTCCCTGTGGATCCTGGAGAACTTCCAGTGTCTCTGAGGGGATGGTCTGTTATCTTGGCCCAAGCAGAACCATGAGTGGGTTGGGAGCGGGGCAAGAGGGCTTGGGGAAGGTTGTGCTAGTGTTTTCTATCTGGTGGCTCCCAGTGCAATAGTTGTCTAAGGTGCTCCTGGAGGTGGGACAGGAGTCTCGGGGGGAGGCACAAGGCCCATGGTGGTTTCTAGACACCAACTATGTTCCAGAGCATCATGTGTTTGGGCAGTGGGCTTCCTGATGGTCCAGGCAACAGTTTATGTCCTCCTTCTTCCAGACCCTACACAAGGGGGTTCTCAGTCTCTGGAGCCACTCTGTCAATACAGACGTCCGTTTGCTTTTTCCCTGGCAAAGAGATCAGAAAGGTTACCCCACCGATGTTTGGAGTCTTAGCATCGTTAGCTTGGTCTGAGGTTATCCCAGACAGCACGGGGTGGCCGTCCCCACAGAGCCCAGGTCTGTGGGGTGTTTCTGTCAGGGGCAGGGCATTCTGGGGTTGAGGTAGGGGTTGAGCTGGAGCAGTGACTCAGAATCCAGCCACACCTCTGAGTTTCCCCTGCTCTCTTCTCCTTGAGGAGGAGGCCTTGTTAGCCCCTAGCCAGAAAGGCTCTCCTTTTAGAGAGCATTTCCTAGGAATGGTAGGCAGGAAGGGGTTGGGATTCATCTAGACTTCCACTCAGCAAACCTTTTCCCGTACCAGCGCTGTTTCAGGAACCATGGCTGGACGCCCGGTGGGGTGGTAAGGCAGCCTTTGCCTTTAAGGGGCTGAGAATTCAGTGGGAGAGTAAGTGCAGTGAGCACTGTGGCTAGGGTAGACAATGGAGATTAAAGGAAGAACACCCACCCTGCCCAGGCGAGGGGAGGAGGTCAGGAAGGCTTCCTGGAGCAGATGCCCTTTGGAGAGTGGAGTGAGATAGTCACATGAAGAAGGGGGATTGGGTGGGGACCATGGAAAGCGTGCTCCAGACCGGGAGAACGGCACGAGCAAAGGCCTGAAGAGGTACATGAGACAAGAGTTCATTTGAAGAACCGCAAATGAAGCTTCGCGTAGATCAGTTTGATTGGACACCGGAGTATGAGTCAGGAGTTGTGTTGGCAGAGGTAAGGAGGGCAAACCATCTGAAGCCTGAAATGGAAGAGGTCCAACCCTGCTCTCCTCTTCCGCAGGGCAGCCTCTGGCACCCGCAGGACTCCTACCTGAGTAGCAAGAGTGCCAGGCAGAGAGGAGACCAGCCAGGGTCAGGAGCAGGAAGACGGGCACCACCACCAGCAGCACATCTTTGTAGGAGGACTTTCCTGGGGCTGGACATGGAGGGGGCGGGGTCAGGGGGGGTTGATGCTTCACAGTCCCTCCACCACTGACCCCTGACCCTTGGCATACCTGCCCCGTGCTGGCAGCTCTCCCAAGGGGTGACGGTGGCCAAGTCCCAGCTGACGGGGTTAGAGATGACACAGGAGTAGGCCACGCTCTTGTCTCCTGGTCCCAGTGAAACCCTCAGCACCTGTCCGTCCGTGAAGAGGCTGCTTGGCTCCACGCCAAAGTCCCTGGTCCCTTCCCGTCGCCAGCTATAGGTTATGTCACTGATGTTGGGGGCCCAACAGGACAGGAACACCTGGCAGGTCTTGGGTGGCTGAGCCTCCCCTGGCGCAGCGATGAACACTTGTACCACGGGTCTGGGCACCGCATCTAGGTGAGAACGGTAGAGCGGGCACGGGTTACGGCGATGCTGGGCAGGGCAATGGTGCCAGCCCCGGGATCCGTGCGGGGTTAGAGGTCACCTCTGACCAGCCCACTCTTGCTCCAGAACCTAGTCTGGCTTCCTGTTGCCCACAGGGCAGAGGCTGAATTCCTTAGTCTGGTATTCAGGATGCTTCACGAGATGGTTGATGTCAGCCGCTGTAGTTGTAACCTCCTGCTGGTCCTACTCATCTACCCTGGTTAGTTTCCGGTCCTCCCAAGCACGCCATGCTTTTCTATATCCTGCACGCGTTCATATGGCTCAGCTGTGCACATACGCCTTTCTCTTCTCTTCCTCCCAGGAAGCTCCTCCCAACCCTTCAAGACCCAGCTTTAGCACATCACTTGCTCTTCTGATCATGAAGCCTTCCCTGACACCACAGGCTCTGAAGACCCCAAAACTCTGTCTGTCCTTTGTCATAGCACTTTCCTCATGACGTATCAGTCAGACAGGTGATGGGCATCTATTAAATCAGGCGAGAAGACAAGCACATTCCTGGACTATTAGAGCTTACAGTTTGGTGAAGAAGGCAGGTACTGACGAGTGACTGAATAATTAAGGAAATAATTACAAGGGTGCAAACTGCTGTGGAGTCCAGGGGATGGGGGTTCTGTTTTGTGATCTTCATCACCTAGCTCTCTAGGTGCTCGGCCACCTGGACAGGTGGGCAAATGGGAGCCTTGGCCTCCCGGGCGGAGGCTCCCCTTTCCTGTCTAGGTTGATGAGCAAGTCCCGAGTCTCTGTGGCAATGGGGGCCAGCGGGAGAGCATTCTGGTGACGATGGGAGGGCTCTGTCTTTGACAGCATTCCAGAGTCAAGCAGAGTAAAACCTCATTAATGCCAGCTCAAGCTGGTGGGATTTGTGATATGGAAAAGGAAAGATTTGCTGGGCACACTAATGGTATAAACAAAGATTACGGTGTGTGTGTGGGGGGGATATTTACACTACTTAAGAGGACAAGCTGCTTCCAAACACTATCGGGCACGGTAGAAACACCCATTGACATTTCCAGTAACTGATCTGCTAATTCAAATCATTCTTATCTATTGTCAAAGCAGAGCTCCCAAGGATGGCTGCTTGGCAGCCTTGTGCAATTAGTTCTAATCACGCTATGTATTTGGAAGCAATAAAACAGCAATTTCCTTAAAATCTGTAATTCAGATGCTGAGAACAAGGCATTTTAGAGCTTAGTGGTGTGGATGCTGCGTGTATTACCACATTCAACGTCCTTATTTCACATACGCAGCAGCTGAGACTCAGAATAAGAAGAGGCTCCAGGGCTGCCTGTATGGTTGTGGAGGTTACTCACTGAGCAAGGGCCCTGGGCTAAGGGGGTAACCGGTGAGGTGGGGCTGCTGAAATCCAGCCAGTGCTCTGCGTGCCAAGCCATGCAACTGGGTTCAGGGCTACGTGCATGCAGGACACACGGATAATGGCTCACTGGCACCCCAAGGGGCTCATGGACAACCAACTAGCTGTCCCTGGGCTGTTGGTGGAGGTGGTGAGGGTCGTCTCTCCTTCCCAGTTAACTGCCTCTCTCTCCCTCACTGTCTTCCTCGTCCCAGCTGTCACCCCTACTTTTCATTCTTTTTTTTT
>CM052814.1:5343915-5363913 GCA_028533885.1 Nasua narica | reverse complement strand
CCCCCCGCAGGTGGTGAGAAATGAAAATAGTTTTCAGGCAGTAAGATTTGAGGTGGTTGGTTCTGCAACAATGAATAATGGAGAGAACCCACGAATGTCCTATCGTTAAAAGTCTCTAACTACGTCTGAAAGAACTCTTCACAGCAATACGAAATAAACATTCCATGCTTCGAGTATACGGTGAGTTTTAGTCAAGAAACATGGTGTCATAGTTGGGTTGGCAATGTATTTTTTTCTCGTTGGTGTTTTGTCAAACAATGGCCCGTCTTCCAACCCAGGCTTCCGGAGCGCAGGCCAGATGCGTCACGGTACTCCCGACGCCCATTGGGTCGATGAGAAAGGTGAACGCTCGGGAGACCTTGCGTTGTGTCCAAGGCCACGGAGCCCAGACACGACGCCGCTGGGGTTCAGGCAAGGACAGCGGGGTGGCAAAGCTGGGCTGCCTCACAGAGGAGGGCACCTGAGAGCCCCTCAGGAGCTTTCTCAGACGCGTCCTTATCAGCTGCGGGGCCCGAGGCCGGGGGTCTCCCCAGCTCCCGGGGCGCAGGCCGCCGGTCCAGAGCTTTGTGGGCGGCCGCAGGGCCAATGTGGGGCGCACTCACCGTACACCTTGAGCTGCAGGATCCGGGTCCGGGCCCGACCGCCCGTGTCCACCAGCAGCACGGAGAAGTTGCCGCTGTCTCCGGGCTCCAGCGGCTGCAGCTGCAGGCTGAGGTTGCTGTGCAGCTGGGCTCGGCCCAGGAAGCGGGAGTGGTACAGAGTCTCCGGGGAGCCCCGGAAAACCGTGGCCAGGAGCTCCTCCGAAGGCCAGAGAGATCTCCAGATGGCCTCTCGGACTTGGAAGCCGGCAGGGCGCTCTGCCACCAGCAGCACGGAGCCCCCGACCTGGCCGTGCACTTGGGCGCCGGAGGCCGCGGCACGAAGAAGCGCTGGAAGAACAGAGCCCCATCACTGCCTGGCCCAGGCCCCTCGCGCTCTCCGGCCACAATCACGCACCCCGCTGGGCACCCCGCCAAGCACCCTGGGGCCCCTCTCCCCACGCTGCCCCCACCCGCGCTGAGCTGGGGGCCTGGAATGAGAGCGTAAGGGCCAGAAGCCTGTGTCTGTGCTCGGGAGCTCACAGAGGAAGCCCGACTCTAAGCGAGTGACTAAAGCATCTTAAGTCAGGAACCACGGCGGGGAAGAAGGGCTGCCCCGGGAGCATACTCGAGTGCTGACGGCCTTGGGAGGCTCTGGGAAGAAATGGTTAAGCTGAGACCACAAGGAGGGGGGGGGGTCCGCCAGGCTGGGGGGAGGAGGGCTCTGTGGAGCAGGGATGGGGAGGTGTCCGCTGCACAACGGCCTGGAGGGCCTGGGCTGGGAACTGAAAGTGGCTCTCTGCAGGGGAGGAAGAGCTCCCAGCGGCACTTGGGCTTTATCCTTAGCGCTCTGGGAGGCCTCGCACCGGGTTTAAAGTGAGAGAGTCAGAGGACGAGATGCTGGTTAGAGAGACCGCGCCAGCAGGGGTGGGGGGGGCACTGGAGGGGGGCGGGCCTTCCGCTGCTCCTCTGTCTGCGGAGTGATGGGGGCGGCTGAGATGGGGAGAAGCGGGAGACGCGGTGTGGAGTCGGGGGTCTGGTTCTAGGTGCGGTCTGGGGAGCGACGGCCAAGGCCGTGGAGGGTACCCACAGAGCACCATTCGCCGTGGTTCGGAGCAGGAGGAGAAGCAGGCTGGGAGGTGGGGAGATGCTGAGTTCAAGGGCTCTAGGGGGTGCCTTTGTGGGAGGGAGCCCTGAGTCCTTGGCTGGCTAATTGCCGCTCAGCTCATCCTTGAAGACCCCCTGCCTCCCCTGGGCCCCCATCTCTCGGGGCTGGGGTGTCCACACTGCCCCTTGGTGTGGCCCCGCCGCCTGGGGTGCTGGGCTCCTCTGCCGCGATGGCCTGCGGCTGAGTCAGGGGCAAGACCACGGGTTCAGCTCGTGTGGAACACGCCCAAGCACCGGGAGTGGGCTTGACAAGCCGCGTGCTGGGGGTCACTCGGCCAGCCCCCTGCCCGTCTCGCCGCCCTCTGCCCCTCTGCCTGTCTCGCCGCCCTCTGCAGCCCTAATCCTTGGGTCTGGTCGCAGCGGTGACTGCGAGTGGAGACCTGGCTTGCACAGAGGAGAGCGCTGGAGGCCGGTCAAGGCTCCTCGGGTCTGTCCCACCTGAAGTCTGCCGCAGCCCCACTCTGTGACATCAGCCCGTCACCCCGGTCCCTTCCGTGGGCTCAGCCCCAAAACAAGAGGGTGCAGCCAATCCGTGGGACTCTTCTGGTTTACCATTAAGGGGCCCTTTTGCCTTCCACGTCCAAGGATTTGAAAGATTTGTGCGCCACACAGGCTCCTTTTTCTTTGTGAGGGATTTCCTGCACGTGTTTGGACAGACCGCGGTGGGGGACCCTGGGTAAAGTCATCTCAAAGTCCCTCGGAGTCCCTGGCGGGAACCTGGGTGTCTTGGACTCCTGCCCGCTGGCCTTGCAGCACTGGTCCCTGTCACGTGGGCTGCCTGCTAGCCGCGGAGGGAGGTCAGGCAGCCGACAGGATGGGGCATCGCCGAGGGTCGCCTTCCCACAGCACACCCTTCCCCCTCCAAGTCCACGTGCTCGCTCTCCTTCTCGCCCCTCCGCAGTAGCCCCCTCCCTTACACACACCTGCAGAGAGCAGCCTCGGCTTCCCCCAGGCTGATGGAAAGGCACCCTTCCTTGTACGAGCCTGGCCCGCCTCGCCCTCCTTCTCCCCAGACTGTGCTAGAATTCTTTCACCTTCTCCCAACCTCGCCTTTCCAAACCACTGGGACCACCAGCCCTAGTTTTGAGTGGCCCCGGGGCACGGAACAGCTCACGTCCCGTGGACGCGGATGCCACTCCGGCTGTCCCTGCCTTCCACCCAAGGACCGTGCAGAGCTGGGCTGGGTCCAGCTTTCGAGGTCGCCCGAGAATGCGCTTCAGTCTCTCCTGTCCCTCCCCAGCCCCTGGGCTCTCTCTGGGGGTGGGGTCCCTGCCCAGACGGCTGGCGAGGGGCCCTGAGGAGGGGCCCCAAGCTCTCCGAGGACGGGCCACACACCTGCCCTCCCTTACCTTCCCAGAGAAGCAGGCTCCACAGGGACCACAGGGCCATCCTTCTCCCCAGAGGCCAGCAGGCTCCTTCAACAACCCGAATCCAGAACATCCGGGGTGAAGTGGACGCGCAGAAGGAGGCTGTGGTCCTTCTGGAAAGCCCCATGTTCCGAAGGCGGAATCTTGACTCAGAACAAGATGCCCCGAAAGTGAAAGTCTCCAGAGTAAAGTGGAAGTTGGCCCCCGGCCTGGCTGGGCTTTTTCAGGAGTGGATTCTTGTAAGTCAGCCTCTTCCAGGGGCCGTGGTTGGCCAAGGCCATTGCCAGCGGCAGGTGCCTCAAACCAAGCCCACATCCTCCACTTGGACCCGACAGCCTTCCCTGCATCCCACCTGCCCCACGGCTGGCTGCCCTTCCCACCGTAGCCACAGAGAACCTTCTAGATTGTAATTCCCTGGGTTACTTCTCTAAAATTCTTCTGCACCTCCCACTGCCCTCGGAAAAAAGACAAAACGCTCGGCTTGATGGACAAGGCGCTTCTAAGTCCGACCGCAGTCTGCTGGTCCAAGCTGGCCTCTGCGGTGCGCTCTCTGGCCATGCCAAGCCAAGACTGCCCCTCCGGGGACCGCCCACGACACCACCCATGCTCTGTGCTCGCTCTTCCGGTGCTGTGCTCCATTCGGCCCTCCGGATGGGGACTGGGCGCGCTGCGGCCGGCCAGCTCCCACTCGAGCCGTCCCGAGCCCCGTGCCGGCCGGCTCTCTGCCCTTGGCACACTGTCTTGTGACGGTTTTCTTGTCTTCGCGGACTGCTTGCCGGCAAGGTCTTCGCCTACTCGTGTCTGTGCTCCCCTCGGTGCTCGGCACACCGTGTGTGTTTTCCTAAACATTTATAAACCAGAGCATGAATTCTAGACGTGCTCACAGCTCCTCCTCGAGGGTCTCACTGATTCGAACCCAGAGCGAGGTTGGCACCTTGGCGAGGTCATGAGCGAGAGCGGGGACAGGAAGCTCGCCCTGGAGAGCCGGGGCCACTTTGCCAGGGCCGCCCCTCCTCACCCTGGTCTCTTCTCACTTCCAGTTACGAGGGTTCTTGAGTCAGGGGACGCTCTGAGGGGAACCCCTTAGAGCCACGCCGGGTTCGTGGTGTCTCATCCCGCAGAACCCCTGACCTCGGCTTGGGACCCGGCCAGGAGCGAGGCAGGCACGGCGGCAGGAGAGCAGAAGGGCTCTGGGACAGGCTTCCTGCCCTCCAGGGGCTCACAGCCAAAGTGGAGAGACAGGGTATGCCTGGAAGGAAGGTCCACGGCACACAGGCACGGCTCTGGACAGCGGACAGCGGGGGCTTCTGGCTGCAGAGGATGTGGGGAGGAGGTCTCCGTGAATGTGGGCGGGGGACACTTCCGCAGGAGTGGGCTCCGAGCTACGCCTGGACGGTAGGCAGGATTTGGACAGGTGGAGACCCGGGGAGAGCCAGAGGCTGGGTCAGGTTCTGAGTGTGAATTAGAACCGAGTGGACACAGCCAGACGGGCAGGGGGAGCCCCAGCTGGGCCCCCGGGACGGCGAAGGAGCGAGGGCGGGAGCCCGCCAGGGCTGCAGTGGGTAGGAATGGAAAGGGAGGTTGAGGGTCAGTACACAGAGGCCTGGAATACTGGTTCAGGCACTAGGCTTTTGTCCTGGGGGCGGCAGCTCTCCACCTTGCGGGACTCAAAGCCTCGGAGGCTCTGGTTCAGCGGGGCTGGGACAGGCCCTGGGAATCTAGTCTGGCCAGCGCTCCGCCCCCGGTGACTCGGCAGCTGGTGGGCCGAGGGAAGGCTCTGAGAAGGTCTGCTCAGAGGGCGGGGCTGTGGCCCGTCGTGAGCTAGTGTAGCCGGCTGGTGGAAGGCCAGTGCGCAGGGCAGGGTGGCAGAGAAAGAAGAGGCAGGAAAGCCTGGGTAGCAGCTGTTGGGATGGTCTGACTGGAAGAGGAAGGAAACACTCAGAGTAGAGAGGAAGGGACGGAGCAGAGGCAGGGGATGGACTTGGGAGCCAGCTGGCTTTGGGGCAGAGAGGCCAAGGGAAGGGACCCATTTATGAGCCTGCTGTGAATTCCGTCCTTGCATCAGGTGTTTACTGAGCATCTACTTACGTGCCCGGGCTGGGGACACAGAGATGAAAGGCGTGGCCCTGTCCCCAAGGGGTCTGCAGTTTGGGCAAGGAGGCGGGGTAGGTGACCTGCTAATTGCAGTCACTGAGGCAAGAGCAGCGCATGTAAGGGCTTATTTAGGATGGGGTCTAGGGCGTAGTCAGCTTTCAAAAAACCCTTAACCGTTGTGACTCAGTGGCCGGAGAGGGAAGAGAGGAGGGCGGGTCCGTGCAGCTCAAGGGGGTTCAGGTATGAGCAGCCCCCTCCCAGGCTGCCCCAGCCCAGCTCAGTGAGGGACCGGCTGCACCCCACCTGGTGCCAAGGACAGGCTTCCCCAGCGGGGACCCCTCCAAGCCTGCGGAGAGGTGGGCGGTGCGAAGCTCGGCTGTCAGGCCTGGGACAGGGGGTGTGGGAGGCAGGAGCTGGGCCCCCTGGGGGGACGGGAATTCCCACAGAGAAGACGGTGGGCGGTCGCACTCCCTCCTCCCTCGTAGCTGCGGGCTGGACCTACGCAGGGGTCCATGGAGGCAGGAGCCGAGTTGCCATCATCCCAGCCTCCCCACCCCCACCTCACGCCCTTCTCCTGGAGGGGAATTTCAGGGAAGCAGGGGGAGGAGGAGGCTGGTGAGGGTCAGCAGACATCCCTCCCCCCCAAAGGGAAGAACTCCAGGCTGTATGGCAAATGGAGAGAGAAGAACAGGAGCAGCTCCGGATGGGGCAAGTCTGGGGGCACAGGCTCTTCCCCTCTGCGGATCACTGGTCTGGAGCAGGATAATTACCGGGCCGCGAGGACAGTGTGCTGGAGTCACTGGGCTAGGAGTTCAAAGGCACCACTCCCACATTCCTTAATTAAGAGAGCAGCTGGCAGCTGGGCCCTTCTGGGAGCCAGGGAGGGGCTGTGGCTCGGGGCTCTGGCTCCCTCGGCCCCTCTCCCCTAGCCCACCTCCGCTGGGGGCAGGGGTGGGGAGCAGGAGTCCCCGGTGGTCACCCCCGCTGCCTGAGCTCCAGCAGGCTCCAGGAGCCAGTGGAATCGGGGTGTCCCGCCCACTCACGCTTGTCCTCGATTCTTGGCCTGGCCTGGGGACAGGATAGGGTCACGCCAGAAGACAGGAGAGATGGAGGAGAGACAGAAAGTGGGACAGGAGAGAAGGGGGAGGGCAGGAAAGCAGGCAGAGTTCCAGACAGGAAGTGGGGGCGTTCAGCGCGCTTTCTGGGACGGAAAGGGGCACCTCTGAAGGGTGATGAGGGACAGGGGCTGAGAGACCAGGGGAACCCCACCTAAGCCACATCTTTGCATCTATGTTTATCTCCTCGGTTCGTGCAGAGAGAACCACCAACCTGCATGGTCTGTCGGGGGCCCCAAAGGCTGCCCTGGGCGCACAGCCCACGCACACCGCCCCCCGCCTGCCAGCTCGGGCAGCAGAGGCCGCGCCTGCACGTGTGGAAGCCGGGCACCCGACCTCCCCCAGATGATGCTCACGCTTGCACCCACGGCCCTAAGCCTGAGTGCCCGCAGCGCCCGCCGTGCCCGCCCCTGTCCTGCCGGCGGGGGGAGCGGAGGGGGAGTGGAGTCCTTGATCTCTGATGCATGCGAGCAAGGTGCACACAGCAGGAGGGGGAAGCGGGAGGCAGGAAACAGCGCCCGTCGTAGAAACCGGTGGGACGGTCTGAGGCTTCGCAGGGTCTGCATTTGAGGCAAAGATATACTTTCCCAGGGAGCTGAAGGCAGGCTGCGTACGAAACACACAACCACGAAGGACCGTGCTGCACGGAGGCGGTGAGGGAGGAGCCGGAGTCTCGCTCACTCAGCAAACATGTGTGGGACCCCCACCCTGGGCACCTCGCGGCCACGAGCGGGTGCAGAGCGCGCTCAGCACGGGAAGCCCGGGAGCGCAGAGGCGCCGATCTGTGTCCCACACGGAAAGGATTCCCAGACAAGGGGGACGGTGTGGGCTGATGTTTCGAAGAGCTCGACAGACGGAGCCCCCGGAGGAGGGTGCGGAGCGGTGCGTGCTGAGGAGGCAGGCTCGCTGACCGCCCCGGGCCCTGCTGGCGACAGCTCCTTCCAGCCGCGCTGACCGACCCGGGAACCTGCGTCCGGGGCTCAGAACATTCCGGCCTTGGATGAGAAAGCCTGGGTCTTCCCTGTCCTGTGCACCCCGGCTGTGGATCCTGTCACTGAGGTCCGTGCCAGTGAATGCTGGTTTAGGTAAAAATGTCAAAGACCTTAATTTCTAGCCAAATCTCAAATAAGCCCAGAATTGAAAGAATTCCCAGTTTCTGCAAGCTTGCTGGTTCAGGGAAGACTCACGCTCCATTTCTGTTGTTTGTCTTTAAAGTGTTGGGTCACATACAAAGCCAAGGACAGGGTCTGAGTGCAAGGAACTCACATCAGGATGCCGCTGTCCTACGGATGGTCAGACCCAAGGGGGCCAGCAGAGGGCAGCCGCGAGCCCCTGTGTGCGCTGCCTCTGATCTCAACCCCACTCGTCGCCCCTGCTTACCCAGGAGGTGGCCCCACACAGCCCTGGTCCCTGCGTCCCCAGAGCAGGCAGACAACTCACAGCTGCTGGAGGAGGGTCTCTATTTGCTCTGATGTGGAGAGAAAACTGACAGAGCAGAGCCTTGCGGGTGTGTCTGAGGGTCTGTCCCGGGAGACCCGGGACAGTCCGTTCTCCTCGCCACCGTGTCCTCCGGGACCAGCCGCGGGTTCCTGCTCTGAGCACTGGCCAGGGGCCTGGGGACCCCCTGTGCTGCTGTCAGGCCAGCCAGGCAGAGTCTGGGGACTCCTCTGAAGCCTCTGCTTTCTCCACGTGCTTTTTGGGGATTTTCTTTTTCTTCCATGTTCTTAGTTATTGTTCACTTTTAAAAATCCCAGCTCCTTCTTTTCTGAACTAAGGGGAAAGGATATTTTCGGCTGTGCAAATAGAAGTGGGGGCTGGGGAGGGATTCCAGGGGAGGTGCAAAGAGCAGGAACGGCCAGCCACAGGGGTGCGTGTGTGTGCACACGTGTGTGAGAGTGTATGTGCAAGAGTGTGTGAGTCTGTGCGTGTAGAGGATAGGACTTCTCACCTGTGTCAGAGGAACTGTTTTTCTTTATTTTGAATCCATCGTGGACTTATACCTTTGTAGAATGTGATAAAAGCAATTTACTGAAAGAAGAAAGAAAAAGAGACATCAGACGATAAGCCCTATTTTTTACGATTGTATTAAACAAACAAAATTACCCGGTGAGATTGCTGAAAAGTTTCTAAGTCCTTCCTTTTCTCTGTTCCACTTATGTCGCCCTGCCCCGATAAACGCCACCCACAGACAGGCCCCAGTGTCACGGGTGTGGGGCAGGGCCGGGTGGCGTGGAGCCTCAGGGAGGAGCCGGTCCAGGGGGAGGACTGGCAGGGCCAGCTCCTCCCTGCTCCCCGTCACCGCCGTCTCCTTCATGTGCTGTCCGGTCTTCGACGTGACCCTTCACAAGGGGCCGGCCTGTTTATAGGGGGCGTGGCCAGGCTTGGCTTCGGCAGGTGCTTCCTGACGGACCAGTGAGGACCCCGGGCTTCTAGATGACCTGGTGTGTGCTTCCCAGCCCGGCAGAGGAAGCGAAGGGGAGGGGCCCCGATGTCTTCTGATGGACTGGACCAGTGGTGAGAGACATGGGGAGGAAGCCGGAGAGGCTGGGGACGAGGCAGGTCAGGTGGGGGATGGGAAGGCAGAGAAGGCCTGGGAAGCGGGGAAATGTCAGCGAGGGTTGTCTTAGCAAGTTCTCCGGGCCCTCTGTCCTATCCAGTGACCTTCCCAAAGGCGAGTGGACGTAGGTAATCCTATGAAGTGTCTTTCGGAGGCAGACCAGGCTCTCTAAACTTTAATGTGCACACCAACAGCTTACGGAGCAAACACGAGCAGGAGGAGCTGCAGGCAGAGGGGAAAGCAGGCTCCCCGCTGAGCAGGGAGCCCGATGGGGGGGCTCCATCCCAGGACCCTGGGATCATGACCTGAGCAGAAGGCAGACGCTTAACGACTGAGCCCCCAGGCGTCCCTTACAGATCTAATTTAAATGCAGCATTTCTGTTAAGCTCAAAGGCGAATGCTGGCTGTAGGCAGCTGGAGATTCCAGGGGTGGGAGTTCTGGAGGAGGGGAAATGGGGGCCTCTTCCCAGGACCGGTGGGTGGGGTGGGTGATCCAGCAGGCGTGACTGAGACCTCACTCTGTGATTCGGGAGCAGGGCCTGCAGGGAGTCCGGCTTGGGAGGAGGAGGGGGGAGAACTAATCCTCCTAGTTATTAAGACTAAACTCTAAGCATCAAGGAGTATGGACTCGACAAGGAAAACCAAACCTACCATCCCGCACTGCAAGTGATTGGCATTGGTGAATAATATGAAACAAATTGATACACTTCTATGAACAAATAGATTCCACAAGCGGGTGTCTTGCTACACACATGAGGGGTAACCGAGTCTTCTAATGTTCTCTGCAAGCGGGGGTTTTGGGCAAACATCAGTTCCAGCAACTTTGGGAACCTGGTGGCCTGGAAGGGGTCTGAGCAGAAACAGGTCGCATGGAAGGCAGGGCTCTCAGTGCCGGTGGAGGTGGCGGGGGAACTCTGGGGTTAAGAATTCCGTGATATTATCTAGCCCAGGCCTTTCTCCCCAACGCTTGGTCTCCCCGAGCCTCTGAGAGGTCCTGAGCCCTGCGGTCACCCGGGGGCCTCAGCGGCAGCTCGGAGCTGGAAATGCTCTACCGGACCCCCCAGGCCAGCTCTCTCCTTCAGGGCGAGGCCAAGCACGTGCACGGGGACTGAGGGCACCGTAGAAGGCTCTTACAAATGTGCGGAGAGAAGGCACTCCAACCCTTCCCCTCACGTGCAAAGAAACATCGTGGCTTCCGTGTCCGGGCCACTACTTGGGACCCATGTGTGAGCGGGGATGTCCCTGCCCACGTGTTCCTGTCCTTCCGCTCAGAGGGCGGCCCAGAGATCATTTAGGGGCTCCTCGAGTCTCCTGGGGACCCTGGCCAGGACGCAGGGCTCCCTCACTGCTGGCCCTGGGGTCGGGGACCTATAGAAGGAGCTGGGGTTCCTGCTGGCCTCCTGGGGAGCACTGGAGGCCTTGGGTGGGTGCAGTTGGGGGGATACCATCAGTAGTAGAGGACCTCTTGGAAGTTCCCAAGGGGAATTTTGTGGGTCCTGCTTCCCATATTCGGTCCCCTGGCTGGAGCCTCACCAAGCCGCGAGTGTTTCACCTCGGCGTAGATGACAGAAGCGTCCTGTGGGAGAGTCGTGTCAGGCTGAGGAGGCAGGTATAACACAGAGGGGGAAGGAAGAGCAGGGGTCCAACTCACCCAGGTCTCCGAGGCTGACTCAGCAGGCCGGGCTGTGGGGAGAAACACTTGGGTTAGGGCGTCTGGCTGGCCCGGGCGCCTGGTGCCCCCTCACCGCCCGCCCCAGGGAGCACTGTCCCCCCCTCGCTTCTCAGGACCCTCACCTGCCATCCGAACACAGGTGGGCTCAGGCACAGCCCAGCCCGTGTGACTGCGGGCCAGCCTCTCAGCCCTGGGGCCTCAGCCTCCCCACCAGGGGGCAGGGGGGCGGGGAGCATGTCCACCCCACAGGGATGAGCGTGAGAAGCCAGACAAGTGACGTGTCAAAGATCTCAGGCAGTGGCCACACGCCCGGCGGTCCTTCAGGTGCGAGGACTGTATTTATTGTATTAATCTCACACCAGTCCTGCCAAGTAAGGACGACCACTTCCTTCTCAAATTGGGGTGAGAAAATGGAGGCTCAGAGCGGCTAATACTCCCGAGGGTCATATCTGTAAGAAGGGGAACCGGAGGCAAATACCAAATCTTGGCCAACCTGAGCATTCTCCTAAGAGTAACAAATCGGCATCCCCTTCGAGTGCGTCTTGGAACACACTGGCCTCTCCTCCTTTGGGTTTCAGACCCCCTCGCCCTCCCCTCAGGGAAAGCCTGCGGGTCTTGCAGGGCCTATGGGCGGGCCGTCCCGCCCCCAATCAAGCCTTCGCCTTGTTGCCCGGCTAGGATTGAAACAACCACATTTCCTTATTTTGTCCGTGAAAACCACATATTCAGAGTCGGCTTCTTTATTTCTTTCTGGTGTTTTAAGTCTCACTGGAACTCTCTTCTAGAAGGAACTGTGCCCACGTGTTCTTTCCTACTTGCCCGCCAATGCTCGGGTCCTGGGGAAAGTGCCCCGAGTCCCGGAGACTCCCCCTGTGTCCACTTCCCCGACTGCTCTTCCTGGCTGGGAGCAGGAAGCCCAGGCTGATGCAAACCCATCTGACAGACCAGGAATAGAAATCTCAGCAAAACAAAAACAAAAAGCTTCCTGTTTTTGGACACCTATTACACCAGATTGATCTTTAAGGTGTCTAGAACCTACCCGCTCTTCCTATTTATAACAGTCTTGCAAAGTAGGCATTACCTGCACTTTACAGATCAGGCTCCGAGAGCTTACACACCATGTCCTGCTGCACGGTGTGCACACAGAGTCAGGTTTCGAACTCAGGTCTGACTGACTCAGAAAGTCATACTCTCCCCACGACACCATGTTGCCTCCTCTCTGTGGGAGCGAGGACTGGTCCTTCCCTGTCCCTGCCATCAGACTCTGTGGCCTTCTTGGTTCCTCTCAGAGCCGGGGCCGTCCTGCTGAGACTTACCCTCCGGGGCAGACACAAACTGCATCGTTCCTCTCGCTCTTTTCTGTGTTTCTCCACAGAGCTCAGAGAAAGGCAAAAAAACCCTCTCTAGTTGGGGTGGCCGCGGTGGGGAGATGATGTTGGGGACGGTCATTATGGTGGACACAGTGGTGTTTGTGGCGATGGAGACGACAATGACAATTGTTACTGTGGTAACGTGGGGTAATGTCGACGGTTGGTCGTCAGTCACCGCGACCCGGGCCCTGAACTTCCCTTTCACGTTAGCAGACGCGTCAAGTTGGGTTCGAGACCACTCACCTTCCTTCCGCTTTGGGACTGTGGTCACTGAGGAGTAAGTCTCATCTTCCTCATCCTCATTCTGCCAAGTGACTGCAAGAAGGAATGGGGCTTGACTAGGACCCTCGGGCTCTCCCACCTCAAGATGGCAGTGCCCCTAAGTCACCTCCGGAGGGAGGCCCGTCTGGGGCACTGTCATGGCGGCAGTGGGCGTGGGAGGCAGTCGCTAACTGGGATACAGATTCTCGAAGCCTCGCCAGCCCTGACAGTGGTTGGCAAACCTCTTCGGTAAAAAAAGTCACTATTTTAGGCTTTGCTGGCTGGACGGTCTCTGTTGCCACCACTCTGCTCTGTAGCACAAAACCAACCACACACAACACGCACGTACTGCTCTTTACAAAAGTCCTCGTGGACTAGATTTGGCCCACAGGCCAGGGTTCGCCAACCGCTGGTCTAAACCCTCCCCGCCCTCCCTCTGGAGGCCGGGTTTCCCTCCCACTCCCCTGTCCCTCCACCAGCTCCGTAGCACTGGCCCCTCACACTCTCCCCGGAAGCCCATCCGCTTCCCGCCCCGATGACCGGTTCCCGGGGCTTGGGGCTCGCAGGGCTTCCTTCTCCTCGTTCCCACTCAGACTCCCTTCTCCATCTTCAGGGACAGACCACGTGTGGTCAGGCGGCAAGCCCTTACCGTTACCATACAGTGGGTGCTGCTCCCCACCTGGGGCTGGGGGCGGATTCTGGGTCGGAAGGCGCCCTAGGAGATACAAAGGCACGATTCTGAGTTCCCTCGGAGAGCAGGCTGGACAGCGGGGTGGGGGTCTGAGAGAAAGGAAGTCAGTGAGGCTGCTGGAGGCCTGAGGCTCGTGTTTTTTTAGGAGGGCTAATTCACAGGTCTGGACACGGTTAATTTTTACAGGATGTTTCCTTTGAAAGATACCCTAGAGGGTGGAGTGGCCCCAGGGGAATCACAAACCGGGAGGAAGCAGGGTCAGAAAGAAGGGGTCACACGCCTGCATGGAGAGGCCCAGACTCACCAGTCAGGCTGCTTTTCAGAAGGAAAGGCTGGTAACTTTGGCCACATGCTGGGTGGCAGACACCGGGAATTTGAATACGACATAACTTCACAGCGCGGTGTCTAACCCAGCGACCAGCACATAGCTGGATGGCCAAAAAATCCTCTCTTCCTAACTCTTTGCTGACATCCTTTGCGACTGTCTTGCAAAGGTTGATACGATGACGTCATAGTATCATATATAGATGAGGTCACTGAGGCTGAGAGGGGGGACTTCTCCAAGGTCACACAAGGCAAGTGGTAGGGACAGAATCTTAATCCAGGCTTATATGCTTTTTCTCCACTAGCATGCTGCCTCTTGGAAATCAGGTGCTTCCAGAACTTTAAAATTAGCTCCTAGGATAGGGAACAGGTCATGGGGTTGATGCCTGGTGCCCAAGAAATGTTCATTATCTCCGACAGCAAGAAGGCATCAGAGTCACTGGCAGGATTGGCGGAAAGGGTGCTTCCTATAAAACCAAGAGTGCATTTACGGAGATTCTGAGAACCTTCCGGTTATTAAACATCCCCTCGTGCTCAGGCATCAGGGCTGCGTTTCGGAGGCTCCAGGAATTCGCCAGACCTCTGTTTTACGTGGGGGCGTGACAATGGGTAGTAAAACGGATGAGCCACTGTGGGCCCACGTGGGCTTGTGCACTTGGACGTGGGCCCCCTTGCGCGACAATATACGGTGCTAGTGACACCATCGTTGGCCCAGATGTTTTGAAAATTGCCTTCAGAGACCCAGCCCGTCACATTATCTTTGGCGGTGGCACGTGTTCTATTTGGGGGGGGTGGGCACGCTATCTGTTGATGGTTAAGAGTCGTCCAGGGGCACCTGAGTGGCTCAGTGGGTTAAGGCCTCTGCCTTTGGCTCGGGTCATGATCTCAGGGTTCTGGGATCGAGCCCCACATCAGGCTCTCTGCTCAGCAGGGAGCCTGCCTCCCCCTCTCTCTCTGCCTGCCTCTCTGCCTGCTTGTGATCTCTATCTCTCTCTCTCTCTGTCAAATAAATAGATAAAAATCTTAAAAAAAAAAAAAAAAAGAGTCGTCCAGAGCTGGGCGTGGGGAACCAAGCGGTCGATCTCCGGCTTTTCTCGTGAAGCTTTGGAATCGGGCCTGAAGGTGGTTTTTCTGTGTGACATCCTCAAGGTTCTGTGCCTCTGAGTTTCCGACAGAAGAGTCCCAGGATCGCCACCAGGAGCCCTGTATTCCTTCCTGCAGGGGAGCCCCACCGCTCCTGAGGCTGGCAGCGGGGGGCCGGTGGGGGGTGGGGGACCGTGCAGCGGCAGAGCCTCCCCTCGAAGAGGGATGTTCTCTCATTCCCTGCGAGAGGCTTCTTCCTCTTGGGGAGGCTTCCCCAGTGACCGCTCCCCCACCGTCCTGTCTGCGGCTGGGAGGGCGACCCCTGTGTCGCTCTGCCCCAGAGGTGAGGGACCGGGAACAGAAACACCGGTGTCCCTGAGGCCAGGGGAATGGCTGGGCTCGGAGGAGGAGGCGCCGAGCCCCAGACCTGCCTCCGTCTTTCTCCTATTATTCACATGCACCTTAAAGCAAGGTGGCCGGCAGGACACCTCCGCTCAAGGCTAGAGGGAAGTTTCGTTGCCCAGAGACTGCTAGAAGGGGACAGGACACTGGAGGCTGGCCCGAGCCCCAGCTGGGGGACTGGAAAGGCAGGGCCGCGGGTCCAGGGCTGGGGAGAGGCCCCTTTCTGTAGCCTGGCTGGGGCTCAGGGGGGAACACTCGGATTGCGTGATGGGGTTGGTCTTTCTCACGGAGTAGTCTGGCCCAGCTCCCGAAAAACTCATCACAAATCCCTTAGCAGAAGGAGCTGCCACCTTGCATTAGTAAGCCTAGCTTTGGGGGTCTATGAGAGCAATCACTTTTCCCCTTGGCAAGGGGGAAATACGAACGATACCCCTGGGTAGAGGGAGGGGAGGAGGTGGGTCGATGTGAGTCTCCGTAGGTGGGTTTGAAGACCTAGGAATAAGCTGGCGCCAGAAAGCTTTGGATTGGCAGTCCTTCCCTGAAATGTGGCCTGAGGCAAAGAAAGGTTAGAACAGGAGTGGGGGGGGGGGCGCCTGGGTGGCTCAGTGGGTTAAAGCCTCTGCCTTCGGCTCAGGTCATGACCCCGGGGTCCTGGGATCGAGCCCCACATCGGGCTCTCTGCTCAGCAGGGAGCCTGCTTCTCCCTCTCTCTCTGCCTGCCTCTCTGCCTACTTGTGATCTCTCTGTCTGTCAAATAAATAAATAAAACCTTAAAAAAAAAAAAAAAGGAGTGAGCGGGCCCTCCCTTGGGCCGAGCGCTGGACAAGATGGGTGTGTGCCCGTGAGCACACACGTGGCACTGGAGTTCCCATTCCTTCTTTCTGCTCTGCTCAGTGGAGCTCCGACAGAGGGTAGGCGGCCTGGGGTTTTCCTGGCATATTCATCAGCCATAGAGCGCCCTTCAAACTCGAAGGGCCCGACGTGCATTGCCTTTGGCTGGTGAGAAGCCCTCTGTTTGGTTCTCCTTTTAGGCCCAAGTGTGCGGTCGTGGGTTCGTGCGCATCTCTGGGTGACCATGGATGTGTGACCGTGTGTGTGTGTGCGTGTGTGTGACCGTGTGTGTGTGACCGTGTGTGTGCGTGTGCATGTGCGACCGTGTGCGTGTGACCGCGTGCATGTGTGTGTGACCGTGTGCGTGCGTGTGTGCATGTGTGCGTGTGTGTGACCGTGTGCATGTGCGTGTGTGACCGTGTGCGTGTGCGCGTGTGACCATGTGTGTGCGTGTGTGACCGCGTGCGTGTGACCGCGTGCACGCGTGTGTGCATGTGTGTGACCGTGTGCGTGTGTGCGTGTGACCGCGTGCACGCGTGTGTGACCGTGTGTGCATGTGTGCGCGTGTGACCGTGTGTGTGCGTGTGTGACCGCGTGTGCGACCGTGTGCGTGTGCGCGTGTGACCGTGTGTGTGCGTGTGTGACTGTGCATGCGTGTGTGCGTGTGTGTGACCGTGTGTGCATGTGCGTGTGCGACCGTGCGTGTGACCGTGTGCGTGCGTGTGTGTGTCCGTGTGCGTGTGTGACCGTGTGTGCGTGTGTGTGACTGTGTGCGTGCGTGTGTGCATGTGTGTGTGACCGTGTGCGTGTGCGTGCATGTGTGTGTGACTGTGTGCGTGTGTGTGACCGTGTGTGCATGTGCATGTGTGTGTGACGGTGTGCGTGTGTGACCGTGTGCGTCCGTGCGTGTGTGTGACCGTGTGCATGCGTGTGTGCATGTGTGTGTGACCATGTGCGTGCATGTGTGTGACCGTGTGCGTCCGTGTGTGTGTGACCGTGTGCGTGTGTGCGTGCGTGCGTGTGTGTTTTGGAAGCTGGAAGCGCCCCTCCACGGGCTCCTTCCTGTGACAAGCCGAGAGAAGTCCCTCCTCCCGCCCAGCACCCGCAGAGGAAGCCGCTGGTCCCCTCAGATGCCGGCTTCCCCAAGGCTGGAGGTGCCCGGCATAGGGATTCAGCCACCAAGAAAGTCGAAGAGGTCACTGACCGGCTTCTCTCCAGGGCCTGAAGTAAGCCACAAGCGCAGCGCCGACGACCAGCGCGCCGAGCAGGCTCGCAGATAGACATGGAACCAGCCAGGGGTTGCTGGTGACGGCAGTCAAGCTCCAAGGAACTAGGGGGTGAAGTAGGGTGACCATGAGCGTTGAGGATGAAATTCAGAAATGTACCCTACATGGGCACGGAGGAGGCAGAACAGCTGGCCTCAGGGGGAACCGTGTGGCCTAACGGAGGCTTGTGGATGGGATGAGGGGTGGTCCAGAGGATCCCAGCCGGACGGGCAAGCCCACTGAGGACTTGTAGCACCCCCGCCCCCCACGGAGCTTTCCCTCCGGGTTCGGCTGACAGATACCCCAAGCAGGGTGTGGGGGGGCACCGAGGGGGAGACCTGACCCCTGCCAGCTTGCTGGGGCTCAGAGCCCGGGTGGGGGACAACACGTACCATCCAGGGAGAGTGTCCTGGGCTCACTTGTCTCTCGGGAGACATTGTTCTCAGCCTCGCAGGAGTAGCTCCCAGCATCCTGCTCTGATGTCACAGTGAAGGAGAAGAGCGCGGCTCTTCCGTGGGGAGCCCACTGCTTCCCCAGGATCTTCCCGTTCAGGTAGAATGAGTACAGGATTGGAGGGGAGCCATTCTGGGTCTCACAGAGGAGCTCCACGGCGTCTCCCACAGCAAGGCCAGTGGACGCGGGTCTCAGGGTGAGCAGAGGCTGGGACACAGGAGCTGGGCAACACGCGGGGTGGGAGGCTCAACTACACTTACTCAGGCTCCTGGCCCCCCCTCCCCTGGGGACCCCTCTCCACGGGCCCCGGGGTCTCGTTACCTGAAGCCCAGATCCCTGGGGAGTGTCTCCCCTTCCCCCCCACTCACCCTGCACCCGGACCTCCAGCCGCGGGCTCTGTTTCTGGACGCTGCTATCCTCAGCGGTGGCCTGGCACCAGTAAAGCCCAGAGTCTCTCTCCCAGGTTTCTGGGAGGCAGAGCTCTGAGTCGGGGCTCCAGTTCTGCAAGGCGCGGCCATCTTTGTAGAAGGAGAAGAGGAGGCTCGAGGCCGACCTCTGGGGGTGCAGCTCCGTCTGGCAGCTCAGGGTCAGCGGGCTCCCCTCGCGGAGCTCGGGAGAAGGGACCGCACTCAGCACTGGAGGTGGGAACAGCTCTGGGGAGAAGCAGGCCGAGGCTCAGTGGGGACTCTTGCATCCCGAGTCCCCAGGGGCGGGGGTCTGAGCTAGGGCACGTCCCAGGCCACAGCCCCGTGCCCCGTGGGAGACACTGCCATTGTCCCCCAGGACCCACCTCTCAGCTGTGACCCACACCGCCTGACAGAGCCAGGGGGCCTCGGCAGTCATCTGGTCCCCAGAGGGGAGGGTCTGGCCTAGGGTCTCTGGGACTGAGTGGCCGGGCTGGTTCAGGGAGCTTCCACGGCCCAGGGCATCCCCCTCCTTCCCGGGGCTCCAGATGTGCCCCACGGGGGCCGGGCCTTTGGACAGTGTGGTGGGCATCTCAGGGCTCTGTGGTTGGCCCAGCAGCCGGGGCGGCCAGAGGGAGAGCTGCCGGCCTCTAGGGACCAGACCCCTGAGCAGCGCCCTAGCCCCCATCTCCCGACCCCCCGAAGCTGGTGACTCACCTTGGACTTGAACCGTGGTCTTCTTTGACCTTTGTGAGCCCAGGTGCGGGATGAAGGCCGCCTTCCCAGTGCAGCTGTACTGGCCGCTGCTTTCCAGTGTTGCTGTCCCCATGGGCAGAAACCATTTGGCCTTTGGGTCAGGGAGTGGTTTCCCATCTTTGTAGAACTGGACCTGGGACAGGGTCGTGTCCCTCCACCCTTGGCACTGCAGCATCAGGATGTCGCCCTCAAACACGGGGTCTGGGAAGGTTCGGAGGTACAGCCAGCCTGTGAGACACGGGGTCAAAACAAACACGGGGTCACCCTTGAGCCACACGTCCCATCAGCCCATTTTCTCCCTCCATCCCCTGGCCTCAGGCCTCCCCTGGGCATGGAGGGTCCCGGACAGCCCCTGCATGGCCGCTCCGTCCCCCAGGCCTTCGTGCTGGACCAGGACTGGGTCTCTGCTTCCCTTTCCCCTCCTTCCTCCCTCCTGCCTCTTCCCTGCCTCTTCTCTCTCTTCCCCTCCACTCCCCTCCCCTGCTCTTCTCGAGCCTTCTCTCTGGTCCTCTTCCCTTCTACCTCCTCCTTTCCAGCTGCCCTTCCAACATCACCAGGCTTGGGTTCAGTTGAGTTCTTTCCATCCGTTGTTCTAGCTCCTTCCTCTAGCTCCTTCCTAATTCTCACGCCCCCCGCCCCCCATGGGCTCCTTGCCTCCTGGCTCCCCCAGGGCAACTCCATGTAGCTTCCACCTCCAGGGACAGAAGCCCGAGGCATGGGTGTGGGAAGTGCCCCCCCTTCTGCTTCCCTTGTCAGCCTCCCCCAGGCCCAGCTCCCATTTCCACCTCCTGCAGGGAGTTTCATTTCCACCACCGTCCTGGGGAGACATCTGTCCTGTCTGTCTTCATTCCTAAAACGCATTCTGCGGCCTGGCGTGGACAAGAGACGAGCTCCCGGGGCCCAGCACCCTCTGCAGGGCAGTCGCAGGCCGGGCCTGTCCCCAGGCCATACCTCTCTGACAAGCCAGAACCGCTGGTCCCAGACAGCCTCTATCAGGAGCCGGGCCTGACAGCTGAGAGCCAGGACGAGGAGCCGACGGGGAGCCCCCGCAGAGCCTGCCTTTGCCGGGGTCTCTCTGGACCCCTGGGACCCGCCCCTCCCCCGGAGCCGGGCGCAGAGCTGAACCAGGAGCCCTGCTCTTGCCGCTGCTCTTTCTAGCAGCCCCGAGTGTGGGTTTGCGTTCTGCCCGGCACCCCTCACCCCACCCTGGCACCACAGAATGTGTCCTTGGCCGTCAAGATGCTCATAGGTCAGCGCTTTTCCTACGTGACAGGAAGCTCCGTGGAGGTCAGGAGGGACTGGAAGGCAAAGGTAGCTGAGGGACAAAGCTGCCTTCTCGGAACATACGAGGGACAGAAGGGGGTCCGGGGCCTTGGTGAGCGGAGAATATAGGAGTTTCAGAGTCACTCCGAGAGGAGGGGACAGAGATCAGTGCCATTTCTAAGGGAATAAGATGAGGCCCAGAGGGATTCGCTGGGAACTGAATCACCTAGAATTATTCTCAGCCTGAGACCAGTGGGGTCCCAGGTCCCATTTCGGCCTGGGGATCAGCCAGGACTCCTGAGGAAGGGGCCCGGTCTGCTGCTCTGAGCATGTTTCCAGGGGACC
>CM052814.1:5307960-5343815 GCA_028533885.1 Nasua narica | reverse complement strand
AGCTCCGTGAGAGCGGGGACTCTGCCGACTTCCTCACATTCACGTCACCTGTCACTAGGATCTGTGCCAGGGATAGTGCGTGTTACACAAGCCTGTGTTGAGCAAGCACTCGCAGGCTTTCCTCTGTGCCCCGCCATGCGGGGCAGGGCACGCCAAGTAGGAGACCGAAGAGGGGACCCTTGCACGGCCAGAGGACGTGACAGGATAGGGGCCCGAGCCCCTATCTGCAGCAGCAGAACTCGGAGAGCGAAGGCAGACCATGCCGTCCGGAGGCCCGATCTGTCCACAGGGCTCGGGAGGGCCCAGCGCGGAAGCGACCGGTGAGGGAGGAGAGAAGTCACCGAAGGCCGAGGGACTTGGCCTGGCAGCTCGATTGGGCGGGCGGGGTGACAAAGAGGCCAGCGCATCACACGCCGGGCTTGCAATTCTTTATATGCGCCCCTAATGCTTCTATCTCTCTATCATTCTGTTATTATTTTTTAGGATTTTATTTTGAAGTAATCTATACCTAATATGGGGCTTGAACTCACAACCCCGAGATCAAGAGTCCACACCTCTACTGAGTGAGTCAGGTTGGCTCAGAGCAGAGTTTTTATTTTTACTTAATTAAAACTAAAATCTTTAAGTAGGTTCCTTGCCCCAGTGTGGGCCCTGAGCTCACGCCTGCGGGGTCGGGAGTCACGTGCTCCCCCGACGAGGCCGGCCAGGTGCCCCTAATGCTTTTAAAGGAATGAATGAGCAGCGAAAGTGGCCCGAGAGGAAAGGCCAAGCCACGGAATGATGACAGATGAGGTTGGATAGGCATGAGTAGTGCAAGGGATGGGGGGCACGGCTGGACACGGAGTGGTGGAGAGTGTTCTAGACTTTGGGACAAGGGGTGAAGCAATGAGTGGCATAGTCAGGCACAGTCAGGTCGGCTGTCCTCAGGCCCTACTGCGTCCTTCGTGGGTGGAGACCCCCTTACCGAGGGCTTGAGATGTGGCAGCTTGGCGTGGGATTCACACGACCTGGGGCCCAGACGGGGGCTTTCAGCTTCTCTTCTCTGCTCAGCTCGGGGCTAGCTCAGCCACAGGCTCTCAGTGTGTGCAGAAGTATGAGTCTTGCTTGCCGTCCCTCCATCTCCCCCGGCCCCATCTAAACACATCTTTTCCTCTGAGCTTGGTGTAGTCGGAAGCTTGCAGGGTTTGGAGTCCCAGGACCCGAACTTGACTCATGAACTCATCTCTTTCCGTATGAACTCAGATGCACCGTTTGAATCCCAAGAGCCTTCAATTCCTGATTCTGTCTATATGATAGGAACCGGGACATTTCTTCATTTCGTCCTTCCAGAGCGGTTGCCTAGAGTGACCCACTCCCCGGGAATGTGGCTACTACCTTCACTGAAAGCAGAAAGAAGGCCTGACCTCAGAGTGACTAAAACCTTGCAACATAGTGATGCCCCTCTTCCTTTCCCCTCTTTACCGGAAAAACACCTCTGTAGCTTCACAGTGATGAGTAAACAGGGCTGAGGGCACAGAAGCCTATGAGGGAGAAGGCATTTGGAGAGCAGAGAACACTTCAGATGAGCTCGTGTCCCCAGGCTCCCATGACCTGCTGCCCGGCGCCGTGAGACCCGGGAGCTGTGCCCGCGGACCCGGTGTCTGTGGCCAAGACGGCTGGCCGTGGGGTATGCCGCGGGGGCTCGGCTGCGTTACAGGCTTTCCTACAAAGGGGACTATGGACCCTTTTGCTACCGGCTGAAGATGAGGTGGTGACACAGCCATTGCATAAGCCATGCAACAGCGTCCCGGACAACGGAGGCCGCAGCCCGGCCGACCTTGGTGCTAGTCAGGCCATGCTTGGGGGGGAGGGGAAGGCCCAGCTCCCGGCCCACTGACCAGGTGCATCGAGGCCCAGCAGACCAGGATGATGAACAGGGCTGAGAAACCATTCCCCACTCGAGGGGTCGGAAAATACTTATCTGAGAAAGACACGGCAGAGGAGGGACACCGTAGTCTTCCAATGGTCGATGGGCGAAGCTTAAAAGAGGGGGAGAGACATCAGGCAGAAGTGGGACTAATTCAAGGGAATGAGAGAGACCAGGGAAGCAGGTTTCAGCATAGCATGAAGGACCAGCTCACGACGGCTCTAGAACATTGGAGTAGGCCGCTTTGCCAAGCTGTGGCTTCCACGGTGCTGGAGGGTGGTGGGTAGTGGGAGCCCTGAGACACTTCTTATGGGCAGTGCGTGCCTATGGGGGGCAGGGGGGGGGGGATCGTCCCAGTCCTGGCATTGGACTTAGCTAATGCTCAGCTCAGCGGAAAATCAAGGTTCATCTCCTAAACTTCAGAGGACCGCCGTGTACCAGCACCTTCCGCGTCGGGGACCCTGGTCTCTCCAATCTGTGACAGTCAGTATTAGGCACCATTGGTTGTGTGAACATACCCCACCAGGCACTTGAGATGAATTTTATTTTCCAGTCCACTTGGTTAGAAGCCAACCACAGCCCTGCTGGCGAGACAGCAGTGGGATGGAGAAAGTAGCTCCAAGTGGATGTGGGTTTGCATCTCTCTGTTTCGCTCTTGCTAGCAGGGTAATTCTGTGCAAGCTTGGTAACCTTTTTGAGCCTCGGTATCCTCAGTTGTTTAATAGGGATAAAAAAAATACCCGCCCTGTGAGTCTAAAGGTTAGATGAGATACATCACACCCTACAAAGCAGGCCTTCAGGGCTTTCTTCTTGGTCTCTGCCCACAGCTAAGAGGAAGCAGCTCTGCACTTACGGAAACTCTGTTCCTCCACATCAAGCCCTGGGGTCCCAGCATCTTAGGCTGGTCTTCTGGGGTCCCCAAGCATCGAGTGCAACTCTGTTAGGTCTGGGTCCTCTACCACCCTGTCCCCTAGTCAGGCAGTTTTTCACTCTCTCCTCTTCATCCTCTTTCTCCTATCGAGATCATGGGCCCCACGCTGGAGAGCAAAGCACATGGACTGTATCTCTTCAAGTCCACCAAGGTCTGGTCCTTTTGTAAGGTAGTGATTTGCCCTTGAAAGCCTTTCCTCTGGAGAATATCCAGGCGCTGGGCCATCCTGACCCTGCCCTTGGTATGACCCTTAGACTTTTTCACTTGTCCAAATGGCCATTCATAAACACGCAGGGCAACAGTGATGTGGGGGAAAGAAGAACGCAGAGTGGACCGAAGGTTTTCCTCACAGGGTCAAATTCCTACAAATTCTGTTCAGGGAGAGATCATATTTAGGAGTGGTTTTGCTTTTCCGGTTCGATGAAAATAAACAAACAAGCAAACTACTGGGACCAGGTTTAAAACAAAAAATAAGTCAACTCAGAAATTGTAAAGCAAAGTAGAATATGTGCCCAGACTTGTTCCTTCTAAGTGTAGCAGGTAATAGTGGCTGAGACTGAATCAAGTCTGGGGGTCTAGTGACCCTCTCCCCACTTGCCTAATTCTCTATCATTGGAGGAGCAGGTTTTCCATCGCTGGCATGGGTGACTGGCCCCTGGGAAGGTGGGTCAAAGAGAGAGGTATAGATCAGGGAGAATAGATTTGATCCTTCAAACCATCCCCAAGGACCAGTCAGATCCTAAAGAGACCCTCCACCTCATCCCCAACAGAGAGAGTTCGTAGGCAGAAGGGGGATAGCCAGTTTGTAAAGGGCTTTGGACACTCAGAGCAAAGCCTCTCGACCAGATGAGAAGCTTGGTCATGGTTGACTATTTCTAAGAAAACACTGAGGCTTCATGACAATATACCTTTTCGTAAAAGCCCATTCCCTATTTCTGAGCAAAATGCACAGAACTGCCTTTTCCTATCTCCCTGATCCATCCAGCCCACCCCTACACAAAGCCTTCTTTCCTTTTCTAACTTCGCTTTCCTTTTGAGACAGCCTGATGAGTAATTTAATCTTATTTGACAGGGTAAACACGGCAATGGGCCCCAGAATGTGATTTTCTGCCTCCCTAATGTAGCTCTGATACCTTGAAGGCCTGCCCTTCCAAGGACCAAGGAAAATGTGATGGGAAACATCAGGGAGAAACCCCCCCAACACACCACATCAAGTACACACTCATTTCAAGCTCCAGCCATAAAACCCACTTGAATCCAGCCAGGTGAAACAAGAAGTCCCACAAATGACTTACAGTCCTTGGTGCCCAAGAGGGAAAGCTCACGCTCGGTGACTTACCGAAGAACAGCACAATCCTGAAGAGCAGCATGGGGCCTGGCCTGGACAGAGGAGGGTCATAGGTCTAGCTAAAGGCAGATGGAAAGTCAGAGTGGAGGGAAGAGCATCAAAGCCGCAGGCCCAGGGGTGGGTGAGTGACCCCCGTGACGTAGGTGGTGTTACTGCTTCATACACTAAGTAGAGGAAGTGGGGAAGAAACTTTAAAAGTTCAAATTAGTATTTCCTCTTTGGTGGAAGGGGTATTATATAAGTGAACTCTCTTCACCATGATGAATGAGGAAGTCAGGTAATTTACTAATAAGCACTTTTGAACCCTCTCCATGGCTTTGAAAAGCTCATGCTAATGGACCAAGATGGGACAAGGCTATGGAAAGATCCAGAGACTGCCAGAATGTGTGTGATTTCAATATCATTTAGCTCGGAAGGCAGCACACTTCTGCAAACACTAAGATCATCCATTCCCGACCCTCTGTGACTTCCAGTTCTCCAAGTGTCCCTCCTATCCAAGGTGAAATGTGTCCGTATACTGCAATGAGGTGGAAAAGTAGAATCCTGAAAATGGTCCATGGGATCACCAGTTCAGGAGGCACTTGGAGATTGATGAGGTCGGAGTAGAATGGGCTGGAAGTTCTGAATCTGAGGTTTTAAGACTGTCAGATTATTATTTTGAGACCTGTTTCATAAAACACACCAGTGAAAGAGTAAACAGGCAGGCCACAGGGTGACGAGATAGTTTCCATCCACATGGCTGAGAAAGGACCCATAACCAGAACATAAGGCTTTCTAATAGTCAGTAAATAAAAGATAGACAACCCATTGGGAAAATAGGCAAAATAATTGAATAGGTAATTTACAAAAGTAGATATCCAAGTGCCAAATGAACATAGAAAAAGAAGCTTGACTTCATAAATCACTGTGGAAGTGCAAATTTAAACTAAATGAAACAACACTACATTCCCCATGAGAACGGCTAAAGCTATCAAGATAGACACGCAAGTGCTGGAAAGGGTGTAAGGCAGCTAGACATTTTGCACACCTCCAGTGGGAGTGTAAATTGGTACAACCACTTTGGAAAACTGCATGACAAAATCTAAATGAATCATAAAAATACCTGATGACCCAGCATTTTCACTCCTGGGTGCATGCTGAACAGAAATACATTTATATTGACATCAAAAGATCTATACAAGGATGTTCATAGTGGCATCACTTCTAACAGATAGAATCTGGAAACTACTTAATGAGCCCTAGCAGAGAAGGAGGTCACACGCCTTCACCTCCTTTGAGGACGGAACATGGGAGTTTAAACTGGAGCATGGAGGGTTGGGTAAAATACTAGGATGCACTTTCTGACACTATGGTTTTTCCTGGAAGTCTTTAGGTGAGAAATTCCATGCAGTCTGGGAAGAATTCAGTGTGCTTATTGCCAAAGACAGGAATGGAGAGTGTGAACTTTCTTTTTGTGCTCCAGATTCCCTGATTCACTGGAAGTGGGAAAACAATCTGACACTGTCAGGCACTTCTTATGCGACTCTGGTGATTGGGAGAGAGGTGAACATGGTGAGGAAGTAAAATAGGAAATGGATATCTTATCCACTCGTCTTAAGATGTTAACATTAGTACATTTTCCCCTATTGTTCTCTTTCTAGGAGATCTCTTGACTTGAGTTGTCTATGCCTTTGCTCAGCTGCAGATCCAGAGTGTGTAGCACCAGCTCTGCAGAGCTGCTGCTAAGGTAGAGATGGGCAACCGCAAACGGTCTAGCTTGCAAGCACTTACTGTGCTTTGCGTGCAGAACCCTAGCTGCTTCTACTTTCACCAGGTTCTGGCTACTTGGGTGTGTGAACTCTTCCTGACTTCTCACTCTACCCCTAAACAGTGAGATGTTGCTGCATTTTTAAAGGTGTTAGTGGAATTGGTTCTCTGAGATGAGCTGGTTGCATACCATTCTCTTGGGGAGGAAAGCGACCTTAGGGGCTGCTGTTAAGTTAGGAATCTTCCAGAACCCAGGCAGATCTTGAAACAAGATGGAGATGGGTTGGGATAGGAATCAAACCCATTATACTAAAACTCTAAGGAAAATTTAGGGCTAAAAGAAGGTGGGGAGGAGAACGGGGGGAGGAGAATTCTCATCCAGATGGGGTTTGTTGACTTAGTAGATATATAGAGAGCATTCCATCCCCAAATAGCAGAATACACATTCTTTTCAAGTTCACAGGAAACATTTTCCAGGAAAAAACACATGTTAGGCCACAAAATAAGTCTCAACAAGTTTAAGAAGCTCAAAATCATATCAAGAATCTTTTTTGATACTAGAAATCAATTCCAAGAAGAAAATTGGAAAAAACATAAACATGGAGGCTAAACAACATGCTACTAAGCAATTGATGGATCAGTGAAGAAATTAAAGAAGAAATCAAAAAATACCTTGAGACAAATGAAAATGAAAGCACATCATCCCAAAATATATGGGATGCAGCAAAAGCAGTTCTAAGAGGGAAGTTCATAGCCATACAGGCCTACCTCAAGAAATAAGAAAAATCTCAAATAAATAATCTAAACATAACCCAAAGGAAGTAGAAAATGAATAAACAAAGTTCAAAGTTAGTAGAAGGATGGAAATAATAAAGATCAGAGTGGAAATAAATGAAATAGAGACAGAAAAATAGAAAAGATCAAAGACACTAAGAGCTGGTTCTTTGAAAAGAAAACAAAGTAGATAGGTCTTTGGCCAGACTCCTCAAGAAAAAAGGAGAGGGGCCAAGTAAATAAAATCATAAATTAAAGAGAGGTTACAACCGACACCACATAAATACAAAGGATTGTAAGAAACTACTACGAACAATGATATGCCAACAAATTGGACAACCTAGAAGAAATGGATAAATTCCTAGAAAAATGTAATCTTCCAAGACTGAATCATGAAGAAATAGAAAATCTGAACACACTCATTACTAGTAAGGAGATTGAATCAGTGATCAAAAACCTTCCAACAGATAAAAGTACGGGACAAGATAGCTTCCCGGGTGAATTCTACTGAGCAGTTAAAGAAGAATTAAGACCCACTTTTTCTCAAACTATTCCAAAAACCTGAAGAGGAAGGAAAGCTTCCAAACTCATTTTATGAGGCCAGTATCACCCTGATACCAAAATCAGAGAAAGGCAGTGTACACGCACACACACACACACAAACATTACAGGCCAATATCCCTGATGAACACTGATACAAAAATTCTCAACAAAATATTAGCAAACCAAATTCAACAATACATTAAAAGGATCACACATCATTATCAAGGGGGACTTATTCCATGGATGCAAGGATGGTTCAATATACACAAATCAGTCAACATGATACACCACATAACAAAATGAAAGATAAAAATGATCATTTCAATAGATGCAGCAAAAGCATTTAATAACATTCATCATTTTTTGATTAAAAAGTCTCAATAAGTGGGGCATAGAGGAAAAATCTCTCAAATTAATGAAGGCCATTTATAACTAACCCACATCATACTCAATACTAAAAAGCTGACAGCTTTTCCTCTAAGATCAAGAACAAGGCAAGGATGCCCATTCTCATCATTTTTTCTTAAGATAGATTTATTTGTTTGTTTGTTTGTTTGTTTGTTTATTTATTTATTTATTTATTTATTTATTTATTTATGAGAGTGAGGAAGGAGGAGACAGGGAGAGGGAAAGTCTTAAGTAGACTCTGCACTGAGTGTGGAGCTTGATAGAGGGTTTGATCTCATGATCCTGAAATCATGACCTGAGCCAAAACGTAGAGTCAAATGCTTAACCAACCACACCACCCAGACACTCCCATTCTCACCATTTTTATTCAACATATTATTGGAAGTCCTAGCAACTACCAGGCAGGCTATCAGATAAGACAGAGAAATAAAAGGCATCCAAAGTAGAAAAGAAGTAAAACTGTCATTATTTGCAGACATTATCATTATTTGCAGACATTTCTATATGTAGAAAACCCTAAAGACTCCACCAAAAATCTATTAGAACTAATAAGTCAATTCAGTAAATTTTCAGAATACATAATAATATACACAAATCTGTTGCATTTCTAGACACTAATAATAAACTATTGGAAAGAAAAATTAAGAAAATAATCCCATTTATAATTGCATCAAAAAGAATAAAACACATAGGACTAAATTTAACCAAGGAGGACTTTACACTGTAGACTATAAGACATTGATGAAAGAAATTGAAAATGATACAAATAAATGGAAGGTATACCGTATTTATGGATTAGAAGGATTGATATTTTAAAAATATTTATACTCCCCAAAGTAATCTACAGAGTCAATGGAATCTCTATCAAAATACCAATGGGCATTTTTCACAGAACTAGAAAAAATAGTACTAAAAATTGTATAAAACCACAAAAGTCCTGGAGTAGCCAAAGCAATCTTGAGAAAGAATAAAGTGGGAGACATTATGTTCACTGACTTCAAATGATACTACAAAGCTACAGTAATCAAAACAGTATAGTGCTGGCAGAAAAATAGACCTGGGTCAGTGGAATAAAATAGAAAAACACCAAATAGACCCACACTTATATGGTCAATTAATCTTTGACAAAGGAGGCAAGAACATACAATGGGGAAAAACAGTCTTTTCAATAAATGGCATTGGGCAAACTGGACAGCTACATGAAAAAGAATGAAACTGTACCACTTTCTTATACCATACACAAAAATAAACTCAAATGGACACTTAAATGTAAGACTAGACACCATATATCTCCTAGAGGAAAACACAGGTGGTATGCTCTGGGACATTGGTCTTAGCAATATATTTTTTTAAGATTTATTTATTTATTTGAGAGAGAGAGAGAGAGAGAGGGAGAGGAGAGGGGCAGAGGATGAGGAACAAGGAGGAATGCATATTCTCTGCTGAGCAGGGAGCCCAATGCAGGGCTCAATCCCAGGACCCTGAGATCATGACCTGAGCTAATCAAGAGTCAGATGCGTAACTGATCTGATGCACCCAGGTGCCCCTTTTTAGTATATTTTTGGATATGTCTCCTCAGGTGAGGGAAACAAAAACAAAACAAATGGGACTATAACAAACTAAAAAGCTTCTGCACAGCAAAGAAAACCATCAACAAGATGAAAAGGCAACCTACTGGGAAATGATACAACTGATAAGTGGTTAATATGCAACATATATAAAGAACTCATACAACTCAGCCACCAGGGTGGCTCAGTCCGTTAAGCATCTGTCTTTGGCTCGGGTCCTGATTTCAGGGTCCTGGCTTCCTGTTGTGAGGAGCCTACTTCTCCCTCTTCCTCTGTCTACTGCTCTGCCTACTTGTGCTCTCTCTTTGTCTGTCAAATAAATAAATAAAATCTTAAAAAAAAAATAACTCCTACAACTCAATGTATAAGATATGAACAATCTAATTAAAAAATGGGCAGAGGATCCGAACAGATGTTTCTTCAAAGAAGACATACAGATGGCCAACAGACACAGGAAAAGATGTTGAACATTACTCATCATCAGGGAAATGTAAATCAGAACCGCAATGAGATAGCACCTCACACCTGGTTGGAAGGGTCTAATCAGAAAGACGCATGTTGGCAAGGATGTGGAGAAAAGGGAACTTTTGTGCACTGTTGGCGGGAGTACAAAATGGTGCATATGGAAAACAGTGTGGAGGGTCCTCAAAAAATAGAAATACCATACGATCCAGCAATTCCGTTTCTGGGAATTTATCTGAAGAATATAAACACATTACTTTGAGAAGATATATGCACCCCTATGCTCATTGCAGCACTATTTACAATAGCCAAACTGGGAAGCAACCTAAGTGTCCATTGATAGATAAATGGTGTGATATTTTTACACAATGGAATATTACTCAGCCATAGAAAGAATGAAATCTTGCCATATTTGACAACATGGATGGACCCAGAGGGTATCATGCTAAGTGAAATAAGTCAGAGAGAGAAAGACAAATACAGTATGATTTCACTTATACATGAAATCTAAAAACCAAAACAGATGAACAACCGCAATGAACCTAAAACAGAAAAAACTCATAACTACAGAGAACAATCTGGTGGTTGCCAGAGGAAGAGGGTGGGGCACGGGCAAGATAGGGGACGGAGATGAAAGGGTACAAACCTGAATGTATGAAATAGATAGGATGGGGGTACAGGGTACGGCATAGGGGACATAGTTAATAATATGTAACTAGTTGGTATGGTGACCGTAGATGGTCACTACATTTACGCTGGTGTGTATGACACCAGTGACTCCCTCTGTGGACAGCTAAAACTAACATGATACTGTATGACAGCAACATTTCAATTTAAGCAAAGGGGGGATGCTTATATCCCAGGTGTCCCCATCAGCCAGGGTCAGCTGTGAGGGACAGTGGCTGTTGAGGACGGAGAAGTCAGTCTCACTCACACGAGGAGGCAGAGAGAACACAGCAGCTGGGATTAGGGGCAGCTCTGGGCGTGGGGACAGCACGGTGGACCCTGGAGCTGCCCATCTGAGCTTCAGAGATCCCACCAGACCCGAACCTGCTGAGACCTCAGCGTCCTTGTGTCTAAGGTGAGTAAAAAATTACCTTTGCATCATTGTGCTGCTGTGAAGGTTACGTAAGGAAATGTGAGTGGCGCTGCCAGAGCTTCCCGCGGCCGAGGTGGAGATGGTCCCCGGGCTGTCCCGTCAGCATCTGCTAGCCCCCCGGAGCCACCCACCTCTGGAATCGGCCAGAGAGAGCGAGGAACTGAAATTTAGTTGTTCTTAGTTTCACTTAGTTTAAATGTAAGCATTTACACGTGGCCAGTGGCTGCTTCATTGGATGAGGAGAAGCAGGACGTGCTCAACGGGGGTCACCTGCGGAGAGGGAGCCAACACAGCCAGCCAGGAAGCCTGCAGCCCCTGGACCCTGCCCCCACATCGCTTCGACTGGCCTCGTCCTTAGGACAGATGCGGAAAAGAGGGGAGTCCCTGAAAGTGGAGCCAGATTGGGGATGGAGGTCTGGGCTGGCCTGCCTGGGGGAGGGCTCACTTGGAGGCATCTGATCACCACACTCAACCCTCCCTGCCTGGCCCACCTTCCTTCTATAAGTAGCTGGAGGGAGCCCCAAGGGCCAGTGGGGTGCGTGTGTGTCGGGTCTGGAGCGACCCCTTGTGGCTACACAGACAGAGGCCGCCCCGGGGAGCAGATTAATACTGGAAGGTCACTCTCTGGCCATCCACCCACTCACCCCCCAGCTTTCTTTTCTTAGCTCTTGCTCAGTGCCCAGCCCTGCCTCCCGGAGAGACAGGCGTATACTCAGTACAATCTTTGTGCATTTTAAAATATTTTTAAAATGACTCCATTATTCTATTTTGCAACGCTGTCTCATGATTGTATTATTGTCTCTCTCGATTTCCAGTTTGTGACCTCCTCCAAGGCAAGGGCCAAGTCTAATTCCCGCTTGTGTCTCCAGGCCTTAAACACTATGAGCTTCAAGATACAGCAAAGTGTAACCGTTTGGAGTTCCAGGGTCAGAAAGATCTGGGTTCAAATCCGGGTTCTGCCGCTTACTAAGCGGAGGACCCGGGGCAGCGGCTTCATCTCCCTGAACCCAGGTGTACCACCTGTGGCCAGGCAACGAGGACCTCCGACTCCTAGTACCGTGGAGAGGATCACATGGTTGCACACACGGCATCCTGCACACTCACTTGGCTCTCCGTCTTCTTAGGAGCCGCGGACTTCGTGTCATTCTAACCTCTCTGTCTCGGCATATCCAGAGGACAGGTGTTTGTTGTCGTTCTATTTGCTCCCATTGTTCCTGCAGACTGCCCCGTCCTTCCTTAAACACCTGAAACACCAGGAGGGCACCGGGACACCTCTCCTGGCTCCTGTCCCCGCTCTCTGGCCACACTTCTCCCGGCTCCCTCAGCCTCCCTCCTCTGGTAGCTTTCGGTGAGTTCTACAGACCCTGGCCCCAGGCCCTTTCTCTGCACTCTACACTCTCTCACTAAGTTTTCTCGTCTGGGATCGCGGTCTAAGGGACGGCCTCTAAGGCAACGAGTCCCAAGCACCTCTTTCTATCCTGTAACCTCGTGTTTGGGGTGTGAAACAACTTACCTGGGGGTGAAATGTACCACACGTGCATGATGCAAAAAGTAAGGACGCGGAAATGGGGGTGGGCTTGTGACTCAAAGGAGCAGCACAGATAAAGTGGAGGCCCCCCCTGAAACTGACCACCTCCCCCTGCCACGAAGGAAGGAATAACGGTGCTGAGTTATTTGGATGGGAGGCTAACTCAGAGTCAACCAAGCACCTTGATGATTGGCGAATCGCACCTGAAATCCACTGACTTAGGAATACCCACCATGCTTCCCAACCTGTTTGGCTTTGGAGCGCATAGAGAGAGTTCTATTTAAACAGAACACTGGGTAATAGGATAATATGCATGGGGTCTCGCGGGCTCCTTAAACTCGGTATGTCAAGACTGGGCCCAGCCTCCGCCTCCCAACCTGGTCCTTTTGTGACGTTGCCTGTGTTGGTCGGCAGCATCACTCACCACCCTGCTGTGCAAGTTGGAACGTGGTGTCACGACTCTGCCCCAAAGCGCAGGTGAGCTCAGCAAAAATGTTCCCCCGAAAATGACCCTTTGGGGTGACAGCTATCGTGCCTGTGTGTGTGCACGAGCACACACGCTTTGTATTTCTGCTGTGGGTAATTTCCCCACTGCCCGTCCCCACTCCCAGTCTTGGGAAAGCCTGGCCAGGCCCCAAATTTCAGTTTATATAGCATTCCTAACCACTGCGCCCCACCCAGGCGGGGTCAGGTGCACACACGTGGCACGTCCATCCATCTGTCTGTCCATCCGGCAAGGCTTGCTAGCATATGCATCCCCCCAGGACTGCTGGCTTGCTGAGGGCATGGGACACGATTGTCGAGTTCACCAAAGACAGCTTAGAGAGTGGGAAACAGCTCTGCAGAAGGGGCTGGAAGTGGATGGAGGCACATTCTTTCCTGGAGATCGGGGAAGAAAAGTATACACAATTAAGATGATAAATTGGATTTTTTTGGGTTCTCTGTTTCCCGCTGTCAAACATAATCTATTTCATGCATTTATACAGAATGCATAAAATAGGTTAGATTTCATTTTATGCAGTTTGCTTATTTTCTCCTCCAGTTCCCTGGGTAGAGACGGAGCCCAAATGGAAACGGAAAGGCCGTGAGACGTGTATTTAGGGGAGGTGGCCATAAAGGGTTTCACACGCTGGACCCGGGAGCTGGATGCCCGGGGGGCGAGAACAAACTTAGAAGAGGCAGTGAGGTATCTGGGCGAGATTGTTGCATTAGCAGCCAGACGGGAACCCTGGCTCAGCGGCATCCGTCCTGGGGCTTTGGTTTTGCTCTGTTCCCTCCTCTAAGTGCTCTTCCCTGCCTTCCTTCCCCTCTCGTTGTCCCCCCCATCCCCCTCTGTGCTCCTTCCTCGTCTGCACATGGACCAGCAGACGTCATCCCCAACAAGACAGACCTCTTCCCTGGCTTCCCGCACCGCCTCCCAGCTGCCACCCCACCCCTCTCCTCCCATTGCTGCCTGGCTTCTCACGGGTCGCCCCCAGGTCTCCTCTGCTGCGACCACAGCCCCTGCCGTCCTGGAAGGTCAGGCTTTGACCGCCGCGCTCAGCATCACAGTGACTCAGTTGTGGCGGCTCCCACCGGCCGAGCTCCGCCCTCTGAAGACTGGCTGTGTGGCAGCATTTTCAGTGGCTGAACTCCGCTTCCCTCGCCAAAGGCTTTTCTTCCCTGGCGTCCATCCTGCCTCCCACCCCAACTTTCTCCCGCCTCCCCGGCCGCTCCTTCTCAGTCTGTTGGCCGGAACCTCCTCTTCTTGACATTGCATGGGGGGGGGGTGCAGGTCCTTCGGTTCAGTCCTGGGCACCCTCTCCATCCCTCCCCGTCCCTTCTGTCCACTGCCCACTGTGCCCAAGTCCTGTGGCTTTAAACCACATGTGGTGGCCCCAAATTCCTATTTCCTGATGTGGTCGGCCTCTCCTGTGGACTTCAGGCCAGAATATACACGTAGGCTCTCCTTCCCTGGGGTCCCTTTCGACCATCCGGAACGTAGCGTGTATCCCAAGGAGGACCCTGCCCAGCCCCATGTCAGGCTCCCCGCTGAGCTTCTCCCTCTGCCTCCGCTGCTCCTTCTGCTTCTGCTCTCTCGTTCACATTCTCTCTCTTAAATAAATAAATAAAATCTTAAAAAAAAAAAAAAGAAAGCATAACAGATAACACTAACACCTGGGTACCCATCCCCCAACTCTATTTAATTTCAAAATGTCATGTCTGCTTTAGGTTTTTGTTTCCTTAAATAAAGGAGCATGGAATCAGCTAAAGTCCCGCCCCCTCTCTACTGTCCTGTCTCCCTTCCAGAAGTAACCCCTGAACTTGGTAACCCTCATTGCCGGGTCACTTTCGTGACACGTGTGTGTCCGTCCACAATACATAGTATTTGGGGCACGGTGAAAGTTTACACAAATGGTATTTTGTCCTGGGAAGACGGGGCTTGGCTTGGGCCTTAGGCGCATGCTGACCCACGTGGCTCTAGCTGTCACTCTCAAAGCCACCAGCCTTTCATGGGATACTTGCGTCTAACTATCGATCCTCCTAATGATGGAGAGTGCTGCTATTTTCGATTTTTGGCCATTCTAAACGCCGCTACAAAGAACATTTGTACATGTCTCCTCTGGGCCGTATTTGTTTCTGCGGGTAGACCCTTAGAAGCAGCATTTCGGAAGAGGAGCGTTGGCGCCTCTCCCACCTGTGGACGGGTGCCCAGCGCTCTCCTCTCTGGGCGCCGTCGGGGCTGCCGCGCTCGGCCTCGCCGCCAGGGGGCCCCACGCCGCTCGCCGCGACCCGGGCGGCTGCGCACCTGCCCGGAGCCCTGGAGGGCAGGACCCACGGCCGCCCCGCGCGGGTGCGCTCCAGCTCTGGGTCGCTGGGGGACGTGGTCTCCGTCCTCCCCTCAACCAACTCTTTCCTAGAGTGAAAGCAATACAAAACAACACCCCCGCCTTGAGCTCAAACCGAGAAGGACCCAGGATGCAAAACCAAACACCGATGTGCTTAACAGGCAGAAAGTACAATGCTAGCATTTTAATGTATGTATTTGCTTCGGATTCTTCTTTTGAGGAAATCAGACATTCCGGAGTTTGCTTGAAGTGCTCCTCCCTAGTCCTTCACTAACTCTCCCCCAGCCCCAACCCTCCAGCAGGCTCCTGGGTTTGAGTTAGGGGGGTAGCTGGAGCATTAATTGCATAAACTATGTATGCATCTGTAAGCCATTTGCAATAGTGTTTGCTTCAGTTCACACAGATGGTTCTGCACCACATACTCTGCAAGTTTCTTTCTTAAGTGCCCAACACTGTTTCTGAAATATATCTGTGTCGAAGCCTGTATATGTAGTTCAGCGTTCATCCATTCTCCTAACAATACAGTTTAACATCTTTTTCAGGTTTTGGCCCTTTAAACCGCGCCGTGCATACACGCCATGGGGGCAGAGGCTTGTGTGTGTGTGTGTGTGTGTGTGTGCGCGTGTGTGTTTAAAGATTTTATTTATTTATTTGTCTGAGAGAGAAAGAGGGCACAAGCAAGGGGAGCGGCACGCAGAGGGAGAAGCAGGCTCCCCGCTGAACAAGAAGCCTGATGTGGGACTTGATCCTAGGACCCTGGGATCATGACCTGGGCTGAAGGCAGTCACTTAACAGACTGAGTCACCCAGGCATCCGCTTTTGGGTTTGTTCACGCTCAGTTTTGAGCTCCTGAAAGTGTGTCTGGCATGTGGTAGGTTAGGGTTAGGGTTAGGTGCTGAGGCTGGGTGAGGTCATGGTACCGAGTTCGATGACTAAATGGGCAGCCTCACACGTGGTCCTAGGCTGCTCTCGTGCGGAATTTGCTAGCATACACGGACAGATGGGAAGTGACTGGAACTTTCTGGTGAGCTGGCCACAGCACTCTCGGAAGCTATTGTACCTATTTGCATATCTTCCGGCATCTTGAGAGTTCCCTTTCCCCCAGCCTTGCCAACTTTGGTGTTTTGAGACTTAGTATATGTGTGTGTCCAACCCAGTATACATATAAAATCATATCTTACTGCTATTTTCATTTGCATTTCCCTAATTCCTTTCTGATCACCCCGCCCCATGATTTCCTTTGTGGCTTCCGGGTTATCCAAGGAGCGGCAGTGTGGACCTGGGCGGGTTGAAGGTCACCCTGAAGCTCTCAGGGGCACAGCCGGACGCCTGCATGGGCCTGGAGCTCTCCTTGAGTTCCCAGCCTCCTTCCCTTCCTGGAGGGCTTTGAGCACCCGTGCCGGGCCTGATCCAGAACCCACAGGACTGAGGAGCAAAGTGTGGAGGCCGTCCACAGTCACTGTCCCTGCCCCGCTCCATCTTGAGCTCCTCGGGCTCCCGTGAGGGGCAGAAGAGGGCTCCCCGGGTGTCCAGGCTGCTCCGTAATTCTCTAGGTCTCCGGCTGGGGAGGGCCAGCTGAGGGTGGTCTGGGGCTTTGGCGTTCACGGCTGCCTTGGCTTCTGGAAAGGCTCACCTTTCCCCGGGAAAGGGTGATAAGCTGAGGGCCTGCGTGTTTCCATGGTGGGAGCAGCCTTTGGGGTCCCCCCATCGCTCGCCCTTGGCACAGACCACGCCCTGCCCCTACCGGAGAACATGCCGTCCCGTCGTCCGTACTCGGCACACCCACCACCGTTGGGCCAAAAGAAGACAAGTTCGCAGGTGAGGGGCCAGACGGAGGGAGGGTGGGGCGGAGCGGGAGGTACGACTAAGGCAGAGAGTTTGAGCTCATGGGGGCCTTGGCCTTAGGACAATGGGGACAAATACTGGGGCCCTAGACTGAAGGCAGCTTTGGGGCCACCACCCCTGCAGACCTTTGAATCGGGTCAGCTGGACTGCACCCCAAGACTGGAGATGTGGTGCCGGGGAGCCAGCCAGGGCCGTGGGCGTGCGGGAGCCGGGCCGGCTGCCGTCGGAAAGATGTATTTCCAGCACGCAGGGGTGACGCTCGCTTGAGATCCTTTCACATTTGAAAAGCATTAAAAAATCATAACCTGCCAGCCCAGAGGGCGAGCGCTCCGACTTAACAACCCCTTTACTTTCTTTGGCAGAGCATTAAAGTCATTAACTTGCAGCAAGCAGGGAAAGCAGGTTCTTACTTAACTCGTATCTTCTGGAAAGTCTAAAAACCAGCCGCGCTGAGACCTTGTCTCTCTTTGGCAGTGCTGAATCAGAAAGCCCCATCCCGCCGCTCAGGAGTGGGGCCATTCCGTCAGGGTGGGACTTAGGACTGATGGATCCTAGCGAGCGTCCTTGGCTCCCAGGCCCGGGCCGTCTCCACACCGGAGATGAGATGCAACCCTGACCCTTCGGCCCCTCCCCCATCTCAACCTAACGATGTGCTTTCTGCTGCCCCCGGGAGAGGTCTTTAGCTCCTCCCAGCATCCCCCCACCCCACCCCGTGGTCACCCACTCACCTTGCCCACCCCTCTGAGCCTCCCTGTGCAGACTCTGCATCTGACACAAAACCGCCAGCGGTTTTAATAACACCCGCCTCCGCCTCTTAGGGAAGGCGAACTCCCCGGATCTGCACTCCTCTCGTCCCTTTAATCACCTCCACACGGCTTGAGTATTTATGCCCTGCACCTCAGCGTCACACTTGCGGGTGTGCACCTGTCACGTGTGCCCCCACGAGATGATGCATCCCCGCCCAGCTCTTGGTCTCTGGGCAGTGGGTCTGGCGTCACGTGCTTCTCGAGTGCCCAGGTGCCAAGCGTCGTGCTGGGCACGGTCTTTCGACTCCAGCAGGAAAGGGAGACATTAAACGATGAGATGAATCATAGGTGAGCCAGGGCCCGGGAGGTAGAAGGACAGATGCTTTGGGAATATGTGTGAGTATATGCGGGGGCGCTTGGAAACCTTTCCCCGGGAAAGGGTGGTAAGCTGCGACCAGGGGGAGTGGGAGTTGCGAGCTGGGCAGAGCTGGGGACACACGTCTCCCAGGCAGGCTGCCCCGACTGTCGCGCGCAGTGAGCACAGGATGCTGGCTGGATGCGGGACCGGGTCAGCTCAGTAGGCTGGCTGGCCCAAACCTCACTCACGCCCAAGGTCGACAGGCCTGCACCTCAACCAGCTCCTGCAGGCTGATCGCTGAGCTCTTGGGACATCCTGCCTGATGAGAAGTTCTCGTGCACCTAGACCTTGGGCCAGGCAGACGGCCGGTGCTCACAGTGCGGCTGTGTATACGCAATGTCAAGGCTGACCCCCGGGGCTGGGGCCTGAGCGGCTAAGGGCAGTCTTGCGGAGGCTGAGTGCCCATGGGACCCGCCCCCAACAGCAGCCCGGGCACCCAGGCTCCGGGGAACTGAGCCGTCAGACAGCCTCTGTATGTCCCCACAGTCCTTGGGAGAGTTTGTCCCTGCCCCCGAGAGCCCCATGCCTGCTTTGCTTGCACTCTGCCCCGTGCGCCCTTCCCCTTTGCTAATTGTCATTGTGTCTTCTCACTGCTGCGAGCCATTAGTGAGAGTCTGACCGAGTCCTTCTAGTGAGGGTGGTCTTGGGGACCCCAACACAGGCAGAGCAGGGAGAACAAGGTCTATGGGGGAGGGAGGAAGGAGTTGAAGAAAGGGATTGGCTTCCTCGGGGCCTCACAGGTCCTGGTCAAAAATGGCATAGTTCTCTCTGCGGGCTTGACCTCAGCGTGGTTACTTTATTTAATCCTATTCCACGGCCCGAGGCTGCACTCAGCCCCCACTAGACCTCACGAAGGTGTCTACGGAAAACATGCCAATTGGCAAATTTGCTTGGAGTGGGCTTGAGGAGCCCAAGGGCACGTAGAACCCACTGTAGGAGGTGAGGAGTGGGACAGCCACACTGAGTACTGTCCGTATGTCCCACCCTGGGTTTGGAGCAGAGTCCCCACTCCATGTAGATCGGTAGGGAAGAGACAGCAGCGTCTTTAGTATAAAAGGTAGGGGGAGAATCCCAGAACCGCTTGCCTTACTGAATCCCACATACTGAAAGCTCAGAGGTGACATCACCAATTTGTTTCATGATCACATAACCATGGTGACAGAATAAGTCAAGGGAAAAATAGGGTGGGAGAATGGTTGAAGCAATTTAAGGAATTTATTGGCACAAAGGATTCAGTTATCAAGGTTGCAAATAAGTCATCAACTTCAGGCATGGACGTGCACCAAGTGTTTCTCAAATTTCTGCTTGCTTGGGCAAGCATGCTGCCCTCTCAAGAGTATGACTTGAATCCATAATAGCCGGAGAAAAATTTAAAAGTAATGGAGGAAGTGCTCATATAACTCATTTCTCAGTCGATAGGGGACTGTAGTTTTGATGGAGCGGGAGGCGTGAGGCGGAAGCCTGCTGGGGTGGTGGCAGGGCCAGCGGGTTAGCCCGCCCGGGTCAGAGCGGCCCCGCCCAAGTCTGACCGCGGTGGGGGCGGTGATCCCGGTCCCACCGACGGCCTGTGAGTCCCAGTGCCTCGCTTCTGGGGGGACACAGAGGCTGCTGCGCACTTTCTAATGGCCTGAAGTCTCCTCTCCGCTCCCAAGGGACAAGGCAGTTTATAATTGGATAAACCCAGGTCTGCATCCTGTTCGAGGTACGTAACTGCGCGTGCCGCTCACACCCTCCGGGCCTCAGTTTACTCAGATGTGCCCTGGGCGTTATAATAAGACCTTGTCCGTAGGGCTGTTTGGAGGATTAAGTGAGACAATGTCTATAAAGCACTAGGCATGGAGCCCGGCGTGCATTAAGGGCTCAAATAACAACAACACAAACAGAAAGGATATTTGAGTTTTTAATAAATCATCAGACACAGAAAGACATTTGCAAGGGCTCAGTGCCATCCCCGTGTGCCTCCAGATTGTCGTGCTGGGTGAGGACAACGTCTGCTCTGAGTTATGCAGTCGTGGAGGGGACGAAGTGACCCGATGAGTCAGCTTCGCTATTCTGGACTTAAATGCTTGGGCTGCGTTTTCAAGTACAGCCCGTGGCTCAGATGTGTGGGCTTTGGTGTCAGATGTTTATTCTCTGGGCTCCTAGGAGGGCGGAGAGAGACGACGTTGGAGGCTGAGTTGGTAAGATGGCCCTTGATGCCAGCCTCTGACTATGAGGGCGGCCCCGTGTCACTGGAGCCAGGGGGAGGTCCTGGCAGGAGGGATGTCTGGTTGTGATCCCAGCTCTTCGTGCAAGCGTGAGGCACTGGGGAAGTCAGCCAGCTCCATAAACCTTAGTTTCTCTCTGAAAAGGGAAAAATACCCGATCTGCAGAGTTGTAAGGATACAGTGATACAATGTGATGTATGTAAAAACACCTGCTCTACAAAGACGATTGTTAACTGTCTAAGTAAACAAAGTACAGTCATGACCGAGTGCGAAACGCAAGGCATTAGTGGTAACCAGTGTTGTTTTGTGACAAAATGATCCTGTGAGACCAAGTTAGTTTCCTTCTTGGAAAGAATGGCGACACAGTCGGCAGAAGGTTGGATTGGAGGCTTGGCAAATGAATGCAGTTCATTCTGGGAGATAGTTGATGATTTGGACCAAATCCCAGCCCCTGTGACATGCTCATCAGTCCCCTGGGAAGATCTGGGGGGCAGGTCTTGGGGGGCAGGCGGGGTGCCGTGCACGAGGAGTGGGCTTCCTTCCCCTGGGGAGGACGGGTAAGGAGCTGCCCCGTGGGACAGGTCCCTGTGTGTTAGGGATGGCGATGCGGGTGTTGGGGAGGCTGAGCTCCAAGGGCGGTTTGGGGGTGGCCAGGACTCAGGCTGATCTCCGCAGCAGGAGGCTGTGTGCTGGGACACATGCCTGGGGGGGGGGGCAGCTATGGAGCCTGGGAACCACAGAGCGGCAGAGCCCCCGGACGTGCGGGCTTGGATCGAGTGGAGGCGGAAGGTCCAGGCCCAGGAGGAAGGGTCTCGGAGTGGCTGGTGCCCCTTCTGTCCTGATGCCAGCTGCTTGCACATCAGAACCCTTGTCTGGGAGAGGAACCGAGGAGGTGATGGCTGCAGCACCCGAATGGCATGGAGGGATGTCTTCCCCATCGCACAGCCTCCATCCCCCAGGGAACTCAAGTCACAGTGCAGAGAAGAAACATGAGTGGGTCTTTAAAGACACGGCGGTGTGAGTCCTTGTCACCGCAGCTGCGTCGCCAGACGCACACGGAGAATAAACCCTCCCGAATGTCCAGAGGTGATGGTGTCTGTTGCCATCTTGAAAAGCCAGCCTGGTTAGAGGGGCGGGGCCGGGGCTGGGTACCAGGCACCGCTCGAGAAGGTGAGTGTTTGATGGTGTTGGGTCCTTTCTCTCCCCTGAAGACGTGTGCGCCCGCGGGGGACATTCCCAAGCACGTTCCCCTAGGAAACGAAAGCTTATGGTCGCACCTGGTGTTTGCTGCTCGGATGTAAATGGTTCTCAACTGGGACCAATTTGGTCCTCCTGGAAGACATTTGGCAATGTCTGGGAACATTCTTGCTGTCACATTTTGGGGGGGGGCATGCTACTGGCTTCTTGTGAGCAGAGGTCGAGGATGTCGCACAGGAGAGCCCCACAACCAAGAAGTCCCCAGTCCCAAAAGTCAGCAGCGCTGAGGCTGGCAGACGCTGGTGCGAGGCAGGACGAAGGTCTGTCGTCGGTGGATGTGGCTCGCTCCTCACACATCCCTCAGTGAAGGCAGAATGGGGAAGGGTCACGCCTAGCCTGGAACCCATCGTTGGTGGCCACATAGAGGAAGTGGGGAGCCGGCGAAACGTTTGGGGGTGGGGATGAGCCCAGAAGGAGCCTCAGGCTCACCTCCCAAGGTAGACGAAGAAGAAGGGCAGAGTTTTTCATTTCAAGTCAACTCTTATTTAAAAACCGATTTCCTTAAGCACATAATTATATGTTTATTTCCCGGAGGAACTCTTGAGGCAGCGGAGATCTGCTTAAATTATGGGGACGGAGGCTGCACACAGGGCTCTAATGGGGTTAGAAAAATGTTCTGTCTCCTTTGAAGGAGCCTTGGGAGGAAGGGAAGGGCAGGTCCCTCTCCTGCAGCGCACGAGATGAGATGCGGGGCGCATGGAGCGCGGGCGGGCAGCGAGGGTGACGACTGGTGGTCCCACCTGGTGGGGCACGACCAGAGCTGAGGGGACCCCCGGGGCACAGCTTCAAGCCTCCCGCCTCTGGTTTCCATCCTGGTAGGCAGAGGGAAGGGACCCAGGAAGTGGGCCCTCCGCAGGCTTACTGCCTTCGCCTGAACACACACACACTCACACACGCTCCCCTTTGGAAGGGGCTCTGGTTTGCACCAGCAAGCAGCCTGGGGTGCTTCTGGGGAGCAGCAGGTGAGGGGGTTCAGTGCCTCCTATCTCTGCGCTGCTTCCCACATCTCTGCGGCAGCCTGTGTGCCCGGAATTGGGCGCTTCCTACACCCCCACCTGGCTGGGCAGGGTGGGGACTGAGGAAATGGCGAACTGAGTCCTCAGCTCAGAGGAAAGGGGGAGGCGTCTTTCGGCCGGTCTCCCCCTCCCAGAGACATATGGCGAGACTCTGGCTGATGATACCGTGTGACTGCTAGATGGGGGCTGAGTTGGGGGGCGGGGCGCGGCTGTATGAGAAGCAGGTGCCTTAGACTGGCCTCTGGCCTAGGTGACACAGGATGGAAGCCTCAGGGGGACCCTGGCCTCCTCGCTCCGTCTCCACTGCATCTGGGATGTGCACCTGTCACGGTGCCGCTGTTGGAGTGGGACCCTGTGTGCGCCACCTCCTCCAGGAAGCGGTGAGTTGTCGCGCCGGGCGGGGAAGCCTCGGCCCCCGGTACACACAGGCAGGCACTGGGGCCGCGGTCTATGATGGCCTTCTACCTCATCCGGCCTGGCCTGCCACGGGACAGACCGAAGTCACAGCAGAGTCCGTCCGGCTGGCCCATCCCATCCACCCTGCCTCTCAAAGCCTGAAGCGTGGTGCTGGGGCCGCCAGGGTGGGACCCAGCTGGGGACTGAAGGTAACAGCTGAACCGCGGCCAAGAGTTGTGGCCCGCGACATCTTCATTTACCCACTAGACACCCTCTGCGCACAAGCCCCGGGCTGGCTTAGGTCCAGCCTCGCTCGGCCGGGCAGCATAGGGGGCCGCTGCTCAGAGGGGGCAGAGCAGCCCACGGCTGGGGACGGGTGCTCAGCCCTCGGGAGCTGGAGAGGGCGGCTATCTGCGGGCACCAGGCTCTCTCTGTCCCGAGAGGGCTAACAGGATGACACACTAGGGGGCAGAGGGGCCTTGCCTGGGGGGCTGTAACCCCAGGGGCTCTCCTGGCCTGTGAGCACCAGATACCTGGGGCTGCCGGGGACTCGTGCCCTTCCTGGTGACCAGCTCCCCCCGAGACACGTCAAAGGTCATCGAGAACACAAGAGTCCCAGCATCTTTAAGAGGCAAGAGCCTGGCCCACCCTTCCACTTTCTAGAAGCGTGACCTTGGGCCTGAGCCTTAGCTCCCTCCCCCAAAGGACAGGGATGGCCTTGCTGGCACTCCCAGGTCTCAGGGCTCGGGTGAGGCTCAGGAAACTGCAGGTGCTGTGCACTGTGGGCCGGTTCTTAGAAGTTATTTATTCAGGGAAGCAGCGGAGGGACCCCCTCCCCCTGTCCCCAGCGCGGCTGCCCCTGTCTCTTCTGTCAGGACCTGCTGCAGGGAACGGCGGCTCAGTCTCCCAGTCTCCCAAGCCGGCAGGAGGGGGAGGGCTTAGCGCTTCAAGTGTATGTCCGTGTCTCTGACCCTGAACACGAGGGTCGGGGCCCAGGGTGCAGACGGGAGCCGAGGCCCTTTATTTAGTCCGCTGGTAGAACTGGAAGACGGCTTTCTCCTGCTCGTAGGTCTCGATGGAGCCAGGTCGAAGGCGCCGGACTTCAGCGATGGCGTCTCCTGCAGCCAGACCCCGCTCCTTCACCAGGTAGCAGGCCAGCATGGTGCCAGTGCGGCCGAAGCCCAGGGCGCAGTGCACCCCCACGGCCTGGGAAGAGGGAGCTCGGTGGGGTGGAGCCCGACAACCTCCCAGCGCCTCCTGTCCCTCCCGCGGGCCCCTGTCCCCTTCCTCCTACCCCTGCTTCCCCTGGGGGCAGGCCCAGGACTTGGCAGGGGTCTCAGGCTCTCAGGGGCCAGAAGGGACATCGCCGTCTGGGAGTGCTGTCCTGTGCCTGGCGGCTAGAAGGCCGCAAATCACCTCCCTCGGAGTCGGTTCAAGGGCTGGGCTCCCGGCCTGCCTGCCCCCAGCCCTGTGCCGGCGCCTCCCAAGGCAGGAGCCTCTGGCCACCGGCGGCTGCGGAGCGCCGGAGACGCTGCCAGCCCAGACCGAGATACAACCTAAACTACAACCAGGTCTGCAGACCTGGTACAAAAAAGAACTCGAATAGGTCATTTAGCACTTCTACTGATTATAGGTTGAAATGATACTACTTTGGACTTACTCGGGGAAGCTCTATTGTCAAAGGAGTTTCCCCTGATTCTTTTTCTTTTCGAAATGTGGCTCCAGTCTATTTGGACGGCGCGAGGCTCCGGACAGTGCTCAGCAGCCTCCGCCCCTCGACTCCCAAGGCTCGCTGCTTCCCTGCGGCCTCGCCCACTGCCGGGTCCCGGCTTCACGTCCCGTCCCGCGGACCCCGCTCCCTCCCGGCCCGCCTGTCCCCGCCCCGTCCCCGCGGGCCCCGCCCCCTCCCGGCCCGCCAGTCCCCGCCCCGTCCCGCGGGCCCCGCCCCCTCCCGGCCCGCCTGTCCCCGCCCCGTCCCCCGTTCTTTCCCCGCCCCGCCCGCTGACCTCCCCGCGCGCGCTGGCCTCGTCCACGATCCGCACGAAGCGGTCGATCTGCTCGGGGGCCGGCGGGCAGAAGTCCGGGATGCGCAGCCGGTGCAGCGTGAGGCCGGGGCAGCTGTCGCCGTGCGGGGGCCCGCGCTCCGTCAGGGACACCAGGTGCCGCACGCCCTGCTCCAGCAGGAACTGGTAGTGCGCGGGGAGCCGCGGCAGCGCCAGCCCCGCCAGCCGGCCCGGGAGCACCCACGAGAAGTTGGGGGGCTGCAGGCCCATGGCTGCCGCAGGACACGCCAGCGCGCCGGCCCCTCGCGTCCCACGCGCCCTGGCCCGGCGCCCCCTCCGCGCGCCCGCGCCCTGGGACCACGTGGGCTCGGCGCCCCCGTCCGGCGACGCCCCGCTCCGCCACGGGGATTGGCTGAGCCGCCTCGGGGCGGGGCCGGAGCTCCGGCCCCCGGGGATCGGAGTGACTGGACGGGTGCAGCGATCCGGTCCGGAGCAGCTCACTCTTTGATTGGTTGGATTTCAGTACTGGGCGGGATTACCGCAGCGGTGCGCACGGGGATTGGTGGAGCTCCCCAAACTGCCGGGAAGCAAATCCACGGGGAAGGATGAATTGCCTAGTGCGGAGGAGGCAACCCGGGGTTGGGCTCTGCTGCTCCCTGGCGGCCGGTGGCAGTTATTACACCAGTGTCCACTGCTCCTGCTGTCCTTTTGGGGTTTGACTTTCTTCACGGTGAGCGCCCAAGGGTTCCTCCTCGGGGCGAGGAACCGCCTCTACAGTAACTGAGTGGTCCTTATCAGTGACTTGGTGAACCTGTCCAGTAAGGGCGATCGCCGCTGTGCAGAGGACTAGTCTCATTCCCATTGCTGGGATTATTCAGAGATACTGGGCTGCATCCGCTGCCCTGAAGTCTTCCGCGGGGCAGTAATTACCGTCCAGTGATAATAACAACCCACGACGTAAGAATGAACGTTTATTGAGCAGTCGCGATGTGCTATTCTTAGCGCTTTACCTGTGCTAACTCACTTAACCGCCACAATAATCTTCCGAGGCAGGTAATCTAATTAATCCTACTTTGCAGATGAGGAAACTGAGGCTCCAGAGACGTCCGGGAACTTGAGCGGGGCGACTAATGGTCTGGGGATTTGAAACCAGACAGCCTGGCTCCGGAATCTTTAACGCCCAGCATTGCTTCCTAAAGTTGAACGGAAGGAAAGGCTGCTGCCTTTTCACATGGCCATCCTCACACTCCCAAATATCATCTGTGTTAAACGACTGCACGATTTCTTAATTTCTCTTCACATTTTATGACTTCCAGGCTCTCTGAGTCACCCTCTGGTGGGGGGAGTTCCTCGGTGCTGTTTGTAGAAGGTAGAGACCTAGTTCTGAACACAGCGTCTTGGCTGGGATCTGACCCGTCTGGATCCTCACTGGAACAACGTGCTTCTAGGGATGCAGACTAGTTATAATTAGGAAAATAGTTAACCCTGTTGAATTTGCTTATGTAGCAGGGCCTGGGCCAAGAGCTTTCTGGAAGAACCACACGTGGATGGTATTTTTGTATCTTTTTTGTGCTCATGGGAGGCTTAGACAAGCTGGTTAACTTGGCCAAGGACAGGGGGCTAGTTTGTGGCTGGGTTGGTGAGCCAAGGCCTCTCTGAGCCCAAGACCAGGGCACTTAGCCGTAAAGATATTCCTCTTCCTCTGTCCCTACTTGCCCCTGAAACACTTTTGACCATTTAAAGATCTGGTTCCAATAAAATGGAAAGGAATTTTTCTTCCCCCAAGTTCAGAGGCTCCTCTGACCCTGTGAAAATCCACTTACCAATTGCCCAGACAAGGCTGAAGCGTTGCCTCCACCTACCCTTGCCTGGTGCCCCTAGCGGCATGATCCCCCTCTCCTCCCCTTCCCCGCAATCTGAGCCTTGAGGAGTCCCTTCCTGTTGGCACTCCCAGTTCCCACCAACTCCTGATCAATCTTTCTGCCCATCCACATCCATTCTTCCCTCTCCTTGCCTGCTGTGGCTCCCCGGGTCTCTGGCTGCACTGACTCTGGAGACAAGACCCTGGCATGTGCTCCTTTCAAGTTGAATCTTTCTTGGCCCCTTTATCTTGCTCTCCTTTCTTTGCTGCCTTTACTCATTGGAGAAAAACTTCCCACATCACTCCCCACACCCTGTGTGGCTGCCTTTCCTCCTTGAGATCTACCTCAAAGCCTATCTTCTTCAGAGGGAAGACATTTCTGGGGGGGAGGGTGGGACAGAAATTCTCTTCTCCCCTGAGCCCCTAACTGTGACTTTCCACTTGTGCCGGTTCCTGCAGGGGAAGAAGTGCATCTTTCCACCTGCCTGGACCTCCTTAGAGAAAGTTTAGTTGGCTTGAGCTATAGGAATTTCCTCTGCCTTTGGCTCAGGTCGTGATCCCGGGGTCCTGGAATCGAGTCCTGCATCAGGCTCCCTGCTCAGCGGGGACTTGCTTCTCCCTCTCCCTCTGCTGCTCCCTCTGCTTGTGCTCTCTCTCTTTCTGTCAAATAAATAAATAAAATCTTAAAAAAAGAAAAAAGGAATTTCCTCCCACTCTATAGCTGTGCCCCTTCCTTCCAACAGAGCCTGGGTGAAAAGGGCCCAGCGTCTTTGCCTTGGGCTGTGTCTCATGGTCAGGGGTGTTATTAATTTTTTGTCTTGGGTTTGGGAGTCTTGAGCTGGAAAGAAAACCCCTCTGTGATGGCTTTTTTGGCTCAGACCTCTGTGACTTAACCGTGTCGGTGCCCTGCACGCTGCTGCCAACTCAACATAGATCTTCCTTTCCTTTCTCCTCTGTAAAGTGTTACCTGACCCTCAGGAAGATTTAGCCTTTTTCTGTGCTCACTTCTCACCTTGTAGAAATATGTACTCCCAGGAAGCAGTTACTTTATTGTATTAGGGTTACCTTTTTGTGTAGGAGCCAAGGCTGTGTCATCATTCCATCTTTGAATTCCACAAATCTAATACATGGTGCTCAAAAATGTTAAAAGAACAAATGGATGGAAAAAAAAGGAATGCAGAGGGGAGACTCTGCATGCACATTTCTGGGGGTGTATGTGAGTCTCTGGGAGGACAGGACGATGCACGATGGCTCGCTTTTCTTCCACGCACGAGATTGCGGGCTATGCTGGGTGCCGTGTAGAACCTTCTCAAGGTGTGCATTTTACCTGTCTGTGCTTTTAAGGAAAGAATGACTGTGTCAGTATGATCCTGGCTACGTCCGATGGCTATTTTTGTAAAAAGGGATAAATAAGCTTTGCACTTTGTTGAGCTCCTCTTCTGTCGTATGGGTGTGTGTGATTGCGGGTGTATGTGAATGCGCGTGTGTGAGTGTGGAAGGGGACACACACATTCCTAAAGAACAATCTGTTGACACTGATGGTGAGCTGAGAAATAAGCTTAATCTCCTTGACTTGAGGGAATTTACAACATACTTGAGAGGATTTAGACTCCAGTGTAATTGTTCTCATAACATATAATAAAGCACTGAATTACTCATCAAAGACAATCAGATAATATGTATTAAAAAGTTAATTGTGCAGTAAAAATAACACGTGCTAAAGAAGTTGGTGGGGGAAAGATAAGAACCACCAGAAAAGTCCTATGAAGACAGGAGTCTTCCCGTCTTCTGGCTCTTCTCTCCATCGGAAACGGTAGAAGTGAGTTTCTTTGACGAGCTCAACAGAACCAATTTGGGGCATCCTTGCAACCCCTTCCCCAGTCCATAAAAATGTTTTGACCTACTTCTGTTTCACGTTGAGGTCCCAGTTCCCAGACTGGCTTGATGTCAGTGGCAGTTAGAGGAGAAGTCAGAGTCAGAGAATTCCTTGCTCCAAGCTGGCCTCTGTGTCCTATCAAGACCAAGGATTGCTTGGGGTTGGGTTCCTGGGGCCCTTGGACTGGAGTCAGAATTCTCAGTGTCTTAAGTATGCTGATCTTACTTTTTGTAAACACATTTCACACCTGGAACCCGATGATTTGGAAATTGGATATAGAAAGGTGAGTAGTGTGAGACCAACCTCCAAAATGGCCCCAGTGAACCACCTCTTGCCTTGTCTGGTCTTTTCCCACACTGATAGAAGTGTAGCCGGCAAGATACAGTAGAAATGATGGCGTGTGACTTCTTAAGTCATAAAAGATCTTGTGGTCTTTGCCTTGGAGAAGCCTGTTGCCATGTTGTGAGGACACTCAAGGAGCCTCGTGGAGAGATCTATGTGGTGAGGAACTGAGCCTTCATACCAATGTCCCATGAGGGAGCTAGCTGTTTTGGAAGTGGTCTTCCAGCACCATCAAGACTTTAGATGGCCGGCATCTTGACAGTAACCTCGTGGATTCCCTGAGCCAGAACCACTCAGCTAAGCTACTCTTGAATTCCTAACCCACAGAAACTACGAGATAATAATTATTTATTATTTGAAGCCATCAAATTTTGGAGTAATTTTTAATGCAGCTACAGGTAACTCACACGAGGGGAATATTCAGATAGAAGAAAGGAGGAGAAATAATTTCTAATCAACTCAAGAAGTGAAATCAAATTAGCTTTGTTTTTGTAAGAGAAAGTTATACCATAAACAGCTGTGGTCTGAGTGCACGTGTGTTTGTTACCTCTGGTAGGTCAGTGCGAAGCTCCCACATTTGGAGAGTCGTGCTGTATAGAAGATCGGGGCAGACAGCTTGACTGTGGGTTGTATGTGTGTGTGTGTGTGTGTGTGTGTGTGTGTGTGTGTGTGTGTGTGGTGTTGGAGCTATGGGGGTTTATGTGCTATTCATATAGTGAGGGATGATATACACGTGATTTAATGACTGTCATGGCACAGGAAGTAGGCAATAGAATGGACCCTTCACCAATCAGCTGCATTGCTGTAGGCGAAGAGTGAAGCCGTCCTACCATCCCTCAGATGCCTGTCAGCGTTGAGTGTGGAGGCTTCCACATGATCTGGGTGTGGCCAGATTGCCTTGGACATTTTAATCTAGGTCTTTCCACAAGATGGCACTGATAGCTTTTCCTTGTTTCTCTTGGTCGTCTTGTTGAAAAATCTGTGATTCGTACCCTGCTACAGAACATTCCATGACTGAAATCTCACAAAAACCAGTTGATGTCTTGTATTGCCGACAATTTTATCACCTTCGTGGCACCTAATTTTTTTCCTGTAGACCATTCCAGGAGCCCACAGAGACTCCATGTTGAGATGCTGGGGCGGAGGGGGGGCGGTGCCTTAGAGCAGAAGCTGTGGTTAGAGCTGGAGATGGGGAAGGACATGTGGACGGGCTTTGGTTTCTGCAAAGCTATCAACTCTGGGCAGGGGAGAGCGAGTCGGAGAAGAGGGAGCCCTCAGGTAGCTAAGAGCCACCTGTGTGATAGAAACCCTTTTGGTGAGCTCTCTCTCGAACGCTGTTCATGCGGCTACAGCCTTGGCTTTGCCTGGAATCCAAAAGGAAGACATTACCGAACATCTCGACATTGCAGTTTTCATGGAATAGTTGTCAAAATTGGAAGGAACCTCAGAGATCTCCTGGCTTCACCTCTCTGTTTCTAGGTGAGGAAATCAACAGTCACTCAGAGGGTCCAGCCTGGGACCTAATTCGTTGTAGCAAAAGTCACTGGGTCACTACACTGTGTCGCTAGACCAAGTTACTTAAAAGTGCTGGGTCTCTGTTTTCTCGCCTACAAAATATAGATGTCTACAAAATAGATCGTTAAGGATCACAGAGAGGGCCGAAGATGCTAGAAGTGTGAAGTACCTGGCGGAATGCTGGAGCATCATTGGTCCTCACAACACGGGGCTGCTCCTTCCACCACCGTCACAGGATGATTTGGAGCCTGATGAGAATAAATGAAGGAGTTACACTTACGTTGAACTATCTCCAGTGTGAGATGAACACTCATAGGTCGCTGTGGTTGGTGGAAATCTAAGATGGCTCCGAAGGTCCACACCCTTTGGTGCGAGGATATGGCTCTCAGGATTATGTTATGTTTCTCAGCCCAAGGGGGCCACATGGGGAGGTGGCCTCCAGGAGCTGACAGCGGTCCCCAGGTGACAGCTACCAGGGAAGCCGGGACTGCGGTCCTACAACCGCAAGGAAGTGAATTCTGTGTCTGAACGAGCTTGGAAAAGGACCTGGAGCCTCTGATGAGAGTGGTAGCCTGTCTGGGGTCTTAATTTCAGCCTGATGAGACCCTGAGCAGAGGATCTCGCTAAACTATAGTCGGACTTCTGACCTACAGAACTGTGAGATAATAGATGGGTATTTCTTTACTAGGTTTGTGGCGATTTGTTATGTAGCAATAGGCAAGGAAGGCAGACGCCCTCTTTTCTTTCTTTTCTTCTCCTTAATATGCTGGTCGCCATACAAGATCTTTGAGGTCTCTGAATTGCCATCTTACTTCTTGTGTCTTTCCCCCTCGTTTTAAGTCTTCCAGTGCCCCAGCTATAGACCGCACAGGTCCGTTTTCCGGTGCAGAGGCAGCAAGTACGGTGAATCGGGAGCTCAGGATTGGTCAACATCTTCTTCCCTCTGGTCGCCTGGCCAACCGCCTGGCTGTTCTGAGTGTTTTTAGACCCGTCCTTCTCAATATTATAACCCCCAGTTGAGCAGCCTCGGCATCAACCGCGAGCTTTGAGAAACGCAGGCTCTCGGCCCTGCCCCAGACCTGGGGGACCCCCAGGTGGTTCATTGGCACACTTGACAAGCCCTGGTGTGAGACCCCATTGTCCTGCAGCTCTGCTCCCTCTCCTGCTTGACAGCACTCGGCAGCACCTACCATGTGACCACAGGAGGCCGTGTCTCGACGCCTCCTCTCTGGAGCCTGGGCGCTATGGCCGAGCAGGGTCGTGGGTAGAGGAGCTGCCCAGCGCAGGCAGACGACTAACTGGCCTGGGTCGGAGCCCGAGATCACTTAGCAACATCTAACAGTCCCTGCTTGAAATAGTTTATGGCTTGATCTACACGTTAGGAAGATGTCCAAGAAAAATACGCTTAGATGTACATTGTGACTTTCCTGTTTTGTTTTGAGGAAGGGCTTGGTTCTCAGATTTCCTTTCTGGAGGAATTCTTGAAACATCATTTTCCACTCTCTCCACCTATGAAGCATGTTCCGGGCATGCCAGAAATTGCCTGATGTCTCATCCTCCAATTTCAGTGCCCCCAGCCTCCCTGCAGCTTGGGGGAAAGGGGGAGGAGCCACGGACCACCTCCTGTCCCATTCCCCAGCCCCCAGAAGACCCCATCTCTGCGGCATCTTCTTAGGACCTGTCACCTCCGTGGGGGTCTGGACTGGCCTCTCCCATCCCAGCCTCTACACATTTCCCCTCTGAGCGCTGCGGCCACTTTCACAGAACTCAGATACTATGTCAGGTCCCCAGTAACTCCTTACTGCCTTCACAACAAAACGTCTCAACATTTGTAGACTGGCGCAGAAAGCTCTCTGGGATGAGGTCTCTTGCTAAAATACATACACAAACAAGGAAAAATGACTAGCTATTACCTAATTACATTAGTTGGTATTCAAAGAGAAGTCACTCTCACTCCAAGTTTTCCAAGTATAAAGAGAAGCAGTTTAAGGTCATTAGAAGTTCGCATACCTGTGGGATGGGCCACGGTAGCAAAGGTCCCAGATGATCGATCTTAGCTCGTGACATTTAAGTGAGATGCTCTCAAAGACCTTGCCTGGAAGCCACTCTACTATAAAGCTCAAGAACGTCTGGAAGATTCCCACCGATTATCTCAGTCCGCAGCACTAATGTGGGGAGTCCCAAGAGATTCACCGGGATGCTGTGTGGAACTTCTCTATGCATTTGTCCAATTCTGGAAAATATCGGCCTCTTCCCGCTTTCGGAAATGTTGTCCCCAGCATCTCCTCGGTAGTTTTAATAATGAGGGGGAATTGGTGCTGAGTTACAACAGATAGTTCATGTAAAGTTGACCACATTCTGGCGCACCACCTTTCATAGGTGTGTGTGTGTGTGTGTGTGTGTGTGTATAAGTGAGTAATCGACATATAAAACTCTCTCTTTACTGCTCGATCTGTATGTCTATATACATTTCTCCCCTCTGGCTCCTTGAAGGTTTAATGAGCTCGCTTCTCTACTTTTTAGAGCAAGGATTCCCAGCACTGGTTTGATGACACCCTGGAGTGTCTTCATTTATCTCAGGGGGTGCCTTGAAATTCACAAAACAAGATTAATTTAAATTCATTTTCATTTAAAAAAGTAAACAGACATTATATAGTAATTACAGGTACAAGTGTGTGTGTTGAAATCAAACTAATAAATGCTTGCCTTAGAGAGAAATCAGGGGGATGGGGGTGGGGTTGGAAGGGACCATAAAGGGGGTTTAGTTTGAATCTTTTAAAAACATCCCCCCTAATTACTTCCAGGTTGGTGTTTCCCCGAATTAATCATGTTCCTCCAATTGGGCGTCAGGGCTGCGGGGGCCCCAAGCTGCGTGTGGAGGTCTACCTCCTGTGCTTGCTCGGGGGCCTGGCATCCAGTAGGTCCTCAGGAAACAAGTCGGGATTGACTAGTTGGGGGGGGGGCACTGTGATGGCAGCGGAGGAGGGTGGATGGCACGAGGGTCCCAGCTCTGGGCAGCAGCTCCTTCCGAGTTCCAGGAGAATGTAGAGGCCCCTACAGTCCAAGAGAACAGGACTCAGCCTGAGGTTCACTGCCTAATGGGACCGGCCAGAACTTCTGGAATTGCCTTTCCATTAACCGCTTGTGTGGATCATCGGAAGGTTAGGTCCGCTAATATCATATGTGTGTAAATGTCAGTGACTTGCTGCTGAAGGTACAGTCCCACCGTCGTAGATGCAGCAAGGAATTTCGAGCTCTTCACGAGACTAATATCTTTGAAGGAGCAGAGCTGGTGGTGAGTTCAAATCCTATCTCTGCCCTTTAAAGCTAACTAAACAAATTGCTTTACCCCTCAGTGCCCTCCTCTATCGAGTGGAGATAATCATAGCACCTACCTCCCAGGACTGTGAGGATTAAATGCGTTAATCCATGCAAAGTGCTTTGAACAATGCTTGGCACAGCGAGAGATCGATAAATGCTGGCTCTTGTTATCATCATCGTCACAGGAGGCTCCAGGTACTTATCAGGACTAATTGGTAGTAGGCATTTCAGTGAGAGAGCAACAGTGATGTCCATGCCCCCTACTGTCGGCATGGAGTGTGTTAGTGACCCCATCTGGTCCCAAAGAATAGGTTCGGGAACTGTTCCTGTTGCCCCCTCCAGATGGGCGTGGGAACATTGGCTGCGCGAAGGCTGGAAATTTAGGCAGAGAGCTAATTGTATAACAAGGAAGCAAACAGAGCAAAAGCCTACCGCCTTTGAGTCCAGCTCTCAGCGAGTTCCCTTGTTCCCCTTGGAAGGGCTGTTCTGCTTCGTGGGGGAAAAAGAGGGCAAGCATATCTGGACCCTTAGAATCACAATTGGTAGCAAGGAAAGAGGTGTCTTCTAGCACAGAGTTTTATGGCCTATCAGTCCTTGAAGGCAAGACATCATTAATCAAGACACAGTTTCAAAATGTGTTCATCATTATCCACTACTGTTGATGAAAAACCCCAGCCTCTTCTGGGGAAAATGATTGATGGAAAGAGAGTCTTTGAGGCCATTAGACCACGTTCATGATTCTCTTCATTTTAGTGAAAAACTAAGTATACCTTTTCCTCAGATGAGAAAGACAAATCAAGTCTCGTGTCTGATCTTAGCAAAATTCAAATACTCGCTTTGAAATGCCAGTAATTCTACTCGATTCCTTTTCTCTTGTGCAAATACTGAGGGATAGACATTACGTGATTCTTCAGATGTTCAAACAGTTATTTGGGATTGGGAGTTCCTCAAATTCATACAGAATTTATTTCTAGAATTGCCTCTGACCATAACAGAAACAAAGTAAATGTATTAGAGCTATTTATTGGAAATTCCTGATACCCTAAAGACCTTCAACCAGAGAACATACTTGATTCACAAGAATGTTGGAAAGATGGCGGGGGGGAAAAGTTTTTGTAATGGTTACTTCTGTTTTATAGTATTTTTGGATCTCCAGGCATATTTTATTAAACTATTCCTTCCCATCTTTTTTTTTTTTTTCCTGATCTTGCTGATTTTCAGACTGGTGTCTTGGTATAACTCTTTGGTTTCCTTTTGTTGGTTTTGTTTTTGGATTTCCTTTTGTTGAACAAACTTTAATGCATTAAAGATTGTATTCAGTATTTTACATGCATTTTTCTATTTAATCCTGACACCTACCCTACATTGAAGATATTACTTTCTCTACTTTATAGATGAGTTTGATTTGGAGAGATGGGAAAGCAGGTCTGCCTGACTTTGAGGGTTTTGTTCATTCCCTGTACCACGGTGGTGGAGGGTAGGGCAACTGCAATCCTTTTATTTTTTTTTCGCTCTCTTTTTTAAGTCTTTTATTTTAATTCCGGGATAGTTAACATACAATGTTATATTGGTTTCAGGTGCACTGCCTTTATTTTTTTATTTTATTATTTTTTATTTTTATTTTATTTTTTTATGGTGATTCTTTTTTTTTCTCCCCAAATATGTTTATTTTAATTTTTCAGTGTTACAAGATTGATTGTTCATGCACCACACCCAGTGCTCCATGCAATACGTGCCCTTCTCAATACCCACCACCAGGCTCGCCCACCCCCTCACCCTCCCCTCCAAAACCCTCAGTTTATTGCTCAGAGTCCACAGTTTCTCCTGGTTCATCACCCCCTCCGATTTCCCCCCATTCACCCTTCTCTTCCTTCTCACAATGCCCTCCATGATTTTCTTTATACTCCACAC
>CM052814.1:5297290-5307460 GCA_028533885.1 Nasua narica | reverse complement strand
TTTTTTTTTTTTAAAGGACAGTATTGTTCTGTCAAATCATAGAACCATTATTTTAGTAGACTCTTTCCTTAAATGTTGTGTTGGTTTTGTCTTTCACAAATTATAGTTCTGGATTTTTTTCTGAGTGATATTTTCTGTGAGGAACAGATTGAACTTAGGTATGCAATTTCATCATTAACCATGTTACAATATATTATGTGTTGGAAAAAATTGACGGGAGAAACTTTAGGATTTCTTATAAATGAATCGATCTTGCTTCGGTCTTTGTACATAAAGCTAGTAACAGACTAGTGTATCAGGGCTTGTCAGGAAATAGCCCACACAAACTGAAAAACTGAGGAGAGATTAATGAGGAGAGGTTAATCCCAACGGTTGGGATAGGACCTTGGGAGCCACTGCAGCTCCCAGGGCCGAAGGATGCTGGCATTGGAGAGTGAAACTCTATGGAGACAAGAGCTCTAGCCTTCGCTTGAGGCAGCCAACCTATGGTGGCCTGGCAGGGAGGGAGCTGGAGGCACAGAGAGCCTAGCCTTTCTATCTTCCCATCCTCTAATCTCCTGCTAATGCCATCCATTGGTTAAGTTTCAGAAGCAAAGGGGCAAAGGAACCTACTTATGTGGCCCATAGGGCCAGTCTCCTGGGGCACAGAGCAGGGGGCAGGGGTGTGCACAAGGGGATGGGGAAGCCAAATAGAAGACATTCAGCACAGCTGGGATGTAGGATCCAGTAACTAATGCTTCCATTCAACTTGAGCTTTAGACCACAGAAAGCCTTCATGAGAATGGTCTCCTAACAAATCATATAGTGATTCCAGTCTTTAAAAAATGGGACAGTGCTCTGCTTCCTCCAATGCTTCTTTTTAATTCATTTCTTAATGATTTGCAATAATGTGTGCATGATCTAGCTGTACATCCCCTTATTATGAAAATTATAAAAATAACTATTTTCCATGCTGGTGAAATAATTTTATTGTCACTAACCAGAAATGGCCTCTCTGTCTCACTGGGAAACAGAGTGGCTTGACTTCTACTTTTCTAAATCCCAAATCATCATTTTTGGCAGATAGTATTTTCAATTTAATTGGCTTTAGTTGATGATTATATGTAGCCGGCTGAGTCTTTCAGCTACTAAGGGGTATATTTTGCAACCATTTCTCTCTAGTGGTCTCATGAGAAAATTATGCTATTTAAAAGTAGATATTTCTCGGGTGCATTATTGACATTTGTTTGTTTGTTTGTGGGGCCTAGGAGATTAGTAAAATCTATGCTGGACATGCACTCAGGTACACAGAAAAGCATCCAGGCCCGCTCAGTAAACCCTGGTTGAATGAAGGAGTGAGGGGATTTACTTTGTAGCTTGGATTTTATCTTTCTTTCTTAACCGTTTTTAGGAGACGGTTTTTGGAAGCCGCCACATGGAGGTTGGGGTGACCAGCAATCCGGGTCTTGGGGAGGGGCCTTCGTTTACTTTAAGGGAAGTGAGGCTATCTTTCATCCTGCTGACTTTCAAGCGGTATGGGAGTCTTTATTAACAACACAGGTTCTATGCAGTTCATACTCTTGTCAAATGTTGAAATGTGTGCATTTCTGCTGCCCAGTGCCTACCGGTGCCTTAAGAAGAAGCATGAGCCCGACAGTTAAAGGGTATGCAGTCCTTTCATTACCCCAGATCGGCAGTGGCCGATAGAACTCTCTGCAACGATGGGAATGCTCTGTAAATACGCTGTGCAGTCCGACATCACTAGCCACCTGTGGTTACAGAACATTCCAAATGTGGCTATTAAGGCTGAAGAACAACATTTATGCTTTTTTGTTTTCTCTTAATTAATTTAAAATAGCCATGCATGCCAGAGGCTACCTGCCATATTGGGCAGCAACCCTAGAGATTGTAGATTTTAATCCCTCGATTAAGTCAGACTATCTCTTCTTTGGCTTTCAAAAGAAGAGCATTTATTGGGTTGAGGATTTCTTTTTTTTTTAATTTATTTTATTTATTTTTATTTTTTTTAAAGATTTTATTTATTTATTTGAGAGACAGAGAAAGTGAGAGAGAGCATGAGAGGAGAGAAGGTTAGGGGAAGAAGCAGACTCCCCGTGGAGCTGGGAGCCTGATGTGGGACTCGATCCTGGAACTCAAGGATCATGACCTGAGCCAAAGGCAGTTGCTCAACCAACTGAGCCACCCAGGCCCCCTGGGTTGAGGATTTCTATCGTGCCATTTATGGTGGTTTTAGAACATGTTCTCATAGTCTTGGACAGTCTTCCATTGAACTATGGGGGCTCGTCACCCTGCCCTTGAGTGTGGGTTGGCCCTAGTGACTTGCGTCTCGTACACAGAGTGTGGAGAAGTGATGTCACGTGAGTCTGAAGGCAGCTTGGGAGAGGTGGGAGAGCCTGCCTGGCCCTCTCCCTTCCGTCCCGAGCTTCCACACGAGAGCTCTGGCTGCTCTAACACTCCCATGCGGAGGTCTCGCGGGGAGAGCACCTACCCAGCTGTTCTAGCCCCCAGCTACTTCTTAGGCTCCAGATGATTCCAGATGATTCCAGACCCAGCCACTGTCTGATTGCAGCTCCCTTGAGCCAGAAGTGCTTGGCTGAGCCCAGTCGGTCCCCAGCGAGGTAATCATAAATGATTGCTATCATTTGAAAGCACGGTTTCGGGGTTGTGGCAAAGCATTAGCTCACCAGAACTCGTGCATGAAGGCTGAAGCAGGAAGCTGGTCCGTGAAACTCGCTGGTATATTTATTGTTGGGCAATGTCTACTACATCACCTTCTCTTGGTCTTCATATCAGGAAGAGTTGCCCTTTCTTGGACAACTAATGGACTTTTACATTCATAGCTTTTTGCTTTGGTTGTTGGGAAGCTCAAAGGTGAATTCTTGTCCCACTGTTTTAACTCAATCAGACTATAGAGGATTTATTTCAGTGTGTTTACTTTCCCTTTGGCCTCATCTCATTAGTCTCTTTACTTTTTTTTCTTTTTAAAAACTTCACTGCAGTGTGGACGTTGTCAAGCCGCTTCCAACAACGGATGCAAGTCAGGTTAAGCATTTGCTGGACCGACGTGCCCTCTAAACTCAGCCAGTGGGCTAGTGACGAGGGCTGGGAGGACTCCGGCATCTTCTAACTCCCATGTGGCCGTGGTGGATACGAAGGAAATGAAACCCTGAGAAGCACAGCGACAGCTGAGGGGTCCGTGGAGCTGGTGGCCAACAGAACCTCAGCCCCGGTGAAGCGGGCTTACCCCTCACTCGCCCACATGGTGTCCCCGGCCAGGTCCTGGTTCCTTCCCAAGGGCCAACTCTGGGGATGGGACACTGGTACCTAGAGAGATAAGACCTCATGAGGGATTGACCCTCCAGATCGTGCCTGGTGGGAAATAGCACGCGTGTGTAAAGGTGAAGAAATGTATCATAGACAACGCATGAATTCAGACTAGTGAGGGACCACATGCAAACACTGGATCATGGGAGGCTTCACGAAAGAGTGCCACTGAGCCGGGCCTGGTGGGGGGATGGTAGTGGTTCCTACGTGCAGACACTGGGGGAGGGGACGAGGTGAAGGGCAGGCAGGACTAGCGGCTGTGGGTTTCGAGCTGGGAATTCTAGGCACTGTGGCATTTGGGCCAGAAGGTATTTTGGGCAGCAGAGAGGGTGACACATCTCGAATGATACTATGCGAGTCCTTGCTTACTCTTCTGTTTATGAAACCAGCTGCGTCCAAGGGCCTGTGACCTGAACCCACGGACGGGACGAACTCAGGCAGAGAGACAGATGCTAAGTATGGCTTCCCCAGAGCCGACTGCCCGGAAAATCCAACACATGGGCCTTTGTTCTGAGGTCACTGCTTAAAACCTTTTATCAACAAAGAGCACTCTGGCTTCAGTGTGGAGAGAATGTGGGAGGAGACCCCACAGCCTTGAGCAGCCCTGCAAACCGAGGACATCTCAGGACAGGTCTGGGAGCCCAGCAGTGAGCTCGGCTGCCCTCGGGGGCCTTTGATTTCTCAGAGCTTCCTCGTGACGGTGGGAGCCTGGGGCTCCGTGGGCAGGACGCCCGGCAGAGCTGAACAGTGGGGCTTCATGGGGGCAGCTTCTCGGTTCTTTCCTGTGCTTGACTGATTCGTTACAACCAGTAATAGGTGGTTTTCCGGAAAGTCCACAATTGACTTTTGAAATAGGAAAACCCCAGGTCAGATGGGTAGGATATTGCTAATGGTGTGAAAACCTTTCCGGGCCATAAAAAACAGATCCTTTCCCCTCACCTACAAGTGAAAGTTTAAGCAAACTTCCTTCCTTGGTTGAAAGACAAGAAAACAATGTCTGATGACTACAAAATTGAACACCATTCTGCCAGATTCTTCTGGGCACACAGAACCCCCAAAGGGCAGGAGCCCCACCAGTGTCCGGACTCGGAATCCCACCTCGTGCGGTGCTTTCCACAGAGTGCTTCCAGCGGTGGGTCACTACCCATAATCGCAGCTGCTGTACTCACTTTGCCCCATGCCATCCAGCCGATAAATCATTTCCCTATTCGGTGTCTCATCTAATCCTAATCACAGCTCAATGAGGTAAGAATTACTCTTCTGCTTTTGCAGAGGAGAAAACTGAGGACCGGGTAATTAAAGCAAATTAGGCTAAATCTCAGGGCAGCATCAGTGAGGGGTTTCCTTCTGGTCTTGGGGGTCGCAGCGCATTTGGGCTCTCAAGCAGGGTCTGCAGGGGCGAGGCAGGGCTGGGGACCACGGGCGGAGGGCTGACCGCAGAGGTACACCGGGCCAACATCTGATCACCTAGGGTAGGTTTGTCCGCAGACAGCCTTTCACCAGTCACGAGTTGGGGGCGGAGATCCCCAGATCCAGAAGTGACCAAAGTCACCGTGGAGTTCAAATCCCTCATTTTTCAGATGAGCAAGCAGAGGCCCAGCGGACACAGATGTCTTGCAGAGACTCGCACAGCCAACTGATGAGAAGCTGAGACTCTTCCCCAGCTTTCTGGATCTCAGGCAGGAGTTTCTCCTGCTGCCCCCGAATACGCTCCCTGCCACACGCTCTCCTTGGACGAGGCAGAGATGTGTCTTTGATGGGAGGCGGTTGGGCATCTCTCGGGTAAGCGAGCTCACTCAACAATGATGGGTACTCATCCGGGTGCCAGGTCTGTGCTAGACGCGTCACACACCTGCTTTGTCACCGTCGCAGGGACTCTGCAAGTGCACATCGTTGTCTCTGTGAGGCCATGAGGCCAGGGACGAAGAGGGGCTTGGAGGGAAAATAGGGACGTCGTGCTCTCTCTGCTGCCCCGTGCGGCCTCTGTAATAATTTATCTCTTGCCCTAGAAAACAGAAATGTCTGTCTGTTTGTTTGTTTTTTTTTAATATGGCCAAGTATCATTTTGGGGAAACCATTAAAATTCAAGTTGTCTGTGTTTATTCCTAGAACTCTATTTGATTAAAAGGGAGATAAGGAGACGAATCAGTTATTCCTTTCAGACAGTGTCCTTAGCAGCCTTGTTTTTTTTTTTATTGTGAAGGGAAAACCAACTTTTTAAAAAGCTGTAATTCAAGTCACATGCTTAAGTAATTTTTTTTTTTTTTAGAAGAGAGACTTTTTTTTTAACCCCTATTCATCTAGAGTGCTGGGGGCAGAGCTTTAGAGGCTCTTTGTATTAATTAGTTCTTCCCTTCAAGTACTAATACCTTCAGGAGCGCGAAGCACAGTCATCATTTAAACCTCTGTTAGGCTTTCTCTGGTGCACCTGCTTTCCTCTCAACATCTGTGATATGCCTTCCGAATTAAAAAAAAAAAACAACATTTTTTTTTTTTTTTTTTAACTTGGACAACTTTGAGGAATGGAGAGATGTGAGTGCCGGGCCTCCGAGGAAGAGTGTGGACCACAGAGGGGCAGCCGGGGACTTCTTGGGGCTGGGGAACCAGCAAGGAAGGGAGCCAGAAGGTGGGGATATGGAAGCGACAGAGAGCGAGTTGGGAAAGTGTCAAAGCGAAATTTCTCAATTTCCATTTTTCCCCCCTGACCCCTCATGGCTATTCGCGGCCCAGGGACGTGTGTCCCCCGATCCTGACACGACCTAGGTGGCTGAGTACCGGCGGGCAGCTCTGACTGTCACTGAGCTCTGCACTGAAACGTCACCATGTGTCTGTCGATGTGACGCCACACGCACGTCTCTGTCCTTCGACTCCATCCCTTCTCGCGCGGACCCTCTGCTTCTGCCGGCATCGGCCAGGAGGGTCACATCCTAGATCGCTGCCACAGAACTGGAGGAAGAGCCTTTCCCCCTGAGAGCAGGTGCCTCAGTGTCAAACCCATCGCAATGAGGCCTCCGAATCGGATGCCGATGGGCTCCGGTGCCGATGGGTCTCCTGGTTCCTAATTGCTGCCTCAGTCTTTAACCTCCTGAGAGGCCCCTGATTCCTGACAGTTCATTGGGCTTCAGAGCCCTGTTGGCTTTTCCCTTTCCCAGCCCCGACCTGCAATTCCCACATTTGTTTAATTTTTCTGCCTTGGCTTCCCTCCCTGGCTCGGGCCCCTCATCACCAGCAGTCCTGACCCATTAGGGAGACTCTATGTCATTGAACAGCCAAGTAAACAAGAGGGCCGTGGAAGGCTCCACAACCTCACGTTACCCTCTAATGACTGGCATGATTCTCATGGCCGCTTTGATGATGGAGCTGTTTTAGATGTAATAAGAGTTCAAGGAATGCTCGAACAAAAGAAATATTTTGTTATCAAGGGGCAATAAGTGTTATTCTTGCCAGTTTGAGTTAGCCATGCTTCTATAAATTATAACGTAGTGTTCGAAATTTATATTGAGTTCCTGCAGTGTCCTGAGATTGGGGTCAGCTCACCTCTCCAAAGAAGACCAGACATGCTCCTGCAATGAGGGCTCATGAATGATAATTTTGGTTGCTTCTCCTTCCTTCTAAAAGTGAACAAAAGTCAGTTTCCCCACAGAGCCTAGATTTTTGACATAAATTTACCTGTGTGAAATCCCAGCTTATCTCAATAGGGTAGCATCAAAGGAAGGGGAATTTCCCATCCAAGATAACGAACCCAAATCAAAACAAAATTCGATATCTGATTCCCAGGAAGGCTCTGGCACTTTGTCTCACAGCTTTGTAGAGAATATATAACCATGGGCACAGTAATTTCTTGGGCAAAAGTGACCGGATCAATTTCTTCCTATTTTCCGGGAATACATTGAGGCAGATGCAAAATCACTTAGGGTGGGTCCTTGGGGCACCTGGGGGGCTCACTCGGTTAAGCGGCTGCCTTTGGTTCGGGTCATGATCTTGGAGTCCTGGGATCACCGGGCTCCCTGCCCAGTGGGGAGTTTGCTTCTTTCTGCCCCTCTGCCACTCTCCCAGCTCGTGCCCTCTCTCTCTCTCTCTCCAATAAATAAAAACAATCTCAAAAAACAAGATAGGGTGAATCCTCAAATATTGATTCTTTCAGACCACTGTTCTTAAGAACTCACATCGGACTTATTCCTAAACGTACGAATTATGGCAGAGAAGTCAATGAGTCAATGTCAACTCTTGGAGTTCATGACGCTTTTCACATTATTATTATTATTTTTTAAAGATTTTATTTATTTATTTGAGAGACAGAGAAAGTGAGAGAGAGCATGAGAGGAGAGAAGGTCAGAGGAAGAAGCAGACTCCCCATGGAGCTAGGAGCCTGATGTGGGACCCAATCCCGGAACTCAAGGATCATGACCTGAGCCGAAGGCAGTTCCTCAACCAACTGAGCCACCCAGGCGCCTGGAAAGATTTTTTTAAAGATTTTATTTATTTATTTGACAGAAAGAGAGATCACAAGTAGGCAGAGAGAGAGGGGCAAGCAGTCTCCCTGCTGAGCAGAGAGCCCAATGTGGGGCTCGATCCCAGGACCCTGAGATCATGACCTGAGCTGAAGGCAGAGGTTTTAACCCACTGAGCCACACAGATGCCTCTAGGGACAGTGTTCATGACGCTTTTAAGGGTGCGTCACCACTCACGTTCCTAATCAAATCTCAAAGTTGTTGATCTCCACAATGTCATACTTGACTGTATGTGTCACGGTGTTTGAGCTTCAGGGTCTGGTGGGGCTGGGAATGCAGGCCTTGGGAGGGAGTTGGGATAGTGATTTGCAATCCTGTCACACATCCCTGGGCCTTCCCGTCCTGGGCTTGGCATTGGTGGGATCAACCCCGGAGCGCTATTCCTGGTTTAGGTCGAAATTCTCCTCTGTCTTTTGAAATCCTGAGTAAAGATTTCCTCCCATTGTGTAAATCAAGAAGTCTGACGCAGTATTGTGTTCGGCATTGTGCTGAGTCATCCTGGCGGTAAAACCCGTTCTCGAGGGATGGAGGCGGAGATAAGCAGGGGCAAATCTGAGAGGCTCCATCACTCAGACGACCAAGGCTGTAGAGAGCAGAATGGGAACACCAAGGAAGCAGTCCTGATAAACCAGTGCTGTAATTGGAAGTGTTTCTCAGGGTGGGAAGGAGGACTCGGGAGCCCTCGAGGGTGAGATAAGGCAGGCAATCAACATGTCAAGGTAATTTGCTAGCAGGCTTTGGGTCGAGGTGTATAAACCTGCCCGCAGTGATGTATGAAGCCCGCTAACCTGAGGAAGCCGGGCCACGGAAGGACACGAGCAAAGGGGAAGGTGTTCGGGACTGACGAGAGGGACCGCCGGTCCCGGTCAGCGTGACATCTGCGCGGAGGAAGGCGGACCCTCCTACGAAGCGGGTCTGCAGCCCGCGGGGTGGGCGTGGCCGGCATCCCGGACAGCGGGGCGTTTCTCGGGTCTCCTTAATTACGGACTGATGCTCTCGAAAGCTACACAACGGGTCGAAAGGCTTTCGTGAAAGTTCGTCCGTACTGGCCAAAGGGACGCTAGCTACCTCTCTGAACCCGCACCGACTCCGCATACCCCTCGCCGTCTCACTGAGCCCACCCAGACTGCGTACCCCTCTTCGCTGTGTTACTCTCCCACCTGACGCCGTCTGCTTCCCGCTGTCCTGCGTTCACACCTACGGCGCGCACCCCTCACCTTCTCCATGATTCCATGTCCGCTGCGTGCTGAGCTCAGCTGAGACCCCTAACCCAGCTCACTGACTGTATACCGATTGTGGATTGCTGCGAAAACACTAGCTTTTTGCCCCCCCCCCCAATACCTATTTTTCCATTCTGCCTGGAAGTAAAACCCTAGCTCATTTCCTAGCCTTCCTTGCTCTTACGTTTGGTCACAAACCAAGTCTGGCTAGTGGTATTTAAACAAAAGTCACGGGCACCTGGGTGGCTCAGTCAGCTGAGTGTCTGCCTTCAGCTCAGGTCATGATCCCAGGGTCCTGGGATGGAATCCCACATCGGGCTCGCTGCTCAGCGGGGAATCTGCATCTCTCTCTCCCTTTGCTTGCTGCTCCCCCTGCTTGAGCTCTCTCTCTATCAAATAAATAAATAAAAATCTTAAAAAAAAATAAACAAAAGTCATCGGCTGGGACTTCTGGGAAGGTTCCTTGAAAGGGGACAGAATGCTGGGGCGTTTTGCCCTTAGTCTTTTTATGTTTTCTGCTAGTTTTGAAAACAGAGATACGATCCTTAGATCTCTTCAGTCATCTTGTGACTTTGAGAACCGAAGTCCCCGAAGAAGAATGGTTGGTTCCTAAGTTCGAGGGAACTTGCGGGAACTACACCACCATCCTCTGTGCCTCGTATCTTTTGATTTCTGTTCTGTGACAAAATGAACCCTTTGCTTTGCTTAGGCTGCTGTATTTCAGTCACTGTTTCTACAACCGAACGTGATTTCTCCTGACACAGCCCTCGCCGAGCTTCGGAGCCTGCCCGTGCACCGCTCCCCTGCGCCTCGGCCGGTGCGCGCCCTCAGCCGGTGTGTGCGCCCCGGCCCGTGTGCGCCCCGGCCCGTGTGCGCCTCCGTCAGTGTGCGCTCGGCCGGTGCGCGCCCTCAGCCGGTGTGTGGGCCCCGGCCCGTGTGCGCCTCCGTCAGTGTGCGCTCGGCCCGTGTGCGCCTCCGTCAGTGTGCGCTCGGCCGGTGCGCGCCCTCAGCCGGTGTGTGGGCCCCGGCCCGTGTGCGCCTCCGTCAGTGTGCGCTCGGCCCGTGTGCGCCTCCGTCAGTGTGCGCTCGGCCGGTGCGCGCCCTCAGCCGGTGTG
>CM052814.1:5284073-5297190 GCA_028533885.1 Nasua narica | reverse complement strand
TGCATCAGTGAAACAACTGCCTTTTTTGTTTTTAATGCCAAGATGAGTCCGTGCATTTCCCCTTCGGCTCATCCCGTTGCATAAAGCGGAATGGATCAGGCTCTCTGAGGTTCACAAATCACATTCTATAAATGTTAATGGAGCAAGCGAAACCCGTACAACACAGTTTACATAGAAACCAGCGGTTAGGGGGACAGAGAGACGTGGGATCGATGATTCTTCCTTCTCTGGGTAAGCACCGAGTCTTGTCATGCCAGTACTTCTGCCTCACGGAGGGTGGTGTGGGATTAGGTTAGCAGCGGTGAACGTTATGAGTTCCTAGTGTAAAGCTGAGTCACACACTCCACTTCCCGAAGGGCTAGATTTGAAAAAAAAATACACATTAATTTCTTTACCTCGTCTTGCACCTTTCCCCCTAAAAAATCCAGGAGAAATAAAACTCGAGATAGCGAGATGACAGCTGGAAGGCAGGCGGGGGGCAGATGGGCTGCCCAACAAGGGGACGATGATGCGCTGGACCGTGGGGGTGGAGGGCGCAGGGGCTGCCTCCACCCACCTGCTGGCAGAGCCCTTGGGCCATCGTTGTGGAGAAACTAGGTCCAGTCCCTCCTGTGTCTTTAGGGGAAAGCCCTGTCCCCAGCTGTCAGCATGGCCGGCGGGGGGGACAGTCCTCTGAGAAGACAAGTATTGGGGCGAATGATTCCTCCACCAGGGACCCTTCAGGCTGTGAAGAGCAAGCTGGAAAAGGCTGTGATGGAATCTTCAGGAAGGAAGGGGTTGCGTAGGCACAAACCAGCTCGTCCTGTCCCATCAGAGCTGGGATGCACGGCTTCCAATCTGCAGGCAGGATATTTGGGATAACAACGGAAAGGTGATCTTAACCGAGGCGCTCTTGGGCGTCTGGACTCCCCGCTTCTAGACGTCTACTCTCCCCTCCCAGTCGAAGTGCCTAGAAGTGATGGGGGCGTGTTCTCACGACCCTCTTCATGGGACACCTCAGTCCCGGCTGTGACTGGAGGGTGGGGCTCGTGGTGCTCTGGGGGCCTCAGGTCGTTGGTCAGACCCTGCCCGGGGGGGGGGGGGCACACATGTGAGCCACGCTCACCCCCCTCCCCTACTCTTCATCGATTCCTCAGGCATTGGCATTCACACGGAGTCATTTCTCTGAAAAAACAAGGAGAAAACAATAAGAATGATTTTTCAGTGATGGATTTCCTGTCTTCTGTACCTCAGGAGTCCTACGTCCTACCCACCCTGCCCACCTCAGCCTTGGGGTACTCTTTCTTTCTTCTTTTTCCTAGATTTTATTTATTTATTCCCCCCCACCCCCCCAGAGCACAAGCTGAGGGAACTGCAGAGGGAGAGGGAGAAGCAGGTTCCTCACTGAGCAGGGAGCTCCACTCCAGGCTCGATCCCGGGACCCTGAGATCATAACCTGAGCTGAAGGCAGATGCTTCACCGACTGAGCCCCCCAGGCGCCCCCGGGTATCATTTGTGTGTGGACGGCAGACCCCGTACTAAAGAACCTTTGCTTCAAGTGTTCGCTCTTTCCAGTCGGTCCCCTGGTACTGCTGGTTGGTAGGGACAAGTCACTTATCCCACCTGGGCCTCAGCTTCCTCGACTGTAAAATGAAGGCAACACTTGCCCTGAGGACAAGCCGCGCCCTGAAGCCAGCGGCGAGCGGGTGGCAGAGACTCAGGTCTCCTGGTGCCCTGGCTTCTTTCCCCATGACCCCAGGAGCTCCCAGCTTGCTGTAAAAGTCAGGCGAGGTGAGGAGCTGAAAGGCATTTGATGCTCTGAGAAGAGACAGGAAGATCGGTGTGATTATTGGTGGGGATTTACGGTCCTCGACAACCTGAGTGGCAGACCGCGGCCTTTGCTGGCGGAGAAAATCACTTCCCTTCGCTGCTCTGCTTCTCCCACGAGCCTCAGGGGAATGGCTTGCAGGCTCTTTGAAGAGTCAGCTAATACTTCCCGGGCTTAAACTCCAGTTAATGAGGCTTCTGTTGGTCTTTCCCAGTTGTTCGAGCCTTCTCGGCCTCACGGTGAACTAGCTGCCCTCCGCCACCCGGCAGCGCGGTAACATCACCCCCTTCGGTGCGCTGTGCGCGTGTGCACGCGTGTGTGATGGTGTGTGTTCGCGTACCCATGTGTACGTGTGTGGTGTGGACATGCACGTCGGTGTGTGTGCATGCGCGTGCACATGTGTGCATGTGGCTGGTGTGTGTGTGGTTGTGCTCGTGTGCGCGCGCATGTGTGCGTGTGTGTGCGCGTGTGTGGCGCTCTCGAGAATCACGAGAATTCCGTGTTCCCGGGGTCTCTCCCCGGGGCGCACAGCCGCGCTGCGAGGCTGGTGCGCTCTGTCTGCGGGAAAGCCCTCCGGAGAGGAGGACCCCGAAGACAGGACCTTGTGGGGAGTCCCGAAGCCCGAGCAGGCTGCCTTCGGGGAGGACCTCATCAAGGGCCGGTCTTTGGCGGAAGGTGATGGGGCTGAAGACTCTGGGGCAATTGGTTCCCAGGAGCAGCTAATCTGGGCCAGGTGGGCTGCCTGCGGTGCCCTGGCCTGGGGGACACTGGGGCCAGAGGGGCGGTCCCCAACCCCACTGTCGCCTGGGGGGCAATGGCTCCTCCCCCTGGGGGTCCTCAGGCTCTGCAGTGGGGAGAGTCCTTCCTCTCCAAACCACCGCGGAACCCCGGGGGTGGGGCGCAGATATGTTCCTGAGATGAATGAGCTTAAGAGAGTTTGCTCACCCAAAATAATAGCATTGTAGGATTTTTTTTTAATTGAAGAGGGTCTCAGAAACCTTACAGGGCAAAGTTCCCGTTTTATAGATGAGGACATTGAGGTGCTGAGAGCGTCCGTGATTCGTTCGCGTGTCCGCCGCAGAACAGCATCGCTTAGGGTGAGAGGTCAGGTTCCTTGATTTCTAATTAAATGATCTCTTCTACTGAATCTTTTTGTAATCAGGAAGAAGACAGTCTTTTGATGAATAACTACAGGAGGGTTAGCGTGATATAAGAATTCCCTGATTTATTGTCTGGCGGTAGTAGCCTCTCAAAGAGAAATGGCTCCGAGTTAGTTTTAGGAAACAACCAGGGTCACAAAAATGCACAAATAAACTGTAATGTCCCATTCTCATTTCCCAGGGCTCTTCATTTCTCTTTGCATTCATGGATCCAACTTCCAATGTCCTCTATCTTAATAAACTGAAAAAGTACCTGTAGGAGCCCTCTTCCTCCTCCTTCTTGTCCACAAACACTGGTTCTTCTGAAAGCCCCAAAAGGAAGAGAATAGGAAGGGCACGTTTCCTTCATCTTGATCCTTATTGACTGATGTCCTTTGGGGCAAGGAAGGGGGACCGGGGCTCAATTCCGAGGCTATGTGTAATCAAGAACTGGAAATGGAGCCCTTAGTTTTCTTCTCCTATTTTAAAATAGAATTTATTGTAAATTTATTCTCCAACGGTAGACCCTGAGATGTGGGGTTGGGTGCAGACAGTTCGTCAGGCAGGGGAAGGAGATTGCCCAAGTGACACAGAGAACAGAGTGGGACAGGGGAGTTTGATTGTTTAAATCGGGACTCAGATACGGTCCCCACATTTCATTGGTTTATATGTCTCCTAAACCTCTTCATAGGCTCCCTGTTTGTCAACTTTTCCCCTCGTAATTTGCTTATTGAAGAAACTGGGTTCGGACGTCCGGGTGGCTCAGTAGGTTAAGCGTCTGACTCTTGGTTTTGGCTCAGGTCACATTCTCGGGGTCCTGGGATGGAACCCACCCCCCTTGGCTCCACACTCAGCAGGGAGTCTGCTTGAGATTCTCTCGCTCTCCCCCAACTCTTTCCCCTTCAAATAAATAAATAAATCTTTTTTAAAAAGAAAGAAACTGGGTCATCTTATGGAATAGATCCCCATGGTATAATTTAATATGTTCCTCCATAAACTGTATTTCGTATACATTATTGTTAGATATAAAGGTAGAAATTTGTCCCAGTTTAATAATGATGATAAAATAATGATAGATATACTGATTGTTAAGCTCCATTCATTTTTATTGTCACTATTTTTTATAATAGACTTTATATTTTAGAACAGTTTTAGATTTACCGAAAAATTGAGAAGATAGTACAAAGTGTTCCTAATATACTCCCCTACCCCTGACAATTTCCTCTATTGGGAACATCGTAATTTAATATGATACATTTGTTACAGTTAACGAACCAACACTGATGCATTATTATTACCTAAAGCCCCCGATTTATTCGGATTTTCTTAGTTCTTGCCGAATGTCCTTTTTCTGTTGGAAGATTGCATCCAAGGTGACATTACGTTCATTGTCGGATCTCCTCAGGCTCCCCCGGGCAGCGACAGTTTCTGAGACCCTCCTGGTTTCTGATGGTCTTGACTGTCGTAAAGACCGCTGGTCAGTATATTGTAGTACGTGCCTCAATAGGTATGCGTGGGACGTTTCTATCACGATTAGACTGTGGTTCTCGGTTTGGGGAGGAAGATCAGGGAGGTCAAGTGGCCCTTTCATCGCATTACAGCGGGAGGTCAAAACCGTGACCTGATTTGTGACTGTTGGTGTTGACTTAGCCCCCTGGCAGAGGCGATTGTTCGTGGGGCGTCTCCCCACGCAGTTGCCCGCCTCACCCCACCGCCCCACCTCTCTGCTCTTTGGAAGGAGGTGACAGAACAGGGCCCACACCTCTAGGGGGCACGCCCCCCTTCTGCTAACTGTCCCCTCCTTGAGGGTGGAGTGTGTGTGTAAAGTCATTTGGAATTCCTCTGCGTGAAATATTTGTCTCTTCTCTCACGTACTTATTTACTGAACCCTTGATTTACAGCCGTATGAACTCATGGGTATTTATTGTACCTTTTAGGCTATAATCCACTGCTGCTTCATTTCGCTGCTCGAATTGTTCTAGCTTTTCCACTTGACACGCGTGTCGCTCTGACACCCTTCCCACTGTGGGTTATTATTTATAATTTTTGAGCCCTTCGTCAGTTTCTGGGCTCCCCTGGTTTTAAGGAAGAGAAACTCCATTTGCCTCCTCAAGTCTTGAGTGAGCGGATTACATTTTATGGTAGGAAGTACACAAAGATTACTCTCTCCATCTAAGGAAATGTGATGGCTAGTTTTGCTTGACTTCCTCAACCCCTGGGGTCAACAGCCCATGCCGCATCCCCATCCATGCTTAATTCTTTGAGCTCCTTCCACGTTCTACGGCTCAAGTCACAAATTCTCTATCGTGAACGTTACGTCTGACGCTCCATCCACGCACTCCTTAACTGCATTGAAAACAAGAAATTTAAAAAAACAACCCCTGACTTGCAAATGGATTTCTTTCCCTAATTTCAATTTCTCAGATTTATACTGAAAAGACTTTACCAAGACTTATCAAGTGACCCTTCATTTTATCCATTGTCCGTTAGAAATCTCTGTTCAACCCGACATATATAGAAAGGTTTAGAAATTTTTGAATATTAATTTTGACACACCGGTGTTAATAGAATATTTTGATCACATACATTTATTATGTAGTTTCTAGGGAGGGTGGTAAAAAAAGAAATCTTCGCTCTGGAGATCTGGAGATTTAACTCCTTCGGTGTGTGAAAGTTAGCCACCATGTAACCTAATGATGTGGGCCAGTTGCCACTGTGGGGCAGCAGGCATAACGACTACCTTGGGCACGCCGAGCCCTGTGTTTACTTTTCTAATGAGCAAAACCACTCTTCATTGTCAAACAAATCAGCCGAATCAACTTTTCTTGTGTCAGAAAAAGTCTGACTTCATGTTTAACCCATATAAACACGCTATTATGCATTTCCATGAAAAACGGCTCCCTTCTGAACATAGTGACTAGCCGGGGACGAGAGGATCCCATTTCCTCTACATCAATTTAAAAAGACGGCAAGTTTAACTCCCTTGATTTTATAATATTTACAATTTAAATGGCAACATCCATTACTCCAAGTCAGAACTTCACTTTTTTTTTTTTTGCAACCAAAGCTTGTTTATCAATAGAATTCTGCTCCCAAGCTAAAACAAGGTTTACAGCATGGATGAAAGGAAGGAAATTAATTCCTGTGTAGTCGTTGTAACAATCGGGATGGGTTACATCATTTGCAGGGTCTGGTGCGAAATGAAAATCTGGGACCTTGTGTTCAAAAACTAACCATTTCAAGATGGCAACGATGAAGGCTTAAAGCTGCGTGGACTCTTCTAGGCGGGGTCGCTCAAAGAGCAGGGCCTGGACAATAGTTCTGTCCCTGCAGACCTTAGTCCCATTCCTGGCAAAGGCCAGATCCATGTGGTTAAGAGTTTCCAAATTATAACAATGACATTGCCAGGACCCTCTTTGCATGTATTGTGTTCTCTGTGAACGTGGATACAGTGTATCGACTGGAAGCATCTCTAGGTTTTTTCCTGTCTGTAAGGCATGGGACATTGATCTACCACAATCTTTTCCATATCCTGGTGCACAATTTTCTTAGTGCCTCAGTTTCTCCTTCTGTAAAATGGGCATAATGCACATACCCTGAATTATAAGGACAGACGGGGTTATTATGGAGACGTGCTTAGAATTGTGTCTGTAGGCTTCTTGGTATTATTATCATTATTGTCCCTGTAATTATTCGGTCATTTCATTCAAAATACAGACTGCAATTAGATCAGATCAGGGACTCGATTTAATGGCGGTAACAGAGTCGGCATATAAAATCTTTTCCCCACTGACAGGATACCTGGAGCATAACCCTTCCCATATTTATAGAAGATTTTCTACTTCTCCCTGGAAAAACACTGACACTAGTGAGCAAGCTGACGCAAACCAGCCCTGAAAACTCGATTTAAATGTGAGCTTCCTGGGTCCTCTCTGTCCCCAGCTGCCACACAGGAATTTAGGGCTGCCTTCTCTGGCGAGTGGCTCCGGCACCAACGTGGGTCATTGAAGATGGTACTGGAGTTTCTCTTTGCAGGGACATTGCAATCATCATTCAATGAGCCAGAAGGATATTGTTTCGATTGCTAAGGATTCTAAATCTTCACGCCAGCATTAGAATCGAACCACTTTCAAATCCTAGGACATCGAAGACCAGAGAGAAGCAGTAGCTGCAGAAATTAACATGTGCCCCTCTTGCTCTAAGGGAATCTTCCAACGGGTATTGCATTTAAGAGTCAAAGTGTTAGTCCTTCCGTGTTCCTGACAAGGGGAATGCACACTCCCTGAGGGCTGACGGTGAGGGAGCGGATGGTTTAACGGTAATATCTGTGAAGAATGCACCCATAGGAGGAAGAAGACCGTTGGGTCTCAGGAAGGATTAATGCAAATCCGGCTGGAGAAGCCACCAGGTAATCCAAGGGTTCCCTGTGCAAGAACTCACGGGAAGTACTCTGAAGTGTACACACAGGTCTAAACACCTCCCTCGTTACAAGTACTCATGTGAAATTCAAGATCAAGGTTTAGTCTCATCTTTTAATACCAGTGTTTCCTCCCCCTTTAAAGGCAATGAGGAATCCTTTCCCCCCCACAAAGAAAGGGAACCACATTAATATGTGTCTATTCCCATGACTGATAGAAGTACGGATCTCCAAAGCCTAGACATTTTCCATAAAAGAGTGGGTCGTTCTGGTTAGGCTTTTTTTTTTTTTTAAGCTTCTTTATTTATTGATTGAGAGAGAGCAGAGGGAGTGAGAACACGAGTTGGAGCGGGAGAGGCAGAGGGAAAGGGAGAAGCAGATTCCCCACTGAGCAAGGAGCCTGAGTGGGATTCGATCCCAGAACCCTGAGATCATGACCTGAGCCGAAGGCAGTCGCTCAACCGACTGAGCCCCCCAGGCGCCCCTGGTTACGTTTTTTATTAGAGGGGTGTTCCGCCACTGGGAGCCAGACGTGTGCCAGAGATCAGGTGCTGAAAACAAGCAACTGAGCACAAACGGTATTACATAAAGCGTTTGAGAAGTGAGCTCCAGACTCCTTGTCCGACGCAGACACACGAAAGCACAGCATTGATTCAAAGCTGGGAACCTTCCACACGAGCCTCACACCGCAGGAAGTTGTACGGAAGCCGGCTGAGGTCGATCCGGGACGGGGACTCGGGGGGTGTTGGGTGGTGGGGTCAAGGCTGCTGTCCCCATCTTTTGTCCCAAAGTAGTGTTCAGTGGGATCGAGGGCCTTCTAGACCTTCTGAGTTTTATGGCTCTGTAAGAACCATTTGATTTTATTCACACCTACAGTGAAGAACGTGTGTGTATAAAAAATGTGAAGTATACTGATAATTTTACCAATAGCTTTCCTCACAAAGAATTAATGCATTTTATTTATTTATTTTTATTAATTTATTTAAAGATTTAAAGATTTTATTTATTTATTTGACAGAAAGAGAGAGAGAAATCACAAGTAGGCAGAGAGGCAGGCAGAGAGAGGGGGAAGCAGGCTCCCTGCTGAGCAGAGAGCCTGATGAGGGGCTCGATCCCAGGACCCTGAGATCATGACCTGAGCTGAAGGCAGAGGCTTTAACCCACTGAGCCACCCAGGCACCCCAAGAATTAATTCATTTAATTTTACAGTCTGAATGTTGTAGAAATAAATTACTGTACATCGCATTAGATGTTTTCATTCTGTGGTTTGGCAGTATTTTACGATGAGGATCGCAAAGCAGACTTGTTATGAGAAATACACATTATAGGTGGGATTCATTATTCGTAAGTATTGGTGTTTTGCTTCCAATTCTACTTTGATAGTCCTTGTTGAAAAACTTCCATTATATTTTTATTAGAGCTTAAGTCTCCCATAAAAACCCCAAACTGTGCTTTTCTGTGTCTGAGGAAATCCTCATGTCTGCTCTCTTTCAAGATGCTGATTCCTAAGGAGGAATCCTTGCCACAGCCTGGCAAATTTAAACAGATTTTTTTTTAAAGATTTTATTTATTTATTTGACAGAGAGAGAGAGAGATCACAAGTAGGCAGAGAGGCAGGCAGAGAGAGGGGAGGAAGCAGGCTCCCCGCTGAGCAGAGAGCCCGACGACGTGGGGCTCAATCCCAGGACCCTGAGATCATGACCTGAGTCGAAGGCAGAGGCTTTAACCCGCTGAACCACCCACGTGCCCCAAATTTAAACAGTTTTAAACAATATAAAATACCAACAGCTTTTACTAGGAAGTGCGATTCAAACCTGAAATCAAACGCACGTGAGACACTTCTGTATTCATTTCCTTGGGCTGCTGTCACGAGGCACCAGGGGCTGGGTGCCCGAAACAGAAATGGATGTGTCTCTATTCCGGAGGCTGGAAGTCTGAGAGCGAGGTGACAGCCGGGCGGGGAATTCCAGGGGAAGCCTTCTGGGCCCCCTCCTGGCCCTTGGGGGTTTGCTGATGTCTTTGGTGGTCCTGGGCCTCCAGCTGAGTGGACACGCCCTCTGCCGGTGCTGTCACAGGCATTCTCAAGGTGTCCCTGACCCCACACGGCCAGACCATCTCTTACAAGGACACCAGTCGTAAAGGATGCCCCTCCCCCCCATTCAGGATGACCTCATCTTAACATAACTAAGTAACATCTGTAACAACCCTATTTCCAGATAAGTTCCCAGTCGGAGATACTGGAGCTTTGACTTCATTATGAATCTTTTTTGGGGGGGATTTACAATTCAATCTTTCACAGCATCCCATTACACATTTTTTATATCAAAAGGTGAAATTTTACCAGCATTTTTAAATGATATTATTCAGATATTGGAAAAATTTGCATCACAAGAATTTTTCATCATAACTAATATACACCTAAATTTTAATTTTATATAGGCCAATGCCAACGTATGTTTATTTATGAATGATTAATTTTCAAATAATACATCTACTACTTAGTTTTGTATTTCCAAAGGTTATTATAAAAACCACTAAGAAAAAAAGAGAAAAAAAAAACCAACAAAAAAACCCCACTAAGAAATAAGTTATGGAAAGAATCTTGTGATATAGAGTACCACAATCAGTAAAGTCCAGATTAAAATGATGGCGATCGAATGTGCTTATTAATTTTTATAATAAATTATAAAAATCAGATAACATGTCAACTGCGCTTTGTCGTTGCTTGGTTTGTAATAATCCAATGTGGTATGAGACGAAAATTTTATGAAACAATATCATAAAAGGCGTGATATTTCTTCTGTAAATGTGTGAGAGCACAAAGTGGGGATTGGCTTTGGGCAGCGGATAAGTGAGAATTGTGTGTTAATATCAGAAGCCGCCCCATTAACTTCATTACACATCATGGTTAAGCTCCCTACGTTGGAGGAAAGAGAAGGGTAGATGGCTCAAAAGCTCCTGGGTCTGGAAACCGAGAGGTGACAGGGGCTCCTCATTTGTTAGGGTGAATTGGGACGTAGGCGAGGAGAGCCTAGGACCCGCCTTGAGAACAGATGTGCTCGGAGGGCTCAGCTCCAGGACTGACCCCCGCAGAAGTGGCGGCTCTGCCGATCGGTTTCCTTGCAAGGGCTTTGTGCACCCAGCTGTCTGGGGTGAGAGTTACTGGTTCGCTAAACTTATGTCGCACGTGGAAGCTCAGAGGTGGAAGATCTGGGCAGTGCACCCTTTTGCTTGTAGATGCGGAAGGGGAACTAGGATGTGGAGATGTGCGTCCTGAGGGAAACAAACAAGTTTCCAGAATTTGCTGCCTTCTGTGGAGATTCCCAACAGGGTTGCCCTGCACTTCTGTTCTTGGAAACAGACCTAACGCTGTGTGCGGGCGCACACGCGCGCGTGTGTGTGTGTGTCTGATATTTCACACTGTGATTTATAAATCTCCCGGAAATTGGTGTAGCTGGCCCACAGCCATGTAGTCCTGTCCCCTTGAAGGGAGGTAAGACGATTCCCGAGTCCTAAAGCCAGAGATGATGAAGCGACCCTATCAGGAAGGATAGGGCAAGATCTTAAAACCGCACAGACTGTTGTCTGCCGAGAAAGGATCTCGAGAGACTCTGGACAACTCTTTCCGGGCGTGCTTTACCAGGGGTCATGCACTTCTCGTGGCAGTAATTTGTATTTCCGATGTCCGTTTCATTAATGTTTATTGCAGTGAACAAAAACCTCAAATGAAGTCTGCGAATTTTCTCGGAGGGGGAAGGGGAAATAGCCCGAGTGGAACTCGTGAGACAGATTCCGTAGCCCGTCGAGTGAGAAGCCGAGAGACTGAGCAGGTCTTTGAAGACGAGGGTGGAACAGGCTGAATCCAGAGTCCTCGAGGGGAGGGTGGGGGCCGTGGGGTCCTCGGGGCGGCCCTGTGCGGGATGGCTGCACGGCCAGGGTCCCTTCTGGTCTGCTGCCCGTTAGCGACCAAGCTGACCCCGGTCATCACAGCTCCAGGTTCCTGGCCTGGAAGGTGGCCAGAGCCCTCGCGCTCTGCGGGCCTCCCAGGAGGACCGCGTAAGGGCCGGGCCACTGGATCGGGCAGGCCCACTGGGCTGTGCGGTTTCGGGCCGGTCACCTGACGTCTCTGAGGCCCCGGAGCTGGGGGGCCTCTAATGTCCGTCTCACTCGGATGCTCCGGTGTGTTTGCCCCAGAAGCGCAGGCGCTCCGTCTGTTCGGGTTGTTTCCAGAGCCCTAGCAGGGGGGCAGGGCGGCGGGGGAGGGCAAGTCCCGCCCCTTCCTCTCTGCCCCATCGCCCTTGACCTTGGATCTGCACCCCTGACCCGAGCCCTGCGGGGACAGGAATGTCCAGTGTGTGTAAGCCACGCCGGCTTTGCTGTCGGGGAGCCTCTCCGCTTCCTCTCCTCGTAAAGCTTTGGATCTCGACGCCACGAGGAAGCCGTGAAACATCATTTCCACGAGAGATTGTTCCCTCCACTCCGTAGGGTATGAGTCTAGGCTGCACCTGCCCCGGCCCCGGGGGAGGGGAGCTGTGTTCGTTCCATGAGATGCAGGTGAGGACTTCCTTCTGGCTCGCTGCTTCGGCTGCTGGGTTTTCTAAGAGCGGCCACCTGGGAAACACAACGGGCTGCCCCTTGTTTCCAGGTTGGCAAACACTTCCTCACAGAGGGGGAGCACCAGCAGGCACAGGAGCCTTTCCTTTCCCCGGAATGATCTTGCTGCCTTTACCCTGGAGCCCTGACTCCTGGCCTGAGGGGGTGAGTCTGGGAAGTCATTCCCATACCGACGGGGATGTCCCCACTGCTGTGGGTAGAAACGCAGGGAGGGGAAGGCCTTGAGACAGTCACGTCCCGGCCACCAAGGCCCTGGGGCAGTGGCCTCCCCCATCCTCTCCGCGGACAGGCCTTGGAGACTCGACTGCAAGCACAGCCGTGGGGAGACACGAGAAGCGACTGCTGTTTCCCGGGCCCGGCACCCTCCGTGTTCCCCCCAGGAAGGGGGGGTTGTCCGGGGCTGGCCCTGAAGTCTGGGCTGAGGGAACAGAGGTTGCTCAGAGCACATGCGCGGAACCCGCAGTCTGGGGGAGGGACGGGGGGCGATGTGCCTACCTCATTTTTACAGAGAAGCGACAGAAGAGGTCTTTGTGTTCCCCTGGTCCGAAGCCTGTGGGTTGGGGCTGGGAGCCTGGCTCCTGGCGGGTAGGACAGCCACGGCGAGGAGGAGTCCGAAGAAGGGGCGCCCTGGGGGACAGGGGCGCGCCTTGTCCTGGGGCAGGAGCAGATGGCTTTTGGGGGGACGGTCTTGGATTAGAGCCAGTCCTTGCTGGGACACACTGGAGGTGTGAACGTGAGACTTCGTGCTGTCGCCAGGTGACATCGGCCGTGTCTCTGCCGGTGGGACCTTGGGTTCTCCAGTTCTGCCGCGAGGCCGCCGTCGTGGGAGGTGTCTGTCTGAAGGGCGCTCACCAAGCCCCGGCCGTGGCCCTGAGGCCCTTCCCGCCCCTCGGGAGCACAGGGTCCTGAAGGGCCAACTCGCCGAGATCAACCCTCCCTCCCCACGTGTGTCGGGCTCTCTGGGTTGGTGTCAGCCACACGCTGCGTCCCACGCAGCAGAGCCCGGCCTCAGCTCTGCGGGGCCTGCGTTCCTTCCCTCTTCAAGGCACCGGCGCCGGAAGGGAGCGTTTAAGGGGTAACGAGCAGCCCCCCGCAGCCCTGATTGCAGGGGACCAGAACGGAGGATTTTTTTTTTTTTTT
>CM052814.1:5255993-5283573 GCA_028533885.1 Nasua narica | reverse complement strand
GGCTCCTTGCTCAGTCTGCTTCTCCCTCTCCCTCTGCTCCCTCTGCCCTTCCCCCTGCTTGTGCATGCTCTCTCTCTCTTTCTCTCTTCCTCATAAATAAATAAAATCTTAAGAAAAAATAAGGAAAACCAAACTCTTCATGATCATAAGCAGTAGGAACTGTGTAGTGAAAATGGTGTCTCAAGTTTCTCGAGAACATGAGATGCCTCCAGTTCCAGACTTGCTGATCTGTGACACCAGGCAGGTTCCACTGAGATGGGATCTCTCCAGCACTAACAAGACAATGAAGGTTGAGATGACAAAGGCACCTCATGCATTGGAGCCCTTGTGACCAGTGCCCCCATGAGCTGGCATAGGGGGACATAGAGAGTGCTGCTAGACACTCGCACACTGGAAGGGGCACCTTCTGGCTGGTGGAGACCAGAGAGAATGTTCTCCCTGGTCACAAAGCCAACATCCGAGGACATAGAATAAGGCGAAAAGAGAACCTGAAAACCTCATGTGGTTTTCACACAGGGGACCCACAGCAAAATTTGTCTAAACAGACGTCGGTCCAGTGAGAACCATGAATATGCACTGGGCTGCGAGGTTGGCTTGAACAGCGGGTTATAGGGCCTCTGCCCGTGTTCTACCCCATGGTTTCCCTCTTCAACACAAATGACACAGAAGACAGAGGAAAAGGAAAACAGTGACCAGTGATTCAGTCTGTGGGATGAAATGGGTCAATAGCCAACAGGAGCACTCAAAACAAATCTTTATCTCAGTGGCTTTAACCAAGGAATTAGTTCCTGCAAAAATTTTCTCCTGCTAATCTAAATTTAGAAAAGAAAAGGACTCTCTTCACTCTTGCTCCCAGCAGACCCTGCAGGCAGAGACCCAGGAGACTGACATGATTAAGAATTCTTACTTTCTGCTGGCTCCTGTCAGAGACCCCAGGATCTCTCAGTCACACGGGCTCCAAGCACGAATGTCAGCCAGTGGAGAGCCCCACGATAGGTGCCAAAACTGTAGGGGAGGGAAACTTTTTCCTTCTTCCCATCTAGGTTCTTTGGCTGGTCTAATAATTAAATTGATGTAAGACAGATTAACAAGAGGAAAACAAATTAAGTTTCGTACAATGAGTTCCTATAAAAATGTGAGACTCAAAGAGGTGACCAAAGCAGGCAGCTTTTATGCCTATTAGCCAAGGAAACAAAAAATTCATGAAGAATTGATGAGATGAAGGCATTTGGACTTTGGATCGCAAATTAGTGAGGGAGTAACAATGCTTGTTTATACAAGCATTGTATAATTTAGGGCCTTCTCGGCCCTAAATTTTCTACCTCTGGTGATAAGGATGCCTTCTGCTTTCCTGGGGCAGGGAGGGTACCTTTCACGTGGGAGATTTATTTCCTGCTTTCAGAGGGACAGCGGAGGGTTGGAGTGTCCTTCTTGCACTGGCTGTTTCTTAAGTAACTTTAATCCAAAAATAATTGTGATGCCAAAGTGGCATATTTTGGGGTGGACTATTCTGCTTCCCTTCAAAAGTAAGTAGCTCCAAGGGTTGTCATAAGAATCAAATAAGATCATGCGTAGAGAGCACTTCATGTAGTGCCTGGTATGGAATAAGCTCTCAACATAGTTTCTGCTGCTATTATCGTGAGGCTGTTTTGCTGTGTATCCCTGAACATGGGCTCGTGATATACCATCAAAGTCTGGGTGGTGGGATTGGTCTGAGGTGACGGCTATGGGAGGTTTTGCTAAAGATTGGCTTCAGGATATTAGGTGGATGAACAGCAAATCTTTCAGGTAATTATTTATGAACATTGATTCCCCTAATTGACTTTTGAAAACTATTTAGAAGCATCCAAGTTAAGGATACGTTCTCGGGCAAAAATGTGAGTGCAAATATTCTCTGTTGTCCAATTAGGGCAGATCCAGAGACCCTGACATTCAGCTAAGCAGGAGAGAGGGTTGACACTTTTTTCTAGTTAAAGACTCCAGTCAGGAGATATGTCTTAATTATAGAAGACCATCCCAACTCTCCAGGGATGTGGGCTGAGCTAATATTTTCCTCAGAATTCAATTACTGTTACTTTACTACACAGAGTTTAGTGGACAGCCTCTGGCCCTAATAATTTTAGCCAGGAAAATTTTTACAGCTAGTATTTGCATTTCGTGAACATTAAAATTCTCAATAAAACTTTCCCGGAATGTTTAAATTTAAACACTTGAGCTCACTGGTAGATGCTTTCATGTAATTTTGGTAGAAAATATATCCCAAGGTAACTGACCCATTTGTACTAGAGAGAGTTGTCGGACGTAATCCAATTACATGTTGGGTGACATCTGCCAAAAAGGGTGATTTTAGTTTGGGTGAGTTGGATCTAAGCAATTGTTTTTGGCCGTAAATGGAGAGTAAGATGAACTGTCCACTGAGGCTACTTCTTGCTGATGTTAATAAAGCCAAGTTGTCAGCACTGGCTTTCCTTTATCTGTGCCTCCAGTTTGCCCAGATGTGGAATCAGGCATTAAGGCTGAAGTTAAAAGGCCAGAGGGCCAAATGATACCGAAATCCTACAACGAAACTACCACAGAGGGCCCTCCGTGAGAAAAAGGAAGTAAACTATACAAAGGGCCCGGACAAAAAGAAACATTTTTCTGTCAAAGGGGGTAGGTAAGGAGAATAGATTTATAGAATTCTACCCACAGGAAGGAGCTGAGGCCCCACAGGTGTGGTAGCCCAGCCCCTGAAGAGATCCTGGGGCCCCTTTCCAGGCCAAAGAAGAGGGGGTAGATCAATCACATATGTCAGAGATTTTCCATGCGAAGTCATAGGGAGAGGCTGGAGGCTGCCACCTGCTAGGACACTTTCCTCTGGGGACTGAAAGCAGCCATGTTGACAAGAGTCGGGGCCAAGCCCGAGCCCAGTGTGAGCCTTAGCATGGGATGGGACACGATGGTGTGCCGATCAGGTACCAAAAACCTCTCCGTGTCAGGCAGAAATAGCAGGCCAGGGGTCATGCCGACAAGCCTCGCATAGGCTCCAGCCAGATGAGAGATGAAGACCCGTCTCCGAGGTCCATTCAGGGCCTGGAGGAGGGACTGCAGGCCCTCTCGGCAGCTGGACTGGGGCCCGATGGAGATGGATTTGGAGTTCCAGGTGACAAAGCAGGTAGGATGCTAAGTCTGTGATTCTTCCCCCACCCCCATGCTTTTCACTCCCCCCAGGTTTGATGTGCAAGGGTTGACAAAAAGACCAAATGACTCCACATCCTGAAAACAACAACAATAACAGCAGTGATGACAATACAAATACTCAAATCAGGCTTCCCCAGAGTAGATTTCTGAGCCATAGAATCCCAGAAGTGTTGCTTTGATTTCTGAAGAGCTTTATCTGAGATAAGCATCTTCTAGGCTCAGAGGCTGGATTTCTGTCTCTGCCGCATCTGTGCACCTCATCCTTTCTGCTGCACTGGGGGGGTGGCCTACGTGTGCTTGGGAGCCTTCTCCAGTAAGTGCAGACTCCTAGCTCAAGTTTGTTGGATGGCCTGGCTAAGCTGTGGGCTGTGGACTACAGCATCATCATCACCTGGGGTGTTCGTTACGGGTGTAGATTCATTGACCCCAACCTACTGGATTCGATGCTCCAGAGTTCGAGCCCAGGAATCTATGATTCGCAAGTTCAGTTGCCCAATATGCTTTGGGAACTCTCCCTTTGGTGTCTTCCTGGCAGCTCAGATGTCTTATTTGGGGGACATGACTGGCTTCCAATAAGCTTAAAGGCAGGTGGTCATCTTTAAAGAAGGATCTAGAACATCTTGACGCAGGTTATCCCTTAGCCTGCCTCTGTTGCATTCTCTGAGGACCCATTCAGTGAGACCCCCTCTACCCCGCACCCTTTCATATGCTTAGATGAGTGATCTCATAAATTCCTGCTCCTGGGATGACAATTGCTTAATCGCTCAGGCCAGATCGCAGCCCATCTTAAAAACGTCTTTCGAGGACTGAGTGCTTCCCAGGCACCGTGTGAAGTCCTTTTTGTGAAGTCCTTTATTTGATCCATGACAATGCTATGAGGCAAATACTATTTTATGGTCCTTGTTTAACAGATGAAGAAACTGCAGTCTGAAGAAGTTAATGAACTACGGTGGTCTGAAGAAGTTAATGAACTTGCCCAGAGCTGGGATTGAACCCAGGCGGTCTGCTGTGGAGGCTGGCTTCTAAATGACTCCAGGCTGCACAGGCTAATCTCTGCACAACGGCTGGTGGGAGAAAGAGGGTACGGGGATGTGTGAGTGCTTTCTTGAGGGGGAGCCTTTCCAGGACACCAAGCCTCCAGGCTGTTGGCTACCATTTCTGGGACCCCGGCAATCGCCCTGGCTTTCATTTTACTGTCGTACATGTAGGAGACTGGCTTTTGCCTACAATTTCTGCTCTGCTTCAACATCAACACAGACATTAGGCAGAATGTGCCCATCACACCTCGTCAAAGTTCTTCCTTGACTTGGAAACCCCCACCTTCTCGACTGCCATGTATGCGAGTAGACACAATTTCACAACCTGGGAAGCACTTACCCAGGGCATGGAAACGTAGGAAAAGTCCTCGAGGCCAGTGATTCTCATCTTGAGATGCTTGTATCGTAATGACCTGGGAGCTTTTCATTGTCCAGGTGTCCAGGCCACAAGGCCGTGGGCTACGGCCGATGGTCTGCTGGTGACAGAGCTCTTTCGGGGACAGCAACGTGCAGCCAGTCTCCACCAGTGGGAGCTGGGAGCCCCTATCCCAGGCTGAGTGATAGCTTCGGGAAGACTGCTGTTGTCCCGGACTGATGGTGCGGCTCTTTCTGCCCGATGTGTCCCTTGCTTCCTCTCTCCCTCACCTCTTACAGTGGCTCCTGTTTGAACTGGGAGAGTGCACCAAATGCGTTATTCGGGCCCTGGAGTCTAGGGTCCGGCTGCTCCAGGATTAAATAAAAGGATAGCCTTGTGTTTACCACCCCACAAATTTTTATTTATTCGGTAGACTTGTACTGTGGTAGCAAACATTTTGTTTGTCTTAGAATGTTCTTCTTTTCCTGCACCTGATACTTGGGATCCCGGCAGTTTGAGGTGTTTGTCTCATCCACTGGGGCTTGAAATCAGGGAGAAACCTAACGGCCAAAGTGTGGGGAGAGGTTGAGATCCTTCAGGATTTTTACTGGAGCGCCGTGAATTGTAGGAGAGAGGAAGCAGAGGGCTTCCGAGGAAACACATCTGAGGCCGGAGTGTGGACTTACCACATCCTTCTCTTGATGAGGTTCAAGGTTCAAGTCTGAACCAGGGAGCGGTCGTTGCCCTGTCCAGGCAGGTTACCAGAACCAGGAGCTGATTGTGAAACACTCACTGCAGAGGGCTTAGAGTCCCTCTTCCTTGTTCTTTCTCTTCTCTTTCATTGTGTTAGCCCACCCTTCTCCCTATCTCCACATCTCCCCATCTCGCTGTCTTTCAGTGTTAAGCCTTGTTCAGGATATCCATTTTGGAGATCTTTCTGACAACGTGCTGGGCTCCTTGAAATCCATAGCTTTCCATAGAATCCACCATCCTACTGAGACCTGCATTCTTTGTACTCGCCTGGGGAGCCCAATGCTAACAAGAAAGCAGATGGAGCACAGTGAAAACTCCTCTTCCTTCTGCGTCCCAATCTTTTACCTATTATATGTATTTTTCTGTTCAAATTTGTATCTATCTGTAATTGGGTAAATGGTTAGAACAAGAAAAGCTTTTGAAGTAATCACTTGAAGCCAATCTTACATTTAAAAAATAAGAGGCAAAAGGTTTGGGAGATGGTCATTTGAAAGCAAATTTAACTGCACATCTTTTTTAAAGAAAAGACTGTATTTATTTATTTGCAAGAGAGAGAGAGAGAGAGAGAGTGCATTAGCAGGGGGAGGAGTAAGGGGAGAGGGAGAAGCAGACTCCCCAGTAGGCAGGGAGCCTGACATGGGGATCGATCCCAGGACCCGGGGATCGTGACCCCAGCTGAAGGTAGATGCTTAACAGGCTGAGCCACCCAGGTGCGCCTTCACTGTGCATCATTAAAAAAAAAAAAACCCAAACTTTTCCAGAAATGTACGAACCACTTGTAATAGTCCCATTATTTTGTATGTTTGGAATATGCTACCCCCATGATAGTTGGTTCTTCTAGTCGATTGAGAAAGAACCTTTATTACCAATTTTTCATTGATTGTCCATGGGAAAAGTCATGAATCAGCTCAAGATTCTTTTCACATGAAATTATCATGTTTTATGTAGAAATGTGTGTACTGCAAAACACAGAAGTAGGTGGTCAGACTGGTCTTGTTCTCTGTTCTAGGTATTCTGGGAATAAAGCCAAATAGCCACAGTCAGACGGGGCATCCCGCTGATAAAATGAAATAGTCGCTTCTGGAGCTGCAAGGACTACTGATCTCCATTATCTCTTTCCTTGCTTCTTAATTAATGTACACACACACACACACACACACACACACTTCACTTTAGAAGTCATGTAACCACCTTACAGAAACGTTAATGAGGCAAAAAGCCCCCCATAATTTCATGACTACGATAAGAACACTTATTGTTTGGGGGTATTCCTTTTAGGTTTTTTTTTTTTTTTTTCCCAAGCAAGTTACTTTTTAAAAAGAATAGTGTATAAACAAATTTATGTTATTTTTTCTCTTACAGTCTCATAAGCATTTTTACAGGTTGTAGCATAAAATTCGCAACCCGCATTGTGAATGGCTATCCATTCTGTGGAGTGGATGTAGAGACATACGATTTACTTCAACATGACCCGATTTTCTAATTTCATTCTCCTAAGTAACGTCGTGGTTGTCTTTATGAGCAAAGCCTCCTCTCCCCCCAACCTCCCCCCCCCCCAACCCCTCAGCCACCACTGGTATTTCAGAGCATTTTCCAAGACTGGATTTCTGGGACATTGGTGTTGTAATTTGCCAAGCACTGCCACACAAGGCTGTTGGAGCACCAGCAGGCACCACAGAGTCTCTAATAAATAACCCGCATTGATCTCTCATTTGTGATTTATCTCGGGGTTTTTTTTGTTGTTGTTGTTCTTTGAGCTCTGATTCATGGTTCCACGAGGTGATTTTGGAAAATCATTTACCCATCAGCTGCAGCATGCTGACTGTAGCCTATAAAAGGTCAAGATAGAACAGACCCGAGATGGGCTTTCAGCTGCCGATCCTCTTTCTAAGACGATAACCCGGATTCTGCACACAGCGACTGCAGGGAGGAAACATGGATAAGTTGTGGCTGTGTCTCCTGGTCATCGTTAACCTCCCTGGTGCTTTCCTCCAAGGAAGTAGGTGCTTGTTCCAGATGGTCGCTGGGTTCTTGTCTCTGGGCTAGATGGTGCACGGCACGGGGAAAATGGCCAGTAGAGGTGAGGGGTGGTGGTCTGGGGAAGAGGGCAATCTGGCTTCTAAGTCCATTCTAGCCATACATGGTGAGAGAAGGACATCTTCATGGCCTAACAAGCTGTTAAAAAAGAGACCACTGGCCCCAGTGGAATCACTCGGGTCAAGCCCCACACCAGCAAACCAAGACTTAACACCTAACCTGACTGTGGGGACAGGCCCCCCAGCCCCCTGGAGTGTAACCTTTAACCAGTCAGTCTGGATTCAGTTCAGCCCTGGTGAGGTCGTCGGCCCTCCCTTCCCCCATAGGAAGGTGACTGTCTGAAATCATCTACTCTTTGCAAGAAATGTTTTCTTCTGGAACCTTCTACGTATGACACAGCTCCTCAGAGCTTCTTCCTAGCTGCTCGTTGGGGTGCTGCCTGATTCATGAATCAGTGACTAAAGCCAACTAGTTCCTTCAATGTACTCGTGTGAATTTTGTTTTTTAACATAACTCAGCTGCTGACACTTTCTCTCTGTTTTCTCTCCTGCAGACACGTACAGAAAGGCCTTTGTGTTCCCCACACAATCAGATAATTCCTATGTGACCCTGTCTCCTTCACTACAGAAGCCACTGAAGGCTTTCACCTTGTGCCTGAATGCCTACACCGCCTTGACCCGCCCCTACAGCCTCTTCTCGTTCGCCACCAAGGCGCAGAATAATGAGATCCTCCTCTTCAGGGAGAAGCCGGGCTTGTACAGCGTGTCTGTGGGGGGATCTGACGTCTACTTCCAGATCCCTGAGATTTTTTACGCACCCAGGCACTACTGTGTTACCTGGGAGTCCCAAACAGGGATTACAGAGCTCTGGGTGGATGGGAAGCCCATGGCAAGGACGAGTCTGAAGAAGGGATACACGGTGGGGTCCGAAGCAAGCATCATCCTGGGGCAGGAGCAGGATTCATTCGGTGGGGGCTTTGATAATAACCAGTCCTTGGTGGGAGACGTTGGAGATGTGAACATGTGGGACTATGTGCTATCACCAGAGGACATCGTCACTGTCTATGCTGGTGGGGTCTTCAGCCCTAACTTCCTGAACTGGCAGGACCTGAAGTTTGAAACACGAGGTGAAGTATTCCTCAAGAACCAGCTGTGGTCCTGAGGCCCTTCTGTCTGTGCCGAAGTTGCCTCCTTGGGGGAGGGGGGTCACGCCTCACATTGTCCTGTCTCTGGCTCTCAGGCATCGCTGTCCTACACACACGGCTCTGGCAGAGGGACCATAGTTCCCTCTGCCTTCTCTACCCTGTTTTCTTCAGCACAAGGGACAGTGCAGGGAAGAGGGGCTTTTTGTAGAATTACGAGGCCACATCCAAGGGCAATTAAATCTGATTTTGGTCATGGGACCCAAGCATCAAAGGGATTCCAGTGTTTGGCTAAGATGGAGAGCTGTGCATTTTCAGTGTGTCTAGGAGCAAGTGAGCCAACTTTTTTTTTTCCCTCCTGGAAGATCCCCAGTATTTACCAGCAGCCCTGCTAACATCTGCATTTCCCTTTAAAGGCAAACCCACCCCCTCTGATTGTGCTTTAATGAATTAGCTGCATAATCTGGGAAGAGAGGTTTTCCAGCATTCTGACCCCCTCATCCATTAGGATGTGGCCATTATATGTTAGAATGAACTTTGATTCTTTAATCCTATTAATCTGAAGATTTAAAAATCTAAAAAAAAATGTTTTATTGTTGTTTCTGCTTCGTTCGTTCTGTTTTTTCCTCAGGACCACCAGGTTTCATTGTGTGATATTTCTGTCACTTCTCCTCCTTTACCATCATGCAGAGCCTTACCTGTGTGCTTCATCCTTATAATGTGAGCTTTCACTTTTTTAAGCCGTTCCTCTGCACCACTGATTCATTTTTCTGTTTGGCATACTGGGATCGTTCCTATTTCTGTCACTGAAAATCCCACGGCACGTTTTGAGTCTGGAATTCCTTCTTGGATTTAGCACATTTTTTCAACACTCATGTTTCATCAAGTCTCTGTTTCACTCAGTTTGCTTGAGAGCTTTGTGCTGCGTCAGATTTTCTAAATGTTCCTGTCATTAATCTTTTTGAAATAAATCTTTCACATGCCTTATATACTGTTATTTCATGTCTCAGTACTTTTCCACCATCTTGTTGCTCAAGGCTAGTGTGAGGGGTGAGTTCTTGAGCCCCTGCCTGCTGACCTGGCCACAGTTAGACCCTTACAATGCCAGGTGGCCGCCTGGGGACTCCTTTTCATAGGAGGAGCTCTCAGTCCTGCAGCACCTGCCCCGACCAGCTCCCTGTCCAAGTGACCACCACCTCCCCTAGTTCCCACTAATTGTCCCGACTCTCTTGGATGCGCTTCTTTAGTCATCTGTGTCTTCGTTTGTCCATCGGTGGAGTAAGGAATGCTGGAGAGAACAGAAGAGCAGCTTGATCAAGCCAGACAAGGTCTTCTTTGGGAGAGGGTCCTAGGCAGGGAAAGCTTCCACCTGCCTCTGACAGGCTTCTCCTTTTGGGGAGAGGAGGAACTTGTGCTGGTGTCTCTCCCAAGTCTGACATCCACTGGTCCACAGTTCAGGGTCAGGTGTCATATGTATGTGTCAGCTCTCGCTGGGGCTCTGGGACTCCTCCCTCTCCACCAGGTGGGAGGTAAATAGAAGTTCTCCTTGCTGAGCTGTCTCGAAGCTTAGATCTGGGGGAGGGAGGTTTTAGGAAGGCCTTTCTTACTTTGGATCCCTGCTGCATTCTCAGCCTGCCACAAGGCTGGTGCTGTGATCCTTATTTGAGTCCTGTCTCTATTTCTCAGTTCCTTTAGAACATGTAGGAGAGGAGATGAGGCTGTCCCCTCAGAGCTCCAAATGCCACAAGGAGAGAAAGAAGTTCCTTCATCGGGAGGTCTGAACTTTCTCCACCTATGGCAGCACAAAGTGAGGCTGGCCGGACTCGAGGCCTGTTAGAGCAGTAACAGAATGGCAGACGGCCTGTCACAGGGTATGGGGCTTATATCTGGAGCCAGCGCAGGCTTACCCAGGAGTTCCAACTCCAGAAATTGAGCTGTTCCTCAGGGGCTGGGGCAGGTTCACCTCCAAACAAATGGAGCCCTAGTGCCTGGAGTCTTTGGACTTTGGAGTGTCCATGCCAAGCACTGATAGGCAGAACTAGGTCCTATTCCTCTCAATATGCTTTACTTATGTTCAGGGTCAAAGAAGGACTACCGAAGGTCTAATCTATACATTTGTATGTCCCATTGCAGTTCCTTAAAGGCCCCACCCCTTTTACCGAGGGTTTAAGACAACAGACCTCCTGAGCTCGGATCCTGGTTCCATCCTTTAGTGGCACATAACCTTGGGCAAATTATTTAAAATGGTGTAATCTCCCAATTTCCTCATCTTTAAAATGGGAATGACGCTCCTGGCTGGCTCAGTTGGTTAAGGATCCAACTCTTGATTTCAGCTCAGGTTATGATCTCAGGGTAGGGAGAAAAAACCCGATGTCGTGCTCTTCATTCAGCAGGGAGTCTGCTTGAGAAGCTCTCTCTCCCTCGGCCCTTTCCCCCAAACAAACAAACAAACAAACAAACAAATAAATCAAATCTTAACAAAAAATAAAATGGGGATAGTGTAGGGCTTCCTTTACTGGCCCATAGCTAGTGTTCAAGGCATGTTATCTGTGATTTGCTAATAGTACTGAAATCACGGTTGTGGATTTCAAAGACCCAGACTCTGGATCAGAGACCCAGTAGGTTGAAGGGATCCAGCAGTTAGTAGATAAGGAAGATGGGGGCCTCCAGCCTCGAGGATGATGTGTCAGCTTTCCATGAGAAAAACTTCATGGACATGATTACAGACTTATGGGACAAGGGGGCACATTTGGAAGGTCTCTCCCTGGGACGCTGTGGTTTCAGGGAACAGGTTCACTCAGAGGCAGAGTGAAGAGACAGGGAGAAAAGAGGCTTCCAAATTTGGCGGAAAACTCACTCTGATTTTTAGGGGGAAACACTGGAAACTCAGGGAGGAGGAAATCAACCTGAAAGGACAGGCTCTATGCTACCGTGAACCACCAGGAAATGGCAAAGGTCAGGGGGTTCTGTGACTCGTCTGCGTGGGGCCACAGGACAGAAGGCCAGGTTCAGTGGGCAGCTGGCCTCGAAGGGCAGAGGGGCCACCGAGGAGCAGACTATCACAGGGAGCTGCACAACCACAAGCTTCTGGGGCAAGGAGGTGGGAAGGCAGGTGTCTCTGTCACTGAATAACCTGTTACTGTGGGTCAGGAAACTCCAATCTGAGGACAGGTGGTGGCTGGGGTGGCAATGGACTGGAGGACAGGGGGGGTCCCCACTGGACCCTAGAGCAAAAGCACTAACTGTGGAGCCACCGACCCTTTGCTGAGGGGTAAGGCTCAAACAGGAAGCATCTCCACACAGGCTTCCCTCTTACCGTTAACCAGAGAGAAGGCTCTTCCCAAATATAAAGGAGAGCCACCCCCTTCTACTGAATGGCCTGCACAGAGTCCCCAAACCCCTAGAATACACTGGAATGCACTCTGCAGCCCTCAGGGCCCTCTGTATTCTGACTTGTGCCTCCTCTGTCCTGTCACCCTTCTGCCATTTTGCTTGTTCATTTCCTCTACAAACAAGTGCCAAATGTCTGTGGTGCGGTGGGCACTGCTTCAGATGCATGGGATGAGCAGGAAAGCCCCAGAAACAACAGCAAACAAGAGACCACAGACATGGTCTCGGTCACCTGGGACTTAGATTCCAGCAAGTTTACACATGTGTGATGTGTTTTCACAAGGAGCTGGCATGTGCTCTTTCTCTAGATCATCACTGGGTGTGGTTTTCATTATTGTTTCCTCTTCCACTAGATTGCAAATTCCATGAGAGCAGCGACATTATTGCCTATTGTATTCCCAGCTTTTAGGATGGCTCATAGTATGTTCTCAATAAATATTTGATGAATTAATTAATTCTAGAGAGGACTACAGCAGGGAAGAAATGTTTCAGATACAGCTGAGGATGGAGAGATGCATAATGAGTGGAATGTCGTGAGCCCATAATTTTGGTCAGGGGATGGTCTGCTGTAAGCGTGTGACCGTGATCTGCTCCTTGCAGAAAGGAGGGAGTGGCCGGAGTCTGCACTGGATTCTGCATGATGCTTCTGGGAATAAAGCAGGTAGGGAAATGGAAATTAAAAAAATATGAAGAATAAAAGTTGGAGTAGGCAGTTAGTTAGGTTCTAACAGGAGACCCAGAGGCCAGCAACGAGGAAGCCATGGCCAGCTATGGGAAGGTCAGAGGCCTGTCGTGGCAGCTCGCCACAGGAAGCCAGATCAAACCAGTCGGGCCCAAGATGGCAGATGCCATGACAGGAAAGCTTTGACCAAATAAGGAAGAAAAAGCTCTTGAAACCCTGCTTCCTGCACCAAGTAATAAATACTCTGTCCCCAAGTAAAGAACTGTCAATAAAAGATAGAAACCCAACCCCCAGGGCATGCAGGTCTCTGGCTCTGTCCCTGTCTCTGTCTCTGTCTCTCTCTCTCTTGCTTGGCTGCTTTCACTTCTTGAGAATATACTTTTGCCTTTAATAAACTTCCCTGTGTGTGTAATTTATCCACCGTGCTGCGCATCTGTCCTTGAATTCATTCTCCTGACAAGACAGAGAACCTTGTGACTCCTTGAGGTCTGGCTGGCTCAAGGCTCCAGGGTCTAGGGTTTCCCTGGTTCAGCCAGCAACATGAGTAGGGCAGATAAAGGAGATGAAGAGTATGCTTATCTTGATGTGCACTGAGTAAGGCATGGAATTATTGAATCATTATATCATACACCTAAAATTAGGAACACTCTGTGTTAATAATACTGTAACGAAAATAAGGGAAAAATTATAAGAATAAGTGAGATGGACAGTAGGAGGCGCAGGTAGCTTCGGGAGAAATCGGCCTGTTGCAGATCTGCCAATTGCAGACCATTATAAATCTCTCGATTTTTTCAGAGACAGAAGTATTTCAAATGCCAATCACTGCAATGAGAGGCAGGACACAGATTGGTGAATTTCCCCCATGGACATTGCAGAACTATGAACTTGACGTTTTGAACTTCTTGATTTCTCCCAAGTGTGTGTATGTGTGTGTGTGTGTGTGCGCATGTGTGTGTAAGACTTGTGCTTACTCATTAATGTGAAAATTTGGCTAGAGTCTCTTTTGTTTTTAGATCAGAGTGTAATGAAGGGCAACAGAATATACTACTTCAAAGCATGTCTCTTTGGCTTACTGACTATTTTGAGCTGGTTATTTTTAAGAAACAGCAACCATAGGAGACACTCTGAAAACGGATTGGAAGTGACCCTGTTGTGAGAGACGTTTGCATTTAGGAGGGGAATCTCTATTTGTAAGGGCGTCTCCCTCTCCGTACCAGGAAGATGGAGATGACTCAATCTCTAGACTCTCTTATTAGTGGAGAAATGACATAACGATATCAATCTGAAGAATAACTTCATTCTTGTTCACTGTGCTTTTCTTGGGGACTCCCCAGCCCCAAGGCCTTCCTTTGTCTTTAGCAGGACTAGGTATTTAACTTGATGGCTTGGGCCATTTTGGAGAGTTTCTCAGTTTTCCTGGGTGTCTCCCACATAGACAGAAAGACAGACATGTTATTAAGTTTCTGTTTGTTTTTTCTCCTGTTAATCCTTCTTTTATTACAGGGGGTCTCAGTCAAGAACCTAGGAGGGTAGAGGAAAAACTATTTGCCTCCCCTACAATAACATACATATAAAAAAACGCACAAGTCACGAGCGCATAGCTTGATAAAATTTCCCAAGGTGGAAAATTCCCGCACCGGCGTGGACTCGTAGGTTATTTTTGGTTCCACTCTACTGCATAGTACCTTCACCTGAATGACAATTGTCATTGTCGGCATCCACTTCTTGTTCCTAAGCTCAAAGGGAATATTTTCGATAATTTGTGGTAAAGTATGATGTTTGCTCCATTTTTTTTTAAGTACCCTTGTGTCTTTTTATGGCAAAAGAGAAAGTTCAGCCTTGCAAACAGGACTTTGTAAGGATAATAGTCTTGGGCCTGAAAAATGCTAACATTTTTCTGCGCAAGCTCATATTCCTTTGGCACCGTCAACTACTTGACAGGTAATATGTAATTTGATGGAAGGATAAGATCCCTTGCCCTGGCTTACTCTTCTCCTGGTGAGTTTGAGAGTGGGAATGGGGTAGAATGCAGAGTAAAGAGCTTCTAGTATTTGTAAGATGGTCTCATTTTCTGTTCATTCCACCCACCAGATGACCCTGTCCTTTAGCTCCCCCTGCCCACATAGCCTAAGTATCTCTGTTTTCTAGAGGCCGTCTCTTAAGGCTGCTTCTTCCCCAGGTAAGATTAGGGGAAGAGGGTGCGGAAGGGAAAGGTCGGTAGTTGGCCTTTGTGTGCTTCCTGTCATCAGCTCTTTGCCTCCGGTAGAAGCACCTGGTGTGAGAGCACTGCTTATGGCTGGAGCTGATGCCTGCAGGGCCAGTCATCCTCTCGGCCACGGTGGGGAAGAGAACTAGAAGGCCCAAGTGGACAACACTCCCCCAGTCATGGGGCTTGGCTCCCTTTCTCTGGAATCTTCTTTCCTTTCCCAGCGGGGCTCAGTCACCTTGTCTTCCTAAGTTCTTCTTCACTTGTTGTCCTGGAATCGAGCGGCCGCCCTCTCATTCTGGTGGTTTCTCCAGAGTTTGGGTCAAGGGAGGGAGCCATGAGACCATATTCTACAGAACTGTCAATGTCTTGAGGAAGAAACTTAATAGGAGAGTCACAAGATCCATATGAAGGAAAGAGGAGTGTTATTGAAGGACAAGACATGAATACATTGAAAAGACGTGTTACATTCCTGGATGGGGAGACTTCATATGATAAAAGTCTCAGTCATCCCAAGGATGTCAATCATTCCCAAGGTACTATATAAATTTAATTTAATTTGAATAAAATTTCCAGCTTATTTTAATCAAAGAAAATAAAAGTGAAATTGACCTTGAAGAATAAATGTGTGTTAAATGGCAGGACATTTTTGAAAAAGAAAAAAAAAATAGTAAGGGGAACTTGATTTTTTAATAGAGAGCAGAGCTTACTATCTCTAAAGCCAGTAGAATCAAATCAATATGGAATTTGGATAGGAATTGACAATAGACCAATGGAACACAAATAAGAACTCAGAAATAGATCAAGGTATATAAGGAACATAGCAATGCATTTTAGTGGAAGAAAGTATTTTAGGCAATAATTAGTGTTGGAACTGCTGTCTATCCATTTGAATAAAATAAAGTTAAACCTTAACTTTGTATAATATATAAAACTAAAAATTTAGAGGGTTAAGTTTTTATATATAAAACAATAAAACACCAAAGCATATTAAAAATTTTAGGAAAATATGTGTAAAATCTCAAGGTCATGGAAACTTTTCTGAGCAATGTAGGAAATCCATGGCTACTATAAAACCCTATGAAGGTCAAAGTCAATATAAACAAGAATAAATACCAAATGGCAAACTGGGAGAATATTATCTCTCCTCTGTGTGTGTGTGTGTGTGTGTATCAAAGGGATAATATCTTCAATATACTAAAACAGCTTATTAGTAGATAAGAAAATAAATGGCCAGCGGTTACATGGGGCAGAAGAGTCATAGGAAATATATTGCGGTTGGCCTGGAAAGATCTGAAATGACACTCAATCTTACTTGTAATCCAAGAAATGCAATTTAAAGACAACAAATTATTGAACACTACCTCTGAAACTAATGATGTACTATATGTCGGCTAATTTAATTTGTTAAAAATAAAAATAAAATAACAAGAATAAAGGCAATAATAGTATATACTACTGGATTGGCAAAAAAACGTTATTGATATCCAGTTATCACTAAGTTATGTGGAAGAAGGTAGTTTTGTGCAGTTGTGCTGGGAGTGTAAACATTTATAGAAGCTTTTTGGAATTTAATTTGACAGTGCCTATTACAATTTTGAGATGCTCATATTCTTGGACCCAATAATTCTGCTCCTAGAAACCTATCCTGCATCAGTAAGATCAAAGTTCATGAGGAGCTATGTAAAAAGATTCTCATTATGGAGCACTCACAACAAACATTTGGAAAAGCACAGGTGTTCATCAATAGGGATTTTGGACAATGATTGAATAGATTATGCTACAGTCGTACTATAGGATATCGTGCAGCTCCTAGGAGACAAGGAGCCTGAGGAAAATGTTCAGGGGAAAAAAGATGGCTGCAGACCTGATTTGCAGCGTAATTCCATTTTGTGAAACAAAACCATGTTTATGTCTGCGAGCATACAGATAGTAGGTAGATAGATAGATGCATGGATAGAAAGATGATGCATGGATGGATGGATAGATAGATAAGTGGATGGATGGGTAGATAGATAAATGGATGGATGGATAGATAGATAGATAGATAGATAGATAGATGGATACATAGAAAGATAGGTAGGTAGGTAGGTAGGTAGGTAGATAGATAGATAGATAGATAAATAGATAGATAGATAAAAGGTTGATCTGTATAAAGGCAAGATAAGTTGAGACAGATTCCATGTTACAATAAATAGGAAGAAGTGGAAATTCTATGACTTTATTATACAATTTTTGAAGTGATAGGACTGTGTCAGTCAGTGTTCCATATTGGAAAGAAAAACCATTCTAAATATTTTAAGTGGGGAAGGATTTAACACTGGGAACTAAGTGTTCACAGAGTCAGTGAAGGACTGAAAGAGTAGCTCTTGGGTAACCTCTGGGAATGGGAATGACCCCTAGGACGACTGAGAAGCGATGCATGGGGGTGGGGAGGGGTCTCCACTGAGGCCCTTGCTGGAACTCCAAGCTCAAGAATGCAATCTGCCCTCACACCTGTTGCAGTGGCTATCATAAAAAGATAAGAGATAACCAGTGTTGGGCAGGATGTGGAGAAAAGGCAACCCTCACACTCTGTCGGTGAGAGTGTAAATTGGTGCAGCTACTGTGGAAAACAGTAGGGAGGTTCCTCGAAAAATTAAATATAGAGCCATGATATGATCCAGCAATGCCACTTCTGGGCATATATATCCGAAGGACATGAAATCACTGTCTTGGCGAGATATCTGCATCTTCTGGCTTACGGCAGCATGGGGGTGACTATTTATACTTATCAAGACACGGAAAAAGGGGCGCCTGGGTGGCTCAGTGGGTTAAGCATCTGCCTTCGGCTCAGGTCATGATCTCAGGGTCCTGGGATCAAGCCCTGGATCGGGCTCTCTGCTCAGCGGGGAGCCTGCTTCCCCCCCTCTCTCTGCCTGCCTCTCTGCCTACATGTGATCTCTCTCCTCTCTGTCAAATAAATAAATAAAACCTTAAAAAAAAGACTAGGAAAAAAACCCAAAGTATCCATTGATGGATGAATGGACAAAGAAAATGTGGGATATATACATAATGGGATAGTATTCAGCAATAAGAAGGAAATGTTGCCATTTGCAACAACATGGATGGAACTTGAGGGTGTTACGCTAAGTGACATAAATCGGAGAAAGATAGACATTGTATGATCTCACTTGTATGTGGAATCTAAAGGTGGCTGTTGGAGGCAAGAAGCTGGGGGAAATGGGTGAAAGTGGTCAAAAGGTAGAAACTTTCAGTGACAAGATAATTCAGTTCTAGACATGTCATGTGCAGCATGGTAATTACAGTTAAGAATGTTGTACTGTATTTTTGAAAATTGTTAAAAGGGTCGATCTTCTCCCTCCCCCAGCACCTAGAGTACCACAGAAGGGGCACTGGGGACACTGCCCCTAAGGAATCTCTTATCTCCATGATTGTGTTAAGTAGCAAAATCTATCTGAAAAAGGAGGAGAGAGGCCTCCACCTCAGTCCGCCTTCCAAACCTCATGTAAGTTCACGGAATTGGCAGAACCCGATTCCTATCCGGAATTTAAGCTGCAGGGGAGTCAGGGACATGTAAAGGGGAGCTTCTCATCATTCCAACAGAGAATGTGGGTGGAGACTGAGTAGAACAATCCGCGAGAACTGCCATGTGGATTATGCATGAAGTTTATCTTGTATCTTCAAATGTTTTGATCTGAATGTGTGCATCTTCACTAAAAAGAATAGACATCAATATCCACTTTATCTTTTTTTAGAAAAAAATTTATTAAGAGAGAGAGTGAAAGAGAGCGAGCAGAGGGAGAGGGAGACAAGCAGACTCTGTGCTGAGCAGAGAGCCCAATACGGAGCTCGATGCCAGGACCCTGAGATCATGACCTGAGCCGAAATCAAGAGTCTGACGTTTAATTGATTTGAGACACTCAAGCACCCCTCCCATTTTCTTTCTTTTTTTTTTTAAAAAAGGAAAACACACACATACACAGAAACATGTGCATAGGCTTGGGAAGATATAAAAGGGATCCAACCAATGATGAGAAAAGTGTTTTTCTTGGAGGGGAAGGGATTACAGGCAGTTTAAAAAAATCATTGGCATTTTCTGGGGAGCCTTCTGGGCATATATATCTGATGGCTTGGTGGGTTGGTCGTCTGACACTTGGTTTTGGCTCAGGTCGTGATCTCAGGGTTGTGGGATCGAGCCTGCGTCTGGGTGCAAGCTCAGTGGGGAGTCTACTTGGGATTGTCTTCCTCTACCCTTCCCCCCACCAAGCTCTCTCTCTCATACATAAATAAATCTTTGAAAAAAAATCATAGGCATTTTCTATAATAAACTCATCTTGATTTAAAAAATTGATAAACTTTATTTTTTAGAGCAGTTGTAGGTTCGCAGCAAAATTGAGCAGAAAGTGCAAAGTGTCCAAATACCTCCTGTTCCTACATGAGCAGTACTTTCCCTATCACGGCCCCTCACCAGAGTGGCTCATTTATTATGCGTGCTGAACCTATGTGGACACATCATTATCACCCAGAGTCTATGGTTTCTATAAGAGTTCACTCTCGCACATTCCGTGGCTTTGGATAAATGTATAATGACGTGTAGCCATCCTTTTAGAATCGTACAGAGTCGTCTCACTGTCTGAAAAGCCCTCTGTGTTTGCCTGTTGATCCCTCTCACCCCTGACCCTCAGCCCTGGCAACCACTGATCTTTTTCTCGGTCTCCATAGTTTTGCCTTTTCCTGAAGGTCAGAGAGCTGGAATCCTTCAGAAGGTAGCCGTGCGCGCTGACTCTTCTTTCACTTACTAGTATGCGCTTCCATTTTATCTGGCTTTTTAAAAAGTGGAATAAATGTTAAACATTGTTAAAAGACACAGTTTAGAGGATGAATTCCCGGATCATGCAGCCTTTGAGTTAGTGTTATAGTCTGACCTATTTCAGGAGCTTCCGAGAGCAGGAAGACGCTTCTCGAGAGTAGAATGGCCGCCTCGCTGCTTCCAGCCTGATGTCCTGAATGCTTGAAATGAGGGGGTGGGCGGGACACCCCTGCCCCTGCTTTGTCTTTCTCAGGGACAGCAGCTTGGCTTAATGTCCCCTGGAACCTGTTCAGCCCAGTGGGCCCGTAGAAATAATTCAAGGAAGGCAATGTGGAAATATTGAAGGTTCCTTTGACTTATTTCCTGTCCCTTCCTCTTCAAGAAAGAGAGATTCTAACTGGTTGGTTACATTCGAAGATTCTGGTGGTTCCGGGTTTGCTGAGTTAAAAAAATGCAATCTCTCCTATCTTCTCTCATGACATCCGTGTGTAGGACAGTCAGGACCTCCTCCTGCCTCTGCCTCTCTCAGCCGAGGTCTGTCTGCCTGGTCTCTCGAACCTTCTGCCATTCTTGCCGTGCCCCAGGATGACGTCACAAACTCCCTGCGCTTGGTGACTTCGTGGGAGTGTGGCCTGTCGAGTTGCTCACGGAAGAAACCATGCTTAGCTCTGCTTTGCCATAACAATCTTTGAATTCTTAAATACTTGCAGCAAGGGGCCCTGCCTTTTCATTTTGCTCAAGGTCCTACAAATTACGTAGCTGGTCTTGCCTGAGTGCATCACTTTGCCTCTCCCTGGGTTGCGGTCACTCCTTTGGGAGATCCCTGATCCCAAGTCTCTTAGCATGTACTTCAAGGTCTGTTATGAATTTGTACCTATTCATTTCTCTGTTCTTCCATTTTCCTCCTCATATGATAAGCACCCCCTCCCCAAAATGGATCCATTTACTTTGCATGGAGTATTTCTTATACTTGAATGCTTGTCCCTGCCTAATACAACTGGAAAACGACACATCTTAAAAACCAGCTCAGATGTAACCTCTGCGGGATTCCTTGCCAGGTCCATTAGTGCATTGAGAGCGGAGAGCCCAGTGTCTGATGAGATGAAGCAGTAGGTGAGGTTATCTCTTTTCAAATGCAAAACCCAGTGCCCTATATTACAGTCTGTGTTCCTCAAGTGTTTGGCTAATCAGATACAAAGGGTACCAGGCAGAGCTCTTTTCTTGCAAGGGAGGGAATGCAACTTAAGCCATCATAAGCCAGATCAGAAATCTACCTGTCATGGAACCAGTTGCAGAAAGGAGGAGGCGTGGCCAGGCCCCGAGGGTCGAGGGACCCCTGCTGGACCGTTGCCAAGGCCTTTTCTCACCTATGCTTCTCTCTGTTTCCCTCTGCGCGCTCTGGCTCTCACACCTGGTTCTTCCCCAGGGCTGGAAACGTGTCACTAGGTGCACATCTTACATCTCTGTTCTGGAAAGTTGAAGTGATCCAGGAAATGGTCCGGACGAGTTCAGGTTGGGCCAGGAGCCACTGCTCCCAGGTTCTCAACCTCCCTGGGTTGTGTGAGTGTGTGAAGGAGTGGGATGCAGCAGGTGAAATCTCAGATTCTGGACTAACTTGATTTTTGGACAACCCCCCCTCCCCCACTCCCAGCTTTATTGAGATAGAATTGACCCAGAACATTGCGAGTAAGTTTAAGACGTATACCCTGTTGGTTTGATAACTTACCTATTGCAGGAATGAGGGCCACCGTTGTACTAGGAGAGCTCCCTTCTGTTTTCTCTGCACTTTTCCCTTTCGCACACACCATTTCCACAGTTTGCTTCAAATTTCGGCTACAGTTTTTCATCCAGTCAAATATGGATCTAGAGCTATGTTTAGTTTGCCTCCTTTCAATAACACAAAACTGCGTTTCTTTTCCCATTTTACGGTCACTATGCGTTTCCCTCCGTAAATTATGAACATTTAAGAATTGTTTTCAGGTGAGAACGTGGATCCATCATTTAGGAAAGACAGGTTGTAATGTGAGCTCGAAATCACTGCCAACAAGTAGGATCATCAGGGAAATTCAGACCAGCCCTTGTCAGGGAGGGCGTGGCAGATGTGACATCGTCTCTCGTGAACTGAACAGAGAAGACAACAAAACTACCCCGTGTCATAATGAATGAATTGGCAGCAAATGGCAGCATTCAAGTGATAAAAGGCTTAGGATATTTTTGGAAGCCTGTTCACATATAGATTTTCCTTACATTTCAACGTAACATAGAGTTGCTTCTCCATCACCGAATTCACACTCAGCTGCACTTCTAACTTTTGGAGGCTCTGTTTGAAATCTTAGGAAGAATATTCACATGTAGTCATCTCCCCCAATTTAACTATTTCTCATAAAAATCTGAATTAATTTTTATGGTTTTGCTTTCAAGTTCATTTAACTAAAAGGAACTTATTAATTTAGGGTTGGCTATCTTTTTTGCACAGTCATACTTGGGAAATTTTTGCAAGGGAGAAATCCCATCCCCAAGTAATTAAATGCTGAACATTCAGTTAAGTTTTCAGTTTTCATAAGTTACTTTCTAAGGGGAAATGTGTTATGAACAGGGAAATGGTTTTGAACATTTTCTCCATCCTCCCCTCCCCCACCAGCCATATATTCACACTGAATTCATGGAAAGTGTTGGTCAGAGTTTACAAAATAAAGACTGATTTTTTATTTACCTATAGAGAAAAAAAAAGAGATCTCTTTAGAAAAGATAAATATCTAAATAAGATGAAATGATTAAATTCTAATCTTAATCATTGAGAAAGGGACCACAAGTTTGACTTACCTGGCAATTTGTAAGAGCGTGAATACTCTCAATAAATCGTGGAAGGTAAGACTATTAAGGTTTTTATGGCCTATAACAAACACCCTGAAAGGAAAATTATGTTTGAGAATTAGTGACAGTTGATTATGGAGAGGGAGTCACTTGGAATTCTTTATTCATTTGGAGGTGATAAAAATTATAACTCTGGTGGTGAAATGAATCATTACCAGCTTCCTTTGTTGAAAACAAATTTCTTCCACAAGTATTTTCCCCAAACAGTAAAATGAGCTGGTCAGTTGGTCAGGAGACAAATAGCAAATGATAAAAGCTACAGAATGTCTCAGTAAGAAAAGACACCAATCAAAATTTCCACCAAGGACGAGTGGTAAACGTTGGCCCCTCGGCTCAGTCTTCCGGCATCTCACCTAGGTGAGATTTTAAGGCGTGTGTGTGTACAGGCAACGTGCTCTAGGTTGGGTGTCCTGAAGTCAACGTTTGAGGCAAACCAACAGTTTGGGGACAAAGGATACAATAGGCAATGAGGTCTATTTCCCCTGGAGGGGGAACTGGGGAGCAAGAAACGCTGGGATGGAGAAGTACCCACGAGGGCTGACAGTGTGAAGATGTTACCCTCCCCATCACCCTTACTGTAGGCTTTTCTCTTGTCCTGAGGTTAGGTCCTTGGCAAGTTCCACACAGAAGTAGGGTCTTGATTCTTCCAGGAAAGATCTAGATATTTCCATGACTGATTTTTAACTCATAGGCAGAGCTTAGCTGACAGGAGTGGCATCTCCTTCTTATGTTAGGTCCCTGCTTCCTTTGGCCTGGACTCAGAGGACAGAAATACGTCAGGGTCTTCTTCGGCCATCTGAGGAGGATACGCAACCCGTGGGCTCTGAGAAGAGGCACATCCAGGAACCAGATCAAAGACTCACTGTGAGTTACTTTTTATTATTTTTGAGAATTTAGAAATGTTTTCCTAAACATAATGGTATGGGCTTAGTTGTGCTATGGAGAACTGAAGGAAGGATTTATGGCCATTTGGGTTCAGTCAAAAGGGAAGAGGGGGACCTCGAGACCATTGCACAGTGATGATGCAGAGCCTCTCAGGAATGTGAATTTCAGGGAAACAGAGCTGGAGCTACCAAATCTGTGACATAGTAGATTTTTTCATAGTTTTTTGCTCTACGGGCTTTGAGGAGATGAGAGGCTTGGTAGACTGGAGAGGCACCTGCCTTATCATGGCAGAAGCACTGAGAAAAAGCAACCAAAGAATACAAGATGAGTTTTTGGAAGAGTTGAACAATTATTTATTTCTTAATTAACTCCTTTTTTTCCCCTTTGCTCAGGCAAAAGCCAGTCATTTAATGTCTCTTGAGATAGAGAGCTGATTACAGTGTCTGGCCTATCATGAAATAAGATATTTATCAAATGAATGAATGAATGAATGAATGAATAAATGCCTCAGCCCGTTCAGCTCACAGGTGACGGAAACACACAGAGGCAACTGTATTCCCGTGAGGTGTGTGTAGTCACAGATTAGTGAATCATGAACAGCAAAAGAAAAAAAAACAAACTAACAGAGTGATTTATTTTTCCTTTGAAACAAAGGAGGGGAAGATGGTGGAGGGAAACTGAGGGCAAATACATTTTTTCCTGGTGGAGAAAATTGGGGAAAAAAATTATAATGAGCAGAACATGGCTTCGTCAAAGAAATGGGTCAGTATTTGTGATCATTTACGGTGAAAGTCTTGAGGTTTGGAGATGCATGTTTGGACCCCTTCCTTCTGTCCGACTGCAGAGCAGAGAGACAAGGGAAAGGCTCATCCTACCACAGGCAGCTTTAGAATTTTCTACAGGAGGTTAGAACATAGAAAACCCCACACACCCTGGAAATCTCCACTAAAGCTTTACGTAAATCTTAGGAGATCAGTTGCTAGAAAAGACATCTTGCTTTTGCGTCTGTGGGTTAGAAATAGGCAGGGATAGATGGTTGAGACTGGGAACATAAAAACAAGTAGTCTCCTATAAAATTAGAGCAAGCTACAGCTCTCCTGTAGGGTAGTAGCCCTGAAATGGGATTAGGACAAGTCTGAGGAAATAGAAGGAGCACCGCAAGGTGATTTGCTCAGGGACTCTTTGTCCTAAAGAGAAGATACAGTATTTGCTCGGAATATCTGGGGGAAACTGGAGCGGGAAGACATCTCAGATGCTTTCCCTGGTGGGGCCCCAGAGACCCATTCTTGAGGTTTTTGGAGATTTGGGATAACAGGAGGACCCAAATAAGCTGTATTTTTGAAGGACTCAGCCATGGAGGGCGGCCAAGGAATGCAGTTTTGATACTTTATTTAGTTGGGGACACATCAATATCCCCTATTCGGTGGGGAAATTAGCCAAACTCTGCTGCCTTGAAGACTGAAGGGAGAGCAGGCAGCCTCGGCAGCTGGTGGGGGGCTTCAGAAGTCCGAGGGGTAACGTCCCCGGGATGAAGTTTGGGCTTCTCGCAGCGGGCAGTGGTGTCAGCCGTAGGAAGAGAGGTTTTGTGAGCTTCAGAAAAGCGGGCGACAGTGAAACTCCAGGAGGGAACTAAACTCATATGAGTACCACGAGGACCCTCGGAAATGGCTGAGCCCAACTCTGGGGTGAGGGGACGGGCCAGGATGCCCACAGAGAGACTGGTACTCTGATACTCTGAGGCTTTGCCCTGAGCGGGCACAGAAACGCACACTGAGGCTCAAGAGTCGTGCCATCACGTCCCCAAACCTTACGAGGTGTTGGAATATCCGGGGAGCCGGGGAAAAGCATCTATCTAGACATGAGGAGAAGGGACACGAGTTTGTTCATCTTCCGGGGATTAAGGACTCTCCCTTTCTTCCGTGGGCTGTGTCGGAAGAGGCAGATCGCCACACACGGTCTAACCTGAGAGCCAAGTAATTAGGGACAATAAACATGCTGTCATGATTATAGGAATGTGGGTCCAGCCAGCCTCGGTGGATCCGCTTGCTATTTTTCTAAAGGTTTTCGATAAAGATCTTGTGTGCATTCTTGTATCGAGAGAGACTGACTGAAAGGACCCGGATTTTTAGTTTTAGAATAACGGTGTCTGGAGAGGGTAAAACCAGGTAATAGGCCCCACTGGTAGGGCTTTGTCGTCGTGGGGCTTATTTCGCCCTGGGTACTGCCCCTGTTGGTTTGAATGACTGCCTATTGCTTCATCCATCACACGTACGCCCCGGAACTCACTAAGCCATCCATTTACGTGGTGAATATAAATCTCATTCAATAAACTCAGGTGAGCAGGAAATGTCACGTCTCTATTTGCTTTAAGTCAAGTTACATAAGTCTCCGGGCTTCTGTCTCACAGAGCTGCTGAGCGTTCTAACTTCGTTATTTTCGGGGTTCCTGTTCTGATGACCCCAGGTGGGGCTGGGCTTGGGGGGGTCCTGTACTGACGCTCCCTGATGGGAGGCCCGCTGGGCACGGCTGTTCAAGCCCTCTTGGGCCCTTGAACTCTGCAACCTGCTTCTTCTGCCAGGTGGCCCCCAGCTGTCTCGGTCGAGCCTGAGAGGTCTGACGATCTCGAGGCCCGTTTCGCAGCCATCCCGTCAGAGACTCTGCTCCCGCCCCATAGGGCTGGCACCCGGACCCCCACGGGGACGCTGCCAGCTTCTGATCCTCTCCCGGCCAGGGCTGTTCCCCTCATTTTCCCTGCTCGCCTCCACGCGTCTGTCTCCCTCAGCTTCCTGCACGACCCTTGCGGAGCTCGGGGTTTTGGTGAACACGTGTGCAACAGGAGATTATCTCCAGCAGTTTTGTTTGTGGTTACAAGCCTTCCCGTGACACAGGGCGGCTCAATGCTCCTTGCTTGGGATAAGATACTTCCGATGTATTGGCCAATAACAATAGCAAATTACAGCCGCAGGGGGGATCCCCGTGCTGTCTCGCAGGCAGACACTGGAGGAGTGACCCTGTGGGACTTGGTGTTGTCAGCCGTTGAGACTGGCCGCGCCAATGCCGGGGGGACCCTCAGTCCTGATGTCCCGGTCGTATGGGGGGCCCTGTGGCATGCTTGCGGAGCTCCAGCCGTGGGCCTGGGCTGCGATCCTCGCACACAGCCGCGGTCCTGAGGGCGTCTCCTGGAGGGGACTCCGGTTCCGGGGCTCCCAACCCGGAAACCTTTTTTCCTTCATACGCTGGCGGGCTGTGCTGTGGCCACAGGACCCTGATCTTCATTAACATCAAAGAACGTACATTGTTCCTTTTTTTCCCATTAAAAGTTACTTGCTCGTAGAATTAAAAAAAGAGAGTGGAACCGTGGATAGACAGACACAAACGGAGTGAGCAAAGAAGCCTGAAAACAAAAGCAATCATGTTATCTGTACGTTTCTTCTCAAGTGAGAGGTAATCCATACGATACGCTTTTGGGGGCAGGATTCAAAACTGTGGGATTCGTTTGTTGGGTTGAAAGTGATTTTAGACATCTTCCAACATCCTTATTTATTGGTTTCCTATTGCTGCTGTAACAAATTATCACAAAGTTGGTGGTTTAAAATAGCACCGGACACAAGCGTATCACTGTACAGCTTTGGAGATCAGAAGTCCCAAATCTAGGGGCAGGATGAGTTGGGGGAGTGGGGGTGGGGAGGCTCAGTGGGTTCAAGCTCTTGGTTTGGGCTCAGGTCATGATCCCCGGGTCCTAGGATAGAGCCCTGCCTCCAGCTCCACGCTCAGCATAGAGTGAAGTCTTTCTCTCCCTCTCTGTCTGTCCCCCACCCCTTGCTCTCTCTCTCTAAAATAAATAAGTAAATCTTAAAAAAAAAAAAAAGTCCCAAAGGGATGGGCCCATGGGCTTTCCCAGCAGCTGCAGGCTGCTTGATTCCTTGCCTCAGAGCTCCTTCCTTCGCCTGGAGGGGAAATGGCACAGCATCTTCTCTTCTCTCTGACCCTCTGCCTCCTTCTCAGAAAGAACCTCATCATTATCTCGAGCCCACCTGCTTGCCAGGATAATCCCTCCAGTTCAAGTCTCCTCCTTAATTTAATGACACCGAAAAGCCCCTTTTGCCCCACTAGGTGCTATGTTCACGGGTCTCGAGGATAAGGACATAAACGAGCCTTGAGCCTATTATATTCATTTTATAGAAGATATAACTGAGACTTAAAGAAGAGGCCTTTTTTAAAAAGAAA
>CM052814.1:5239738-5255493 GCA_028533885.1 Nasua narica | reverse complement strand
AAGAAGCAGATGCAGTACAAAGAAGGGCCACATGTACCCCAAAGTTCATAGCTGCAATGGTCACAATAGCCAAACTGTGAAAAGAACCAAAATTCCCTTCAACAGATGAGTGGATAAGGAAGATGTGGTACATCTATACAATGGAATATTATGCCTCCATCAGAAAGGATGAATATCCAACTTTTGTATCAACATGGACAGGACTAGAAGAGATTATGCGGAGTAAAATAAGCCAAGTGGAGAGAGTCAATTATCTTATGGTCTCACTTATGTGTGGAGTATAAAGAAAATCATGGAGGGTGTTGTGAGAAGGAAGGGAAGGGTGAATGGGAGGAAATCGGAGGGGGTGATGAACCAGGAGAGACTGTGGACTCTGAGAAACAAACAGGGTTTGGGAGGGGAGAGGGTGGGGGAGCCTGGTGGTGGGTATTGAGAAGGGCATGTATTGCAGGGAGCACTGGGTGTGGTGCATGAACAATCGATCTTGTAACACTGAAAAATTAAACATATTTGGGGAAAAAAAACAGAACAAGGGCTTTACCATAAATAACATAGAAGATAGTAAAATATGAAAAAAGAGGAAACTAAAAAATAAAGTAGATGCCTGTTTCTCGGCATTCCTAGTAAACTAAAAATTATATATAGAAATATAATCTCAGTCTTAAGACAAAGAACCCACAAAGATTATATACTCTTAATCTCATTTAAATTCAGTAGCCAACATAGAGCCTTAGTTTCGGATGTAGAGTTCAGTTATTCATCACTTGCCTGTGTGAATCTGAATTTTCTGTACAGTTAGGAAACCACCATAGCTTAAGAACTGTTACGTGGAAATCTGTATCAACACAACAAAAATTGCCGTAATATACAGAAGTCTTGGGATGCGTGGTTGACTCAGTCGGATGGGCGTCTGATTCTTGGTTCCAGCTTGGGACATGGTCCCAGAGTCCTGGAATCAGCCCCTCATCGGGCTCTGCACTGTGTGTGGGGCCGGTCCCTCTCACATAGGTCTCAGGTACAATCTTTATCTCAGATAAAGATACCACAAATAGATAAAAATCTTTAAATATATTTAAAGCTAGAAATTATGAAAGGAAAATGGGAAAAGAATTTGAAAGGTTATTCATATTAGAAATACAAGTGACCAGTAAAACCTAAGGAAAGATGCCCAACTTTGTTGGAAATTGGGGAGGTGCAAAACAACACCAGTTAGATGGGACCTTTTACCCATCATATTGGCAAAACCTTTAAGGTTTTAAAGTATCAGATGGGAAATACTGGAAATGGGAAAGAAGTAGTACTTATATGCCTATTTGGCAAGAATGTCCATTTTATTACAGCTTTTACGGATGGCAATTAAGCAACATCTAGTAAAATGTTAAGTCACATAGCTCTTAATCTAGCAATCCTACTTCCAGGTATTTGTGATAAACATATGTGCTAAATGAAGATACATGAACATAGACGTTTAAGAATATTCAGTATTGTAATAGCAAACAGATTGACACAGAATACATCTGTTGGATGAAGTTAAAGCCACCTTGAATACCAAGACTGATAAGCCTCGGAGGTTGGGAAGGAGAGTGAGGGTCGGGAAAGGCTGCTCAGAGTCCCAACGTCCCTTCCAGCTGGTGGACCCTGCGAGGTCTCGGATAGGGAGCTCGAGGCCTGCAGGAGAAGCAGGTAGTGGCAGCGTATGGGCAAATGGCAGGCCTGAAAGCACCGTCCACACAAGGGGCGGGGGCCGGGGCAGCACAATGCTGACTGCAGGAGCAGTAATCTGGGCACGATCAAGCATGTAGGAAAAAAGATAAACCTGAAAAAAAAACAAAGAACCTTAAAGTTCAGATGGAAGATCCATCAGCCACCCAAAATGGTAGAGGCCATGAAAATGAAATGACTACTTCAGGGGGCAGATCGAGAATAGAGAGAAGGAAACGGGAGGGGTGTCCTCAAGTGTGGGGGAGAAAGCTGGGTGAGGACTGGCCCCTGTAGGCGTGGGCGAGGGCTCTCATGACAAGGACAGGCAGCTTAACCAGAGATGGGTTTCCTTGCAGGTCTGGAAGCTAGGAGTCCCAGGTCAAGTTGGTTCCTTCAGAAGCTGCTGTGCTTGGTTCGCAGGTGGCTGGCTTCTCCCTGTGTCCTCGTGGGGCCTTCCCTGAACAGGCCCGAGCCCTCCCCTCTTACTGGGATGCCAACTGGATGAGGCCGGCCCATAGCGGTGCCTCTTTCCCCCCAAGGCCCCATCTCCAGATAGCCACAGCCTCAGATAAGGTTAGGACTCTATGTGTGAATTTCGAGGAAGACCATCCAGCTCATGGCCACCGCCTCACGGTCCCTGATCACCTGCCTGGAGAGAAGCCCTGACGCCTTCCCAATATGCTGGCCTTGCTAACTCCGCCATCTGACAGGACTCCTCTTAGCTCCGACCTCCTCAGGGGCAGCGCGCTCACGCCACAGAACCCCAGCCTAGACTGGACTACTACTTTCTCACAGCTCTTACGATTTGCAACGGGTGTGCCTTTCATACCGCGTACCGCGATTTCCACGGCCGTGTGACGGAGGGAGTCCTGTTCTCACTCATACCGCCCCCACTAGACGGGCCACGGAATCTCTGTTCACTGCCGCCCAGGAGTTCCAGAGTGTTAGTCACGCTGCCCTGGCTTTGGAGAACTTACTACGTGCCACCTCGCAGAGCACTTTGTTCAATCAACTCTATTCCTCGAAAGATCTGGCTTAGATAACCTTATCCTACAGATACTTTAAAAAAAGATCCATGTGTTCCCAATTACACAGCAAGTAGCGGGGCTGGAATTCTGGAAGTTCCATGGGCATCTGTTGAACTGTAGATAAATCAGTTTAATTGCCTATAAATACAGGGGAAATAAAGTTATAGTTTGATTATGGAATACACAATCATTGGGGGAAAAGATTTATATGTGGTGACACGAGAAGGAAAGATGTATTAAGTGGAAGAAGTCACACTAGGATTTCCCGCGTGTGCACACATGCACACGAGTGCACTCTGCTGAAAGCAGCATAAACGCTGGGTAAATGCACCCCCACGCTATTCAGCGGCACAGTAGAAGGAATTTATAGATAAAAACTACTTTCTGCTCTAGATACTTGTTTTTCCAGGATATTTCACAACAGGTCTATTAAAGTTTAAGAAACATGTGGTTAAACCACTTTGCTTGGGTTTTAGATTTTTAGAAATAGTATCAGAACAGTTTTCAGGATAGCTGACTTTATAGCCTTCCTTTCCCACCTTATACGGCAGTAACACAAGAGGAGCCGCGCAGATGTTCCAGAACGTTTTTAGATCACGGTGTAAGAACTGTCGAAAGCAGAAAACCGCACATAAAAGCAAACCACAGGCCAAAATACCACTGTTGCACAACACCGGGAAAACAAGAGTGTGCCAGGACTGGACAGAGGGGAGGGTGGTCAAGGACAGATCAGAAGGTCATTACTGGAGGGCCCACAGGCGTGACCAGACATACCCCCCACCCCCCTCCCCGCAGGACGGCCCAGAGCAGAGACGAGGCAAGTATGCTGGGGGTCTGACACCTAAGACCAGGACGCTCAGCTCCTAGAGTATCAACAGGGTCCTGGCACTTAAGGGTAGTCTTCCTCCCTCTTGCCACAGAGAGTCACCTGCCACCTTTCCATGATCTCATAGCAAAGTAAGTACAGGAAACTCAAAAGGTACCTCAATTCAAAGACGGGCAAACAGCCAACCATCTTAAGATGTTTGCAGAAGACGAGCAAAGAAACACCCAACTGAATAGATGGCACTTAGACCCCAGGAAACTGAGCTAGTTGTTAAGAGCAGGGATTTAACCCAAGGTCAGTGTCTCCGAAGGGTGCAAGATTATTGTACCCACAAAAAAATGTCAACCGGTCACGGGAATTTAAACTCCACTGAAATGGAATGTCCTGCAGTATATAGGCTGAACATAGTGGACAGAACCACTGAATTAGAGGATGAGCTGCAACATTAACCCTTCATGTGTACCTGGCCGCGGGGGGAAGCTGGAAAGTAGCAAGGGTGAGAGGTGGTGCGGAAGCTCCAACATCCCTTCACGAAGGCCCACAGCAAATACGAGGGCACCACCCCGAGATCGGGGGAAATCGCAGCAGGTAACATTGCCTGCAGGGAACGTATAGGACTTTGGGTCTCCAACAAGCAGGCCCAGCGGCGAGACCTACGCGATCAGACGCTGCCATCAGATCACAGATAGAGGGGGAGGCAAGATCATTCTCCCCGGGAACCTGGAACTGGGAGCGGCCAGCAGACCCTGCTGAGCCACATCAGTGGCAAAGACCACGGGACAGGTGTGTGGCCCCTGCCAAGAACAAAGTCACTGCCACTAGCCTTCCTTCAAACTTTACTCTCCTCAGTTTACTCCACTTTCCTTTCCCTAAGTTCCCATGTTAAGATTATTAAGGCTTTACAGGGGCTTGACGAAGAGCTATGGATTTCATTCCCTACAAGTAAGCTACGACAGTAAAATTGCAGTCAAATGTTTCACAGGATTTTAGGAAGTAGAATATGCTAGTTCAAAAGTTCACCTGGAAAACTAGATGCACAAGAACACGGAAAACAGGAGGGAAAGGGAAAACGGGATCATTGGTCAAGCGTCCAGATATGCCGGGAAGCTGCAGTAATTTAAACAGGTTATTGGTCTGTAATAAACAGTAGAAGGTCCAGAAATAAAAACCCTTTCAAGTGAATTTAGGAGGGTTTAAAGATTGAGAGCGCGCACAAGAGTGCACACGTGAGAGCTGGGGGGGAGGGGGTGGTGGTCGAGGCAGAGGGAGCAGCAGACTCCCCAGTGAGCAGGGAGCCCAACACAGGGCTCGATCCTAGGACCCTGGGAATGACATGAGCCGAAGGCAGATGCTTAACTGAGCCACCCAGGCACCCAGAGAAGTTTGAGTATTTTTCTAGAAATGTCTAGCCCCTTCACATTTACTGCAAGTAGAATTCTGGGTTGAGAGTCTTAAGCACCGTATAATCGACCTTTTTTTAAAAAAAGGGAAACCGGATATTAACTGAATCATTCCCCTGTAGGTGATGAGCTACTTCTGCTTTCAAGAGGTTAGGTCTTTGGCTTTCAACTACAACGTCCTAGAGAGGACACTTGTGTTTATCCTACACGGACCTTGTGTTTCTTGAGTCTAGGGGTTTTCAGAGTTCAAAGCTATTTAGTGGTTTCTATCCATTTTCCCCATTCCTTTTGCTCCTCTCCTGAGCCCCTCACCCCAACTCCGAGCACCATCAGTGTGAAGGCTCTCACTCGCGGGTGCTGAGGGCAGGTTTCTTCATCTTTTGTTATTCAAATTAACTCCTACCTACCTTGGCATTTGTGGATTCCTTTCCTGCCATCAGAAATCTAGGGAACCTGTAGTCTGTTCTTTTGATTCTCATACTCCAGCTCCAGAATTATTAAAGTTTGAGACGCTCTATTCATGACCTCATCAGTTTTTCCTTCAATTCTACCAAGACACTAGGGTTTTTACCTATCCTGTTTATTCAAGCTGCTTGGACATCTTTGGGAAATCCGGCTTCTGGGGATACAGACTCGATCTATTGGCCACTTTTCTCCTAGAAGTCGCTTGTTTCTCTGCAGGCTTCCTAGTTTAAGGGACGGACAGAATGTAGTCACACACTTGATCTGACCTCACTGCTGAGGGCTGCTAGTTTAGAAACTCGTCGGGACTAAATCGGAGGTCTACCTGGCACAGTCCCAACTTTAGGATTTGTGGTTCTAGCTTACGCTTTTGCATTTTTCCCTTATTTTTTTAAGATTTTATTTGACAGAGCGAAATCACAAGTAGGCAGAGAGGCAGGGGGAAACAGGATAACCGCTGAGCGGAGAGCCCGATGTGGGGCTCGAGCCCAGGACCCTGAGATCATGACCTGAGCTGAAGGCAGACACTTTAACCCACTGAGCCACCCCGGCGGCCCCCCTCCCCCAGTTTTTATTTTTAAGGCTGACTTCCTGAGGGTTACCCACTGGGTCTGGACAGCTTATTCCAAGACCACTCAGGGACTGTGTTCAGACACCTTGCACAACAGCTTGCTGAGGGAGTCTACACGCGGGCTAGGCGCACACAAGTGGACCGCTGCACCCCCCCCCCGCGCCCCCCCCCTGCCCGCAGCCCCACAGGGCAGATGCAGGAGCGCCAGACTCCTGTTCTCAGACTGTAGTTTTCGGAGTAAAAGCTCTGCACAGATTGGAGGCTTTTAGCAAATTTTCAGAGCGTTCAAATGGCTTTGGATGATTCTGTCCAATTCCACAGTTGCGGGGCAGGGAAAGGATTTCTTCACCTCGCTCTATAATGGAGTCTGAGTATCCAGTTTCAGCTATGTTGATTGTAAAACTTTACTATGTAATCTGGTACTCAAAGTACAAACAGCAGAAGTGGTTGAAGCCTTAGAAAAGGAAAAGCTAGCTAGCTAAGGTGTTTAACTCAAGGCTTTTTTTAACATAATCATTTGATAAATAGAATGAACTCCTAAACTTAAAAAGGTAAATATGAAGATAAAAATGTCAGTCCAGTAAAGCGGGGGGGTGGGGGGCAGGAATTATACCGGATTCTGAATAGCACACCCAGGATCCATGATCACATTACAGGTCGGTAGATAAAAATCTGTTAAGATTTAAGGATTCTGGTCACGTTAATAAAACTACATGCTGTGTAGAAACTGAAGAATGACAAAAACCAGGAAAACACTGGACCCAAAAAACAAAACAAAAACAAAAACAGTGGGAGATGAAGTGAAATTCAAGATCAAAAACTTTTAAAAGGGGATATTTCATGGTAGAAGGGACATTTTGTTTTTATTCAGAAAGTCATGAAGTTAGAAACAATGTTGCTAGTTATGTAGTCAGTTATTAAGAGATGCGCACACACAAGCAGGGGGAGCGGCAGAGGGAGAAGCAGACACCCCCCCCCCCGACACACACACCCCTTGCTGAGCAGGGAGCCCCATGCCCGGCTGGATCCCAGGACCCTGAGGTCATGACCTGAGCCAAAGGCAGACGCTTCACCACCTGAGCCCCCCAGGCGCCCTGACTTAATTTTTAAATGGAGATGATTGACACGTGCAAGATGAACACGTCAATCTGACGCTGCAGGGCGCTAACTACGGTAGCATCTGCTCAGACCTCCAGCACAAGGCATTTCTGTGGTCACATTTAAAATCTAGTCTGACGTAGCAATCTGACGTAGAAAATAGTTTTTCTGAAAACACTGAAGTGAAAGCTCTACAATTACAGGCGCCCATATGAGCCTGCCTGTACTTGTATACAGCCAAGAATGTAGCTTCACAGAAACAGACCTCCGTGACCAAGTATTTCAGCAATTCCAGAAAGATGACGTGTGTCCCATTCAGACTAATACAACTGCATTGGAGATGCAGTATACCTTCCACTGCCTCCCCAAATAGCATCTTAAAAAAAAAAATCAAGTTAAATTTGGAATGGGGTAAAGTCATACCCAACACTTGACATGTGTATACACGGAATAGTTATGAATGCATTTATTTAAAAGCCATTCGAGGGACGTCTGGGCTCCCCGCTCAGTGGGGAGCGCGTTTCTCCCTCTGTCTGCACTGGTGCACACATTCTCCGACAAAGAAAATTCGTAAACATTCAACTTTTTGAATTAAAAGCCGTTTAAGAATGACACAAAACTAGTAATGAAGATAAAATTAAAGTGTAGATAAAACTAGTAGATTCAGGTAATAGAAGTAAACGTTTGAGTTTGAGTTAATGGAAAAGACCAAGAAGAGCAGAGGGGGAAAAAGAGGCATGAATAAGCCATAAGAAAAGAAACTACAGAGAATACTACAAGTTTATACCAACAAAATAAACCTGGCAGACTTAGACAATTTCCAGAAGCAGGAAAATAGATTGGTATAAGATACCAATACCATAGAAGTTGAGCTTACAAAGATTCATCATCTGTAAAACGCACTGGTCCCAGACTTACAGGCAAGTTCTAGATTACGAATAGATCATTGCCAACACATACTAGCAGTCTCTGAAGAATGGCTAACTCGTCTTATAATGAAATACAAATTCTAGACAAGAGTATAGGAAAGTTGTACATGGACCTTAATATGAAAGTTTATGTAAATATTAAGTCAAATCCATCAGTATATTAAATGAGAAATCTATACCTGATAACCAAGCAGTATTTATCCCAAGAATGTAAGAATGGTTTAATGGGGGATGGGGGGAAGGGGGAGAAGCACTTTACCTCATTAACTGAGCAAAGAACATTAAGTAGCTATACTGATAATTTAATAAAACTTAGAATCGATTTAGATTAGCCCGTTAGCAATATAAAAACATTTTCATTTAAGATTTTTAACAGTAAACTTGTGATGCTTAAAATATTTCCGTATCAAGTGTAATTGCAGGTCAAAAAATAAGAGGCTTTCTCCTAGTCAAATGCTCTAGAGGTCTTGCTACAATAAAAATAGGATGATCTAAAACTGGTTTGGGGGGAAAAAAAAATCCAGAATTACTGACACTTAGAGTGACCGACTACACACAAAAAGAAAAATCTTGTTCATAACTCAGAGTCAACAGTAAGATCTATCAACAAAAACTAAGAAATACTCTGAAAAAGGAAGATTTAGGGACTCATCTTACCAAGTATAAAATCCGAGTCGAGATTACTGGGGCTGTAACGAGATCGGCGCAAACAGATCCAGAAACAAATGTGAAGGTTGAATTCAAGATTTGCAGGGAAAAGTATTCATTAAGCAATATTGATATAATCAGCTAGCATTTTTTTTTAGGACTTTTCCATTTAAAATTGTTTAAATTGGATCTAATTTACACGATATTAGTTTCAGGGGTAGAATTTAATGATTTATCAGTCGCATACAAAACCCAGTATTATTTCAAGTGCCCTCCTTAACGCCCATCACCCAGTTACCCCACCACCCACCTCCCCTCCAGCAACCCTGTTTCCGATAATTGGGAGTCTTGGGGTTGGTTTCCCTCTTTTCATCTTATGTTAAGCAAAGTAAGCCAAAGACCAACCGTATGATTTCACTCATTTGAAATTTAAGAAACTGATGAGCATAGGGGAAGAGGAGGAAAAAATATCCATTCCTCTTAGAATCCACCTTGGGGGCGGTGGGGAAGCAGATTCCCCGTAGAGCCCCACACGGGGCTCGATCCCAGGACCCTATGATCATGAGCTGAGCCAAAATCAAGAGCAGCCTGCTCGACTAGCCGCCACCCAGGCGCCCCTCAGCCATCAATTTAGACATAAGAGTGTCCAATCTTCTCAAAGTATCCATATGAATGTAACAAGTTTAGAAATGCTTCCGATTTGAGGTATAGTCAAAAGCAGAAGTGGTAAAAATTTGGTGGCGTTCTAACTTCTGTAAGACTGGAGACACCATTAGAACTTTAGGTATAGGGGAAAAAATATTCGTGAAGTATCACAGAATGAATTGGTCTGAATGGTTTGAAATCTAAAAAAGATATTCCTTAACATCAAGAATAAAGGCAAAGAAAAAAAAACTATATACATACACAAATACCCTGTACAAGTTTTAAGGTGAGGAGGAAATTGGAACCAGGCCTACCAAGAGGGAGACTTCAAAATAAGCTTTTAGGTTACAGGATAACAACACGGTAAGGCAATCTTTAAGGAAGTTAGCCGAGCTTGTGTTCACACGGGCAAGATCTCCAAAATATATAAGGTTTAAGAATGTTGCTGAAAAATACCTGTACTCTGTTTACAGAGATTGGGGAGGAGAGATCCCAGTAGATACGTAATTATATATGTGTATTTCTGTACATGTGTACATATATACGAGAAAGTGAAATACATCTGGAGTGGTAAGTGGGATTAGTTGGGATGGTTAGATTTTTGCTGTGCTTTGAACTTGACAGTTAAGACCTATCCGTGTAACACTGCACAACCTTAGTATTTTATAAGACAAATTTTTAAAAACCTACATCCACCACCACAGCAAACATGCAGGTGCTTAGGTTCTTTACGAGAATCTACACTTCAGGATAAAAAGAAAATCTGCAGGGACCCAAGGGGAAACACTAATGGGCAAGTCCTGGGAGTTCTCCAGCTTAGGAAGCTAGGAGGATGTCCAAATGAGAGCAATGAGAAAAATGAAAACTGCAAGGTCACCTTTGCTGGGTCTGGGACACAGTCCCTTATGAGAGTTTCCAGAAGAAACCAACTTCCTGGGACAGGCCACCTTTGGTTCTAGAGAAGATGGGAAGCTAGAAAGTCGTTTGAAGGTCCTTTTAATGCACTAGTGTATTTTAAACCCTCTTATTGAACTTGGAAAACAGACTGAAATCGAACACGAGAGATTTCAGCTGAGCGGGTCATAGTAAAGGTTCTAAGTCGCACGGAACATTTAATGTATCTCCACAGACTGTATCCTAATAGGTAGATTCATCCTCTGTGTTTCTTGCTGAGCACTCTTAGGTCTGATTTTATTATTCAGGTCCTTACACAAATGGAAACTAGGAAGGGGACAAGATGTTCAAACATTTCTTCACTAAAGAGGACACACTTGGTCAGATTGTTACAACACGCTGTGTTAGTGCAGAATTTGGAGGGTGTTGAGGATACAGAGGTCTACCAAGTTCTATAGATTTCGGCAAATCTAAGGGGGAGACTAGGGGAGCCTGAGGGAGAGGAATTGGGGTGGATTTCAGCTTCAAGAAAATGGGTCGTCACACCGGTAACCTAGCAAATGGACAAGTTTTCCCAGGTGCAAAGGGACTTCACCTGAGGTGGGATGCCCTACCATATCCCTATGTTTCTAGAAGGTGGGTCCTAGTTGAAGGGGCTTAGGTTCAGCGGGACTACCTGAGGTGGGGGCAGGGAGTCCCCTCCCTTTAGTATGGACTCAGGAGCCTCTAGAGGAGGGTAAGAAAGGGGCCAACAGAGTTCCCAAACAGAGCAGGTGTCCAAATCTCTAAGACGGAGGTGTTTTCCATGTACATTAATTCATCCTCATATTCAAGGTTTGACATTAAAATTGGGCATTTGCTTGCACTGAAGGTTTAGGGCAATAGCCTTCAACTTGGTTTTACTAGGTTTTAAGGGTTTGGGGTTTTCTTCCAGAATCCCCAAAGTTTGGAAAAATGCCCTCACATGTTTTTGACTTGGCAATTAACGATTCTTATCGCAAGTTTAAACAATTACACATGTAAATCTGGCATGTTGTGTTGACGTTTTAAGATTTAATATATTTCACAAAATATTTCATACACTTCATTTAAACATCTAAACAAGTTTTTCTTTTACAGTCAAAATTTTACATCATTCCTTTTCCTCCTAGAACTCGTTTTCATTCCACTTCCCCTAAAGAACAGTCCTAATGTAAATTTTAAGTTTGAAATTTTATTAATCACCCTCCGTCTCTAAAAAAGTTTTTTAGTTCCCAGTGGCCATAGGAATCTAAATACAGCTTCTTGTAGATCGTTCTAGTATTTTGTCTATGGTCTTGATAATTTTTTTTTTTTTTTTTTTTAAGATTTTTACTTATTTGGCAAAGCACAAGCAGGCAGAGGCAGAAAGAAGCAGGCTCCCCACCGAGCAGGGAGCCCAACTCGGGACTCGATCCCAGGACCCTGGGAACATGACCTGAGCCGAAGGCATCTGCTTAACCTACTGAGCCACTCAGGTGTCCCAGTCTTGATAATTTTAATAGATAGGTTTTTAAAAGAAAGGAGTTTTTTTTTTTTTGAAGTATACATACATGAACACTTGCCATTCCTAGACACAAGGTTCACCAGTTTATTCTTTCATAGACGCAATTGAGACAACTGTTCATATGTAAGTACACATGAGTTTTACAAGTGATGTCCTTCATTTTCTTTAATCCTTCACAAGCTAAACACAATATAATCAGTCGAAAATAAATTCATCTGTCCAACAAGCCCTTTAAGCCTTCAGCTTTAATGAATGCAAATCAATCACCTGGGTTGAAGACGCGGCACCACCAGAGTTGCTACCAATCTCTGCAATCATTCACCCACTCATCACCGGCACTGCGCATCCCCCACCCCCCACCCCGACAGGCTTCTCCACCCCTGGCCAACACACCCAACGTGGAGAACAAACAAGCACTACCGTAGGCCTTTCCTTGACAGGTGAAAGGGGAAGCAGGAAGAGAACTTCCAGACCCCAGCATATTCTCAGGCACAATCTTAGGGAAGCTGACATAGAAATGGAGACTCAGGGGCACCTGGGTGGCTCAGTGGGTTAAAGCCTCCGCCTTCAGCTCAGGTCATGATCTCAGTGTCCTGGGATCGAGCCCCGAATCGGGCTCTCCGCTCAGCAGGCAGCCTGCTTCCCCTTCTCTCTGCCTGCCATTCTACCTACTTGCGCGCTCTCTCCTGTCAAATAAATAAATAAAATCTTAAAAAAAAAAATGGCGACTCAGCAATCGTTCTGTTATGGGGGGGGGGGGGGAGGACACGACACACGAGAAACTCCTATCTTCCATAAAACCACAAGATCTCTAACTCTCAACAATGTAGAGTGGGGCTACATACACTAAAAATAAAACTGGAGTATGGAGGAAAGACACCAAGATGCATGGGGTTGGGGGAAAAAGTGGGGGGAGGAGCAGGGCGAGCCCCTTGGAATAGTTACTAGGTGAAAGACACACTGAAAGTTACCATGTTCTATAAATAGAAAAATTCATTACAAGTGTCAGCATCTCCTTAGTCTGTTTTTATGTAATCCCAATAAAACATTTTAAATTTCAACAAGAAGCTCATGTTCCTCCAGGAGAAAGAAAAATCAGGAAGACTTTTCTAAAAAGGGAAAATGAGGAAGCAGCACTCCGATTTAAACACTGTGAGGCTAAGTTAAAACAGCGTGCAGCTAGAAGAGGAATAAACGTCAATGAAACAGGTTAGGAAGCCTAGAGAAACCAGAAAAAAAAAAAAAACATACAGGAATTGAAATAAAGGTGAACTTTCCAACTAGTGGAAAAAGCATGGCCTACTCAATAAATGGGGTTGAGGTATCTGGCTGGTAAAGCAAGGGGGGAAAAAAAACTTAGTACTTCGTGTAGCGGGAGAAATTCCGATTTGAATATTTAAGTTTTAAAGCCAAAACGACAAAAAGCACTAGGGGGAAAAAGTGGCAAAACATTTTTCTGTATCTCAAGGTTAAGACAGTCTCTCAAAGTAAGCTAAAACCACGAAGTCGCGAAAAAAGTATTGGCAAACTCAAAGTGGAAGACCCACCACATATCGAAAGATAAGCGAGTAGTTGCAACTCACAACGTACTCCTAAAAAACCCAACTCCAAGTAGAACAAAAATGGCAAGCAAGGAAAACACACACAAGCAAGACGGATCAAAAGATGGCTCATAAAAAAGAAAATCAAGTCTAAACATTAAGAACTAGTCTCCAACTTAAAAAAAAACACTAGGCAAAATCACAACCCCAGAGCCCTTACCTGCCACGCCAGCGAACAGTGAGAAGCTGGACGCCCCGCCAACTTAAGGCAGTCCCGCAGCCCTGCGCGGCCCTTTACACCTTGCGGAGCTCGTGCGGCCGCCGCGTGACACACCTGCGTGCTGCCACCTGCCTCCGCTCAGCCAATAGGAGGCGGCCGAGCAGCAGGGCCTCCCCCGCCCGCTCCGCCTCCTGCTCGTGGCCACCTCGCCCGCCCGCAAAGCCTGATGGGTGCTGAACCACTGCGGCAGCTGAGTCCGTTTTGCAAAGCTTGAAGTGTCAGCATGACCTTTACCCTCCGGGAGAACCATCTCGAACCAATTAGCGCTCCCTCCTCAGAAGTCTGGTCCTGGTCCATAGGGTGCCTCCGAGCTCAAGCACAGCTGAAACAAACAGCTTTCAACCTCTTCACCAGTCTCTCTATATCTTAGCATTCCCTTCTCGCCTTAGTCTCTTCTCAACCACCTTGTAGCTAACCTACAGTGCTGGGGATGAAACACTTTCTGCTTAAACAGCTGGTATGGCTTCTGATTGGATCTTAACCGGTAAAGTGGCGAAAGGTGTGCGGACACGGGCAATCGCCTACATTAATGGCGTGAGTGTTAATTGATACACCACCACCCCCGCCCCCAAGAAAGCAATTTCAGGTGCAGGAATGTATCACAGATTTACTTATGCATATGTGAAATGGTGTGCATAAAAGAAAATTTATTGTAGCTTTGCTTATGAAGGCAAAAGACCCGAGAACCTAGGTTAACCTGTGAGAACTTGAAACTAATAAGGTATTATATGTCAATTACACTTCAATTTTTTTTAAAGTTAACCTATGAGAAAATGTTAAATTACAATGTATTCATTAGTAAAGACTTTGCAGAAGTTAAAAGCAATTTTTAAAAAGCTCAATGCTGTGGATGTGAACTCCAAGGCATTGGTAAGTGCAAAAGGAAAAGTGTAAAACAATGTGTTTCTGTGCTTCTACTTGCATTTGTTTAATTAAAAAGAATATGTTTGCATGGAATACTTCTGGAAGGACACACAAGAAATTAGATGCCTAGGAAACAGGAATGAGAGAGACTTAAATTTACTATCTAACCCTTTGGGGCCTCTTGAATTTTATAATATGTACATGTATTACCTACACAAGAAAAAGATGTTTAATGCAAAAAAATCTTCAAAATGTCAAGTGAGGAAAAAAAGACATACAGAGGATTTTCCAGTCCAAATTGCAAACTGTGCACAAATGTTTATCTGCTCTGTCTTCCAAGGCCACATCAAAAAGATGTTAAAAGAACAAAAATGACATAAAGCCACACAGTGAAGAGAATAGGAAGGAAGCTATTAGCAAGTGAAATATTTCTGAACATTTCTGGAAGAAGCAGCAGCAAACGAGGAATTCTGAAGCTGGGCAAAAGAAACCACCGCCTGCAACTGATGAGAAGATGGGCAGCAGCTGTCAGAAAAAAACCTTCCCAGGAAAGCCTAGAGAGACGCCAGCCTGCCCCCAAGACTGGGAGTCACCAGCCCTGGAAACTCGACCCTGAAAGTCAGTGTCACCCCCAGCAAACCCGTCCCCTAATCCTTTGATCAGAATGTTGGTAGACACACATCTTATACATTCAGGGCAAAAATGTATAACAATGGGCACTTGTCTAAAGAAACTGACCAAAATAGAAAAAAGGGAGCTAGCTAGTGGTAGTGTTGGCTCACAAAGATGGGGGGGTATAGGGGTTAGATTGTGTTCCTTACGAATCTGCAGCCTAAGGGCTGGCTATGCACACATTCAGCCAAACCAATGAACCAACGACACACACCAATGGACACACGCACGCACTGGACTTTTTCTGTACTCTTAATTTTTTTTTCAAGATTTTATTTATTTATTTGAGAGAGAGAGCATGAGAGCCAGGTGAGGGGCCGAGGGAGCAGACTCCCCGCTCCGGATGTGGGGCTCATTCCCGGGACTCCAGGATCGTGACTGGAGCCAAAGGCAGATGCTTCATCGACTGAGGTCCCCAGGCACCCCTGAAGTCTTATTTTTAAATGTGATGCATCTTTCAAATATCATATATTGGGGATATATGATAAGCAAAAGATTAAGATAAGGAGACAAGTAACTCTGGAGGGAGCAGAAAAGAACTAAGGAAAAGCTCCTATTTGGAGACACTGTAACCTGATATAATAAGAAGAGGGGTGTAAGTGGCAACTTGCGGAGTCCCCCCCCCCCCCGCACCCGCCCCCGCCCCCGCCCGTTGAAACTGACGCCCGCCC
>CM052814.1:5171872-5239238 GCA_028533885.1 Nasua narica | reverse complement strand
CCTGTTTGTTTTGTGGACTGTTTCCTTTGCTGTGCAGAAGCTTTTTATCTTGATGAAGTCCCAAAAGTTCATTTTCGCTTTTGTTTCCTTTGCCTTTGGAGACATGTCCTGAAAGAAGTTGCTGTGGCCGATGTCATAGAGGTTATTGCCTATGTTCTCCTCTAGGGTTTTGATAGATTTTTAAAGCTTAACTCCTTCTGGACTCAGTTTTATGTATGTTGTAAAGGGGATCTAACCTTTTTTCCTTTCATGGATACGAAACGGTTTTAATCCTTCTGCAGTACTGACATGTAGGTGGATCTGTTTCTGGGACTTCCAGCTGTTGGGGAACACTTACAATGATAACAGTAGCTGTGCTTCATAATCTGATATTTACCAGGCTCATTCTCTACTTTCCCACATCTTATTGTGGTTCTTGTGCATTTAATTTTCAAGCTGAATTTTAGAATTAGGATTTTTCCTTTTTTTTTTTTGGCAGTGTAAATAGCTATTGAACATTTGACTGGAGTTTGTTGACTGTACTAGTTACTCTATTTGTAAGAAACAAAATCCACAGCTCTTCCTCAGGCTCCTCTAAAGCCTAAATCTTAACATGGGAACTTCAGGAAAGGAAACTGGAGTAACACAGAAAAGTAAAGGACTGACGGGAAGAAGGTCAGTGGCAAGGACTTTATCTTAGCAGTACCGTCTGTGCAACCTACTCTGTGGGTCTTTGCCACTCATGTGCCTCAAAACTGTGCTGCCCATTCCCAGTTCCAGCTTCCTGGAGAGAGTGGTCTCCACCTCTCCCCCCTTGGGTCCTGTCCGCCCCATCTGTGATCTGGTGGCAGAATCCGATCGTGCGGGTTTCACTGCTGGGCCTGCTTTGGGGGCCCCAAAGTTTTATGAGTTTCCTGTGTCTTGGGGTGATGTTGCCTGTTTCCCTGGATCTTGGGGTTGTGCCCTTGTTTGTCGTTTGTGATCCCATATCCAAATTCTGCAGTCTAAACCAAACTACGATGTAAACGCCACCATATTGTAGATACTGTGGTGAATGAATAGAAGTGGGAAAGCTAGCTCCTTTTTAGGAAGGGGGGGGAAAGGGATAACTCAAATCTTTAGGAGGTAGAAGGAAGCCACAATCATGTTCCTGGCCACAGACTTGCTTGAATGTGTACCTCTCACTTTGGCAGTTACATGTTCTCCTGGTCATAAGGCCTCATCTGTGATTCCCCCCCCCCCCCCATTGGATAGACTTCTCTTCCTGGGGTGTCCAAGTAGTTCACCAACTACTTGGTGAACTCTGGATTTGGGTTGTGCTCTCCCAATCTTTAACATGGGACGTAGGACGAGGGACTTAGTACTTGGTGTGTGGCAGCTTCAGACAAATGTCTTCTAGTCAGAATGTATTCTTTGGGGTTGTGTTTAATGGAGCCCAACTTAGTTCCCTGACCTCTGCAGGGTGGGCTGGGGGAAGGGAAGAGGGGAACGCGGTCCCAGGACCTTGAGTCTTGAACTCCCCCTAAGATGCTCGGCTCTCGTGTCCTATAGAATTGATCCCACCAGCCAGTTTCCTTCTCCGATTCTTAATGCCTTGAAGATCCTGGAAGTGACCTAGGGGCCGTCTCTGTGGAATCAGGCCTGGTGTTGTGCTCTCCTGCTTTACTGAGGTAACCGGCTTTTACTGTACTTCTCTAGTAGAAGCCTTCTTCAGGACTAACATTTCCAGAATACCCAACTATTTACCCTTATTTCTTCCTTAGTCTCAATTGTCTCCTCTACTTTTGAGCTATTAGGGCGCCCCCCCTTCCCCTCCCCCACAAGTGGTTTTAAATCCCTTCTTGGGATTAGTCCAGGTAAGGGGGTGTGAGTAGGGGTGCACCTCTCCCCTCCATGACTTGGTTGTCCACGTGACTGTGTGCGGCTGTGAGTGGTCACTTGGTCACTCAGAGCTAACGACCATCGGTGGGAGCAGCTCGGCCTGTTGGAGCTGGTGGGGTGGCCCGGCGTTTCCCAGCTCGTGGCTCCTAGATCTGCCCAAGGAGGTTTGCCTTAAAGATAGTAATGGGATTTGGTTAGGTATCAAAGTACGTACCCTTTCCTAGTTTTCCTTTTGGAAATGGAACCTTTCTGGCACCGTGCGCGCGCGTGTGTGTGTGTGTGTGTGTGTGTGTGTGTGTGTGTGTATAGAGTGTAAGCTGTGGCTGATGGCAATCAGATCAATGTGCTCAACCCTGCTTCATGGTTCTGGCTACTATAAGCTTTGAATAACCTGCAGCTATGAATTCATAATAGGCTATCTAAAAATACAAGAACTAGGGGTGCCTGGGTGGCTCAGTGGGTTAAAGCCTCTGCCTTCGGCTCAGGTCATGATCTCAGGGTCCTGGGATTGAGCCCCGCATCGGGCTCTCTGCTCGGCAGGGAACCTGCTTCCCCTTCTCTCTGCTTGCCTCCCCCTCTCTCTCTGCCTGCCTCTCTGCCTACTTGTGATCTCTCTCTCTGTCAAATAAAATAAAATCTTAAAAAAGATAAAATACAAGAATTATAGTGAAGCTTGATAATGAAATATAAGTCAATGATAATTCAGCAAATTCACCTCAGTATGATCTTACCAAATCCTTAAGTGGCATTTAGCTAATTAAGACTCTCCTGTAGCATATTAAGCATTCTCTGTATTAAGAGAGAAATTTATCATGATTAAATCCAAGGTGATGTTTACAGAAAGCCCCATTTGGGCTCCAAATCAAACCTGCTCTATCAAATTGTAAAACTTATAATGCAGTTAGGTAGTCCTGTGTACCTAACACAAAGTAAATAGCATGCCACTTAAGTATGAAAGTGTCTTTATTAGAAATTAAAGATAATATAAAAATGGATCTTAAATGTAACATTTCTTTAGAAACTTATTTTTGTGTAAAATCTTAAATACCTGCAGGAGCCACAAGAGATTATGTATCCTTGTGAGCCTTTCATGAATCAAAACTTAGATTTGGCTGGTTCCTTCCATGGGCATCGGATAAATGTGTTCCTCACTCCGGGGCGTTAAACAGGATGCCATAATAGTGCATAAGGGGTGTCTACTGAATACGGTGCTGCAGTTCTATGATCAGGGAAACCAACCTAAGTTCCTAATGTGTCTGTTTCTCGAAGGCCAGTTGCTACCGCATTCATGATAGAGGACCCTGACTGTTTCCGCTCGAGATTTGGGCCCTTGGCATTGAGTAACCAAGTTAGACTTGGCGAGTGAAGTTTCTGCTTTTCAGCCTGTGCCTGACCTGTCTTGATTGTTAGGGCTTATACTTTACTAGTCCTTTCAGCAGGAGCTGGGCTGGTCAGAGATGGAGGGTGAGTGACCGTGTTCTCCTGACCAAGGACTTCCTACGGGGGCACCTGGGTGGCTCCGTCGGTTAAGCGTCTGCCTGTGGCTCAGGTCATGATTCTGGGGTCCTGGGATCGAGCCCCGCATTGGGCTCCCTGCTCAGTGGGGAGTCTGCCTCTCTCTCTCCCTGTCAAATAAAATACTTAAAAAAAAAAAAAAAATTCTTTTCAGTTGGGAGCTCCTACGAGAGCTTAAGTGTGGCACAGATACTTTTCTGGGCTCTTTCTGAGCGGTCCTCTCTGAAGTTTACCACCCTGGCTTTAGGAAAACAGGGTTCTTATTTCAGGGATCAGTCCTGGTGACCTTAGGACACGCCCACGTGGTCAGCGAGGGATAAGGAGATGGTTAAGTGCCTTCAGATCAGATGGTAGCAGGTGGTAGGTGTCGTGAAGGGAAACGTCTAGCTTCCAGGCAGGAACAAATGACAAATTGCCTGTGTTCCCTGGGTGTTAAAACCGAGAAGATTCGCTGGCCATTCATAATACCTGGGTATGTACATTAGCAGTCACAGCTAGTGACTCCACTAAAATACTCCTCCAGCATCCCACCCCCACTTTATTGGATATAATGAACAAAATTGAATGTACTTAAAACCTATGACATGACTTGGTACATACATTGTGGAATGATTACCACAGTCGGGTCCATTAACCCCTCCATCCCCTGCCATGGTTACCTTTATCTGCGAGAATGCGAAGATCTACATTCTCCACAAACTTCAAGTATGCAATATGGCATTTTTGGCCATAGTAACTGTGCTGCACGTTATACCCCCAGGACTTAAAACTGAAGGTTTATACCCTCTGGTCAGCATCTCCCCATTCCCCTAGGCCCTGGTAACTACCATTCTGTGTCTGAGTTTGGACCATCCCCTCCCCCCCGCAAAGATTCCACATCTCAGTGAGAATATACAGTGTTTCTGTCTGTCTGGCTTAAATGTAGCCTATTCTCCAGTTTCATCCGTGTTACAAATGGCTGGATTTCCTGGTTTTTCATGGTGAGTGCCATTCCAGCCCGGGAGTAGACCACATCCTCCTCTATTGACGGACACTTTGGTTGCATCTGTATCTTAGCTGTTGTGAATAATGCAGCAGATAAAATGGGAATGCAGAGATCTGAGCCACGAGTCTGTTTTTTGGACACATACCCAGAAGTGGGGTTGCTGGGTCGTCTGACTGCTCTCTATTTTTTTTTTTTTAAAGATTTTATTTATTTATTAGAGAGCAAGAGACTGAGAATGAGAGGGGAGAAGGTCAGAGGGAGAAGCAGACTTCCCGCGGAGCCGGGAGTCCGATATGGGACTCGATCCCGGGACTCCGGGATCATGACCTGAGCCGAAGGCAGTTGCTCAACCAACTGAGCCACCCAGGCGCCCTGACTACTCTATATTTGACCTCTTGGAGACTCTATACTGTTCTCGAGTAGCTGTACCAATTTATGTTCCCACCAAAAGTGCACAAAGGTTCCCTTCATATCCTTGCCAACACTTGTCGTTTTGATAAAAGTGGTCCTCACAGGTGTGATATTTCCATGCAGTTGAATTGCGTTTCTCTGATTGGTGATGCTGAACACCTACATGGACTTGGTGGTGGTGGTGCATATATCTCCTGTGGAAAAATATTCAAGCTCTTTGTGCTTTTTTTTTTTTTTCCCCCCTGAAAGATTCTTGAGAGCAAGCAGAAGGGGAGGGAGAAGCAGGATTCCCACTGAGCAAGAAGCCCCGTGTGGGGCTGGATCCCAGGACCCTGCGATCATGATTTGAGCCACAACCATGAGTCAGACGCTTAACCCACTGAGCCGCCCAGGTGCCCCATTTGTTGCTGCTTAAATTGTTTTTTTTTATTAAAAGTTTCCTATGTTTTAGACATTAACCCCTTATCAGATATACGGCCTGCATCTATTTTCTCCCATTCCAGCTGTCTGATTTTATGGTTTCCTTTGTGCAGAAGGTTTAGTTTGATATAATCCTGGTTTTTGCTTTTGTTGAGTGTGTCTTTGTTGTCCTAACCAAAGAAATCCTCACCGAGACCAATGCCAAAGAGTCTGTCCCTTTTACTTCCAGGAGTTTCATGGTTTCAGATCTCTCACTTATCTTTAATCCATTTCTAGTTATTTGGAGAGTTCCACCAGCGTTCTTTAAAACCCAACAGACTTGGTAGTCCTACCAGCAGTTTGAGTAGAAATGAATTGGAATCACGATACTTACGTAATCTTAGCGGTGATACTAATATCTTCAACTTGACCTGGAAAGCAGTTTTGCTTTTGATGATTAGAGCAGACAGGGTGGGATCCATTGGCTTTTTTGAGGGGGGGCATTCTTACTCTAAAAGATGGGTCCTTGTCCCTTTGCAGGGGCTTCGCTTCCTGCCAGGGTCTCAGGAGCTGTGGCTCTGTGTCCTGATGCTCCTGTGCACTGCTTAGGGCCTGTGCCTCCCTCGTCCTAGAATTCGGTTTTTCCCAGGTTACACAACTGTTTTAGAGCCTACTTCTGAGAACTTCATGGAGGAGAAAACATGAACTCTGTAAGGACTTGGGGGGCAGCCCGAGGCCTGCACACACCCAGGCCCGTGCGCTCCAAGTTGTTCCGTGCCACAGGGGAACTTGTCCCTTGGAAGACAAGGAACATACGTTTTTGTGCCTGCCAAGAAATGACCTGCTCGTGTCCTCTCGTGTATCTAAGCAAGTTTTAAGGCTTCCTTTTACTTCCTCTTCACCCATTTTTAACTAAAGTTCTGCATTTATCTTAAGTTTCTACTTCTCCGTGGAATCCTTCATGAATTAATAGTTGACTGCTACATTAATTACATAAACCTGCCAGTGGGTTTCCTAGCTTTTATAATCACTGTTCTCCGTTCTAAAGCTCTTAAACTATGAAATACAGCATACATCCAGAAAGACGCATAAAACCTGAATTATGGTTTAATCAAGTGAAAACCGTTACCCAGGTCAACAGGCAGATTTTGGGGGTGCTAGAAATCACGTCCTCTGACCATCACAATACTGCTCCTTCCCTGCAAGAAAGAAAATACTCCTGATGTACAGGGTAATTATTTGCTTTCCTGTAGTCTTACTATGTGCTTATAACAATTCAGTTTGGCCTGTTGCTGAAGCTTTATGAAAAAACCTATGTACTCTGTACCTGGCCTCTGCCACATCCTGTCTTCAGCGTCCATCCTCCTCCTGTGTGGTGGAAAGCTCTAGCTCCTGCACACGCACGGCTTCTCGATTGGAGCGTTGAGAGATGAGGCACGCTGGGGTTGGGAGCCCTCTAAGCGGTGGGAACACGTACACAGGCATGTTCCAATCAGTTCTCCGATTCCGGCTTGATGTCCTACAACTAAACTTGATCTTGGCAATGTGGAGCGCTGGTGTGGACGCCACAGGTGAAGGGCCGGTCTTCCCAAGACCACCCTCCCTCCAAGGGCCAGCTGCGCCTCTTCAGGACGACGCCCCCTTTGCGCAGCCTGCTAGAACTGGCAAAATGCTTTGTTTCTGCGAGGACTAAAGCAGATGGCAGTGTAGTTCTGATGCCGATGAGCCGGAGGTGGCCTCCGACCCCACAGGGGCTCAGTCCCCCACTAAACGGGCCCTGCTCCAAATGCCGATTGCAAGTCGTGGGGCTATTCGCGTTTCCGACCGGCTGTAAATAGGAGTTTCACACCCCTCTGGTCGCTTCTAGAAGGACTCGGAACTCCCTAAGAGCACCACACTTGGCAGTTGTAGTATAAAGAACACAGATGGGAAACGGGCTGGGACCCGGCTGGGGCATGCGGAGCGTCCGTGCCTTCCTGGGGAAGCTGGCTCCGTCACCCTTGCCGCCCGTCGGTATGCTGACTGACCAGGAAGCTTCGCTGTACCGGTCTACAGGGTTTTTCCGGGGGCTTCACTACATACGTAGGATTAAGCCATCCAACTCCGTATCCAGCCCACTTCTACCCTACAGGTCAAGAGGCTGAAAATTCCAACACTCTCCTGTCTTGTGACCAGCCCCCATCTAGAAGCTAACTGGGGCTCCACTAGGAGTCCCCTCACTAGCGTAACAAAGGTAATCTTAATGCTCAGGAAATTCAAGGATTTCTGAGACTTGGTGCCTAGAAATGAGGACAGGGGCAAGATTTCTTCAACAGGCAGAGTTTCTGGTGGTCAGACACCTGTGCGGGACTGCTGGGTCGCCGTGACTGACCTTCAAATTGGCTAGTAAATGACCTTCTTCCAGGGTGGTGGTGACTTGTATGTGTACTAGGAGGCTTCTGAGCCCTCAGGTCGTTCCACGTCTGTGCTGACTCTTGGTGTCCTCAGGGTTTTCCGTACTGGTCAGGTTGGTAGATGGGTGGTGGCATCTCACATCCTGCTTCTTACTAACCTTCCCCCTCATTTTTGAGTTTTCAGAGTGTAGAACTCTGTTGGCAGGGGTGCCTGGGTGGCTCAGTGGGTTAAGCCTCTGCCTTTGGCTCAGGTCATGATCTCCGGGTCCTGGGTTCCAGCCCCAAGTTGGGCTCCCTGCTCAACTAGGAATCTCCTTCCTCTGCCACCGCCCCCCCCCACCCCCCACCATGTGTGTACAGGCGCTCTTTCTCTTTAAAAACAAAGCAAAACAAACTTCAGGTTGGCAGTTGCTACTAAATCACTCCTCAGTTCCATTGCTCTTTTAAAGGTTTCCTTTAAAAGTATTGGAAAGGTGGTTTTTGTTTTGGTTTTCTTACGGGAAGGGATCTGCTTCTAAGATTTTTTTTTTTTCTTTTGTCACTTGTTTTCTACAGTTACACAACAGCATCTCTAGGTGTGGGTTTCTTCTAGAGGGATTTGTCTTGATTGGTGTCTCTGGTTCTAGAAAGTTCTTGGGGGTGTCTGGCTGGTTGTTGGAGCATGTGGTGCCTGATCTGAGTTGTAAGTTTGAGCCTCACGTTGGGTGTAGAAATTACTTAAAAAACAAAAACAAAAACAAAAAACAAAAAACTAGAGTCTTTAAAAAACAATCCAAGTCCTTAGCCGTTGTCCTTCTGCACATTGTCTATACTGCTGCCTCTCTCCATATCTGATTAAATGTAGGTTACATAGCCTCACTGTATCTCTCATGTCTTCTGTTTTCATCCCTCTGCTGTATTCTCGTTATTCTGGTTTTTAGATTTGCCTGTTTCTTCAAGATCCGTGTAGCCATCTTAATGGTAACTTACATAAAACTTGCAAACAAGTGCTCTGAGAGCAAAAATTGGAATTCACAAGTAACACTTGAAATTTCAAATATTGGGGTGCCTGGGTGGCTCAGCTGGTTAAACAACTGCCTTAGGCTCAGATCATGACCCTGGAGTCCCGGGATTGAGTCCTGCATCGGGCTCCCGGCTCCACGGGGAGTCTGCTTCTCCCTCTCACCTTCTCTCCTCTCATGCTTTCTCTCTCGTTCTCTCTCAAATGAACAAAATCTTTAAGGATATAAACTTCAAATATTTGAGGAACCCAATAGAAATTCTAGAACTGCAATTAAGATGGCTTAAAAAGTCTTCGTTTTGTCCTTATATCTAATAGTTTCAAACCTCGAATACTCCAACCAAACTACTTTTCCTTACCCCCTATAGTACTGGCAGGGTTTTCTGCCTTGAGTTCCCTCTGAAGTGCCTTTCTTAAGGTTCTCCTCATATGGGTGGTCTTAACTGTGGTGTGGGGGAGGGGCGTGGCTGTGTGGGCAGGGAGAAGACCCATGAGGACGTACGCTACTAAGGAATCTTCCGATGGTGTAGAAAATCTTTCAATCCCCGGAATAGCTGGTTGTATACTTTAGGCCACCTTTTAATGGAGATTTGGAGTTCTCTCTGCTTTTAGTCCAAAGACCTGAGCTCTGTGCTGATCGTCGGCTTGGTCGGAGGGCAGATTTCAGGATTTCATCCCGGGGGGGCGGGGGGTGTGGTGAATGCTGAAACACCTACCAGCTGTGTGTGGTTAAGGGACATCATTACTGTTGGGTTTCTGTATGGGAGGTTCTTTGGTTAATCTGGCTGCCTTTGATTTAATTGTACTATATAGAATCAAATCTTTGCCTGGTTCTTGACCTTTAAGGTAGTGAAAGCTAAGGTAGTGTTTTAACATCCAGATATATAATAAATAGAAATAAAGGAAAATGCTTTGGGGAGTGAAGAGGTAGGATTGAGGGTCTATGTATAAAGCTAGGACCCTTTGCAGACTTTATACCAAAACAAGGAAATGACGAGATACTCTAGGTGGGGAAGAATGTACCCCTAAAAACAGACACCCCAGGTCTTCACGCTAGGAATCTGCCTGAATTTACACAATCCGTATGATATAACTCCCAAAGAGAACTATTAACACTAAAGATTGTCTTCCTAGGACGCTTTGGTGTCTTGGAAGCCTCCCTCCCTCACCCTCCCCTGCCCTGAAATTCTTTGGGTGCTGAGCCAATGCATTTGAAATCATTAAAAAGCTTTTCAGGTTGAAGTTAGTAGCTGAATGCTAACTTCTCTCTTGGAAATGCTGTAAAAGCAGAGAAGGGAAGGAGAATCAAAATATAAATTATATATTTGGAAAGTTAGGAAATGTTAAAAACATCAGATCACAAAATGAAATGGCTTCTAGAAGCCGAGCAAATCCAGCGGGGCGAACGCGGAAGGAGCCGGGGGGTGGGGGGGGGGGAGAGCTTGTCGGCAGAGGACCTCATAAAGTGAGGCGTGCACATCGAGGTGAAATTCTTCCTTTTGAAAAATGGCAAATAGGGACTAAAGAGTGGTAGGGCGAGCTCTTGTTTTTGTTTTCCTGGATCCAGTTTTCTATCCAGCACTGAAGAATGTGGGGATGAATGAGAGATGCTGTAGCAAGTCCTATGTGGAGACCACCAGTCTCGGTGGTCGGCGGCGGCGGGGGGCTCACTGGAGACCCTGTAGCGTGTCTCAGTGGATTTGGTAAGAGCCGTGGGTCATCGCTATGGCCCCCAAGCCAAGGATTGTCAAGGAGTCCAGGTTCAGGAGGGTGCCCCAAAGATGAGCGGGTGGAAGAGGAACCCTCCCAGGTTCTGGGCCCCAATACAACCAGAAAACGGGTGGGCTAAACAAAGTGGAATAGAAAGAACAGATCCCAGCAAAGCACGTGAATGGAGGAACTGGACATTCCCAAGTTTAAAATAGTGAAATAATTTCTATCAGTACGACACAGAAGGTACAGAGCTCAAGGAAGGGATAAAACAGAAGCATCAGGAACAGAAATGAAGTAAAAGGAAATTGATACCGTTATCCCGTTAGCAACGGTAAAACTTAAGAGCAGAGAGGCTAGATGGAGGTGAGGACCCTGGTGAAGACTTAGAAAGGAGTACCAAGTATAGAAATAAGGAAAATCCATTGAAAAACAATCCTTCTCGCTGTCCCTAATTGTCTTACATAGACTTCAAAGGGAGATCCAAAAATCCGTTTAAGTGGGTTCTCCAAAGGAAAAGTCCTGGATCTTGGAATACATGCAAAGATAAACTGCTTATGACAACGGAGGCCAACAATCCAATTTTCTCCTGAGCCACTTACAGTAAGACAGCAGAGTAGTGCCTTCCAAGCTTAAAATCTGATCCACAAAATTGCCTCCATACAAACTATTACAAAGGCAACAATATTTTTGTCTTGTGCTTTTGAGTCATTACAGGTCAAAAAACCTTTTTTCATGAGCTCTTCAAAAGAGCTCTCTGGTGGGTGAACTTGAACCAACTAAGATGACAAAATATACAACAAAGAGAAGGGCAAAAATAACCGGACACCTAGAATTTAACTGACAAGGGACAGGGGGATTATAAATGCCGTGATCTAACAATAGACAAGTGATAGGACTAAAGCTACATAAGCTACGCTAGGGAGGACGGGGAACGTGGGACGTAGTCTGGTTATACCGTTTTCATTTTTCATAGCTGGAGACTAAAAGATGTAACATAAAATACCTGGTAAGAAAGGTATAAGGATATTCAAAAAAATAAATGCGGTAAGCTAAAATCTGGTAGTGGAAGAGAAAATTCAAGGGGTGAAGACGAAATTGTTTTTCATAACTTAGATTATCTAATAGTGAAGGGTACTGTACAAAGGAACAGTTATAAAGAGAACCTTCAGAACAAAAAAATGCCAGCATTCAAAATGCTAAGAAATACATCCAAAACCAAACCTGACTACATGTAGAGGCAAACCCACGGAATTTAATCTAGAACGCTTGCTTCAGCAGCAACTTTGCTTTATAATGTAGAATAAAAACTCAAATTATGTCAAATATAAATAGGTCAAACATATTCAAAAGAAAAGTGTCAGATTAAATCACAAGACAAGATTCCATTCTAAAAGTGACTCAAGGCGTGAAAATCCAAGTAAGGACAGTTATATTAGGCAAATTCAAACAGAATATCCAATATGGTTGAATTCAAAGCCAAAAGAATTGAACAAGAACAGACGCTCCCTTCCTAATACTCAAGGATGTGGATCATAATGGTCATAGATGAGAAATCATAGAAAACGGGTACTCCTGGGCACTAAATATTGTAGCTAATGATCAAGTGGACAAAAGGGAAGTACATACAGACCTCCAAGATCAAAAGGAAACTGGATATATACCATACTTTGCAGCCTGAAAGTAAGCATTTGTCATTCAAGTTTCGGACCGTGGGATGGTCAGAAACTATTAATCCACAAACACATTCCAGAAAACCAACATTTTCTAAAGTCATTAAAAGATAACAAAACTAGAACTAGGATCCCTCCCCACGAAACTTTTTCTCTTAAAAAGCTACTCCATCTACATTAGGTAACTCAGAACAAAATCCAAGCCTAAATTGCAGAATACCTAGAAAATACCAATTTTAGAACTCCCGTATGATTTGTGGAATACCAAGGCAGCTCAGGGAAGTAGAAGTCTCAATCTATAATGAATGAGAATAAACGTATTACTCTCCAGTTTAATTCTAGAACTGGGATGGAGGAGTTAAAAATGCAGGAAGGATTTGGGAGACAGGAAAATGAGAAGACTAAAAGTAAATGGAAGCAGTCCCTTGGGAGGGTTGAGGGGGGAAGAAAAACCAGCCAGGATTCTGGTGGAGAGACCTGGTGGCTTCCACGCTTGTGAGGCCTCCCTGGGGAAGTCCCGGGGCTGGGCCCTCTGGAAAGGGCAGGCTGGGACGCTGGATGAACCCAAACCGCAGTGAGAACAGAATGTCTTCCAGGGAACTCCTCTGCTCTTGAGGCCTTTCAGCTGATTGAGTCCTGCTCCCTCAGGTTATACAGGAAAGTCTTCCTTAAGGCACACGGATTGTAGACTTCAGTCCACACGTGGGAGATAACCTTCAAGGTAGCGTTTGGTTGAACGAGACTACTGTTGACCATCCCCTAATCCGCCCAGACAAGCAGGTGTCTTATCCTCAGAAGAGGTGATGGTTAGCGTTCTCTTAATCTGAGGTTCTTTTCTCAAACTTTTCCACACCTCCTTGAACTGCCTAACTTCCTAGGAATCTATAAACTATAATTCCAGAAAAAGAAAATGTGAACACCTGTGCCCAAAAACATTTCTTCAGAAATTACTTCTTGAAAGCCATCATGAGAGAACAAATGATTTGATTGCCTGTTTAGTTTTTCTGGAGCCCTGCTGTCTGTGAGCTCTTTCTGGGATGGAAATGGGCTGATGGCACTGCCCAGTGTGGCCGCAGCACTGAGTGCAGCTGGTTCTTGGGACTGGATTTTAATTTTATTCAATTTTAATTAAGTAGCCACATGTTGCCATTGGCTGTGTTGGACAGGGCAGTGCTAGAGCGTATAAAAGGAAAGCTTCCAAAATTCTTATGACCTAATCATAGAATTCATAAGTATAATAGACTGAACATAATAAAGCCTGTAGATCAATTTCATTTACGAAAACTGGTGCAGACACCCTAAATTAGCCAACAAATTAGTAGTGTTTTAAAATCCTCATCTATGAAGACCATGTGGGGCTGATTCCAGGCAGTTACAAGTAGTTCAGAAAGCCTGAACTTGATTTATGTTGAGTAGAAAAGGCTCGCCTAGAGAATGTCTACCATCATGAACTTTTGAACATGATTCTAGCTAATGTGTGAGAGAATGTGAACTTGTTCTTCTGGAAAATCCCAAAGAGAACTTAAAAACATGGTGCCTATAATAAAACAAGAGAACTTAAAAACATGGTGCCTATAATAAAACCGTCAAGGAGCACAATAGATTTTGTGTGTATAGATGATAACCAGATAGGATGTGATAGCAGAGAATCTAGCATAGCAACAGGTATGCTTGTAAGAACCTAAAAAAATATGCAAGATCTAGTCAAAGTAAACCATCTCCTGAAGGACAAAGGGAGATGTGAGCGAGTGGGGAAGGATGTAATGTTCTCTTGGATAGGGTTCTGCAAGTTAAGCTGCAAGTTTAGTGTCTAAGTCCCCCACAGGAAATTTTTCTCCTAAGGCAAGGTGATCCTGAAGCTCATGGAGAATGATTAAGAATAGCTAGGAAAACTTCTACTCATGTTTAAACATAAAATTATGCAAGGTAAAATAGCTTTGTACTAGCACATAAATAGGCCATTGATGAGGTCTAAATATGGACACAGGTGCATATGGTGATGTAAGCTCTCATAAAGGCCTTTCAAAACCATGAAAGGAAAAGTATCCATACATATTCAGTCCATGGTACTGAACCATCCAGGAAAAAAAAATCATTGTGCATACCTAACATACTAGACCAAAATGGGTTAAAGTTCTCAGTGCAGGAAACCACCCCGCCCCCCAAAAAAACCAAAACCCATAAATGACTAGAAAAATCAAGGGAGGCTTTAAAAATTCTGGTTCAGAGAAGACCTCGCTAAACATGCTACAGTTAGAAAATTTCAACTATTAAAGGTTCTTTGACAAAAGCAAAGTCAAAAGACAAATCGCCTGGAAGTACCTAGTCCTGAACTCAGTCCTCTGTGACAGGGCGGTAAGTGGCCTTCACAGACTGGGAACAGACCAGTAACCCGCTCGAAAGCCCAGCAAAGGCACGAATAGCTCTGAGGAGAGGACATGCCAGCAGCTCCTAAACTCATGAGATGAGCACCCTCCTTTATAATTAGAAAAATGCAAATGAAAACTTCACTGAGATGCTCATTTCCATCCGTCAGCTGGACAGAGGGGGAAGAGCGGAGAGCTGCGTTGGCGGGCACGTAGGGAGGAGGCTCTCACTGCTGCCGGAGAGCTAACTGCCGCGCTCCGTATGGCTGGCGGGTTTGTGGGGACTGCGACTCGAGGGCAGCGGTGGTCGCAGAGGAGACCAGATCTCCGCGTAAAGGGTGTCGGGTTCGGCCGCTCCGCCCAGGACCTTGGTCGTCGCGGTCCCCCGCGGGGGGCGTGTTGTGACAGTCCAGTTTGGGGGGGGAGTTGGGGTCCACGCCCCCCGACCGCCGTCTGACGTTGCCAGCCAGGACTGGCCCTAGGCGCTCGGTTCCTTTGTTCCCATGCACACCCTCACTGGAGCGGTAAATACTTGGCTCAGTCCTAGGAGCTCTTGGCCTCTGCACCTGCGCCCCTCATTCCTGCTCTGGGTGTGACTAGTCTTGACCTTCGTGATGGAGACCCAGGCCCGCTCTCTGGCGTGGACTTGGAGCGGGGCGCTGGGGTAGCGCCCTCATTCTGGTGCCGGCATCCCCTAGCTCAGCTTCTCGTCCGTCCCACGCCGGCGAGGTGGAACCCGGCGGTGGCGGGGACGAGTTGGTTGCTGGCTCAGGCGCAGAGCTAGAGACTGGCACTGAACGGGGAGAACTTTGCTGTTGGGCGGAGTGGGGCCGGGGTCAAGGACAGAAGCTGGGGAAGTACTGCCCTCCCGCCCCCCGGAGTGTGGAGCCTGCAGCTTGGCAGGAGACTCGTGTTCGGAGCTGAAGGGGACAGACCGGTGAGCGCTGTGGCAGGGGTGCCCCCGAGGAAGGAGCGTGTGTGTGTGGGGAAGGGAGGCAGGTGTACCAGCTGGCCTGTAAAGTCTCCCGACCTCAGGGAGGGGAACCTGGGTTCCTTGCCCGGGGTGGCCGTCCGTGGGGGGTGGCCCGGCTGCAAGGGAAGAACCCTGGTGCAGGAAGTTCTCCCCCAGTTCTGGCTGCAGACAGCCCCACAGGTTGGATCAAGCCAGGGTGTGACTTATTTCGGGACTTTTGAAATTAGGTAGAGCTAGGAGGGGCCGAACTTCACGCACAGCAGGTTCCGTCGGGGGTGTGAAGGGTGTGGAAATCCTCTGTCAAAAAGGGGCCTGTCTGTGGGAGCAGGACTCCTCTTAACACTTATAATTAAGTGGGTCTTAATTATGCATAGGGCGGTGGATGTTAATTGATGTGAAGTGAGGAAAAGGAAGAGGTCTACTTGTCAAGGGTCTGTGGGTCCCAGAGGACTTGGTATTAACCACCCAAAGCATGGTTTCCCCTCCGTGTCCGACGAGGAAGTGACAGAAGGGCCACTGTGGCCTCGGGGACGCCGGCAACAGGGATGGGTGCTTCCCCTGCTGTTCCGAATGGCGTTCCGGTTAGAACAGACTTGACCTGGATCCCTCCCACTACACGTTTTCCCTACTCCAGCCTTGGCTCCAGGGCGCTAATAAGGGAATTAACAGATGCCCTGAAATACTACAAGCGTCTTTTGTCCAGCTTTCGTCACTATATTTGTTGTGGCTAATAGTCCCTGACACGTGTCCTCACTGTATCTAGTGCTTTCCGTACGTTGAGGTCTTAGACTGGAAGCACTATGTACATACTATGTACACAGCTTACAAGTATACATGCGTTATGCTCCCTTCGATCAGGAGCAAATATTCCCCAGGACCCCCGGAGCGTTCTCTGTGCGTCCTCCTAGTGACTAAACTCACTCTGGAAGCCCTCACGGCCCCAGCCTCTAACACCAGAGGTTCGCGATGCCAGTTTTTGAACTTCACGTGAAATGGAATCAAGCAGTTTGCATTGTCTGGCTCCTTTTCCTCAGTCTCGTTTGTGGGATTCCTCCTCATGGTTCCAGATACTAGTAGTTGACTCATCCTTGTTGCAGCATTTTAACATGGGAACGGAGCACCATTTATCCTTTGTACTAATGGGCATGTGGAAGGTTTCTACTACTTGGCTATTAAGAGTATTGTTGAACATTATTGTACATATCTTCGGGTGAAAACATGTATTTTGGGCATATGCCAAAACCAGCATTGCTAGGTGCCAGGGCGTATATTTAGTGTTGGTGGCCATCTACCATCTTACCCTCTTATTAGCAGTACGTGAGTATTCTAGGTGTCCTACCTTACCGACATTGGGCATCTTCTGCTTTTTAAACTTTATCTGGCAAGGGTCTAGTGGTATTGTGTGCCCTAGATTGAATTTGTGTACCCCCAAAATTCACATGTTAAGAACTTACCCTCCAAGGTGATGGTGGGGAAGAGGGGCCTCGGGGAGGTGCTTAGGTCATGGGGGCAGAGCCCTCCTGAATGGGATTACTGCTCTTGTAGGAGAGACCCCGGAGAGGTCCTCCGTGCCTTCTTCCACGTGACTCTGATACGGAAGAGGACACTTGCCTGACGGTGTCGGCACCTCAGTCCTGGACGTCCAGTCTCTGGAATGGTGAGAAATCCTAGAAGCCTCCCAGTCTGTGGTATGTGGTTATAAGCAACCCAGGCGATGAGATGTTATGACTTTCAATCTGATTTCCCTGATCGCTAATAAGGTTGAAATATTTTCACTTGTTTATTTGCAACTTGGATAGTCTCTTTTGTGAAGTGTCCTCTCCTGTCTCCTGCCCATCTTTCCTTTGATTTGACTCACACCATACTCCAAGGTAAAATTGAGGGAGATTACAGGTATAAACACGTAAGATTAAAAAAAAAAAAGTTCTAAAAGATCATGTAAGGACATCTTTGCGACCTTGGGAAGGAAAGGGTTCCTTAGGTGGGCTACCCAAAGTGAGAAGGCAGCCCTTGCAAGGGGGAGAATTATTTGCTGGGGATGGTTGCCGGACTGTGTTGGGTGGCTTTGGCCAACGGGAGGTTAGAGGGGAGAAGGAAGGGACAGAAGTAAGGATAGTGCTTTCCTTCCTGTCCCCTTACCCCACCCCCACCCCAGTTGTGGGTGGCTTCTCCAGCAGGAGCTGCGTCTCCTCCACGGTTCCCACTCTGATTCCAGCTTTTACTGGTTGGTGCCAACCCCTGGGTTCGCAGAGCTCTTGCGGTCTTAGGCCCCAGCGGTGCCCTAACTGCCACCCCTTCAGCACCACCAGATTTCAGCACAGCCGACCTGGACAGCTCTGGTCAGCTTCCGCTTTCCTCAAGCACTGCATCTTTCACCTTCGCTCCTGGCGTTTCCTTGACACGTGGAGAGGTTTCAAAAAGCTTGCTTGGTGAGCAAGCGTGTATAGCTAGGAAATATAGGAAATCAACCCCCATGACGAGGACTCGAGGAGAACGAGAGACGGCAACCGATGAACAAATCCTTCTCCCAATCAGTCCTGAAGTGGAAAAAATCCGAGTGCCGTGTGTGCTCCTCAGAAGATCCTGGGGTGGGACTGGGCTTCCACTGCCCACAGCAGCGACCTTCACGAGGCACCTTATGCTGCCCCCCTCCCCCCTCATTCTACCACGGCTAGCTTTTTGGAATCATGTCCTAAATTATAGTTAATGCTTGAACAACGGGGTTTCAAATGCATGGGTCCATTTATACATGGATTTCCAAAAATACCGTAAGTAGATTTTTCTTATGAATATTCTCTTTAGCTTTATTGGAAGAACAACATTTAGCTCACACAACATACAAAGTATGTTAATCAGCTGTTATTGGTAAGGCTTTTGGTCAAAAGTGGGCTATTAGTAATTAAATTTTTAGGGAGCTGGAAGTTCTACTTGGATTTTGGACTGCATGGGGTGGGTGCCTGTGCCCCAAACCTTCCATTGTTTGAGTCAGTTGTATTTGCCCACAAACACTAGTCTCAGGCTCTGAGTTTCTGTGGGAGGCAGTGAATCCAAGCCAAGGCACTGCTCCCTGTTAGTCGTTGCAGTGTGGGGGTAGACCAGGTTTCTGATGTTATTAATCCCTGGTTTGTTGCATTGTAGCCCGTTGGAATTCCTGTGTCGACCTCAATCTTTCGGTCTGCCATAAGTAGAGTGCACTCTGCTTTTCTAGCTGGTCGGACTGGTAAACCTTTCTGGTCTCTACCCCTCTGCTATCTTGGCTTGTAGCTTTGCCAAGTTCTGGCCCTATTCCTACCTCTGTCATGAGTCTACACGGGCTCCTGTCCAGTTTCCTTCATTCTCACTACAAAGTCATCCGATCTTAGACATTCATCGTGTCGGTGTTGTGAGAACAGGAAAGTGTAACGTTGCATGGTAGGTAGTTGAACTTTGGGGACTGACTGCCAGGCTTCGAGTCTGGACTGTGTTGAGTGATGGTGACACCGTCTTACCCTCTCCCTGCTTCAGGTTCCTCACGTGTGAGGTGAGAACGAGGCAGACATTCGTTCAGTTTGAGTTAATCCATGTAGGACAATCCTGATAGGTAAAAAGTATTCAGGGTTTTCATTGCGACTTCAGAATCTATACTTGTTTTCTATACTGATTCATCATGGTAATTTCCTTAACACCTTGATAACTTTATTCACCTAAGAAGACTTGCTGAGTGCCTATTCTGTATTAGCAGCTGTGGACGTCCTTGTCTCTTGCAGCTTAGTATTTCAGAAACCAAATTCTCCATCTGTTTCTACCAGCGACCCTCCTGTCCCCCAGGAGAAGCTTCTGTTTCTAACATTTTCTTGAGAGTGTCATTTCACCTTCCTTAGTGCTAAACGGTAGTACGATGTCTGCGGTGCCTTAGATCTGTGAAAATACTTAAGACAACACTAAGCTACACACACCCTGAGGACAGGCTTAGTGTCTTGACCGCAGATCCTTGGCGGCTAACCCGTTTAATTTCTGGTCAGTGACCAGGAAACGTTTGTTGGAGTTCCTTTATCTTAGCTCTGAACTATGGCAAGGTTTGTTCCTGGGTTTCCATATGGAAAAACCTCAAAGAGAAGGGTCACTGATTCTGTGTTCAGTCTCTTGACCCAGAAAGTCACACCATGTTTAAGTGGCTGAGAGAGAACGTCCCTGAGACTGGAAAATGCATAGTTCCTTTTTCCTCCTTCCTGTCCTTCGTTATCCTGGCTCGGGGTGGTTCCTTTGCAGTGCGTCTACTCTGATTTGGCTGCACCGACTTTACCCTGGACCCTCCGTCCCCGCTGGGGCCTCCCCTGCTGCTTCCCATCCCCCACCCCCCTTGATGAGGAGCCCGGTCAGCAGGAGAACATTCTGGTCCAAGTGTCAGGCGGCCAGGATGGAGGCGGCTGCTAACAGCGAGCTTGTAGACTCCGACCTTTCTGGGCCAGTTTCCCTCTCTGGAGAACAAGATGAGGATCGAGTTGCTGGCTCTGAAAGATCCTTTGAAGTGGTGACCTTCTGGGGACACCCCTCTGCTCCTGCCAGTCTCTTCTTCGTACCTCTCCTAGCTCAGCTCTGCCTGCGGGATTGCTGCGAATGGTCCTAGTTCCCTCTCGGCCAGCAGGCCAGGCTCCTGCCCCGGGGGTGGGCATGGGGGGTGGGCTCCTTCCTCTGGGTCTTGCTGAGGCTCTGGGGGGGGGGGGACACGGGCCACCTGGGGTGACTGTCGGAACTGGGCTTCAGCTTCCTCCTTTGCCGTCTTCCATGTGTCCCTTTGGCTCCAGGGGCAGAGGTCATTATGTGCGCGTGCTTCTATCCATGAGAACTCCCATCGTGGCGCACCCTCCAAAACGGGAGGGCCAGCCTTCAGAACGAAAAGAGCCAATCCTGTCGAAATTACACATGTCCTGGGAGGGTAAGTAAGCCACACTCACCATCTTCCCCGTAGTCAGGGCTGGGGAGAGCTTGGAGGGGACTTTGTGTCTTTAGGGTTTTCAGGTGTATGGACTCAGTTACCCCAGTCCTGTCGTCCTCACCTGCACCACCGTCGGGAGCCACTCTGAACATCGGACTCTTCTTTCTCTGTGGCCTAGAGGTACTTCTATGCAAGGGTGCCGTCAGGAAACATCCTACACAGCAGAGTCTCAAACTGGTGGTGCAAACGTAAAATAGCACAAGGCAGACTGCTCCGTCGGAAGGAGGGACCATGGGAATACGTGTCAGGATTAGGACAGCAGGCGGTGTGTGCGTGACGAGCACCTTTACCGAACGCGGGGGAGGCAGGGGGCTGGCGGTCGGAGACGTTTATACACAAGCTCCGTGCCCAGAGGGCGTCTTGTTTTGTAAGGAGACAAATTCGAATAGGTGATCTAAGATAATCCTCTGTAAATAAGATTTTTGTGTAAGTGACTGCAGTAGACCTAACCCATGGCTATTTCTCCCGAGGTCTTTGGAAACAAGTAAATTCTAGGGGGCCAGTAATGGATTAAGTAATTTCTTCAGTAATTTATGATAATCGGAGATAAAAACAGCGCACAATTGGAAGGAAAGGCCCCACAGCAGGCCTGTGAGACAGCCACGGCTTTCGGGGGAAGAATAGGCAAGCGTGTGTTCACGTGGGGAGGGGCGTCCGTTGTTCCAGGGACTGGGGCTGCAGCCTCTGACACAGCTTGGCCCGCGCAGGGGGGAGGGGCGTGCTCGCGCGGGGACGTCCCTCCCTCCCTCCCTCCCTGTGCACATTCATGCACGGTTCAGGTACTCCTGTTTTCCATCATAGTGTTGGCCTGAGGGGTGGGTTCCCAGGGAAGTCGGGAACTCTAGGCGAGAAGCTAAGCATGAATTGTTTGCCTGTCTTCCTTCCTTGTTCGATCCCTGCCCCCAGGCTGGCTGCCTGCGTGGGACCCCTAATTTGGTAAGCTGCTTCATGGAGCCTGTGCTCTGGGGACCAAGCTCCGGTCCTTCTTACCCAGCCTGAGACCCCATCCACCCTCCTAGGCTCTCCCTTGGTCCCCTAATACGGCATCCTCCTCCCCATCCCCTCCCTCTCCTCTCGTGTCTTCCTGTAAGAGACTTGGTCTTCTCTCCCCACTTGGCCTTCCTGTTAGGTGGGCTTTTCCTACATTCCCTCGGTATCCTAGACGGGACTCCACTGGGATGTGTCCTAACATCTGTGCACTTGTTTGACCCACTGGATTGTGAGGCCCTTGGAGCAGGACCTTGTATTCCAAAACCCCAGGAAAGGGTGCAAGTTCCGTTCATTGATTTCCTTTTCTCTGATTTCCTTCCCTTGCTGTTCCAGTGACCTGATTTCTGTTCCAGGCATTGGAACTGGGGCCCTGTCGTGCCCTTGCCAGCTGGTAGACCTCTCCGCACCGAAGGGTGTGTGCTAAACCCAGCTCGAGACCGCCTGCCGGTGGAGTTTTGCCTGCTGTCGTCTCAGGATATAGTCTGGTTCCTTCGTCTCGTGTCAGTAGTGAATTAAAACCAGCAAGTGCTCTACAGCTAACGGTCTGGTTTGGTTTTTCCTGCTCAAGTCAGCTGAACTTGGTTCCGTCATCAGCAGGGGCCCTTGCCGCTAACCCGGCCCTCAGGGGTGGGTCGTGGGCCGTCTCCAAGGTACAGCGTCCTGAGGACACTTGCGGTTCTAACTAGTGAGCATTCCCAGGCTCTGGTGCAGAATTTGGTAACATAAACGTGTGTGCAGGGCTGGCTTCCCAGGCAGGTGCACGGGCCCGGGTGTGGAGGCTCCTGGGCTTGGCTCAGAGAGGGCTTGAGGTTGCTTTGGAATTCTGGTAGCTTTTGCACAAGGGACCCTGCGTTCTCATTTTGTACCAGTGCTTGATTATACGGCTGAGCTGGCCGTAGGTGTTTGAAGGTAATCTCTAAGTATCCCTTTTGAAGAAACAGGCACTCCCTGACTTGCTTCAAAAAATTACCGTGAAGAGATTTTAAAAAGTTAATTGGTAATATTAGTGAGGATATGAGGAAAAGAGAACTCTCATTTGTTACTGCGGTCATGTAATTTTCCTAGAGGGAAATATAATTTTATATACATTTAAACCTTTAAAAGTTCCCTTCGTCTTGAAATTCAAAATCTTAATACAGTATCTCCCATATCTTTACCCCTAAGGCTATTTTTCTGGTTTTGACTTAAATTTTCAAATTTTTACTTTTAAGGTAATACACACCCATCGTTTAAAAATCAAGCAGTACTAAAAAGCTTTTATAATGAAAAAGTTTCCTGCCTTCCTCCTAAGTCCTAATTCCCAGAAGCAATTCTTTCAGCAATGTCTTCTGGTATTTGCTTTTCTACCTCGCTACTATTTCTTGATTTATCAAATTTAAGAAATCTATTAACTTGTTATAGTGGAGATAATTTAAATCTTATACCTTCCTACAATCACGCTAATGTCTTTAACATCTTTTTGCATCTATTCTTAGACCTTTTGCTGGCTCTATATACATAATTTTCAGGTTTATGGAATTATTCAGTAGCTTTCCACCAAGCTGTGTGTTTGGATTTATCCATGTTGCTTTATCCTTGCGTAGCTGTGGGGCTAGCACACTGTTGACTCACGATAGCACTGCTAGTAATGAAGACTGACACCAACCTAAAGGTCTATTACTGGGGGACAGACAAAACGACTACAGAATGCTCTCCCACTGTTAAACACCGGTGAACCGGATCACGTCCCTGGTCGGCAGGTGGAGTAGACAGAAGTTTATGTGCGTGAAGACTGGAAGGTCGCTTGACACGAACCCGCTGCGAGGGTCGTGTGCGTCTTTCATTCTGGGGCGGTTGGACGGGGGACTCGCGGGTGTCTGCCCCAGCAATGCCCCGCCCCCTCTGGCCCCCTCTCTGGGCCGGCCCGGCCATCGCCGCCTCAATGGTGGTGGTTCCCATGAGTCCCTTCTATTCTGGATCCCAGTCTGTGGACCGCTCCACTCTTTCCCCTTCCTTTCCCGCCTCCCCGTTTCCAGCTCTTTATTCCATTGGGAAGGACTCTGGTAGCCTGTTAAAACCGAGCCCAAGTCCTTAACGAAAGACACGTCTTCGTTCTTCACGGGTCAGTCCTAGTACAGAAGACACAGGGCGAGTATTCAGATCCGTATGTATAGTCCAGTTTCCCACTGTCGTATCTGTCCGGCTTCTGTTTTTCCTTCTTCCTTCTCCGTACGCTTTCTCTTCCCCGTGGGAAGGAGGCTTGGGAAGGTAGGACTCCAGAGCCAGGATCAAGGAGGGCAGATCTGCCCGTCGGGCGGAGGCAGCCCGGGTCTCCCGATGGAGGCTTGTCACGGAGGCGTTGGGAGTGAAGGGACGTTCGTGCTGTCCCCGGTCGGGGGCCTCTTGTCGAGCGCATGCTTCAGCTACGCGAGGGCTGTCCTGTGATGTCTCCGGATTAAATTGAGCAGTCACTCGTTTCCTGTTATGAGTGTTAATTAACTGCATGGGAGGCTCCCAAACTACACACTCGGGAAGTCTCCGGGGGCCCCTGTGGGAGCGGCCTGAGGGCGGGAAGCTGTGGGCCCCGGGAGGGGCTGGGGGAGACACTTCGATCTGGGGTGCGGCAGGTCCGAGGAGGACATCGGGCCCTATGCCTCCGTGCAGGCTTCCGCCTCCACCCGCTGGCTCTTGGCGCTGAGCTTGCAAGCGTTTCTCGGAGACAAAGGGGTTGGGGGAATGTTCCCGGGTGTCTTAAGGGGGGTGGTCGACTGGGGGTGGGGGAAGTGCCGTGAAGGGAACAGAAAGCCTGGTTCAGGGGTTTGTTCTCCTGATGGCACAGGGGCCTCGCAGGAACACCTCTAAAGGATCAAATCTAGTGTCTCTTCTCTGCCCCCTTTCCTTACAGACCGGGTCAGGGACGTCTCTTCTGGCCCGAGTGAGAGCACGCAGTTCTCCCCTCTGGGGGGAGCCTGGCCTCACTCAGAACTCGCCCCTGTTCTTTGCGGCCAGGGCCGACCTCCTCGACACATTTGTTCTCATTCAACCAAGGCTCGTGGAGCCCCTGTAAGATGGCAGGTACGCTCCCCGGTGTGCCCGAATAATGCAATTTTGAAAGTGTGTCCAAAGTTCTCCCTTCTGAAGGTTGAACGCAATCCTGTTACCTGGTGGACTCCATTGAGAGCCAAACAATTCTGCAGAATTCTGTTTATGTGTAATCAGTTTATTGATCACTTCTAACACAGTTGCGTGGGGATAAACAGTTTGATTTCCATTTTTCTCCAACTTCTATTTCCAGCCAGGCTCTATGGAGTTTCTATTTCTTGTCTTTTTATGCTATTTTGGACAGTCTATACTGTTTCCTCCTCTTTCAATTACTAAAAGTTGAGATCCCCTCTCCTAACTCTGCCGGCCCTATCCGCGGGGGGACTTGTGGTTTGGAAGATCCAAAGATCCGTAGGGTCTGTGGTTTTCGTTTGATTGGCCTCTCCCTCCTCTCCCTCCTGTTTGTGTGGGGACAGAGCGCTGGGAAGGCGGGCTGTATTTCCGTATCTTCCCCTTGGCTTCAGCAGCCTTGGGAATTGTGGTTGGGGCCGGGGGGTGGGGGGATTGCAGGTCTGGCTCTGAAATTTCTCCCCAGCTTCAAGTCTCTGCTCTTCAAGGTGTTGAGGTGGGGCAGGGGCGAGAGACCAGTGGCTGTGAACTTGACTGACGCCTTGTTGGCTGTCCCCCATAAATGTTCTCGTGGTTCCCTTTGCTGCTGCTGCTGGGTTTGGGGGCGTGGTCGACCTCTAAATGTCCACCCTGGCATATGCATGAGTTCTTTGGCAGTTGGGGACCTACACGTTTCCCCCAGCCTAACCCACTCAGCGGGCTCAGTTGATTGTAAGAAACGCCTGTGTTTTTTGTCTCGCCATCTGCCCTGGGTCTGATCACCTCTTTACCCTGGTGGAGAAAGAGGGATCCCCCTGCTCTAGATGGCATGACGTGGGTGAAGCCAGGACACCTGACATTAGAGGAGACTGGCTGAGGCTGGCCAGCCTCACACAGCCCGGGGGGAGGACGCCGCTGGCCATGCGGGGACTAGAGAGCAGGGTGAACCAGAAGTGATGTAGGAGGCAGGCTGGCTTGGCAGGGCCTGGGTGAGCTGACCCTTGGTTTCCGTGGGAAAATAATTGGCTTGTTTGAAAAGCTTGGCAAGTTGGCAGCTGGGTGAAACTGCTTAGTTTGAGGACCAGGTGGGATGTAGCTGGGGTCCAGCTAACAAACTAACTGGGCAAGGAGACTTTCTCATGAGATGGGCGGGGATTCATGGTTAGTCCTCATGGGTTCTGGAAGGCTCTAAGACGTTGGGGCAGCTCGTGGAATGTCAAGCCTTAGAACGTACCCTGCCGTCTGATCCCTGCCGTCTGATCCCTTCATGCTCGCCTTCTGGGTCAGACCATTGACTCCAGCAAGGGAGCGAGGGGAGTCAGGAAGCCCCTTGGGAAGCATTGACCCCTCTGTGTGGGATTCTGTGACTCAGAGTGAAAGGGTTGGGGGATCCCACAGCCCCTGGTGGAGTTCTCGGTTAGGCTGGGGGAGAGGACTCAAGGAGAACGCAAGGCTGTGGTTCTAATTGGGAGGGGAGTGAGGCTGCATCTATGGTTCCTGGATGAGCCCCAAATATTGGCGGCCATCTCTAAAATGTGTTTTCAGATTGGAGAAAAATAAGAAACCCTATCAGGTAGGGTTTTAAGTCTGGGCTAACAAGACCCTCTCCTGCACGTGTTCCTTGCGGGGTTGGCGGCCTTCTGGCAAGACTCCTCCAAAGGCAGCTGGGCCTGAGCTGGGGAGAGGTTTCCCGTGTCACCTCGAGGGTTAGGGGATTATTACTCCTTCTTTTGTCCTCTCCATATTCTGTGTCTCCACGGGGATGGGATAGTTGGGAACGCAGTTTCTGTGCTGACACAGGATGGCGGTCAGAGCGGTGACCGTGGCCACAGAAGCACAGGAAGAATGACGTCTGCGGCCTGCCGAGTCTTCCTTCCCAGCTGCGGCTCCACCTGGAGCCCGCCCCGCTGTTCTTCCCCCGACTTTGGAGGGAGCGTGCTCTGTGAGGAAGGCAGGGGGCTGGTTGGGAGCGAGGCCCAGATTGGGCTTCCGTGTGGCGAGAAGGGTCGGAGGAGGGAGGGAATGCTTTCCCTTTTGCGCAGCAGCTGCTGGATGCCAGGGCCGACTTCAGTGAGATCTGGGGCTGTTCCTCTCCCCCTACTCTCTCTCCCCCACTGTGGAACGTCAGAGCTTTCTGGTCGCCTGGAGCAGAGAAGCCCTCTCCTCCCACTTGGCTCATCTTGTCCCCGCCGCCCTCCCGTCCCCACCACCGGCACCCATCTCCTCTGCTCCTCGGCGCTCAGCCCTAGCTGCCTGTCCTCCCTGTGAAAGTTCCCCTCCACGTACTAGGATGCCTCCAACTAGATGTGACCCCACACACCGGAGCCCCAGGCCCACGCCTGCAGCTGCCTCCTAGGCTTTTCCCGCTTGAATACCTCACAGACACATCAACCTTAAAAGCCCGAACTCGAACTCTGTGTCGGCTTCCCACCCAAGCTGCCCCTCTTCCAGGGCTCCCGGTGCGGGTGGAGGGCACCACAGTCACCCAGCTGCCTAAGCCAGGGCTCCCCGTGTCCTTTCTGACTCCATGAGCCCCGTATGTAACCTGGAACCAGGATACGTCAGTCCCGCTTCCCATGATCACAAGTCTGTCCATCTCTCTCCGATGCCGCTGTCCCCTCCATTGCAGCCCCGTGGCGGCTTCTCGTCTGTGTCCTGCCAGTCTTGGCCTCCAGTCTTTTCCCCCTCTGCCAGCAGTGAACTTGCTGCATTACAAATAACTCCCCTTGTTGCTTTAAAGACCGGTAAGTGCCCTCCCTTGTCTCAGAAGGCCCTGTGACTGCCCCCACTGCTGACTTCAGTCGCCTCTTGTGCCCCGTGAACGTTCACCCTAGCTCTGGAAAACAGCATTTCTCAAATTTTCTCTTCCATACCTCTGCAAATGCAGCTTCCTTTGCCTGGAATGTACCTTTGATCTTCCTTTTCCAGACTCTTCCCTGACCTTTCGTCCAGCTGACTCTTACCAGGCTTACACTCCCCTGGTAGCTCTTCTCAGGCTCCTGGATTTGGTTAGAACCCCCCACTGTGTTCCCACCATCCCATGTTTCTCTCATAAGATTTCTCCTCCTTGTAGCTACTTAACCTTTGGACCCCCTGCTTTCCTGTCAGCACCATGAAGGCCAGGGGCCTGGTGCCTTAATCACTACTATTGCACAATATCTGGGATGCAGGAGATCTTTGATGAAGTTTACTTAACCTTGCTAACCTCTAGCTAGAAACATAGGAATAATGAGCTCTTCCTCTATATACGGTCCCTGCCCCATTCTACAAACCGGGGAGGAGCTGCAAAGAGGTTAGGACATCCAGCGAGTGGCAGAGGCAAGATTAACACACAGGCTGACCCCAGACCCTTGATGTCCACCCCTGTGCGATGCACGCTCTCGAAGATGCCCTTCACCGATAATCCTGGGTTTGCACCTGCTCTCTTTAACCCACCCCAGTTTGGAAGCCATGCACGCGAGAGGATTGCTGCCATTGTGCAGCACGCTGACGGCTCAGAAATGGGACCGCTCCTCTCCCAGACCGATCACAAAAGCGGGGGAAACAACACTTCTGAAGCAGGGAGAGTAGAACGGAGGCAAAAGCGGCCATCCTGAGAACCTGGACATTCCTTAGTGCAGTAGAGTGGTGGATGTTCACGGTCAGTACATTGAGCCGTCAAGATTTGGGTTCATTATACATTTCAGTCTTGGGTGTGATACAGTTAATTGTGCCAAGGACTGTGCTGGGCAGTGAGGACCCCGAAGCAGCTCTTCTGTCCAGAGGTTGCTGTGTGGTGAGGGAGTCTGGCTAGGAGACGGGCCGTTTCAATATGTGGCCAAGGCAGAGACCACGTAGAGGGGTGGTGGGTGGGTGGGGTCGTGGGGGAACATCTCTGAGGCTGTTCCGGGAGGACTTCCTGGTGGAAGCCATGTCCAGGAGGAGACCAGGACACTTAAAGATAGAACCTCTTTCAGAAGGGAGAACATAACGTCTTTCAGAAAGAGTCCAGATAAGCAAGAGTGGTGGTAGAGAGAAAAGGACGTTGTCTGAAGTTAGCTAGCCGATCCCGGAATCCGCGCTGGCCGCGTCCGTGCCCCAGCCGCGTGACTCCAGGTCTGCGAACGTTCCTACCACTCACCTAAAATGTGGGCGTAAAGCATACTTCAAAAGGTACGGTGAGGATTGAAGGAGGTCTTTGAAGACGGTTAGGAGAAGCAAAGTGGTATAAAGATGTGAAGGACGGTCTCAGATGAAGTAATGAGGACTCCCGGCGGGCACGGCAGCGGCTGTTGAGTAAACCCTCCACAAGCGGTGAGGGCCTCTGCTTCAGACCACATTGCTTCGCAGTCCTGGCGTTCCCGTTCCCCTCAGAGACGGGTTTCTAAACAGACCCACAGGGTCCATACCACTTAGCCCTTAGTGACCTCGGCTGCCTTTTCTCTGCTCCTAGTTTCCAGATCTAGTTGCTTCCCACCAGGTTTCGGGTGGCTGATGGCTGGCGTCTCCGTGTTAGCTTTCTCCCCAGTTAACGCCTTTTAAGGCAGGAGCACTAGGGCCTGGGGGATCGGGTGGTGAGAAATCTGAGGAACCTTCTCCCGGTAACAAAGCGGTCTGAGCTCTCCTTCCAGTGAGACTCAAAATCTGAAGTTCTAGAGGGACTTTTTTTTTCCCTTATGGATTTGCCGGAAGTATTAGGATATGTCATTATTTTTGCCCCGTTCTGTTGATGGGATGACAAGTAACATGTAGGTGTGAGGTACACAACACGCTCCGGGATAGTAGATACTGTGAAACGTCACCCCCGTGAGGTAGTGTCTCTCAGCATGCAGTTAGAGTTTTCCTTGTGACGAGGACTTTTAAGGTCTAGTCTCTGAGCAACTTTCAGATAATAGTGTAGTGTTAGCTGAAGTCCTCCTGTTGTGTGCCTCTAGAACCTTTCTCTTCTCACTGAGGGTTTGTACCTTTTGACCCTCTTCATGGTCCCGGACCCCTGACTCCCCCGCTGCCAACCATAAGTCTGATCTGTTTTTCTAGATTCTCCGTGTAGGTGAGATCATATAGTATCTGACTTTTTTTGGTCACTTGGGACATTAGGCTAAGTGTCCTAACTTTTAATTTTATATGGCCCATCACTTGGTTCAAACTTAATATAAGTTTTTATTAAGACCCTATCCTAGTATGGGTAGGGATGTCTTCCTAATGAGAAAGGCAGCTGCTTCTGGTTCTGTGATGCTAAGGGATTAGTTAGTGCAGTGACTAAGTTAGGGGTCCTGAAGCAACTGGGAAGTCGGCTTGCAGGAAATCTGGAGGAGGAGGGGAGTCCGGACCCACGTGACCCTGCCATTATGGGCCAGCTTGGTACCGTTTTTCAGGTGAGCAACTGCAAAGGTCACACACAGAAAAGCGGAGTGTGTCCAGCTGCTGAAAACCCGACAGAAGGTCCGGGGACAGCCTCGTGCATGTGGGACCAAGGACTAATCGAGTGCTTGTTCTGCGGAGCACTGTCGCGGGAGGTTCCCAGCGTGAGAACTGTTCCTGGTCCCAGTGGACTCGTCTGCGACCCAGCGAGAGAAACCCAGCCGCGGTCCGTGACAGCGCGAGGGGGACGTGCTGCACTATCAGGAGTTCCCCCGCGGATCTGGAGGGACACACAGCAGTTACCTGGGTCGGAGGGAGGGAGGTGGAGCTGCAGAAGGCCACTCAGGTGGCCTCTGTGACGAGAGAAGTCGGTACAGGGATTAGAATGTGGGTCTTTCCCCCAGAGAGGCCGACCAAGAACTCCTACTGGCAGACCGATGGCTACCGGCGGGGAGGGGGCGAGCAGGTGCCGGGGATGGACTGCACTCGCGATGAGCGCTGGGTGACGTACGGGATCACTGTCGTCTGCCTGAAGCTAACGTCACGCTGGACAGGAACAAGATCATAAGACCTTCTCGTGGCCAGCGACGTAGAACGAGACATCCTAGTCACGAAGGGCAGCGTCGGGTACAGAGCAAGGACCTGAGCCCTGATTTCAGGTCGTCTTCCTTTCCGCCCAGTGATGCAATAGCTTCTCTAACAAGTTAGGAACCCCTACAGTTAAAAACCTGGACGGCTGTTTGGATGATGGGCAACACGTCTGGGGGAGAGTTGCCTCCGTTAGGGTCTGGGACTCCTGGAAGCTCTTCTTGGGCGCAGCTCTGAGCTAGTTCTGGGGGGGCTTGCGGTGTGTCTGCTGTGGGGGGGGGCATCTGGATGGAGAGAGTCCCGAGGAAGACTTCTGCTTTGATCCCTGGACTGAGGAAGGGGGGCTGCGGGGAGAACTGGACAGGGAGTGAGGGGCCGGGGGAGGTTGGAACAGGTTTGGTCCCCACCCTGCTTTCCCGCCCAGAACAGCCCTTCCTGTCCCACCGTCTCCCACACACAAAAGGATGGGTCTAAGGACAGAAGTTGCTGGTTCTGGAGGAATTGAGGGGGGTAGATAAGAGTTGGCACTATCGGTTGTCTTGGTGGCAGGGAGAGGGGTCCTATCATACAGTCAGAGGGACACTTTCCTTCTGGAAGAAGGCCTAGTGCCCCCCCCCCCCCCATGCAGTCTTTTAATGTGAGGGAGGGCCTCATGGGGGGGCCAAACCTGAGAATACTCTCAGGGAAGACCTTACAGCAGATCCAGGACTTCCGGACCCAGCTTTGAACCTCTCAGAAGCTTCCGTAGGAAGGCTTGCCTCCTGGATGCGGAATCTCAAAGACACAGGACGAGCTACAGAGGGATGCCCAGACCTTGAGAGAACTACGGTTTTCCCGTCTAGAATCTCAGACGTCTGTCCAGTCAGACCTTACACAGGATGAGCTCGTTGGATGTCACCATGCCTTTCTCAGGTGAGGGAAAAGGAAATCACTCCCTTAGACAAATGGCATTCAGGAACGGGCAGATACGAGCATCCCTGACACGACACTGAGGAGAAAGAGGCGCCCGAGCCTCCCTCCCTTCGCCTCAGGTAGCAGGAGGTCTATGTGGCCAGGAAACCTGAGTAACTCCCAGGAGCTCCGGGAGAAGGACAACTTCCTTGGGAGGCCTAGGAGGCGGAGAGCATCTTTTTCTAGCCCCTCCCCTTTTTTGGTGTGGAGGGTGAATTGAGCAACTACCCCTGACTGCTGGTGTTGGTTGGGTTTTCTCCTGTGGTTTCCATGTGACCCAAGAAGTGCCACGGGGTGCGCAAATGAAGACTTCTGCGGTTCTCCAATCAGAGCTCAGCTCTCCTGACCAACTTACTTTTCTTCCTAATGGTGAACGAGAAGCTGGCTCCACGGACAGAACCAGCAGCCAGAGACCGGTGAGCTCCCTCAGACTGGACACAAGGGTTGTGTAGCCTATGGCCGTGACCAGCACCCTGGGGACCAGACTGAAGGGAAGCAAGGGCTTTAGTGCAAATTAAATAACAAGCTGAACTTTCAAGGACTAAACCAGTGTCTTTCAGATTTAACTTAAGAACATATGTCTCCCCCTTTCCCAAAGGTTCTGATACAATTTTTCTACGGATTTTTTTTATGGACATTTTATGGACATCTTGCTCAGGAGAATCTGTCCAGTTTAATTTTCCTGTAGGTTTTTTTTTTTTAAAGATTTTATTTATTCATTTGACAGAGATCACAAGCAGGCAGAGAGGCAGGCAGAGAAGGAAGCAGGCTCTCCGCTGAACAGGGAGCCCGATGCGGGGTTCGATCCCAGGACCCTGAGATCATGACCTAAGCTGAAGGCAGGGGCTTTAACCCACTGAGCCACCCAGGCGCCTCCCCCCCCCCCCGCCCCCCGTAGGTTATTCTTAAAGCTACGTTTTTATTTTCAAACCTCAATCTACCACATTTAATGTGCTTCTAAGAAGTTCCCTCCCCCACTCTAGAAATGAGGATCTACTTAAAAGTCATGCCCATCCTATCCTCCCTGACCCTTCGGATACCCAGATGAAAATGCCTGGACCAAACTTTGGAATATATGGAAGCAAAGATTAAGACGTCACGGGAGGGGTGCCGAAGCAAGATGGGCCCGGCCCATCCCGTCACAGAAGGGACTGCACGGGACACACTGACTGGCGAGGTTGGAAGCTGGGAAGATGTGTGTTGCTCAGGGGTCGACGTCTTGTAGAGATGGGGTCCGCGTATTAATGTTTCTTCCCTCAGCTCCGGGTGGGGCATCCTTGGCCTCGTTCCTCAGGCGGTAGACCACGGGGTTCACCAGGGGAGCGATGGAGTGCGTCACAGGGAGAAGCTCTTGTTCTGCAGAGTCCTCGGCCTTGGGCTTGAGGTGCACAATGGAGGCACAGCCAGGGTGGATGACGACCACCGTGAGGTCTTGCGGTCATGTAGGGCTTATGGCTCGCTTGTCCCCTCCCCGTTTCAGTTCTTGCTCTCTGCTTGATCCTCCTTTCGGCCTCTGGCCCAGGAGTCCCCATTAGGTGAGACCACATGTGCCTCTTCAGAGTGTCCCCGTGACTGCCGTTTATGTAGGGCGTGGGTGGCGGGCTTCTGCCCTTCGGACCAGCCCCGAGGGGCCTGAGCGCATGCTACCCCAGCCTTGCTTGGGTCCCTTCTAGGGGAAGTACCAGCGGCCGGAACAGGGAAATGGGGGTGGGGTGGCAGGCTTTTATGGAAATAGTCACTGGTGGGCAGCTGTCCCTTAGGGAGAACACGGAGCGATGTACATTTGGCAGAATTAATCTCAGGGATGGGATCTTCAGGAACGTTTTAATGGGTGTGTAGATGAGGTATCCTTGGGCTCAGCCGAGATGTTTTGTCAAACCGTGGGCGAGTTACTTTGTTGTAAACATGCCTAGAGGGACTCGAAGGGTTTGGGGGCGAGGAAGAGCAGAGGGGGAAGTGACTGGAGAAGAGCACCAGCAACAGGATAGAAGAAATGAACGAAAGAAGCTTTTTTTTCTTTTTTTGGCAGAGGGAATTTTAAGAATAAAGTTCAACTTAAACATGCTAGGTTGCAATATGGTCCCTCCCCATGTGCAGTCTTGAGTTCACGGAACGGGGAGTAGAGAGCTCTGGGTGATGGCGCAGGGCAGACGGGGAAGAAATCCTAGGGCCTCTCTGGTCCTACCGCTCCCCTTGCGAGCATACGCTATCTTTCCTACAAGCCTGGCGAGGGGCTGCGGGAGACAGCCGCCATCCCTCACATGTTTAAGGAGCAAGATGACAATAGGCTGTAGAGCTGGGGCACGTCAAGGAAGCCTCCGCTAGGAATCCGGGGAACGATCTAGACAACGTGGCAGATTTTCTGGAAGGTACCCCAGCATGGGAAATGAGGAGGGAGATGTTCAAGGTAGAAATGGCTGTGCCACACGGTAACGTAAGAGACCAACCAACTGGAAAGGTAAAGATTCCAGAGCAACCGTGAGGCTCTAGGCAGCTCTGTAGACAGGATGAGGTAGAGGGGTGACTTGAGAAGAGTAAACGTTTAATTCCTCGGTCTCCCCGGCTGCATTTCGGGGCCAGAAGTGACGTGTGACTAGAGGTGACCAGGTTGGGCAGCAGACGTCAAAGCTTCCTGCCTTGCTGAAGGGTCTGTCGAGCGGGGCTGCTGTGTGACCGTGGGTGGAGGGATGCGTGCAATACGCTAGACAAGACCCTCCAAGGAACAGTAGTGCGATTAAACTGTGTGTATGCATCGTACGCATACATTGTATGTGCAAGAAAAACTCAGATCCACCTGACGTTCCGATGTGCTCACTTACGTGGGGAGTGCGGTTATAGGAAACCCGCCTGCCTCCTTACATGTGCTCGCAGTGAGGATGGCGACCCTTGTTTTAAAATGCTGCCGAGCATAAGAGCATGGCTCATAGAGTTAGAAGTCAAAGAGGGGACCTGAGAAGAGCCTTTGGATTGAGCAAGGAGGTGGTCGATGACGGGTCAGTTTCAGGGGCTGGAAGTCTGGTGCCAGGGAGTGAACAAGGAACGTCAGTAGCTCCCGGACGAGAACCACAGATCGCACCTGCCTTTGCGGTTTCTTCATGAGCCTGTGGCGACGAGGGACGATGAGCGGTGAAGGAGACACTGAATCAGGGAGGCGGCATGCGTCTTTGTCGGAGGCGAGGGGAGAAAACACTGAACAGGGTTGTCGGGAGGAGGATAGAAGAAAAACCCCGGGTATCCCTAAATCAGGCTCTGAAAAGTAGTGTTACTTTTACCCCGAACCAGCCAGACTTGTTGCAAGTATGCCTTGGTGAATCTGAACTTATCTTTGAGGAGGTTATAAAGGTGGAGACAGGAGGGCTGACTCCCGGGGAGAATAACTTGATTGTTGCCTACGGTGCGAGACTGGGTTGAAGTGAGCAGACCGTGCAAGGCTGTCTCAAGACCTTCCCAAAGCCTGGAAACGAATGCACGTGTTCCCATGTGGATGAAGACCTGTGAGCGCACAGAACAACGGGAACGTTCCAAGCAGTGTTCTTTCCGTGGTATCTGCTTCGGGGAAAGGTGTGCGTCGAGTGCGGGAGGGGCGAGGCACTGCTCGAGGGGGCAGCTACCGCTTCTGCCCGTGTTGCTCGGCGGGGGCGGGGGGCCGTGCTCCGTGGGCGTCACCCCCACGTGCCCCGTCCTCCCAGGTGGCCAGACGCGCTTCCTACGGTCGCGGTCCTCTGCTCACCCTGACTTTTCCTAGCGTTCTTTCCAACCACGTTCCGCTTTAGACGTTCTGTTTTACCGCATCTTGTTATGTTTCCGGTGATGTCTGAGCCTTGTGTGCAGGTTAAGGACAGTCGCCTAGTGGCTCACTTCTGCACCTGTCTTTGAGGGGCGGAAGCCTTCCAGAATGATTCTTGGAGAGGAACATAGGGCTCAGGTGTCAAATGACACCTGCAGGGCTCCTGCTGCCTTGGGAGGTGAGCATGGCCCCAGAGGACGAGATGGGACGTGGGAGTAAGTCACACTCGTCATCCTCCTCGGTCTTGTGTCCTTACACAGAAGACCTCCGGTGGCAGCAGACGCGGGGCTCACGTCACGAAGGGAGAGGTGGTCCTGGGGAGCGCCTCGAGCCGGAAGGGCGCGAAGGGGGCGGGTTGTTTCTGCCAGTGCAGATTGCCTGGGATAAACGCTCAGCAGTGAGAACACGGATCCAGGAGCTTCCGGAGGATTTTGACATGGTGGGGGGGGGGTTGGGTTTCTGAGTAAGTGACTGCAGCTGCGCACTGTAGAGGCAGCCCCCCCCCCCCCCGAATCTGAGCCCTCTTGTGGCCGCGCCCAGAGGGTATCTCCGTGTAAGGGACACATGAGCAGATGATCTTGAAAGCATGGTATAGTGCAGAGAGCTTTCAAGATGATTTATACATTCCGGAAGGATAGAAACCTATGGGGGAATAAGAATATGGAAATGTGCTCATGCATCAAAATTTTAGTCATGCAGCCGATATTTCTACTAGAGGAAAAAGGGGAGAAAACACGGCGGGTGGAGAGGAAACACCATTTGCAAAGGGAAGAAATTATGACAAAAGCCATAGGTATTTATAGATGCCTAAATCTTTGTAAGCAAAACATATGTCTAGAAATGGAATCTGTGTTCTTGAAAAGCCTAAAAATTCCAGGTAGGCTGAGCCCCTATAATGACCTTTTGTGTGTGTGAAGGAATTGAGTTAAAAAAGATCGTTTTTTTGGCGGTTGTTGTTGGTTTTCTCGCCCCGCCCCATTTTTACTCTCTCCTTTACTTTTACTTTCATTGTAAACCAATTGGATCTAGGGAGCCCGCAAGGGAGGTGAGAAGAAACTGAGGGTTATGTAGAACTATTTAAATTAAGCGAGACTGGTGACTTTTGTTTGGGAGGGAGGTCTTATAACTGTCCGCCCACCTTGAGTTTATGGGATCTGCTTGTGTTCTTTCGTGGTTTTGGAGCATCCTGGGCAATCAATTTATTTGTAAAAGATCACTGCAATGCCAAGAAAACAGATTTCTGGTATTTTTGGCTAACGAGTCTTGGTGTCTTTCAGAGCTCGGGCTAGGAGGTCCTGGGTCCGCTCCAGTAGATGGTTAGGTCACTTACATGTCATTGGACTGTGGCTAAGGCACAAGGCGACACCTTCACATTGAACATTTCTGGTCCTGTTGGCTGTACCTTTGGAGGCATTGCCCCTTTAAACTTGGATTTGGAAGCGACTCTCGGGAGAATTTCTGCCCAGCTTTTGTCTCCTGGGTTGATTGCCAAGAGACTTACTGGGCATCCCGTGGGTCTGTGTGGAGTCAGAATTTTGAAATGAGCTAGGGGATCTCATTACAAATGGGTCATGAGAGGCACCTGGGGGGCTCAGTGGGTTAAGGCCTCTGCCTTCAGCTCAGGTCATGATCTCAGGGTCCAGGGATCGAGCCCCGCATCGGGCTCTTTGCTCAGCGGGGAGCCTGCTTCCCCCCTCCCTCTGCCTGCCTCTCTGCCTACTTGTGATCTCTCTCTCTGTCAAATAAATAAAATCTTCAAAACATAACAAATGGGTCATGCAAGGAATACCGGGCCAGCCTCGGTCTCGCATGGACTGGGCCTTTTCTTCTAGGGAAAACAGCTCAATCCAGGTGAAGACAAGCTCCGCGTCCCATGGTGCCATCTCTGTCCTCCTGCATATCGTCCTTGGTAGTGTCGGTGACAGTGCCCTTCTGTAACACTGGATGTGGTGCCCCTCTGCGTCTGTGGGGAGAGCTGCTCACTCCGGTAGGAGACCTACGTGGCTTTGGTTAGGGTTAAGCTGAGCGGCAGGGACTGAAAGTAGAGCGTGGACGGTCCTTCTTATTCCTAGGAGTACACGAGAACATCGAGGCAGGGGATTGAAAGTTGGGGTAATCCTTCTCCCCTCCGTCCCACCCTCGCCAACAGGGGGCACCCGTACAGCACGAGACCCCCTGCTGAGCAGGTGTATTTTTGTAGGTGCGGCCCCCCCTCCGAGGGCGACAGCGAGGAGTCGCTGCCTCAGCCCGAGCGCTGAGTGAGATGTGTGTGTTCACCTTCTGCCCCCAGACACAGCTGGTTAGCCCCCCGCCCTTAGACTCTGGGCCCCAGCGCAGTCGATCCGTAACAGCAACATTATTCCTGGTCCGGTGGTTGTGACCGGACGCGGGTGCCTTTGCCCCCGTCCCAGTGGTGTGGTCGTGCCTCTTGGGGTCTCCCGTATTGGACTTGGAGAAGAGTAGGCACAGCCAGATAAAACCTAAATGGGAGATTCTGGAACACATGTGGAGGTTTATTTCTAAGTTAGCCGCTTGCTCCCGTCAAGGTAGAGAATCACAGTGACTCAGGCCAGGTTCTTGGAATGTTCCGGGTTACCCATTCTCATCAGCAGCAGAAAGTGCCACGAATTCCCAGAACATCTTAGCGTTATTCTCCAGATGTGCCTCCACCCCCGTGCTCTTGAGGAAAGAGACGTTTTCACCTCTCCCCAACTCGGGTCTACGCTAAGCCACATCCCGAACTCGAGGAGACCCCCTGCCCCCCAGAGCTTCCCCCATAAAACTGCAAGCCCTCTTATCACAGAAAAATCCTTTGTAGGCTTTTCTGGTCAAAGCTGGTCCTGGAGCCATGGGGCCGAGTGCTCCAAACAAGAACCAGACCCACCCTTGTATAAGATAAAGGCTCGGAAGCTGCTTTCCCCGCGAGCGCTGCGCAGGTTCAGCACTCCTTGCACACCCATGGTTGTGGGAACTGCTCGTTCCCACGGACGTCCCTGCCTCTGGTCGGTGTGGGGAGAGCGGCCATGACTACAGCTTTTGATGCGGATTCCCTCCCAGTCAAGCTCCTGGGTCGTCCTGCCTCGTGGGTCGTTCTCAAGGCCTGAAGTGGCTTTCTGTGGGTCCTGCGATCTTCCTTGTTGGGACAACCCTCACACCTGAGAAAAACGCCTAAGGCAAGTGGGCAGAAATCCCGCCTCTATTTTAAATGAGGTTAAGGTGGAACTCTTCCTTTCGCTTGGAAGGAGGCGTCGATGTGAGATGAGGTAACAAAAAACATGACACAGATCTGCTGGCAGCAATTTTCAGAGGAAATGACGGACAGGTTCAAGGACTCTCGTATCGTTCGGCCAGAGCAAGGCGCACAGAGGGGCGAATGTGGGGATAGGGAGGCACTGCTGTGGGGGAGCTGCCACTTTCCTGCTCTTGCTTTGGGAGAATCGGGGGTCCTGTTCCTGGTACCTTGACAGGACGGTTGCCGGGTGGGAAGCTAAAGCCATTGTTGAAGCAGAAAAGTATCCTCTGCACTACGTTCATCCTGGGCCCTCGAGTTTATGGAGACCTGGGATGCGGGAGTGTTTCTTGCGGATGAAGTGTGGGTCCCCTCGAAGGGGGGACTGGTGTGTGGTCCTATTGCGTTGGGTCCATGAGAGCATCTCAGGAGGTAAGAAACCAGACGGATACTGGATTCTAAGACACAGGGAGGAAGTGGCAAATGATCGCCGAGGGTAAATAATCCATCAAACTCAGAGTTGAGACAGGTTAGAATATCAACCTGAGACTGAGGAAAGCCTAAAAAGATGGGGAGGTATGGATTCTAACGCAGGCTGCCTAGAGTATCCTCTCCAAAACCAGTACCGTGATGCACTCAGTGCTATGTTTTCATCTGGCACAGAGTAGGTGCTCAATGAAAAGAAAATGGGTGATGAAAATGCCACCCGCGTGGACAGTGGCTGCATTTCTTAAGACTTGTTTTAGGTTCCTTGACCAAGGGGGCTGTGGAGGAAAAGCCACCTGCCGTTGAACCCCAGCATGGGGTTCGGGCAAACATGTCCGTGCTCGCGGGGGTGGGGGCGGGGCGGGGCACCCCGTCCTCTACAGGGAGAGCCCGTCCTTGCCAGCACGCGTGGTGCAAGTACGGTGCTCCCAGTGTGGGGAGAGGTGGTTGACACTGAACTACAAAGCAAGCCTTGAGTCGAGAGCTGGTGGATGGAAACGAAGGGTCCATGTGGTTAAACTCCCCGTCTAGCCAACTCGATATTCTGAATGGTTTCTGCCTCACCAGAGAGGTTGGCGTGTTCCCACGACTCGCTCCCTCCAGATCTGCCAAAGCACTCTGGCGGATCTCGGGTGCTCCCTGCTGCTCCCTGCCGGACCTCGTTGCTGCAGTAATGGGGTTCCCAGGTTCTAGGCTATTCCTTGTAGCCTGTGCCTGCCGCCTCACTGACCCCAGGTGAATGATGCAGGAGCTCGAAGTAATCCCTTCCATTACCATTTCGAAGCTCTTCCAGGTGTGGTCTTTCTGATTTCCCTCGGCTTCCTGCCCCATTACCTGGGCAAAGTCTGTCTTGTTTTCCTTATGCAGCCAAATTCTTTGGGGTCCTTCTCTAAGAAGGCACTGTCTTTCTGCTGGGGACGGGCCAGGGGCTATGGCTTGTGGCTCTTGTAATGAAAGTAACTACTGATAAAATGGGGATGCGGTTAGGATGCTGGGTGCCGAGAGCCGTCCCTGAAGGAGGGAAGTGTCACAAGGGTTTAAATTACATTCTCTGTGAGACGGGGATCCATAGGGTTTTGCACTGAGAGTCAGGAACAGTATTCCTGAGGACTTCAGGACCGTATCCTGAAAATCAAGCATCGTATGATACCACTGGGAATTTTTAGAAAAAGGCATGTTTGCCGCCTTGCACGAGGACTCCAGACTTGTACACATTTTTAGTTTCCGTTCCTGCTGCTAGTTTTCCTCATTACTTGATGTCAGTTTCTACATTATTTTTACTTATCTCATTATAGATTTTTCTCTGCTGTTACCTCGGCCCTCTTTTTTGATTTTTAGCTGGAAAACCAAATAGGATTCCTTCCGAAATGTTACACGCATTTGGAATTAATAGGAACTAGTGGCTCGTAGGTATTGCCGCCGCCCTACTCGGCGTGCTCCGGCTTTGTGATGTATCTTCCTTGATATGGGTGCCCCTCCCCTCCCACTGTACAGCCTGATTGTTCTGGGTGGTTAACACACACACGCATGGACGCACACACACACACAGAGACACCACTGATTTTCAAATAAGTGGATTGAAGCGAAAATGCTTGAGACCCCACGTCCTGACCAAGTGCGTGACCCAGCATGCTCTTACTCGGCAACAGGTAGACAGGAAACGCAGAGGAGAAAGCGCTTGGGCCACGGGACTGGCGTGGCCTCGTCTGGGGCAGGTTCCTTACACGATGGTCACCTCACTTCCAAGGGCTCCCACTGATGGAAGGCCTCAGCCCCAGACCAGGGGCTTGATGACGATGTAGCCTTGAATCTCATAGTCCAGGGCACTCCAGTCCAGGATGTTGGGATTGAGGAGGTAGGAGCCTTGCTGCACAGACAGGATCTGTTGCGTGGACAACACGGAGTCCCACATGTACAGGTCCCCGATCTCCCCCACGAAGGACTGGTTCTTGTTAAACGCCCCTCCGTACGAATCCTGCTCCTGCCCTAGGATGATCTTGGGCTGGGTCGCCACTGAGTAGCCCTGCTTCAGACCCTTCCTCACCAGTGGCTTCCCGTTGACCCAAAACTCGGCGATGCCGCTGGAGGACTCCCAGGTGACGCAGATGTGCATGGGGCTGGGGACCGCCTCGGCAACTTTGGAGGTGACTTTGGTTCCTCCAACGTGCAGGGAGTACTCCCCAGCTCTTTCCTTGTAGACGAGGATCTCGTTGTCCTTGCCCCGGGCGTTGTAGGAGAAGAGGCTGTAAGCGCGACTCAGGTCGCTGTAGGCTCGGAGGCACAAGGTAAAGCTCTTCAGAGGCTTCTCCAGCTTCGGGGTCAAGGTCACGTAGTCCGTAGCCGATTCTTGAGGGAACACAAACACCATCCCCCTGAGGTCTGTGCGGGGGAGGGGCAGAGAAAAAGGACCTTGATCCTACACGCAGGGAGAAAAAGAAGTTACCCCACCCCCTTCTCGTCTCGTGCTCCCTGACCATCCCGGACCACCCTACCTGTGCGCGCAGAGGCCCCCAGCAGACTGGCGAGGGCGGGGACCAGAAGCAGCAGCCGCGCCATGCTCTCGGCCTGGGGCTGTGGTCGCAGTGGGGCGACGGGGCTGAGGGCACAGGACGGGGCCGTCCCCCAGCTTCCGAGGCTCACGCTCTCGGACCTCAGGCTCCGCAGGGTTTATCTGCAGCCGTGGGGGAGGGGGAGGGCCGAGAGCACCAGGGCTGTGTGAGGGGTTTGCCTGCCTGTCCCCAGTGCCCGGGGTCAGGGCTGCTGGTGGGAAGAGGGCTGGGCCTGGCCGGGGAACTCCCGGGGGTTATTTATTAGCTACAAGGGACTGGAGCCCCTGCGACCTGGTCCTGGGCCGGGACAGCGGAGGTGGGGCTGGAGCGGAGGGACCTGGTTGGCCCACGGAGGGTGGGGGCTCACCCTGTTGATGTAGGGTCCCTGTGGTTTGTGTGTGCAAGGCCGCCCCCCTTCGTGGTTCTGTGCAGCAGACTTCTGTGTGTAGGACATACTGGGCTTCTGCTCTCTCCTGCTCTGACCCCAAAGAGTGTCTTCCCCTTTGAATACAATATTGAGCAATAGATCTGTGCCACTGGCAAGGGCCTGGAGAATCAGGGTGCACTTTGTGTCTCCCTGAAGATTATATTCAGTTACTACTCAGATCTTGTGAGTATCGTAGTGTCTCCTTGCGCTAGATTTTCCCATTTCTCGTTGGGACTTATTTTCCTGGTAACCTAGCCACTGGCCACAGATACGTTCACCTAGCGCTCAGTTTTCTTCGTGTCTCTAGTATTGAGAGTATACTTAATTTTTGGTGATAGCCTGATTCATACGTGACTTGCATTCATTTGTTAATTCCCAAGCATGACCCTGGGTGCTGGGGATTGGTGACCTACCGTGGCACAACCCCAGTGACCTCTGTTTCCGTCCCCCCATTACTGAAAATGCAAGGGCGCCTGGGTGGCTCAGTGGGTTAAGCGTCTGCCTTCGGCTCAGGTCATGAGCCCGGGGTCCTGGGCTCGAGCCCCACATGAGGGTCCCTGCTCAGTGGAGGTCTGCTTCTCCTCTGCCCTTCTGCTGTCTGAATCAGATCCAGGCCTTTGGCCTGGGAGCGGTGCCTCTGCTGCGACCTTGCGAGCAGATCCTACCGTCTGCTGCAGGTGCTTCTCTGCTCGCTGTTACTCCTACGCGCCGGGCTCTCCCGATCTCATTACTTCTAGTTGTTGTCTCCATCCTGTCTTATCCGTTTGTTTCCTACTGATCTTTGCAAGCTCGAAAGACTGCCCTGATGTCTCAGCGAGACCTGATTGTCACCTAGAACTCTCTGGAAGGTTAAGATTGAAGACGTGAGTAGAATACACTAGCTGTTGACTATTGTGAATTGCTAAACCTCTGTGACCCTTGGCTTCCCTTTCTGAAAAGCCAAGAAACCACCACGAGCTCCGCGTTTTTGTGAGGCTAAGTGAGCTGCTGCCATGTGCATGGAGGGCACAGCATGGCGTCTAGGGTATTAGTTTGAATTCCCCGATGGACATTACCATTGTCTGTCGCCTCTTAGAAATAACTAGTGTATTTATCTCTTACCCTGTCTTGATTGAAGCTGAGTATTAGGGCTTCCTCATTTTAAGGTGACCCATTTTACTTAATTATTCTGGCACATGAAAAGAGCCCAGTGTATTTTTTGTGGAATCAAAGGATTCAAACAGGGTGAGCGCTTTTTACATAAAACTGCAGCAATAAAAAGTGGAATCCAGTGGAGTGATGGGAGCAGGTCATGCTGAAAGTAGGAATGGGGGGGGGCAGTAAGCTCCCCCAGGAACCCAGGTACTGTGTGCTTTCCTTTCCCAGATGGTAATTAATGGGTACCAGGAAAGTTAAGAGAATACCGGACTTAGCAGCCAATTCTGATTTCCATCCTGAATTATTCTGTTGGTCTTCTCTAACAGAGCAGCCCGGTGGGGGTGGGTTGGTCCTGGAGAGACCAGAGGTAAGAGTTAATACTGCTGTTGGGGCCACATTCCAGGGTTAGAGCTGGGCTTGAAAACTGTGTTTCGACACTGAGTGAAAAGACCAGCTGAGAAGCAGGTCTCAGTAGATGGGAAAAGGCAGCGGCGGCAGCAGTGTGGGCGGGGGTGCTTCTCCTTTTTAGTTTCCTTCCCTGGAATATGTTTCTTAGTTCTTGGCAAAGAACAGCCTGAGCTCTAGGAGTCCTCAAATTGGAAGCCTGATCCTTCTTGTTGCAGAAAGGAGGGCCCTGATGTCAGAGGAACATGAACCTGGCGTCTTCAGAACTGGGTGGAATTCTCCGAGCAAATGTACCTGAGGCGGCTGAGAGGCTCCTGGGTGCCTCCCTGCCGGTGGACATTCAGGGCAGAGGTGGTGGTTCCTGTCTGGATGGTTCTGGAAGGGTTGAGGGCGTGGAGTAGGAGCAGGGCCACCAGTGGGCCTCAGGTTGGCCTATCCCAGTTCCATCAGTCGGCAGGCAGTAAAGTTTGCCTTCAGGAAGCATGGCGAGAAGAGGGCAGTGCTAGAAAAAGGTGTAGCATGAACTCAGAGCTGGAGAAAGCTAGAGGTGTGAGGGCAGAACATTCTCCAAGGGACTGAAGAATATTTGACCCCTTTCAAGGCCTTGGGTGTTTACAGAAGACATAAAGTCTTAGTAATCGTCAGGAGAGACTGGAGAGGGAGAGCCAGAAGGGGAACATGAGCTGGACAGCATTTCAGTGCTAATAAAGGATTATTTGTGAGGAAACCTAAAAGCATTTGTTTGTAAGCAATGGAAAGACCCCAGAGACGTCAGGAGTAACTGAGCATTGCCCTCATACATGGCTGTGTAAAATCCAAAGCATATAATCTTAGACTGATGGCGGGGTTTTAAGATTTCATTTTTTAAGGAATCTCTATACCCAACATGGGGCTCGAACTCAAAACCGCAAGATCTAGTCATACGTTCTACTGAGCAAGCCAGCCAGGCACCCCAAAGATGAGCTTTTTAACAGTATATATGGAATATGGATTCAGATTTTTCTCTAAATTTATGATTGCATATGTTTTGGGAAAACAGGGTGCTAGTGGTGCAGCATTGAGAGGAGGAAGCTCCTTTGGAGGAGGGAAGTCCGGTTACTCAAATGCTGAGCTTGACATGGTAATAGGATTTACACCTTGAAAAGGCCAGTGGAGAGTTTGTAATGTGTGTGTGCCACTTGGGATTAAAAATACACATTTCGGAAGAATCAGTGTGAAACCAATGGATTCTGTCCTTCAGTGGAAAAGAAGACAGAACATCAGGGGACAAAGCACTGACTTGGACTATCTGCACTCATGGGGTTGGAGGCAAGGAAAGAGGGAGACAGCAATGTTGGGCAAGGAGAAAGGGTCGTGCACACAGTGTCATGGAAACACAGCGTGTTTCCAGGGGAGACCGGCAAGCAGTGTCCGGTGACAGTGCGTCAGTGAGGCCTCAGGAGAACGGATGCTGGATTTAGCAATAAAAACTTCATCAGTGACCTTTGGAAGAGCAATTTCCTTAAAGTGAACCTGGCAGGAACCAGGTTGCAGGGGATGATGGAGAGAAAGGGAGTCGGCTTCCCGAGGTTCGGTAATTCTGACCAACAGCCGAAGGAAAGCAGCAGGATTTCTGGAGGGACTCAGGATTTTTTTTGTTTTGTTTTGTTTTTTTGTTTTTAATCCTGATTTTGAATTCTGTTCTTGACAGAGCCGTTGTGTGTGAGCCTCTCGCCCTGTGACACTTCAGCCGAGGACCCGGAAGCACCGGTGTCCACGTGACATCGTGACTGATCTCTTTACCAAACACTCGTTTCAGGCTCTAAAGACCTGCTGGCGGGCTCCTCGTCCCCTTGCCAGTTCCGGTAGAGCCCCGAGTGGGCGTCTGTCTAGGTCCCCTGGACACATGGGAGTCTGTCCTTGATCTCACTTCTGTTCCTAGTTTTGGGGTTCACTTAGAAAAGAAAATCCTTGACAACTTGGTCATCTTTTGGGTTCAGTCCTATGTTTAGACCACACTACCTCCGTGAGATCTCCCTTCTGAAGTCAGAGTTCAGAGGAGAGTCTTCTCTAGGATGTCCTAGTGATGACTGACCATCATCTCCCTGCCACGCGGTCCCTGTGGGGAACAGCATCTGGGGGAGGAGACGCAGAAGGGAGAGAAAATGGTGGGGACGCGGAGTGTCGAGAAGTCCCCTTCTCTGGACAGGGGTGTGTCCGTCTGTGGTGGTGGAGGGGGTGCGTTGGTGACGCAGGGGTGGGCTTCTCAGGCGAGTGGCTGGGGGAGCCCTTGGCCAGAGCTGTCCTCTTTTACTGCTGCCGTCTTGTCTTCCTCTGTGCGGTTTCTGCCCGTGACCTGGGGTCCCTGGCAGAACAAGAATGTTCTCATTTTGACCTATTTAATTCCTGTCCCTAGAACTACAGAGTATAGGGGTAAAGCCTCAGGGAAGCTGATGGCTCATGTCGCGGTGCGTCTTTAGCTTTGTGACTGCTCCTTGTTCCGCGGGGAACGCTGTGTCGGCCCTGTGCTGCCCCCCGAGCGCGCCGGCTGGCTCTGAGGCCGCGGCTGCTGCTCGGTGGCCCGCGGTGGCCTCTGGTCTGGTCTTGGGAGCCGCCAGTCGTCTGGTCCTTGGTTTTCTTGACCCCACGCCAGCTGCTAGGTGGTCATTTGGAAATCCCCAGGTGGTCTGTCCCCCACACACTCCCGGTCCCCCTTCCTTCATTCTCGCTGCTGGTAGGGGTCCCGGGTGTGTAGCCTGTCTGCCTCCGGTCTGAGGTGGTCCACGCTTGTAGGGTGGGGTGCAGAGCATCCTCTCCCCAGGCAGCCCAGCTGGCTGGGACTGTGTGTCTTGGGTCCAGGGCACTCCCTCAGCTCGTCCGGGGACCCAAGGACATCTGGTCTTGAGGAATCGGAAGGCGTGTGTGTGGCCTTCGCCGTGGGCCTGGTCACCGCGCAGGTCCAGGCGCCATCCGTGTCTCGTCCGTAATTCAGTGACCCTATGGCGGCCCATTTCTTTGCTGCTGTCCTTCCTGCCATGGACTGCTCCTGCCTGGACACTACCGTCCCTGAAGCAAACAGTGTTTCATTCCCCACACGTATGTTAAGGTGTCCGTGGGCTTGGTTTATGTCTCCTGCACCAACACGCTGCCCACGGCCACTGCGTTTAGGATGGCCGCCTCTGTAGGCCTTGTCAGCTGTGCCTGTCACCTCGTGGGGCCGCCGTCTAGCATGGTGTGCCTCTTGCTTACCTCACGCCCAAGCTGATGAGTTCCGGAGAAAATACAGCATCTCTCCACCATGGACCTCGGACTGTAAACAAGTTCATGGAGGTCGAGGGCACCATGTACAGAGCTGTGGACAGAGCCTTTCTTATCAGATTGACTCATTTCATCAGGAGACCTTTAGTCCTGACCAGCTGGCTTTCCTGACAACAAATAATTCCCATCTCACGAGCAGACGAACTAGAAAGCTAGGCTGTGACCTGCTTCAAGCACAGATCCTGCTCTGATGCTCGAGAAAGAAGGCAGGAGCTAGGATTTCAGCGGAGGACATGTGTGACTGCGGGATGGGCAACCTTCCAGGACCTTCGGTGGCCTGTTCTCATGTACAGGCGTTTGCATGGACATCCTGGTTCCCGCTTCCCTTGGCCATTTGGTGCTTGGCTTTTGTGGGAGGATGGAGCAGACCGAGTGACAAGGACAGTGTGACTTAATCCCGGGGACATCTTCCCCACTCGTGTGATTTCAGTTATAGGATCCTTAACACAGGCATTTCAGAAAGACTTGCCATACCATTTGTTGGTTGAGAAATAGTTTGCCGCAAAGAGAGACCCTTCTTTCCGTGAATTCGTCCCCATTGGCCACTTAGGATGTACGCAACAGAGTACCCTTTATTTCTGTAGGAGAAAACAAAGGTCGTCTTAAAGCTTTTGACAGAGAGCACAAGCCGGGGGAACTACAGGCCGGAGAGGGAGAAGCAGGCTTCCACTGTGCAGGGAGCCTGATGTGGGCCTTGATCCCAGGACCCTGAGATCATGACCTGGGCGCAAGGCAGCCGCTTAATGGACTGAGCCCCCCAGGCCTGCCCCGCCCCTGCAGAGGTCTTTTTAAACTACAATATTGCTGCAACCCTGGAAACTGAGCCCAGGGAGAACAGATGGGTGTCTCTTTGGAAGGAATGGTGCCTTCATGTAGGACTCCTCTTTGGGGAAGCATATCTTGTTTCTCAAAAGCCTTTGAGAATTGTTAATTCCACAGTGGCGGCTAATTCTGGGCAGACAGCTTCACTTGTTCAAGTGTGAACCGCAGTTTTCCCAGGTGGGTGGGTGGGGGCTGGAGGAGTGGTTTTCTCCTGTGTCTTTTCCCCGTCACGGTTCTTCCGTTCATCTCTGTTCATCTCTTATCCCCCCCCCCTTTTTTTCTTGGTTGGATAGATGTTTAATGAAGAAACTCTTACATATCTCCATTCGAGCTAGCAACTACAACGGGAGAGCCTTGGGATAGTAACACGTACTTTACTCCCGTGTTTCAGAAATACGTGACTACTTGCTTCAGTGCCAAAGTCATTCTCTCAGTTTTCTATCGTATGCTCTTGTTTTTAACCACAACACTAGAATGGAGGGGCATGTCTCTGACCTGTGATGCTCTCGCCTTCCAGCAGACCACTGTGGGTCAAGCGTCGTGGTTTCCTTCTCCTGGCATCTCTGGTCTCGCATGGAGGAGAGTGGGTGAGTCCGCAGGTGATGCCAGCATCCCTGGGAGGGTCGGCACCTGCTGGGCCGTTGGCCGTTTCTGGAGCGAGGCCTGCGGATCCTGAAGGGGTTCTTGAGTGGCTTTGCAGCCTCTCTCAAGTTGGCGTAAGTTCGTGGGAGTGGGCACATGTGCATTTTTAAATAGAAGTTTCAAAGATAAAAAGATAAAGCTCTGCCAAAGATAAAAATCTGTGGATCTAGCCTAGGATAGTGTAGAACTATTCTGACAAAGACCCACAGTAAGAAGTGTATTTTCCATCGCCATGCTCTATGCATGCATACGCACGGCACTTGAATGTATGCGTACGTCGATCAGAATTACCCTGAAACAACACAAAGGCTTAAGTCAGAAAAGTCACAGGATGCTTGGGGAAGGACCAGGCCTGTGTGGCAGAGAGGAGGGGCCAGAAGAGAGGGAGGGAGGAGCTGCTGTAAGGACGCCTCCCTCCCTGCGGTCCTCCCGTGGACGTCTGCCCCTGTCCCCTCGCGTCTCCCCCCGGGCAGCGTTAGTTGCTGCTTCCTCTCTGCTTCTAGTCATCTCTGTAAATGCTTTTCACGTTTTAGTACTGATCATGGTGTACTGCCTTTTTTTTTTCTTTTTTTAAAGTATATCTTCTAATAGAAAGTTGTCACACTTTCAAAATCTACGTTCTGAATATTTATAATGTACCGTTACTGTTCCAAGCCAGGAAGAGCCTGTATCCTTAAGGAGCTCAAGATCTCGAGAGACAAATGTTCGGGGGAAATAAGCAGGTGCTGGACGGGTGCACACGGAGGGAGGTGCTGGTGGGAGGGGCGGTCGGGGCAGTTCGGGTCCGAGGAAGGAGCACTCTGTTCTACTTGGGGGGGGGGGGGAGAGGACGAAGCCAGAATGGAAGATAAGGGTCCTCAAGGAGGTGATTGAATTTGGGCAGGGTGAGAATGTGGCCAGCTCCGACTTGGCGAGGCCTGGCTGCTGGGAGGTAGTCCCCCGCGGGGCCTGACCCCGTGCAGTCTGCCTGGATGAGATGGTCAGCACTTCCTGGGAGCAAGTCCTGGGAGGGTGCTTTCTGGAGTTCTGTAGCTGGTAGAAGCATCTAGCCACTTGTCTCCTGCCCCTCAGTCTCTACCCCAGGGTGAAGGGAGAGAACCTGCTAGAACAGACTTGAGGGGCTCCTTTTCTTCCATCAGGTCTCTCTCTAGTTTAAACCTCCTCCCCCTCCCCCCCCCACCAACGCACCCCTCCCCAGCAAGCCCAGCACGGTGTTGGTGAAGGGCATGAAGCCTTCGAGGGAAAGAGAAGGCGGCCGAAGACAGTGTCCGTGAAGGGCTACAGGATGAATCTGGCACACAGACCTGTTCTTAGAAAACGAGATCTAGGAGGTACCGGACACCCACTCTGGTGGCCACGGCCTGTGCGTGTGTCATGCTTGGGGGAAGGGAACTCCTCTTCGAGGGTCTAGAATGTGACCGACGCTAGAGTCCGAAATCATAACACTTAATTCCTAAAAATTACATAGCACTTCACGAAATGCCGGCTTGTTTTTTTCTGATACTTCCTGCAATGCTTGTGCAGGTGCTCTGTACCCAGCGAACCCTCCTGTTGTCCCCACCTCTGTCGCGGCTGGCGACAGAGGTACCTTAGGGGCCACACTGGCCTACGCTGTCTGCAGGCGTTCATCTTTTGTCTTCGAGGGACTTGGACGCTTGGTGTTTCAGGCACAGAGCCCTTGAGTAACATGCCCCAAATCCTGCGACGGCCACGGAGTCCTGGGGCTGGAACTCCAGCACCCTGACGGTCGAGCCCACACTCCTGAGAGATGGAGGGGCTCCCCTCGGCTTGTACAGGATGCGACAGGATGGGGGAGTGGCCTCTGACCCATAGGACTCTACGTTCCATATCCAGAACCCCCCCCCCCCCCCCCCGCCATTTATCTGTCCTCACAGGGCAGGGAACCATATGCACACATTTTCAGTTAGCTGAGCCCATCCGTTTGGGCCCAAACATCCTTCCACTCAAACAGCATTGAGAACTTTCTCAAAGCTCTCCTCCTCTGAGTCCCTGTTAAACAAGGGACATGTACTCACCGGCTTCCTCAAATGCTGACAGTGTTTGGAGCACAGGAATTTGAGATCCGTGGGAGGTGTTGCCTCTGTATTACGGTATCACAGATTGCAGAACATTTGTGTGTTTTTTTTTTTTTTTAAAGAACTTTGAGATACAACTTATCGTCCACGACATTCACGGTCTAAGTGTGTCAGTGTCGTACCGCCATCCCCGCCCTGAAAGCAGAGCCTGTGCGTGCTAGCAGTCCCCCTCAGTCCCTGCAACCCGGCCCCCGGCCCCCAGTCCTCGTGGATGTGTCTCTGGATTCGCCCTTACTGGGTGTGCTTAGGTAGGTAGAATCACCCAGGGGGAGGTGTTTTGTGTAGCTGCTCTTACTTTTTCAAGGCTCACGCGGTGCCGTGGCAGGGATCTACGGTACAGGAGGATACACCGGTACCTTCCGTTCCTTTTAATCGCTGAATACTCCCTGGTGTGAATATACCACAATACTTGATTTTTGGTTAAATCACCCTTTCGTTCTTGCGCTAATTCCCACTTGGGTGTAGCGTGTGACCGTTTTTATATTGCGCTGGAATCTGTGTGCTAGAATTTGGTGAGTTTTTGCATCTGTGTTCACAGGAGCGATTGGTCTGAGGGTGATTCTTTCTGGTGCGTGCGTGCGCACGCGTGTGTGTGTGAGAGAGAGAAGTCTTCAGTTGTGGTGTCCTGGTAGGACAGGCTTGTGTTGCAGGTACTGCGGGAATCTGGTGGACCTTTCACCCGGTTTTCCCCAATGGTTACATCTTCTGTACTCAGTGTGTGGTCTCAAAGTCAGGAACTTGACCCAGGTCCTGGGTGTGTGTGGCTCTGTCATCACTTGTAGAGCTTCACGCTCCTGTGTGGGAGAGCCCCCTATCCTCCCATTCCTAACAGATGCCTTAAATGTCTCTCTCCTCTGTGCACAGGAAGAATTCTGTTAGGAGTCTTAAGTTCTGCTTCAACTGTCTAACATAACTTGGAAAACTGGAGAAAGGAAGTCCATTACATGGGCGTATATATAATTTTTGCCTATCGTGGTCGTCCTCCCTTGCTAATGTCACGAGGATTCTTTTATTTCCTTTGAATTTAGAAGACTTTTTTTTTTCCTCTTGACTGCACAAGCAGGGAGGAGGGTCAGAGAGAAAGGGAGAAGCAGACTCTCAGCTGAGCAGAGAGCCCGATGTGGGTCTTGATCCAGGACTCTGAGATCGTGACCTGAGCCAAAGGCAGATGCTTAACCAACTGAGCCCCCCAGATGCCCCTAAAGGACTTCAAGCCACTCTTTTAAGGCAGGTCTGTTGGCGACAATCCTTAGTTCTCCTTTCTCTGAATATGTCTTGAGGTCTCTTTCCTTCCTGAAGACTCCTTGCATTAGATGCAGAAGTCTGACTTGACAGCTTATTTCAGCTGCCGAAAAATCTGCCCCCCACCCCCATCCTCCACGGTGGCTGGTGAGAACTCCACTGTCACTCCAAGTGTTTGCACTATTTCTGGCTGCTTTCAAATATTTTTCTTTTCCTTTTGTTTTCAAAAAGTCTACGATGGGTCTTAGTGCAGATATTTTGTGGTTTATTCTGTTTGGGATTTGCTCAGATTCAGTCTGCAGGTTAATGTCTCCTGACAAACTTGGGGAGATTTGTCCTGCGTCTCGCACGTAGTAACTCGTAGTTCTGATCTCTCTCTCCTCCTTCCCTGCACACTGACCCGAACGGTGGATCTTTTTTATAGTCTTGTTCCTCAGACTCGACCCATTGTTCTGCAGTAGCTTTTCTCTCAGTTCAGGTCAGAGACTGTTTGAATTCACTGATTCTTCATCTACTGTTCTTTCTATTCTTCTGTTAAGCTTATCCTTTAAGTCTTTCGATTATTTAATTCTAACTTTGGGTCTCTTTTTCCTTCCTCTGGGACTTTGGTGCTTGGTGCTGAGACTTGTTCATTTCAAGCATGTTCGTGCTCGTGGAAACACTTTTATGGTAGCTCCTTTAAATTATTTTTTAAAAACTATTTTATTGGGGGGAGGGCAGGAGCATGAGTGGGGGGTTGGGCAGAGGGCGAGGGAGAAGCGGACCCCCACTGAGGTGGGAGCCCAATGCCTTGATCCCAGGACCTTGAGATCATGACCTGAGCCCAAGGTTCTGACCCACCCAGGTGCACCACTCCTTTAAAACTTGTCTGGTAATTCTAATGTGTTATGTTGGGTTGCCATCAATGGAGTCTTTTTTTCCCCCCCATTCAGCTTGAGGTCTTCCCGTGTCTTGGTATGATGAGTTGTTGACTGGAACTTGGGTATCTCGAGTAGTACATGTAAGACTGGCTCTTATTTAAATCCCGTTTCAGTGGGTCTCCTCTGAACCTGCTCTGAAGGAAGGGAGTCCCTGCTTGTTCACTGTCACGTGGGGGTGGGAGTCCAGGTCCTGCGTGCAGCCCCTGTTGACAGATGGGGTTCTCGTCAGTGCTGGGGGCGCAGTGAGAGCTCAGGCTCTCAGTAGACCTGAACTGTCACCTTGTGGGCGATGTAGGGACACCTCTTCACTGCCTTCCGGGGGCCCTGTAAGGGGTGGGTGTCCTTGGTCCTGCCGAATGTGGTGGAAATGCAGACCTTCTGTTCGGCCTCCTTGGACAGCACCCTGTAGGGAGGGGTGAAAGCACCTTATGGGCACTGTATGAGGCGGAAGGGCCAGCTCCACACCTGGTTGCCCCCTGAGGCTGCTGGCCGGGGAGTTGTTACTGCCTAGCAGAGATGATGGAATGCAGAAGCAGAAATTTCTTCTTCAACCCCATTCCAGTGGGTGCTGGGTGTCTCATTACTGGTGAGGGTGGAAACCCAGGCTCTCTGCTTGGCCTTTGCCAGCAGGGGTGCATCTGAGGAGGCAGTTTTTTCCTGTGGTATTCTGTAGGAATAGAGTAGTTGTTCCAGAGTGTTCTGTCTTGTTAGGATACCCCTTTCCTGGTCTTCTGTCTAGAGGGAACAAACTTCATGGAGACTTCTTGTCTGCACCCATTGACTTTACCCTTGTCCGGGATATGGGAGGTGGGAAGAAAACTAAATGGACTCACCCCGTGCCCTTCCTCAAGTCCTGTGGTCTCTGGCTGGTCTTTCCTCCTTCCCTCTGCCATTCAGTCTGTTTCATATACAACATCCAGGCTTTTTCATGGTGCTTGGAGAATACAGAAGGTTCTTGGACTTCATCTTCCTGGAAGTGGACATCTTAGCTTGGTTCTGTGTGGTTTCTCTTTGAATAGAGGGAAAAGAATATGTAATTATGCTGTCTTTTGTAGGTCCCTATCTAATTACTTTTAGGGAGTGGGTTCATCTCATGGGGATTTTCTCGTATGTGAGTCCTTTTTCTCTCGCTGCTTTCAGGCTTTGGCATTTGGGCAGTGAAGCATCTAAGCATGAATATCCTTGTTTATCTGGGAGTCTGTTGAGTTTCTTGACTGCAGATTGTTTCTTTTTTCAAATTCGGGAGATACTCAGGTGTCCTCCTCTGACACGGTTATGCGTATTTTGGTCCACTTGCTGGTGTGCTGCGTTTTCAGGCTCTTAAAAATAACACCGGAATGAGTAAAACTGAAGGCTGTCTAACTTCTGGTGCTCCGTCCTGTGGTTCACGGTGTGTTTTGCCGGCTCGGGTCTCTCATTGTGCCCCTGCACTAATGGTCGCTTGTCATCGAACTCTTCAACTCTAGAAACCGTACCGTGTCGCCACTTTGAATCTGTGGAGCTGTGGTTAACACTGTCATTCTTGAAACATGGTTTCTTTGGTTCTTGTAGTATTTTAGTAACAGCTGCTGTGAAGTCTGCTAAGTCCAACATCTGGGACCCTTAGCAGTAGTCTCTGCGTTTTTTTTTTTTCCTGTTTGTGTCACACATTTCTTTACATGCCTCACAACTTTCTGCTGAAATATTAAAAAAAAAAAATTAAAACAGCTACCCTGTGACCCAGCATTTGCACTCCTGGATATTTACCCCAAAGATACAGATGTCGTGGAAAGAAGGGCCATGTGTACTCCACTGTTCAAAGCAGCTGTGTCCATAAGAGCCAATTTGTGGAAGGAGCTGAGATGCCCTTCAACAGAGGAATGGAGAAAGAAGATATGGCCCATGTATACAATGGTATATTATGCAGCCATCAGAAAGGATGAATACCCAGCTTTTGTATCAACATGGATGGGACTGGAGGAGACTATGCTGAGTGAAATAAGTCAAGCAGAGAAGGTCAATTATCATATGGTTACACTTATTTGTGGAACATAAGGAATAGCATGGAGGACATTAGGAGAAGAAAGGAAAAAATGAAGGGGTAATCGGAGGGAGAGATGAAGCATGAGAGACTGTGGACTCTGATAAACTGAGGGTTTTAGAGGAGATGGGGGTCAGGAGGCAGGTGAGCTGGTGGTGGGTGTGAAGGAGGGCAAGGATTGCATGGAGCCCTGGGTGTTACAAGCAAACAATGAATCACAGAACACTGCTTCAAGAACTAATGATGCACCGTATAGTGATTAACATAATTTAAAAAAAAAAAAAAACCTATGCAGCAGCTTTGGGTACTAACCTCTCCTTTCAAAACTTCTTGTTCTTACCTGTTGACTTATTTATTTAGGGACTTGGCTGAACTAATACGTGGACTCGCCCCTGCCCCTTCCCTGGAGTGTGAAACCTTTAGTGTGTTTGTGCAGATTTCCTCCATTTTTTTTTTTTTTCCCCCAGGCTGGATTTTAATGGTTCCCTTTGGAGCAGCATAGTTCAGTGCTGAGGCACTGGGTAGGTCAGCGTTTGTTCTTTCCTGGAAGATCTTCTGTGGAATGGGCTGGGGGTGGGCTTGGCTGGGTCTTCACTGGCCGACCCACGAGGACTTCCCACAGGGTGGGCGTTGGGGCCGGGGGAGTGGGCACTGCCCTGCTCCAGACCAGATGTGCTGGGGCACGGAGCTGAGGGACGGACTCTTGCTCGTTCTCCGCCTGCCACAGCCCCGTGCTGGCGCGCTCGCCCAGCGTGGCCGGGGGGACGGAGCCGACACAAACATCAGCCTCTGCTATTTTGTTTTGTTTTGTTTTTACCAAGTTTGTTCTGGTCAAGTTTCCATAGATTCTGCTCAATAAATGCTTCAGTTGGTGGTAAGTCTCTGAAGATTGACCAAACGACTTAAAATGATTCTTGGATGATTTTGACCAGGTGAACAAGTACATATTCCCACGTGTGGTTTTGCTGAGCTTCTCATGTTGCTTTGTGCTTACACTTTGAGGTTTGCTTATTCTTTTCATGATTTCACTAAATATTATTCACTCTGAGTGTCAGACACCGGGTTTGGCCCAAGGGATGCAGACCTAAGTCACCACCAGGCCTTGGAAAGGACCATGTAACTGCTCTCCTTTATGTGAGAGTCGAAGGAGGGGGCGGTGAAGGGTGCGTTCTGGAGAACGGCAGAGACCATGAGTGAAGGGACCGGAGTCTCCCTGGAGGCGGAGGGTCGGCTGGAGGTGAGCTTTGTACAGGAGGCAGCATTTGAATGGGGTCAAGAAAGATGAGTAAAAGTCTGCTTTTGTACCAGGAAAAGAAGGTATTGTAGACAGTTGGAGGGTGTAGGAAGTTGGGGGCTGTGTTCCGGAACATGGAGAGGATATAGAAATTACAGAATATCTTAAACCATGGGAAGCACTTGGGATTAAAAAAACAATTGGGTGACTGTGTTCGACCTCGAAAGCCGTGTGAATGTAAGATGTGGGGTGTGTTACTGATACATTAATAGGCTGCCCCGTGACTGGGGAGGTAGTGAGATGACATGAGTACAGTTGAGTGTGGTTTACATTCAGGACGCTGTGTGTTTGATCTCTGTGGCTTCTTTACGACTCGTGACAAGTTCGTACCCTTAAACACCGTCTGCCTTCTACCTGCGCCTCCCAGCACTTTGGATTTCATTCTTGTTGGTGTGGGAGTATTTCTGGTGGGTTTTAGAGTAGGGAAAGGAGAGGCACCTGGCAGAACTGGCTGGTGAAGACCAATCAGGGACACAAGCTAGGACGCAGTGGCACAGCTCACGGGCTTCCTTCCTCAACAAAGTGTCTCCTGCAGTCTTTGCTCGAGTGCTGCTGATTTCTCCAACATGCCAGGACTCCGCCTACCCTTTTGCTTTCTGCATTCTATTTTCTCTGTAAAAGTCTGGGTGAGAGACTGGGAGTGTGGTTTCAGGTTGTCGTTTTGGCCAACCAAGGAGCCATCTCTCTGAGGCCATCTCTCTGAGGCAGCGGCCTTTAAACTGAGATGCTTTACTCCTAGAATTCTGTAAGCTAGAGATTTCAGGCAATTTTAGAAACAGAAGTTTCCTTGGGAACCTACTGCCATGACTCTCCCAAAGACAGAATCTCTTGGGAACAGCAGAAGAGCAGCGAGAGATCTGGCAGTGTGAGGGAGGGAGAGGAGTGGTCTTTTTCAATATTTACACCATTTTTTCCTCAGAGCAGTCCCCTGTGTTGGCCACGTGGTTCCATATGTGCCCGTCGAATGTATCTTTAAACCTAAAAAGTTGCTAATGAAGCAAGAGGTTTCTGAACTCCAGGAAACATACTGATTTGGCCCACCGATCTTGTGCAAGGAAGACCCTCTGCTCTTACCATCTTTTGAGTTCTGTTTTTCAAGAAGCAAAGAAGATCTGAACACCGTACCAGTATTAAGGATCACACTGTCCCATGACTGGCTTGACTAGGATCTCGTGGCATACTCTAGCGGAAGTGGACTTTCGGCTCACGTGAAATACAAGAGCCTGTCCTCCAAGTCTCGGTTTGAGGACCCTCCGTGGCATTGCTCCGTCATCCACAGGGTTCTGAAGTCCTGTGCTTTGTTTTCTGCCTTCAGGTGCCGCGGAAGACCGGCAATGACAAAACCTCACCTTCTCAACTCCGAGAGTTTGGAAGTGGTACCTGTCCCTTTCTATCGGCGGGAGCCCTTCCTGTGGCCACACAAAGAAGCAAGGAGACTGGGAGAATGAGTTGTGATGGGGCAGCTGCTTCCCAGCAACCGTGCCATACCCTGGAAAGGGGCTGCTGATCGTCGGTGGACGGCCGGACTGCCGTTTCTGCCGTGGGACCCTGTGGTCTTGACAGCAATACTGAGTTTTCTGTACTTTCAAGAACTTAAGATTCATGTTCAGGGAAGTTTCACGAAATGTACCTCCCACCATATGAAGTAAACTTAGCTTACCTAATTTCATGGTAATTCTTTTAATGCGTCGTCGATTTGCTTTGCTAATATTTTGAGGATTTTTGAGTCCGTGTTTGAGAGAGAATATTCTGAGGTCTTCCTTTCTTATGTTATCGTTATATGATTTTGGTATTAAGATAATGTCATCCCCAAAGAGGGAGTTCGGGAGTGTTCCTTTTTCTGTTCTCTGGAAGAGCTTGTCGGAGAACGAGTATCATTTCTTCCTTAAATGCTTTATGTACCTCACCAGTGAAAACTTGGAGGCCTGGTGCTTTCTTTCTTGGAAGGCTGTTAATTATTAATTAAAAAGGTTTAGGTCTCCTTTTAACTTCTCAAATCCCCACGTTGTACCCTTTTTCTTGAGTATAGTTGGCCCAGTGTTTCAGGTGTATAGCTAGGCGATTGGACACGTTTATACATTAAGTTCTAGACTGACTATAATTTTGATTTGGCTTTTTGTTCATTCTTTTGATTCTGTTTATGAGCGGAATCATATGGTATTCCCCTTAGCCTGACTTCCTTTACTTGGCAGAATACCCTCCAAGTCCACCCGTCTTGTCTGGGATGGCGTGATGTCACCCTTTTTATGGCTGTGTCATATTCCATTGTGTGTATGTGCCACATTTTCCTTATCCATCTGTGCTAATGCTCCCTGCATGTTAATGTTGTTTCCTGCCACTTTATTGAATTCATTTATTCTTGTAGTTTTTAATGTTTTGGGGGAAATCATTAGGGTTTTCTATGTATAATATGTCATCTGCAAATAGTGACAGTTTAACTTTTTTTTTTTTGGCCATATGGATGCCTCTTATTTCTTATTGTTTGATTGCTGTGGCTAGAACTTCTGGTACTAGGCTGAATGAAAGTGGTGAGGAGACTGGACATTCTTGTCTTGATCCTGACCTTAGAGGGAAAGCTGTTTTTCACCATTAAGGATGATGATAGCTGTGGGTTTTTCATATATGGCCTTTATTCTGAGGTATGTTTCTTCTAACCCCATTTTGCTAGGAGTTTTTATTGTGAATGGATGTTAGATCTTAATGCTTAAATTTATTGAGGCTTATTTCATGGCCTAATATGGGATCTATTCTAGAGAATGTTCTATGCACACTTAAAGAATGTATTCTGTTTTTGGGTGGAATGTCCTCTGTTATGTCTTTCTGGTCACTAGGTCATTTAGGGACATTGTTTCCTTAGTGATTTTCTGTTTGGATGATCAATCCATTGATGTAAGTGGAGTGTTAAAGTGCCCTACTATTACTGCATGACCATCAGTTTCTTTCTTTATGTATTTAGTTTCTGCAGTGGTGGGTGTGCAGATATGCACAGTGGTAATACCCTCTTGTTGGATCGATTCCTTTATCATTATGTTATCCCCTTTTTTGTCTCTTGTTACAGTCTGTTTTAAAGTCCATTTGGTTTGATAAAAGCATTGCTACCCTAGCTTTTTTCCTACTTCCATTTGCGTGGTGAATGTTTTTCCATCCCTTCACTTGTTGTCTGTATACATCTTCAGGTCTAAGAGGAGTCTCTTGTAGGCGGCATATAGATGGGGCTTGTTTTTTAATCCATTCTGCCTCTCTGTCTTTTGGGGCGTTTCAGTTATTTACATTTAAAGTAATTGATAAGTATGTACGTATTGCCACTTCAAAAATTTGTTTTCTGGTTGTTTTAGTAATCCTTTCTTTTGCTTTCTTTGTGATAGGTTTCTATGATGTTTTGTTTGGATATCTCTTTATTTTTTGTGTATCTTAAGTTTTGGGTTTGTGTTTACCATGAGGTGCATATTTAACATCCTAGGTAAATAGCACTCAATATAAATCTGATTGTCATTTGATTTCAAATGCATTCTAAAGAAAAATCTTTCCCCCTTTCTCTTCTTTTTACTCCCTTCTCCACATTTTATATATATGTTGCCATATTATACGTTTTTATTTGTATAATTATGTCTAACAGCCATTTCTTTTCCACTTAAAGAAGTCCCTTTAGTGTTTCTGGTAAGGCTGGGTTAGTGGTGATAAACTTTGGGAAACTCTTTGTCCTTCAAATATGAACAGTAATGTTGCTGGGTTGAGTATTCTTGAATGTGGGTTTTTTTCTTTTAGCACTTTATATCATGCCACTCTCTTCTGTCTGCAAAGTTTCTGCTGAAAAATCAGCTGAGAGTCTTCTAGGATTTTCCCTTGGAGGTAAACTTTTGTTTCTCTTGCCACTTTTAGGATTCTATCTTTAACCTTTCACATTTTAATTATGTGCCATGGCGTGGACCTCCTTGGGTTTATCTTGTTTAGAACTTCAGAACTTCTGTTTGTGCTTCTTGGACTTGGATGTGTATTTACTACTTTAGGTTAGGGAAAATTTCTTCAAATAAGTTTTCTACAACTTTCTCTTCTTCTGGGACCGCTATAGTGCGAATGTTTATTTGCTTGATGTTATCCAAGAGATCTCTTCATCTGTCATCTAAACATTTTTTTTCTTCTTGCTGTTCAGCTTGTGTTTTCCATTACCCGGTCTTTGGGATCGCTGATACATCCTCCTGCATTATGTCAGCTACTGTTGGTTCTCTCTAGTACGTTTGTTATCTTATTCTTCAGCTCTGATTGGTTCTTTTTAATATTTTCTCTTTATTGAAGGTCTCAGAGCTCTCCCACTCTTTAGCCCAGTGAGTATCTTTATAATCATCACTTTAAATTCTTTATCAGGTATATTGCTTATCTCAGTTTCATTTAATGAATAAAAAAATGAATACCAGTATGGTAGACATTAACCCAGCTAGATCAATAACCATTTTAAATGTGAATGGTCTAAATATACCAATTAAAGAGATGCTCAGAGTGAATTAAACAAGATCAACCATACATTGTTTACCAGAAACCAACTACATATAGGTTAAAAGTAAAGGGATGGAGAAGGATATACCAGGTTAACAATAATCAAAAGAAAGCTAGAGTAGCTTCATTAACTTGAGATTTGCAGACTTTGAAACAAGGACAATTAACTAAGATGAAGAGAGTCATGACATAATGATGAAGGGGCAGATTCTCCAAGAAGACAGAGCCCTTAATGTGTATACGCCGAAACAACAGCATCAAAATAAATGAGGCAAACCTGTTAGGCTGTGTTGACTGGGGTAGCTGTGGCTGCCCATTTCCTCTAGTGTCCTTGTTTTCGTCCCCGTTTTCTTTGGATTTCTCTAGAAACTCCTTGCTGAACAGGCATGCATTCAGCTCTCTTAGTTGCCACCTGTGCTTATGTGGGGTCGCTGATGTGGTAACTTTTTGGAGAGAACAGTTTTATAATCATACGTTTAAACTTCTGTCCATTTTGTGGGCTGTGACTTGAGAAAAATTTGTCTCCTTTTCTCCCCACCCACCCCCCCATGTGAGGCAGGATTGCCAGAGGGGGTAGAGTTGTGCAATTGCCTTCCCTTCTCATTTTTGAATGCTTTCTTTCACAAGCTGGGGAGCATTCTACAAGGAGTTGACATACGTTTGTATAGGGGAAAATTGAGGCACATTTGCCGAGGGAAGCGGAGGGCAAACTTCTTCCCGTCCTCTGAGCGTTTCACCCCTCGCCCTAAAATTGCATGCTGAATCGAGGCACCCTGTAGCTAACAAGATCTGCCCACCTTAGATGGCAGTTGTTCTAAAACGTCCACAGATTCTTCATTAAATGCCTCCTGTTAGTCGGTGGGTATTTCTCCCCTTCCTTTGAGTGTGGACAAGACTGGCTTCAGGTGATGAGGGAAAACAGAAGTTTGAGGATGTGACTTCAGGGATGGGGTCACAGAAGCACACTGTAGCTTCTTGCTTGTTGCCACCTGCTTGCAAATCTCTGACGTGGTGAGGACACCCAGGAACTGCTGAGAAGCTGAAGCCTTCTGCCAAGAGCCAGCGAGGAATGTCAGGGTCTGCTAATGGCTGTGTGAGGGAGCCATCTTGGAAGTGGCTCCTCCAGGGCCAGCCAGGCCTCCAGATGCTGCAGTTCTGGGTGGCCTCTTGTTGGAAACCTCCATGAGGGCCCCTGGACCAGAACTACCCAGCTAAGCTGCCCGTGGGTTCTTGACTTCAGAAACTATGGGAGATGATAAATGTTTGTGTGTTCAACTGGAAACTAACACAGCTATTTAGAGAGTATCTATTATTACTTAAGCATATTCCTTGGCAGCCTTGCCCTCCCACACAGCATGCACACACAGGCTCCTCGATTGACTTCCAGAATATTTCTTCATATCTGATTTCTTAAGTATTAGAGTTCTGCCCATCTCATCACACTTTAGAGCTATACAAGTGCCATTTAGAGCTGACAGTCTGGAAAATGGCCTAGGTAATCCATGCCTTGATCTGCCTCTGGGGATAGGAAAGCAATCCCAGGCAGCTTTTGGCGGTGAGGTTCGGGGCTTTGTTCACCGAGGTTAGAGGTGGACTCTGGGAAGCAGCAGACGCAGGAGGCCCCCGTGGGTCCTGGGATAAACCATAGCCTTTGCTTTCTTTACGCACCGATAATCTGTGTGCAGAGCGAAGCAGGGACCCCGCCCAAGTGGAGGAAGGGCAATGTGACGTCGCCCGGGTGACAGGCGTTCGGGCCGGATGGGGAGTGCCGTCTGAGCTGTCGGGACACGTTCAGTAATGCAGTGTTCACGGAGCGCCCCGTATTTGTGACTTGTGTTCTAGGAGCCAAACCGGAGCAAACACAGACTCCCTTACCTCGGCGAGCTTGTGCCCTGGCGCTTTGAGTTCAGGTTGGTCTTTGTGTCCTGCTCGGAGTCAACACACGTGCAGCCAAGAATCTTGGTGCATCTGTCTTTCTCTACAGTTTCTATTCAGAGGTAACCGAAAAGAGAAATCTGTTAAGTCCCAGTAACTTCTCTTCTAGAGAAAGAGCTTCCAAAAATCGTTATAAATTAGAGGCTGAATACTCTGTGTTGGATCCATGCCTCAGAGTGATAGTCCTGCAGTCATTTCATCAGAGAGAGAAAAATAGAGCAACCCAAACGTGAGGCCGCGAGCCGAAGTGGGATTTGTCCCGGGGGGCGGGGGTGGGAAGCCACCACCACGCGGGCGCTCAGGACTGTGATGGAAGCTGGGCCTCCAGGAGCCATGCGTTCTTGGAGAAGCTCGGGGCAGCTGAGAGGAGTGGGTTCTTGGGGGTCATCTGGCCAGGCCGGGCCCAGGCTGAGACCCCCCCAGAGCTGGCGCACCGCCTTGCTGCCTGTGGCGAGAGTAGGGGGCTGGTGGTCACTTAGGGCCCTGTTGTGGGAAGCAGAAAGCAAAAACCTACACGCGAGCGGTAACCGTTGATGAGGAGGTGGGGGGTCATGCAGGGACGGGCTCTGGGCTGGGCCTCTAAGGACAAGTCCCCCAGCAGGACCTGAGCTGGTCGGCCGGGGAATCCGGAGGCCCCGATGCTGCGGGGGCTGAGGCTCTTGAGTGACAGCATAGCTGGTGGCCAGGCACAGGGGCCACTGCTGTCTCCCTGCCACGGCCGCCGCAGCGGTCTCTGGAAACCCAGGCAGCCGGTCACTGGAGACTGGAGTGCGGCTTCGGGGCCCTCGGCGTTGCCACAACTTGGCTCGCCACCAAACTACTGCTATTCCAGCTTCGTTTTCCTGCAGGTGTCCACCTAGCCCGGTTAGGACCCAAGAGACCTGGCTGGGGTGGTGCGGGGTCGGGGGGGCTTCTAGGGAAACCTGCTTTTCTGAAGAATGGGATAGAGGTTTCTGGTGTGGTTTCTGCTGAATTTTCTCCCTACCTTGAGCATGAACAGGATGGTTAGAGCTGCAGAAGCCGTTGTTGACCTGGGAGGTTACGGCCAACGCGTTCGGGAGGAGTCATTAAACCCGCTTCTTGCTGGGCCGTGCACTCTGAACTTCCGGGTGGGAGAGATAGAAGTAAGATCCGTTAGTCCGGTGGGAGCTCGGGTCGGGGCAGCTGAAAGTGCTGTAAAGTCTGACCTCCTTCCCGTTCTTCCCCTCTGTCCTCTTTTCCTCTTTAGGAACCCCTTCTGTCCAAGCTTGTGGGATGGGGGAGACCGTAGCCGAGAGGCCCCACTGACAGGAGACCTCGCTGCAGCATATCGGAGGGCATTAGTCTAGTGCGGATGTAGCCAAATGGACCTTTTTTGGATCTCCTTTTTCATTAGATTTTTTTAATGTTAAAACTTAGAAGTGTATCTGTCCTAGAACACTGATGCCACATACGTGACACGACGGCTCAGTATTTGTGCACGTTGGAAAGTGCTCACCCCAACAAGCCCAGGTCCCTTCTAGTCCTACAGAAAGTTACCTTTCGAGATTTCACAACTCTCGGGCGTGTCCCTGTAGCATGGTCCCTGTGCGGTAGATCGCATCTGCGTGACTTAAAACTGGAAGTTTGTATCACTCGCCCCCATCATCTGTTTTGTGCCCCAGCAACCACCATTCCAGTGATAATACCTGCGTTTTGTTGGTTGGTTTTTGAGATTCCACGTGTACATGGAACCATAGGGTGGTTTTTCTCCCTTCTTCCCTTCCTCCCTCCCTTTCACATAGAGTAATTCCGTCAAGGTCCATTCATGTTGGTGCAGATGGCGGGATCTCACTCTTCACGGCTGAGAAAAATCCAGCGGTGTGTACAGACCTCTGACCGCTCATCCATATGGATGGACGTTTCAGTTGTTGGAGATGCAGCAGCAAACAGGGACGCGTGTATCTTTTCAGACTAGTGTTTTCATTTTCTTCAGGTAAAGGCTCAATTGCCACATCATATGGTAGGTTTTTTCTTTTTTGAGTGGTTTTTAATTGTAAATACACATAAGCTTACCATTTTAGCCATTTTTTATGTGTACAGGGCATTAAGTGCATGTGGCGTTGTGCAGCTGTGACCACTGTCCCTTCCCAGGACTTTTTCATCATCCCCAACAAACTCTGTCCCCATTAAATACGAGCTCTTCCACTCGGCTTGCTTCTCAGCCCCGGGCAACTTCAGTGCCCTTTCTCTGTGACTACGCGTATTCGGGCTACTTTATATACAAGTACGTATATGGCAAGGCCGGGCTTTCACACCTAGCTCCTTTCGTGGATGGTTGTGTTTTCAAGGTACACATTGCAGCGTTGATCAGAATTTCATTTTTAAGTTTTTTAATTGAGGCATAGTTGTCACACAAGTTCCGTTAGTTCCGGGTATAAGAATTTCAGGTCTCGAGGTTTACTTACATTCCACTGAATGTATATAACACACCTCATTCCCGTGGTAGCTCAGTTTTTAACCTGAGGGCCCAGCCTACTGTTTCCCACGGCAGCTGTACCAGGGTGTGCGTCTGGCATCGCACGAGGGTCTCCCCTCCTGCACCTCCGTGACGACACTCGCTATTTCTTAGCTGGTCGGTCTGACCGTGTAAGGCAGTGTGTCACTGCGGTTGTGGTTTGCATTTCCCTGTCGAGTGAGCATGAGCATCTTTTCAGGTACCTTTTGGCAGTCTGTAGGTCGTGTTTGGAGAAATGTCTATCCAGCTCCTCCACCCGTATTTTTTGTTGTTGTTGTTTTGTGTTTGTTTTTGGGTTTTTTTTGGTTTTGTTTAGTTTTGTTTTGGGGCAAATTATTTCTGTGCCATTTTGAGTTCTAGGAGTTCTTTATATATCTTGGGTATTAAATTCTTATTGATTCTGTGAACTACGAATGTTTTCTCCCATTTGGAAGGTTGCCTTCTCATTTTTTTTTTAAAGATTTTATTTATTTGACAGAGAGATCACAAGCAGGCAGAGAGGCAGGCAGAGAGAGGGGGAAGCAGGCTCCCCGCGGAGCAGAGAGCCCGAGGCGGGACTCGATTCCAGGATCCTGAGATCATGACCTGAGCTGAAGGCAGAGGCTTTAACCCACTGAGCCACCCAGGCGCCCCTCTTCTCATGTTTTTGTTGGTTACCTTTGCTGTGCAGGAACTTTTTCGTTTCACCTTAACATTACCACTTGTTTTTGTGTCTGTTGCTTTTGGTTTTGGAGTCAGACCCACGTCAAGTGTCTCACCACCTGCGTTTTCTAGCAGTTTCATGGCTTCAAGTATCCAAGTCTTTGAGTTCTGTGTACGGTGTAAGATAGTGGTATAGTTGCATTTTTTTTTTCCCATGGGGCTATCTAGTTTTCCCAGCACCATTCGTGGAAGACACCAATTCTTTCTACTTGTAGGTTTCTACCTCCTTTGTCATAAATTGACTATGCAGGGGTTTGTTTGGGGGCTCTCTCTCCCATTGATCTGTGTGTCTGTTTTTATGCCAGTACCAGATTGTTTTGGTTACTGTAGCTTTGTAATACAGTTTGAAATCTGGGAGTGTGATGCCTACAGATTTGTTCTTTAGATGGCTTTTGCCATTTTGGGTCTTTTGTGGTTTCATACCAGTTTTACGATGTCTGTTCTATTGCTGTGAAAAATGCCATTAGAGTTTTGATAGGGATTGCATTGAATTTATATATTGCTTTGGGTAATAGGGATATTTTAACCATACTCTTGTAATCCATGAACGTGGATTATCTTTTCATTTATGTCTTTACTTTTTTATTAGTGTCTTAGAGTTCTCAGTGTATAGCTTTTTTTTAACTCCTTGTTTAAATTAAGTATACTATTTTTTTGATAGTTATAAATGGCATTTTAAAATTTTTCTTAGTTTGTCAGTGTATAGAAACAAGCAATTTTTGTATACAGATCTTATACTCAGCAACTTGATTGGATTTATTCTAACTGTTTTGGCAGAGTCTTTAGGGTTTTCTCTCTATAAAATCATGTCTTTAAAGGCTTTGTTCTTCTTTTCATAGTTTCTCTAGGTATAAAGTTTCTTGAGGTAGACCTAGAACACTATGAATTTCCCTGTTAGAACCACTTTCCTGCATCCCATGGATTTTGGAATTTTTTTAAAATTTGTTTTATTTTTAAATTATTATTTCTTCTATATTGTTAGTCACCACACAGTATGTCATTAGTTTTTGATGCAGTGTTCCATGATTCATTGTTTACATGTAACACCCAGTGCTCCATGTGATACATGGCCTCCTTAATACACACACCGGGCTCCCCCATCCCCCCACCCCCTCCCTTCCAAAACCCTCAGTTTGTTTCTCGGAGCCCACAGTCTCTCATGGTTTATGGGGGAGGGGGAGGAATCAGATTTTGGAATTTTGTATATCCCTTTTTATGTAAGGTTTTAAAATTTCTTCTTTGATTTGTTGACCCAATAGTTCAATAGCGTGTTAATTTCCACATATTTGTGATTTTTACAGTTTTCTTGTAATTGATTGCTGGTTTCATACCAATGTGATTGGAAAGGATGTTTGATAAGATTTTAGTCTTAAATTTACTGAGACTTGTTTTGGGGCCTAACATGCAATCTATCCCGGAGATTGTTCATGAACGTTCAAATGTACATTCTGTCCTTGGATAGGACATTCCATATACATCTGTTAAGTCCATCTGGTCTCTCATGCCATTTGAGGCTGATGTTTCCCTATTGATTTTATGTCTGGATGATCTATCCATTGATGTAAAGGGGGTATTAAAATCCCTACTATCGCTGTCTTGCTGTCCATTTCCCTCTTTAGGTCTGCTACTGCTTTATGTATTTCGGTGTTCCTGTTAGATGTATATGTATTTACAAATGTTATGTCCTCTTGTTTGACCCCTTTACCATCATGTAATGCTGGATGAGCCTATTGTAGCCCGTAGGCTTTATGCAAACTCAGCCAATCCCAAGGTTCCAGTTGTATTTTTCCAAATATAAATACTGTATCACTCCAACTGGGACACTGTTTCTCTGGGCATCTCTTAGGTAGAACTCCGTGGAGTTGCTGATGCTTGAACACTTTAATGACAAATAGTAAGTTCACGTGGTGACACTTAGGATGCACAGCCTTGGAGGCTACTAGACTACTCTGAAGCTCAAATGAAGCCAATTTGTAACCCAGTGAGCCATTATCTTTACCAAGTTAATGGTTAAACGTGATCCAGGTCTGTTTTCTCTTTCGAGGACAGCATTGGGTATCCCTTTGGGTCATGTGAAAGGCTCAGGCTCGCACTCCAGAGCAACTAACAGTTAGCACTTCCAGGCCACATCGTTCCCTTGTTTTCATCCCA
>CM052814.1:5133513-5171772 GCA_028533885.1 Nasua narica | reverse complement strand
TAGGACAACCCGAAGAGTGAGAAATTATGATCATCAACTCTGTTTTCAGTTGTCTTTCTGAGCCCTCATGCTGTCCAGATCCTTCCATCTTTCTAGTGGATTTTTTAATGGCACAGTGTTTTCTCTGGCTGAGATTTTCTTCCTTTGCTCCTGCTGCCGGTGTATCTGACAGTTATAAAATGCACCCAGGGAAGATTACCAGATGTTTCATTTCAATTAGCACCACTAGGTTTGCTAAGAAAAAATATTATGTTGTCACTTATAGATATTTCCAATGGGAATTAACAGTTTAAAAAAAAAAAGATTTAGTGAGAATGTGTGTGAGTCGGGGAGGGGCACAGTGGCTCATAGAATATTGAGTAGGCTCCTTGCTGAGCATGGAGCCCAGAGTGGGCTCAATCCAATGACCTTGAGATCATGACCATAGCTGAAATTGAGTCAGATGCTCAACTGACTGAACCATCAAGACACCCGGTGAATTAACACTTTTTTTTTTTTTTAATTTTATTTGACAGAGATCACAAGCAGGCAGACAGGGCGGCGGGGGCGGGGGGGAAGCAGGCTCCCTGCTGAGCAGAGAGCCCGATGCGGGGCTCAGTCCCAGGACCCTGAGATCATGACCTGAGCTGAAGGCAGAGGCTTTAACCCACTGAGCCACCAGGGGATTAACACTTCTGAAGAAGGTTAATCTCTTCTCCAGCTAGAGTGCTTGGGAAGAGAGGTGCAGCATCAGCGGAAAGTTGGAGAAAAGCCAAAATTCAGAAGCCATTTAGTTGTTTAATTGGAGGTATTCGTTCCAGTGACAAAACTGTTGTTCCAGTGACAAAGCATCTGTGTTGCTCAGCTTTGTTTCCCCTATGCCTAGCATAGGGGCTGCCGCATCATAGATAAGAAATACATACAAGTTGATTAGATACATGAATGAATAAAACGACCCTGTGATAGCAAAACTCTGACCAGCCCTGAGATTGTCCCCATGCTTTGCAGAGATAAGGGTCTAGAAAACAAAAACCGCCTTTACTGTGATATGAACAACCTTTGTTAACACACATTTCTGTAAGTCCCCATTGAGACCATCTGCATAGGGGCGCTGAGTATTTGACTCCTACTGTAACTCTCGGGTTACATCACGAAGTAGGGTCTTCGTGAGCGCTGAGTCAGTGGGTGGTGAGGACAAAGTGTTTAGTTTAAAACTTAGTCTGAACTAAGTCATCTCTTTAGAGGATAGTCTTTTGGAGTAATTGGTCTCCTATTTCCGTCCTCTTTCCTGTGCTTTCCAGGGATAGTGACCAGGTGTGAAAAGGGAATGTTAGTTCTTAGTTCCTCTTGGTGTCCTTATTCCTTCCTCCAGGCGGGTCCCGTAGAAGTTTACAGATGAGTGCACCTGTCTTCTGACCTCCTCCCAGGGTCCAGGGTGACAAAGATTCTCTTTAATCAAACTTTAGTTGCATTCCTCTAAGCCCTCTTCTCCAGTAGGCTTTGACTTTGGGCATCAGTGTCTGTCCTTGTCAGACCTACATCACCCAATTTTAGTAAGAATCCTAAGTCCGTCAGAAAAGAATTCCCCACCTTTTATATCTGATTGCCCTGTCAGGACTTCCAAGTCCAGTCTAACCAGAATCTCCCCCTGGTGTTTCCTGAATTTTCCACCTCCATCCCCCACCCTGCTCCTTGGGTTATAAATCCTCCCACTTTGTCCATGCTGTGTTAGGAACTGAGCCCAGTTCTGTACTGAGATCTTTCCCCTATTCCAATAGTTCTGAGTAAGGTCTGTTCTTACTGCTTTGACAACTGTCTGGCACTGTTGTCTTTGTTGACCATCATGGTGCTGTGACCTGGATGGGATCGGGTTCATCACTGGACCGCAGGACCTCTCGTGCACGCCCCTACCTGTGTGCCTTTGAATCCTTGTCGGATTGATCGGGGTCCGTTGGTGAGTCGAGCTTCTGAGCCCGTGCTGCAGGTGACAGTCCCCTGACAGATTGTGATTTTTAAGATTGAGTGTAGTCTGGAAGCTGTGTTAAAGGCCCAGTCTGCTTTGTCTGCAAGGTACCTACTGGGACCCTATCTTTCTTACGGGCTCTTTGTCTCAGAGATTCACAACCTGACTCCTGGGCTTTGGTGTTTGTTTTGAATGGGAATTCACTTTCTGACTCGGTGGGCCAGAGAATTCCTCCTGGCTCTTTGTTTTGGGTGGAACTTACTTTCTGACTTCCTGGGTTGGAAGATTCTTCCTGGCTCTTTCTCAAGTGAGAATTTGTTTTGACTCCTATGGACCATTTTCTCCTTGGGTCTTTGTGAGCTCTGTTGGCTCTTTTTGATCTCGCTTTCCTGTGAGAGCTTCTCAATTGACTGACGCTCCCTTCTCAAACCTGCTGACTCTTGTTCTTCTAACTCCGCTTCCGTGTGGGCATGATTCTGCTGAGGATAGTATGGTACTCCAGTGGCTTCTTCGAGAAACTGAAGATCCCCCGAGCTGGTTCCCCCAAGACCTTTCCCTCCCCATTGCTTCCGCTCCTCTCAGCACCTTCGTTTCCGTCAGCTCCCTCGAATCCTTTGTCCCCCTTTAGCCCCTACCTCCTGTATCTTCTGCCCTTGAACTTTCTGCTCCCCGTCCCCATGAGGACTCTGAAGGGACTCAGGGACCCCTAAGCAGTTGCATGAGGTTGAAAAGAAAAGGCAGTTGGAAGCAGACTGGGCGTTCTCTGCACTCAGACCTCGGAGACCTCCAGACAGTTGCTCGGGATCCTCTCAGTCTTACCTAAAATGTAGGGCAGAGCCTCCATAGAGGATTTACCAAGGCAAAAAACCAAAATAGCAACAACAAACCCCCCAAACTTGAATATCCTCCATAAATACACGGAAAAAATATTTAACTCTCACTTTGAGTAGGTAACCTTAACTTATTCCATCTGTCAAACAATTGGGATGAAAACACAGATCGGGGATAAACAAGTGAGGTTTTTCTATTACTGTATTTGTTTACCTGACTCATGGCTAAAATTTTTAGAGGGAAGGGTAGAAGATGGATGTGTGTGTGTGTGCGCGCGCACGTACACACATACATAAATATCTTTTTCTACCTCTGGTTGGTATTACCAAATTAGTTTGAAAAATCCTGTAAAGCAGCTCTATTCAAATTAGCTTAGGGAGAAATGATTGCTTATATACATGAAATATTCCCCAGGCTTCCAGAAATCAGAAGCTAACCCAAATGTTCTTTCAGGTTCATGTGATTTGAGCAGATCTTTGAGGAGGAGTTTAATATCCTTGATTCAATAAAAAACAGCTGTGTCTGAGTTATCAGCAGTAAGTATCATATGGGCATATTTTTATTCTACATGGATTTACTAGTCAAATAAGGTGATATTTACTGGCTGTTCAAGATTCTAAAAATTAAAAATGCAACCTAAAACCAAGATAAAGATGTAGTAAAAATGAATTACTTGATATTCATTACTTTATCAAATGCAGCAATAGAACAAGTATTTGACTTTTTCAGTTTTTTTTTGTTTTGCTTTTGTGATACTTCCCTAACATGCATGTACTGTAAAAAAAAAAAAAAAAAAAGGAAAAACTTGAGATGACGGCTATCTTTGTTTACTGGTATATGTCACCTAAAAATTGTTTCTAAAATCTTTTGGATAGCTTACAATCTCAGAAATGTGCTAAGAAGTAATACTTACTAAATATCTTAATCATTTCCAAGATAAACTGTGGAAATAATTACTATTGAAGACAAATTTAAGTTTATATACTGTGGGCTCCTTAATTTTATGTGGTATAGAGAAGTGAAACATGGGAGACTATTACGCATTTTTTTTCCACATTGAAAAATGAGGAAGCATGTACCTGAAAAATCGAGATGGTGAGATGGTATAGCCATAAAATATACTATAATGTTGGTATGTGACAATTCACGATTGTCCACACTGTAGTTTTCTCTGTAAAAAGTTACTAATAATTAAAATATTGCAGTTAGTATATGGCAATAAAACTACCAAAAATAAGGGTAATAACTATTTAGGCAAAGTATACAAGAAAAATATGGTGGGTCTTTGATAAGTGAGATAGGCCAGGTACAAGAGATATGTTTTCATTAAAGGAAAATGAGACTAATTTTGTGCCAAGGTAAAGCAACTGGTTCAGAATGAGAAAAAGGAAAAATATAGGAGAGAACTCCTGAACATAGCAAGTTATAGAAGGTTTTGAGGAAAAGTAATTTTGTGTGGAGTTAAGCTGGGGAAGATTGGATGGATTTATCTGTAGGGTTATAAAGAGTTCAAAAGTGTACCGATATGAAACTAGAATTTGGTTTTCCTCTGTTAAATTGACAAAGTTTTCTTGCATTATTGGTCTGTTCTTAATAGATTGTAAGAGGTTTTTCTTACTTTTTAAGATGGAAACAAAGATGCTACGTCTTATCAGACTAACTTCCTGTGCTTTATGTTAGCCTCATGGTGCGTGCTCTTGATTATTTAAGTGAACTAAGTCTTATCACTCCTTAAACAGCTGAGGTGTTTTTACAATTTCGATAATATTACCTTCCCCAAATCAAATCCTAAATGAACTCTTTTTGACTTCAAAGTGGCTTTGAGATTTCCCAGAGGTACCTTTGAAAATCTCAAAGGATTTGTTCTCTTGTAAAATTTGATATGCTGGATGGCATGGAAAGGCTTTGTCAAATAAGAAAGATACTAGTTTTCCATAGGCTGTATTTGTGTAAATATTAATATAAGTAGTTCATAAATTATACCAAGTTACTAGAATTTGGGCCCTGTTCTCTGTCCGTGATAGGTCCAGGATATTATCGGCCATAATTCTAGTAATTACCTTCAAATGTCTGTTACAGAAACCAGATGTTCTTATTGAGTAAACACTTATCAGGTCTAAACCAGGCTATTTTAAGTCTGCCGTTCATGGACGACTTACTTTACTCTGATTTTCCCCTGGAAGCATTTGCAGCTAGCTGCAGGTCAGAATGGTTGGTCTTCTCAGACCCACGGAAGGGACTGTGACAGGTGCTCTGGGCTTACAGGCTTCTGATGGCATTGCTTCAGTACCCTTGAGACCACACGACTGGACTACGGATATCCAGAGCTCTAATAGGGGAAACTGATGGGTTCATAAAACTGGTAGCCCAAGGAAGAGCCCAACGAGAATGAATTACAAGGGACTGAATGGACTAATGAAGGGACACTGGTAGGTTTCGTTTGGAACCTTGGTAGACTGTTCATGTTCCATTTTCTGGATGTAAGAACCCCCTTTCTCTTTTCTCCAGAGTTACTTGGAACAATTAGATTATACTTTTGTAAACAAAAGGGAAAGCCTTATCCTTTGTATCTCCTTGTTCCCTCCAGAATTTGGAAAACCTTGAGCATTCTTTTGTGGCAACGATATTTACTTAAATTCGATAAGAATCTGTTCCCCTTGTAACAGGACATGATTGGAGACACTGGTTATATTTAGGCTTGGACTACAATGTCCTGTTGGAAAATGGTACATAGAATCAGATCTGGCCACACAGTGTTAAGGAACTAAGGCTGACTTTCTGGAGCTCATGCTTGGAGTCCTCTGGGGAGAATCAGTGTGGCGTTGGGCTTATTTTATAGGGTTTCCAGCCTTACCAGGTGAGCGAAGGAAGGTCACTTCCCAGCAAGCTCCGCAAGCTTAGGGTATTTTGAAGAGAAGAGTCTGTCCATATCTATAGGTGCTGAAGGTGAACTCGGGTGGTGAGTTCTCTGCTTGGGTACCAAGACTTGAAGCTTTTGAAAGTCTGAGAGTCCTTATGAGAAGTTCCAGCAAAGCAAACTCAAAAAGACTTACAGTCAATGTCCATCCTTGTTGCATTTACGCAAATCATCAGACTGAAACTAATGAAACCAGACTTACTTTATAAGCAGGAAGTCCAAAACGGAGGTAAATACAGAGAAATTTTCTGTTTCAACAGAAAACCATAACCTGCTCTTGGGGTTTTTTAGATTTTTAGCTCTATTCCAGGTCTTTGAGGTTTCGTCTGTCAAATGGATTTGATCCTGCCGTTCTGCCCATTTTCCCAGCCCTTGACAGAGATTCTCAGTTCTTCTGGTTTTCTCCAGTATCTGCCTCCGATTCCCCATACTAATGTTTTCACTTTTTCTTCTGCTCCCCTGGTTTGGCTTCCCTGAGAACCACAGCCTGACTACTGCGATCCTTCTTGGGGCCACGGAAGGAAGCCCTACGAGCCGAAGCTGGATGTTTCTGCCTCTGCTCTGAGAGGAGACCCTGCTTGTGACACTGAGGTCTGTGCTGTCACTAAAGAGCCGCAGGCTGCCCGCACTCAGCAACCGGGTTTCTTCTCTTTTCATAAAGACTCGCTACATTAGACCAAGGACTTGTACCATTCAGCAGATGTTTTCTAGCAAGTCCCTGAAGATGGTCTAGCTGGTCCTTCCTGAGCAAAAGGCAACTAAAGGAGATTAGCTTCATGTTGTTCAATGGAAAAGAGGTCTTTGCTCTTCTTGACTAACAGGGAGGGACTGGGACCCTGACCCTCTCCTTGACCAGACTCGGGTCAGGCTCTTCTAAGCCCTCTTCTCCACTAGGCTTTCACCTTGGGCTTTTGTCTGTCCTTAGAGCCTGCAGTTCACCCAATTTTAGAAAGAATCCTCACCCTCCACCCTTGGTATTTGACCACCCTGCTTTGCCTCCAGCAAGATTCCGATAAGTCCGTGGAGCCAGAATCTCCCTTCTCTCTGAGGTTTTCTGCATAGTAATTTCTCTTCCCCTGACTCCCACCCTGCCCCTTGTCCCCGCTGTGTTCAGAATTGAGCCCAGTTCTAGACGGAGGTCTCTCTTCTCTATTCCAGGAGTTCTGAATAAGCTCTGTTTTCTGCTTTGACTGTCAGGCTTTGGTTTTTCCTTGACAAGGGGAACTTCTGTGTCTTGTCTCTCTCATTTTGAAACAAAGATCACAAGCTGAAGTTCTAGGTCCATCTTCTCAACCAGCTTGAACCACCAAATTCATTTTGATAGGCCCATTCCCGTGATGATGATGTAGGCGGCCCAGAATGAGCAAGTGATCAGGACTCCTCCCCCCCCCCCCACCCCGCCCCGGTCTTCTGTTTTCTTTTCAGTTGGTCTTCGTTGTCCTACAAGGAATCTCAGGGCTCTACATAATATAGTGCATATTTATTACAAACCTTTGGGACTCTTGTCATCACTCAGGGGTCCAGGCTGATGGGGGCGGAGCTGTCTTGTAGGTGCAGGACGGATCTTACAGACTTTGCGGTGTGAGTGGGAGAGAACTCCTGGGATCTCACCCCCGCTCTGAAATAGGTCAGCAAGGAGGTGTAACACCGCAGTTCTTATAGTTAATGAACTGGTGACAGGGCCTTGACTTCTGGAGAGAGGACTTAGAGGTATGTTCTTTGAAGAGGACTACAAGATGTAGGTGAGCATCAATGTTATTCTGGAGAGTCTTATTAGAGGAAACTGCCCACTAAATTCATCTCCCTAGAGCACCTTTGCCCTGGAACAGTCTGTCACGCGGCTTAGTCCCACAGGGGGGAGGCTGCAGAGGGGAGAGACTTTAAAGGAGAAACTAAAATGCATACTGTTTGCAAAAATTATTCCTATTACGTTTGTTGAATAGGATCATACCTGGGGTTTTTTTTAGTATTCAAAACATAAAATTACGGAAATGTATCATAAATGGAAAATACGTAGTTAAGTCAGGAGATAGTCTTCCTTCGCTGTCAACAAATCTCCTGCCTAACTGTCCGGGTCTACGGACCCATTCTCTCTCCACTCAGTGGGGAGGCCACGCAGCAGCTCTTCCTAAGCACCGAGGAACTCTCCGTGGGCTGCAGCGCGTGATCTTCCGTTTCTGGAGTTTGTTTTTGTCGCATCGTGCTGTGTCTGTCTTCTGCACTGAAACGTGGTCTCTTTGCTTGGTTTCAGCAGGTTTCTTGTTACAACCCTGGATTTATCCAGGGTTCTTTCTTCATTGGCTCGATTCTATGCAAATTAGAACCAATGTGTCTTGTGCCGTACTTACCTGGGACCCCCCGGCCCCCCCAGGTCCAGCACCTTCTGCTCTTTTCCATTTGGGAAAGGAGTTAACAGATGAAACGTCCTCACTGAGCACCAGCAATGTGAGTGTGTGCCGTAAAAGCAGCAACTACAACAAGACAAGTAATATAGTAATGGTATAATGCATCCCATATATCTGCTAATCAGTGGCTGAACATCCTCGAAGCACAGCCTTCGGTCGGGCGGTCACATTGGTCCTGTATTCCGTGCTGAGACGTTTGGCTTCTATCATAAGGGCCTGGGGATCTTCTAAGGGTTTTAAGCAAAGGTACCAGGAGTCGCCTTGTAATATTTCTGGATGACCTAGGAATGCTGGCAGGATCACCAGGTGTTGGAGAATGTTCCAGTGGTGTTGGACTTCGTGGCCCCGGGTAGCCCGGCTCCCCTACTTTTCAGGCATGCATTTTATTGGATGTGGGGCTGCGCCGCAGAAAAGGGCAGGAGCTTTTACTGAGTAGAGCAGGTCCTCTGTCAGCCGTGACCAGGAAGCCCAAGGTAGCAGGTCTTCAGCTAAGTTCCACAGAAATAGTGCAGGAAAAACAAACTCCATCCAGTGGGAAGTAGAAAAGCTGCTCCTAGTAATCAAGCCCTTTATTATTTTACTCCCACAACAGAGTTTTACTGTTAGATCCTGGTGAGTCCCCGTCTTTTGAATAATAGAAAAACTAAAAAATGTAGCCCCTAAATAGATACTTGGGACCCTGAAAGTTGCTGAACAAATGCTAGGGGCCCTGTTCTGGTACAAATGAAGGCCTTCAATAGGGTCAAAGACAACAGGACTTCGCCGTAGGGCACGAAGCGTCATTGTCTTCAGAGCTGGTCTTTCCCGTGGGTGACTCTCCTTCCCAGTAGCTTTGTGCCGTTGGAGCAGAACTTCTGCGCTCCGGCTGGGATCCGGGCTGGGTGTGGACCCCCCAGTACGCAGCCGGGATCTCTGGAGGGCGGCGCGGAGTCCCCCGTACGATCCCAGTCTCTCTCACGGAGGATGGTGTCTCTCCACGCTTGCCTCCGTGGGAATCCTGCCCCTGCCCCAGGATGGCGGGGGGCTGTGGGGGTGAGTCCCCCAGGGGAGCCCTTCCTCAGCCACTTCCTCAGCAAGGCCTTCGTTGACTTGGAGCTCGGCAGTGTCCGCGGGGGACTCCCTCTCCCCCCCTTACGCCGGCACGGGTGTGCGCCAGGATGGGGAACTCCTCATCGACCTTGGAGACCGCTTGTCACCCCCCCCCCCACCACCACCATTGAGGACGTTGTACGCTCATCGCAGGCTAAAAAGATGAGCCCGTCATAGCTCTTGCTCTGGATGCTGTAGGAGAAGGGGCCATGGGCACGGGAGGGGTCCACGGGGGGGTGGGCGCAGGGGGAGTTGCTGCAGACGTTTCTCCACGTAAGATTCTTAGGAAAACGCATCCCCACTCAGGTCAGCTACAGGCGGAAAGGGATAAAGTAGCCTTCGCCTAGGACGTGAACGGGAAAGAAAATCTCGAATTCAGTCTTGTATTCAGCAACCACTCGCCTTTCCCTCCTGCGGCCTGTGCCTCCTGTCCCCACCTCCCCTGCCACACACACCCCCTGATCTTCCAACCTGTGCGCGCAGAGGCCCCCAGCAGACTGGCGGGGACCAGAAGCAGCAGCTGTGCCATGCTCTCGGCCTGGGGCTGTGGTAGCAGTGGGGCGACCGGGCTGAGGGCACAGGACAGGGCCGTCCCCCAGCTTCTGAGGCTCCGCAGGGTTTATATGCAGCCGTGGGGGAGGGGGAGGGCTGAGAGCACCAGGGCTGTGTGAGGGGTTTGCCTGCCTGTCCCCAGTGCCCGGGGTCAGGGCTGCTGGTGGGAAGAGGGCTGGGCCTGGCCGGGGAACTCCCGGGGGTTATTTATTAGCTACAAGGGACTGGAGCCCCTGCGACCTGGTCCTGGGCCGGGATAGCCGAGGTGGGGCCGAGGGTGACAGGAGGGGTCTAGTGAGCTCGTGGACATGGGAGCCTCACCCCTCTTCTCTAGGGGCCTCTGCCGGACCTCTTGAGCTCTGGCCTCGGTGGGCTGTGCGTGCAAGGCTTTCCTTCCATCTCACCGAGGAGTAGATTGCTGTGTGTAGGACATCCTGGGATTCACTTTCTCCCGAAGACCCTGAAGATCCTCCCTCTCCCCGTCCACTCAAAACACGCCGCGCTTTGCTGTGGAGATTCAGGCGAATGGTTTCTGGAGAAATGTTCCAGCTCCTCGGGTGCCTCTCCTCCTCTCCCCTTCGTTGTGACTTGACCTCCCGTACCTTCGCAGGGTCCCCGCTGTCCGCATCCCGCTGACTGTGCGCTTTCTCCCGTCTGCGGCAGCTCGAAGAGCTGGGGTCCCCCTGGCGTGTGGCCCCCCCCAGGGGCTCCTGTGTCTTCGTGCCGTGTGGGGTGGGGGTTTTGCAGGTGAGGGGGACGATTCCCGTGGGCTCCGTCCAGTGACCTCCCGCCTCTTCAGAGTTAAACCTCACTTACTGGAGTTGCCATGATTCCATCTTGTTTTTTTTTTTGTTCAGATTTCGAACAAATTTCTTAGCATTTTCCATGTATTCCATTTCCTTAACCCTATTAAGCTGCTTTACGTGTTACAGCGCTCGCGGCCCCGACTCCTCTCCCTTTTCCGTTTTGGCCAGTGCTTCCCCTGCTTCATCCTCCCTCCCACCTCCTGGGAGGGATTGTCCGGATTCAGCAGCCCCCACGGGAATCTTGTGTCTCCCACTCTAGTCCACGGTGCTGGTCAGGCTGGAGTGGCGCTTTCTGGAAGCAGTTCCCCGTGCCGTCCTTCCTCTGACCGCCCTGAGGTTTACGGTGGGAGCTGGGCTTAGTTACCTCCTGCTCGAACAAAGTGCAGACTCCTTGTCCTGGATCTCGAGCCAACCGCGACCCCTCCCCAATCTAGCAGTCTGGCCTTCCTCTCTCCGCAAACCCCGCTGCACCCTCAGACTACCGGTGGGCACGGCCCTCAGTCTTCTTCAAATCCTGGTTGATTTTCCGTGACCTGAAGTAGCTTTCAGATAAAAGCTCTGCTTCTCAAACCTCCAGGGGCTAAGTCTGTCCCTTATGCTGTCGGCTTCTCAAAGTCTCTCCCGACCCCCTGATAAGAGAGGACGTTTCCATCTTCTGAATGCCACCATGAGGAAGGGCGAAGATTGTGGAACTAGACAAATGTGCGTTCCAGATCCAGCGCTCTTCTTCTAAATGTTGAAAACTTAAGCATTCAAGCTTTGTGCATCGATAGTTCCTCATGTGTGAAATGGTAACATAACCACTCGCGTTCCCGGGGCTTTAGTGCCTAGTAAACGCACACTAAAGTGCTTAGCATGGTGCTTTACAGAGTGTCTGAAAACCATTGTTATTATGACATTTTATGGCATTACGGTATTCTGTCTCATTATAGATATTTGTGTATTCATCCAAACACCCAGAAAAAAACCTTATAAAAGGTTCTATTTTCTTTCTCTGGGTCCCATCCGTTGCTTAATATTTTGATTCATGTGTACTAGTGACACAGTAAATATTTGTTGGATTAAACGAGTGGTGATGAAAACTTGTGTAGAATTTGTAAAGAGTGAAGAGACAAGGGAAGAGAAGGGAAACATACTTTGCGTCCAAGCACTCTGCTGTACTTCCTCCCGTGGGTTAAAGGTTCTTACCAGAGAATAAGGTGAATGCCTAATACTTAGAATTCCTCGTCGTGAATCAAATTACCATGTAGTTTGTGGAAAAAGCACCCTAAAGAAATAAGGTTCTTTTCATCTTTTTCCTTTTCCTTACTGAACGAGTTAGGGTTTAGGATTACTTCCCCCCGGGAAGACACACTTGGGGGAGGGAATACTTAAGGAAGTGGGGTGACCCAGGGATGGAGAGGGCAGAGGAGGGGTCAGGCAGGGAGGAGCCAGTGCTGGGGCCCGGCGGGTGGGGCAGAGGCAGCCGTGGGGCGGTGGCCAGAAAGGGAAGGTGATTCCCTGCCCGTTATCCTTAATATATTCTCTTATGTATCTGTTCTCTCACTGTTGAAAAGCAGAGATTGATATGGAAGTGGAGAACCTCGGAGTTACCCTGTGGTTAGATGAGAATTTGTGGTTTTGTCGTGAATTCCTTGCCTTCTGTAAGACACCGACGCTGTATCTCACGAAGCAGAACCCGGGGTCCTTGGAGAAGGGGCGACTTCCAGGCCTGGGGCAGGGAAAGTAGAAGATGAACCTGGATTACTGTTTTGTGCCAGAAAGGAAGGAAATGACCAAATAGTAATGGAGACCTGTCGGGAGAACACCGGAGCCAGAGTGAAGGAGATCCCACTGACCACATTGGGAGCAACTTGAGAATCAATATAAAAAATGGAAGTAATAAATAACAACAATAATAAATTATTAATAAAGCAATAAGTAAATATAATTTTATAATTTATAATTTAATAAGTAGTTTAACAATTTATTTAATAAAATTTATAATTTAAAATTATATATAAGACATTTAATATAAATTAATATAAATATAACTTATATTATTTTAATATTAATATTTAATTACTTTAATTATTAATCAATACTTATTTTTAATTATTTAGTGATTTCTAATTTTATATGAATATAATTAAAATATTAATATAGAATAAATTTATATTAATTTATAATATATAATTATATAATTTAGCTTATATAAATTTATAATTTACAATAATAAAAATAATAAATTGAATAAGGATAAACAATAAATCTAAAATGATACAGATGAATAAATACGTTTGAAGAATAGGACATTTATATAGTTTCAAATTACGTCTTTGCAGAAATACTAATTTAAAAGGGAAAGTAGAGAACTGTGACTTACAGCACCTTAAGCAGTCCAGTGGAGCATCCCAGAAATGGGATCGTTGAGAATCCGTGGCTCTCAGTAGCCTGCAGCGAAGGATCGTAGCACACTCCATCTTCCCGGACACGTGGCCGGAGTCTGCTCGTGAGACAACGAACTTCATGGCTCTTCAACAAAATACCTGGTCTGTAACCTTTGGAAGCGTCTAGGTCCCGGGAGGCCAGGAGAGACGAAAGAACTCTTGTAGATAAAAGGACGTTAACAGCCCACGCGACTGAACGTGAAGCTCGAGTCCGCAGTGGATTGCTTTAAAAACGTGATCAGGAACAGTTGGCAAAACGTCGAGTGGGATCTGAGAGTTAGAGGATAGTGAATGAGCGTTCATTTCTTGATGTGGGTGCTTGTTCTGGGGGTGAGTGCCGCTGTTCCGGGGGGTCCTGGAGTACTCGAAGGTGGCGAGCCCTCGAACAGCAGCCTGCTCTCCGATGGTTCCAGGTCTTTGTGCTGCGCCTTCAAGGACTCTGAATTTGTGGGGGAAAATGTGAAGAGTTTGGGGACAGTGGCACTCCGTCTTGCCTGGGATGACGATTGAGCCGTGGAAGGAAGGAAGATGAATGGTTTGGGGTGTGGGGGTGGACAATGGGGGTGACTCTCACAGGTGTTCTAGATAGACCTGTGTGTTCGGTGATCAGTCACCCCGCGGAGAGCACCGGCCTTTTTGGAAAGTTACGTTCTTGATCACATGGTTGGGGAGGGGTAAGGCAAGGGAGGGGTTTTAACTTCCCTACCTTTTTCTAAAAAAGTTATTCTTAGGCCTTTGGGGGAAAGCGTTTAAAAGATCAGGAACTCTGAGAAGGAATAGAGCGCTCTCCAGTCGAAGAAGGGGAAGCATTGGAATGGTGGAAAACTGAACTCTGGGTCTCAATTGTTTTCTGCCGGTCTGTGTTTAGGCGAGACATTGTGCTTCCTGACTCGGTGTCTCTGTCATTTTATAGTTCTGTAACAGGATTTACTTTTTAAGGAAATGCTCACTAAAGTACTTAAAGAGGCCTGATGTTTCGAACTTTCAACTAATTGAGAGAGATGATGAGGAAAATGGGCAAAACAGAAACAACTGGCGAATCTAGGGAAGGAGTGTGCAGGAATTCCTCCCATTAGATCTGCAACTTTTTTTTGTGAGCTTGGAAGCATGTTAGAAATGGCAAAGGAACGTTGGGGGACTAGGCATCCCTGATTGCATGGCCTCTGTCGGGGCTGGGGAGATGGCTGGAACGGGAGAGAGAAGGGAAGATTAAGGGATTTATGGGATATACTTGAAATAACTTCCAAAGTCAGGGTTATGCAAGGGAGCAAGGTCCCTGGACAGCTGGGGAAAGACTGAATCAAGAATTCACTGGGTTTGAAACTGGTTGGACAGGATTTGGGGGCTACTTAGTTCCTTATTGTGACATCCATTGAGAAGCTTTGGAGGCTTATAGATCTTTATAGATCTGCAGTAGATGGAACCAGCACTCTAGTTGAGAAGACTGACTTGATCCTGGTCTGGGGTGAGTGAGACTGTGTGTGTGTAATGATCCTAGGCTTCTGGAATGGTCTTATGGTATAAAGGAGGAGGTAAAAAGTACACTAACATTGTACCATTCTTTAACTTGTATGCAGTAAGAGAAGAGTAAGCATAGATCAAATGGAAAAACTAAAACATCGGCCGAAGCCTCAGAAGATTCTTGAGAGAGAGGGGGGAGGGGCTTGCCCCTGTTGACATGAGTAGGTATTAGGCAAAGATAGGGAACTCTGCCCGCCAGGAATGTGATCTAGCCATTGGAAAATCTCCCAGAAGGAATCTAACTACTATACTCAGGCTGGGATCGACTAAGGTCATCCATCCTGCTGAAATGGAATCTATTAACAAATGAGCATCATTGGGGAATACTGAATTTTACGTAAGCACCCTCTGTCTTGGGAACGTTCCACCGACTAATCTGTGGCCTGTCTCCTAAAGATGATAGTTCCTGCACCACGCGTGCCTTTCCGTGACGACCTCTCCGTAAAGTCGAAGACAAGGGAAGGAAACTATTCGAGGAGACTACAAAGCACCAACCGCTTGGAAAAATAAAGATGCTCCCTTTTTAATAAGATCCCTGGATACCTGTCTGGAGTCTAACTCTCCTGATTCCCTCGAGGTACTTAGGAAGTTCTGAGAAAGGGATCAGGAGGGCAGGGCTAGTCAACAAGGCTTTTCCTTGGAGGTTCCTCTCTCGACGGCTGGGTTTATAGGTGTTCCTTCCCTTACAGACTCCCTCAGAGCCAGGGGGGGCCAGGGTGCAGGTCGTGTGCTACCCGTTCTGAGCTACAACCCTATCTGCAGAGGTGTAGGTAACTGTAAGATTGCGTATTCTTGAAAGGGCACCAGGTTTTTTGTTCTTTGTTGGAGATGCTTTCAGATTAGACGTGACAGGTGTTGGGGATGCCTGTATATCCCTGAGCAGGTTCTAGTCCCACGTGCTTCTGCATCCGCCTTGGGCTGGGATCTGGGGTTCTGGGGTGCAAAACCACAAAGATAGGCCAATTGAGCTCCTGTCCTAAAAGCTCAGCCTTGCACTGCAGATGGTTTCCAACCATCCTATGATCAAGTGTTTTCCTTCCGCTGCCTTCAGATTTTTGAAGAGGTCACTTTATCCATCCCCGGCGTCTTTGAGTATTTGGTTCAGAGTCTCTGGAGAAGAGACCATGGGGTTTTGTTTATTTTCTGCAAGAGTAATTTACAAGTATTCTCAATTTTGAGGATATTGGCCTACATTGCAGATCTAAAATTCTTTCCTTTCCCTAGCAGGTTCACTGAGATTTAAATAACAGATAGATGATTTGTTGTAAGTATCAAATTCTGTAGTAGTTTCTTTCCTTACAAATGCAATTCTCTTTGCAACTTTGAATTTTTTTCTCTCTTACTTGGAGTATAATCTTCATGACGAAAACATTGACTGCGCTAACTCTTCGTTATGTTAGCTTGTTGTGGTGTTTTTATTTTCCCAAGAGGATGATCTGCAAACACATCTCTCTCTTGTCTTTCATTGTCTGTGTTTTCTTCCTTGTGTTGACTTCTAAAAAAAAAAAAAAAATTATTGGCTGGCTGCTGCTTATCACAGAGCTGATAATAAGGATAATTTTAAGTGATTTGCCCAAAACTACGTTTGACGTTGAAAGATTTTAGATGTTTCCGGATATCCCAAGCCCCAGACAATTCCTGTGTTTCTTACTCTCTAATGAGTCCCTAAAGATTTGTGGATCTAGCAGTGACAGATTTGCAGAGATAGTCTACTTTGTGACAGAATCTTTTTAAAAATGAACTTTGAGATATAAAACGTTACAATATTACCTAATATGCAACACCATGCTACACAATATACATAATGTAACAATGCACCAATTTTAAGTATACATTTGGTTGAGTTTCGATGAATTCATACATCTTATAACTACCACCGTAATCAACATTTTCTTTATTCCAGAAAGTTCCCTTATGTTCTTTCGTGGTCAATTCCCTAACAGTTCTGGCAAACACTGATCTATTTTCTTGCTCGGTAGCTGATATTAGCATTTTCTAGCGTTTCCTATAAACAAGATTGTACTGAATATTGCTTTTCTGACTTCTGTGACTCAGTAGGTTAAGTATATTTTGTTTGTATTGGTAATCTGTTCCTTTTATTGCTCAAGTATTTCACTGTATGGATTGACCCTAAACATTTGAGTTCCCAGCTTTTGGCTTCTGGGAATGAAGTTGCTAAGGACATTCCATGAACATATCTGTGCACAGACGTGGACATTGTGTGGGCACGTGTTTTAATTCTTGTCTAAATACTTAGGAAAATCATTGAATCGTGAGATTAGTATATATTTATCTTTCTGAAAACTTGCCAAACTGCTGTACAAATTGGGTATACCATTCTGTATCACCATCCACAACGCCTGGGGGTTCTAGTTCCCTTATCTCCTTGCCAATATTAGGTGTTAAACTTTTAATTTTAGCCATGCGAGTGGGTGTGTAGTGGTAATCTCATGGTTTTGTTTTTCATTACTCTGATGGCTAATGATATTGAACATCTTTCATGTGCTTTTCAACCATTTGTATATCTTTTGTGAAATGTCCAAATATTTTTCCAACTTAAAAAATGTCTTAGTATGGAGTCGTAAGAATTCTGTATATATTCTGCATGCAAGCTTAGATCTATCTATTGTGAATATTTTCTCCCAGTCTGTGGCTTTCCTCATTTTTCTAATGATGTCTTTTGAAGAATAGAAGCTTTAGTTTTGATGAAGTTAAATTTATGACTTTTCTTCTGGTTTATGCTTTTTGCTTTGTATCTAAGAAATCTTGATCATTTCAAGGTTGTGAAGATTTTTCAGTTTTGTCCAGAATTTTTAGTTTCAGCTTTTATATGTAGGTCTTTGATTCATTTTGAATGATTTTCTGTGTATGGCACGAGGTAAGGTTTGGGGTTTATTTATTTTTATTGCGTTAATCACTATACAATACATCATTAGTTTTTGATGTAGTGTTCCAAGATTCATTGTTTGCTTTTCTCCCCCATATACATATCCAGTTGTAACAACATTTGTTGAAAATGCTATTGTTGAGATATCTTAGAACTTTATCAAAAATCAATTGACTGTATATGTGTGGCTCATTTTTGGACTGTTTTATTTCCATTGAGCTGTGTCTAATATGAATACCATGCCACCTTGATTGCTGTAGTCTCCAAATGAGGTAGTCCAAGTCCTTTTTTTTTTTTTAATTGTTTTGGCATTCTTGGTTCTTTGCATTCCCATATAAATTTTGGATTAGGAATGGTTTTTTTTTAATATCCCAGCTAGAGGATTTGGGCATCCTGATCTTATGTTGAATCACTGTGAATCCAGAAATTGGGACAGATTTGAGACCTTGCTTAAGGAAGAATTTCACTGAACATGATGTTGAATAGCTTTGGACCTAAAATGCTGACTCCAGTAGACTGGAATAATGGGGTCGCTGAGGAAGTTGGAAAAATAGACATGGAGAGCTTTTTTTCTGAATACCAGAGGGTAGCTGCTTCATTGGCTTTTGAAATTACAAAATTATGTTTGCAAGACCCACAAATAGAAAAGTCCAGGGGAGGTTGTAGACTTGGGGGGGTGGGAGGGGAAGACTGATGGAAAGAGAGATTTGGGAGCAATCAACACGGAACTAATAACCGAAGAACATTCTGGGACAGTGTGGACAGAAAAGCAGGGGCCAAGTATTAAGCATAGAATAGCGTTTACAATTACCATGTGGATGAAGTGAGCAGATTCATGGCGGATTATAACCACCTGAGCACTGAGAAGAGCGAGCGCTAGCAGAGTGTCATGGAAACCAAGGTTACAGAAGGTTTCCAGGAGGCAGAGTGTTTAGAAATGTCAAAAGAAGAAAAAGCAAAGTCTGACAGTTTTAGCCATGGAGACTCTGGTGACATTTGAGAGAACAGTTTGATGGAAGTGAACATGATGAAGCCAAATTTTGGGGAACCAAGGAGGGTGGGAGAGGAAGTATGTTTCAGTAGGTGTGAAAATGAAAAGAGGGAGAAGAGTGGAGCGGCCGCGGTAGAGACCCACAGGATCGGCTGCATGCTGTCTGCCGACGATGGGTGTCCCTTCTGGCAGAGGGGACTAGTGAGCTCTTTCTCAACATTGTATCAAATCCAGCGCACACCAGATTTCAAAAAAATAAGCCAGTTTAGCCCGAAGCCCCTAGCAGATTCCTTCCTCCTCTTGTCTCAACTCTGGCGCCTACACTCTTTAAAGATTTTTTTTTATTTATTTATTTGAGAGACAGAGAAAGTGAGAGTATGAGAGGAGAGAAGGTTAGAGGAAGAAGCAGACTCCCTGTGGAGCTGGGAGCCCGATGTGGGACTTGATCCCGGAACTCAAGGATCATGACCTGAGCCGAAGGCAGTTGCTCAACCAACCGAGCCACCCAGGCGCCCAACTGGCGCCTACACTCTTATCCATGCTTTGAATCTAACAGGTTCTTGTGGCTGTGGAGACAAAGCAGTGTCTTCTCATCACAATTCTCTCTTCCTGACTCCACCTCTTAGATGGATGGCGAGTCAGTTAGAGAGGTCTCTCCAGGGGCGCTTGCGTAGATAGTGGACTGACCATGGCAGAAGGTCCGCCCTGAGGGTCCGATGACCTGTTGGCACCATATTAGCTCTCTGAGATGAGTTTCCTAGATTGAGCTCAACTGAATGAAATGCCACACAAAAGACTTCGGTGACTGTCGCCAGACCCAGTGACCGCTTCTCCGAGTCCCTCTTTCTGGACTCCTCCGATCTGCCGTGTCAGCCCCACTGAAACCCTCTCTCTGTGGTTTCCGTAACTGCACTTCACCCGGTTAACAGAGTTTGTTCCACATGGTGGGTGTCACTAGTGGAGGGGACGGAGGGCGGGATCTGCCCCTCGCAGTTTGCTTCCCTTTACGTTGGTATGATACGCGCGAGGCTAGCATTCGTTCAGGAGTCTGGTCCACACACAGGAAATGGTTTTCTCCATGGTGAGAACGTACACCTGGGTGAGCCCCAAGGGGGCACTGGTTGGGGGGGGGGGTCCTCTCTTCAGGTGCAAGGACCCTGAGCCTGTGCTCTCTGGTCCTAAAGGAAGGAATTGGGCTCACTCTCTCACTTCGGGTATCATTGTCCCTTCTCGTGCAGTCGGGTCGCTGATGGAATTGTTCTCCTTGATGACTTCCTTTATTGCTTTCAGACACTGATTTAGCAAAATGCAGAGAAATAACTTCACAGAAGTGACAGAATTCATCTTCCTGGGATTCTCTATCTTTGGAAAGCACCAGATAACGCTCTTTGTGGTTTTCCTTACCGTGTACATGCTAACCTTAGCTGGTAACATTGTCATTGTGACCATCATCCGTATCGACCATCATCTCCACACTCCCATGTACTTCTTCCTGAGCATGCTGGCTAGTTCTGAGACTGTGTACACACTGGTCAGTGTCCCACGAATGCTTTCCGGCCTCCTTTCCCATAACCAGCCCATCTCCTTGGCAGGCTGCGCAACTCAGATGTTCTTTTTTGTCATCTTGGCCACTAATAACTGCTTCTTGCTTGCAGCCATGGGCTATGACCGCTATGTGGCCATCTACAACCCCCTGAGGTACACAGTGCTCATGAGCAAAGCAGTGTGTGCCACACTTGTAGGTGGGTCCTTTGGCACTGGCCTGGTTATGGCAGTTCTCCAAGTGGCAGCCATGTTCAGTTTGTCCTTCTGTGGCACCGTGGTGGAGCACTTCTTCTGTGACATTTATCCAGTCATGAAGCTCTCTTGTACTGATACCACTATCAATGAGATGATCAATTATGGTGTCAGTTCGTTTGTGATCCTGGTGCCTGTGGGCTTGATTGTCATCTCCTACGTCTTCATCGTCTCCACCATCCTCAAGATCGCCTCTGCCGAGGGCCGGAAGAAGGCCTTCGCCACCTGCGCCTCCCACCTCACGGTGGTCGTCGTCCACTACGGCTGCGCCTCCATTGCCTACCTCAAGCCCAAGTCGGAGAACTCCATAGAAAAAGACCTTCTTCTCTCTGTGACTTACACTGTCATCACTCCCTTGCTGAACCCTGTTGTTTACAGTCTGAGGAACAAGGAGGTCAAGGATGCCCTACGCAGAGCTGTAGGCAAAAAACATTTCTCAACAGATTGAATCACTTTGTCAGGAGACCTTTAGCCCAGTGTAATGTGTCTGCTCCCAAACATGCCGCAATGCCCAAGTTCATCAAATACAGCGCTTCTCGAGAATAAGGTCAAAGAGTAGAAATGCTTTTCTTTTTCATGCTCTAGGGACAAGGTAGGAAGCAGGTTTATGCTCTAGTGAATATTGTTCCTTAGATGTGGGAATCCTGCGAAGCTGGATTAGGATGACTTGTTTGCCTCAGGATTTTGGTTTGGGAACCTCTCCTGGCCCCCATGTCGCCTGCCTCCTCTCAGTCAAGTCCTTGACCTAGTCTGGTAAGGACATGGGAAGAGGAGGCTGTTGGAACAGAGGCTGACAGGGTCTTAGGAAAGCAAGCAGCAGAGACAGGCCAAGGATGGCTTTCATCCTCAGGAAGTAAAACACTTGCCTTGCAGCAATCGTTTTGGAAGGGGTTTCCTTAATTCTTGCTGATTGAAAAGTGAACAGCTTCAGCAAAACTCACTTTATTTTCCAAACATGTAAGCTCTTTCAACAGTACTAATTTCTATGTGTGTCCCTTCTCCTGTGCAATCGAGGCAAAAACCCTTGCTCCCTAGAATCTGGGCAGGGAGAGAACGTACTGGTGGCATTTCTATTGCTATACTTTTATCCAAATACATTTTCCGTAAAGATGGTTTTCCAACCTATGGAAGCTTTCTAGATTTTTAATCTGCAGGAGCTGCAGTGGGTTTGAGGTTAGTCAGGTATTGGCTGTACTGATTCTGGAATCTGAGGCAGATGCCATTAAACTCCCTTCTCTCAGTCAACCGTTAAGACTTCATACCTCTGTGTATATCAAAATTAGTATAACCATGCTACATTATTGTATACCCTTAACGAGGGAGGTTGTTCGAGTATTTTTTTGACCTTCCCATCAAAGTTTCTCTCGACCCAGACTGAGCTGGAAGATACTGAGATGCAGAGATGTGTGTTTTCATTCAATCCTGTTCCTCCTGGTTACTCTGTCCCCACGTCAGCTCCTGTCCCTTACTTGCCACTCGTGTTTCTCTGCTCTGTACCACAGAAATGGTGCCGGAGCCTCTTCGAGGTGAGCTGCAATTTTCTTCTGCTCCATGGATCCCTCCGTGAGGTCACCGGCCACAGGCTGAGGGAGGCTTTGCCCAGGGAGGCCTGCCCTGTGGCAGGCTGTCACAGTCGAGTGCTGTAGTAGCTGATGTCTGCTGATTACCAGCACCTGCTCTCCTTCTAGAAGAGCTGTCCTAGTCCCGTTAGGGGTGCTTGCATAGACCTCCGAGGGCTTCTCAACTTTCCGAAATTATTACATCATGAGCACAAAGGTGAATGTGCCTTTTCCTTCATATTCTTACAGAAAATTTTCTCTGGTGTCACCATTTCTTCCCTGAAATCCTAGCACAAATGAGACAAGATCCAACTTCCCTTTCATAGATCATTTGCTTCCACAATTTCCTTAAACTCTCCCAAAGAAGCACTCTTGGGCCCTGCCCATTTTTCGTCCACGTTGGTGTTGCTACTTTGTCGTTAAGTTGGGGAGATGGAGGCTACAGAAAGAGGGGATGGATGGCTATCGCAGGGACGTGGGCTCGTCTTTACTGAGTTTTCTTGCTGTTTTCCGTCCCTTCCCTCCACATCCCTAAGTTTTGAAGGCTCCGTCCTGCCACTCCCCTCTTACCTCACGGACAGGTGAACACTCCGCTCCTACTTTGCACGGCTCAGGTCCGAGGGAGGAAGCCTCTCCTACCAGGCATGTGCTGCAAACAGTACGAGGGTGTGTAGGCCTCTGTGGCCGCAGGGCCTCGCAGTAGGACGAATCCGGATCAGTGACTCCTTTTATTGCACGTTCTTGTGATTGTAGCACTCAGCCCCCGTGTTAGCCGGCTCTCTCCATCGTGTGTATCATCCCGCAGAGTTCTCTACGCCCGCTCCTTCATCTCGCATGCTGCAAGTACCTCTGTTCTTTTAGTCAACTTTCTGTTCAGCTCTTTTGTTCGCCAGAAAAGTACCCATAACTTATTAAAACTATATTTTTCAAGCACTGTGTCAGGCCATTGGCTACTTCCCAGCGGTAGTCCACGGGGAACTATTCCTCAACCGTGAGGAAGGCAGGGACCGTGTTCTATGCTGTCCACAGTTCAGTGGGGGAGACCAATTAGCAAAAAGGGCAAAAACGTGTTATCAGCATGTGTACAGGATTCTTGCTTGGGGCCAGGGGGGTTGTACACAAAGAACTGCTCAGATCTGTTAAGGTCAGGAAAGATTCATAGGTGTTTAATTTTTGTGGCCTTGGGTCAGTTGAAGTCTAGGAGGCAGTCGGGGAGGGGAGGAGCCTGAGCAGGGAGAACGAGCCTATAAAAGCTGCAGGTGTCCAGACAGGAGGTATTTTATTCACCTCTGTGGGCCCGCTGCCACGTCAGATATTAGCCTGACAAGTAGTAGGTCCTTCATCTATCTTCGGGTAGAGACTGTGAACACCTGTTAAATATAAGGTCCTATCTGGGGATTCGCAGGGGTTTTTGGATCGGTGTCTCCTATTCCCTCTGTCTGCCTCCCAGACTACCCTCCCCTAATGTAAACCAATAGAGAAAAGAACAGCAAAGCTACTTGAAATTATTTTTCCCCATAGTGGGATTGCCTACAAGAAGTTCTCACTTCATAAACTGTTGACATTGATGTATTTTGTTAGTCACTTAAAACTGGACTAAAGAAAAATCCTTTTGAAGGAAATTGGATGAGCACTAGGTTACTGTATTTTAGCTATAACCAGGCTAATAACAGACTTAAAAGTGAGAGCTTGACATATAAAATCAGGAGTTAAGGTATTTTAAAACTTCTTAGAAAAAAAAAATGAAACAACTATTAGGGGTCCCCAAACTTCAGAAATAAAATTTTCGATGTTGACTTCGTAGCTTCTCTAGAGAAAAACTAGTTTCCCCTGAGATGCTTCCACATTCCCTACTTACAACACATGATGGATTAGAAGAGAAAGTAGTTGCAGCTCTCCCAGCAGTAAGTACAACAAACATTTTCTTAATGAGTACAAATGTCTCAGGGAGGAGAGTGAGGAGGAGGCAGTCAGTAGGAAAGAAAATAAAGCCGAAAGGTGGCCAGGGAGTATGTGGCACACGTGACTTTGACTTGCACAAATGTATACGTATTTTATTATTATGTTAGTCACCATGCAGCACATAGTTTGTGATGCAGTGTTCCATGATTCATTGTTTGTGTATAACACCCGGTGCTCCATGCAATCCCTGCCCCCCTTACTACCCATCACCAGGCTCACCCATCACCCCCCCCCCCCCCGGCCCTGCCAAAACCCTCAGTCTGTTTCTTGGAGTCCATAGTCTCTCATGGTTCATCTCCCCCTCCGATTATTTTTTTAAGATTTTATTTGACAGATCACAAGTAGAGAGGCAGGGAGAGGGGGAAGCAGGCTCCCTGTTGAGCAGAGAGCCCGATGTGGGGCTCAGTCCCAGGACCCTGAGATCATGACCTGAGCCAAAGGCAGAGGCTTTAACCAGTTGAGCCACCCAGGCGCCCCTCCCCCTCTGATTTAAAAGGTGCAAGGTTCCAAATCAGTTTTGTACCCTTGCTGAAGTGTGTCTACATGAGTGCATGAGATCATGTGTGTGTGAGCATGCACATATGTGTGTTGTGGGGAGAAATCAAACTTGGGAGTTTTAGATGTGATGAGTGCCGTGATAAGCACTAATGCCTTATTTGTATTATGTAATAAATATCCCTAATATTTATGTAGCTCACTACAGTTCACAAAGGTCATTCCCATTCATGACCTCATTCAAGTTTCCCAGTGCTCCTGGAAGGGACATAGTCCTTCCCCATTTTTTCAACTGAATACAGTGGGGATAGATGAAAGTGACTTTCCCGAGGTCACATGCACCATTAAAGACAGGACGAGCACAGAAGTGAGCCTCCCAGATCTGTTGATTCTGAATACCATGCTCTTATACCATGGGCACACGTATGCCTTGCTCTTACCAGGGAGTAAGGTAAGAGGAGTAAACCATAGGTTTAAATGCTAAAGCTTAGTTTCAGTCAGTGGTGATGGACTCTTCCAGAAGTGTCCTCTTTCTTTCTCTGCCTTTGTAAACAAAGCCTAGTGAAGATCATGGATATATTTCTTTAAATATTTACTATGAGGCACTTAAATTTATCTCATGGGTCACTGATGTCTTCACTCGGAACAGAGCTTGTAGTAGAGCATTTTCTTCTGAATTAGCTGACCCACATTTTTTTGGATTTGGAGTTTTGTGTTAGCATTGTAGGATTTCTGAATTTGTATTTTATTTTTTTATTTTTTATTTAAAGATTTCATTTATCTATATGACAGATCACAAGTAGGCAGAGAGGCAGAGAGAGAAGGGGAAGCAGGCTCCCTGCTGAGCAGAGAGCCCGATGTGGGGCTCGACCCCAGGACCCCAAGATCATGACCTGAGCTGAAGGCAGAGGCTTTAACCCATTGAGCCACCCAGGTGCCCCGATTTCTGAATTTTTAAACAATTCCGTTTGTTACATCAATAATTATGCTTGTCCACTCTGAGTATCAGGCACTGGGTTAGGCACTAAGGATACAGAAATAAGACTTGAGCTTTGCTGTTGAGTGACTAATAATGTACTTGCAAGCCATTTCGATAAAGATTAGTGCTATACAAGAATTCCAGTGAACCACAGAGAAGAAAATGGCATAACCTAGTTGGTGACCTTCATCTTTTTATGTCCTTTGTATGGTAGGAACAGTTCATGGTGAATGAGCTTGGTGTGTCCAAATACTGCTCTAGGGGGACTTCCCAACATTGTGTCTACCCTGAGATAGCAAGCGCACCACAATTAATGAATCCAAAATTTCTATAGTGGATCATCCACCATGTCTAGTATACAGTCATAAAATGCTCAACATGGGAACAAAAAGAAAAATATGACCCAAAGTCAACAAAAAAGCAATCAATATAGACAACTAACATTTACAGGTTCAATGACTTAAAGGAAAATAGGGTCATAATGAACAAACCTATGTGGGAGACCCATCAAGAAACTAATGGTAATAATGAGAAATTGAATTCATAGGAGTGAAAATTAAAATATTTAAAATGTTGGCTAATCCGTACAATAGCGTATTGGAGTTGATAGAAGAGTCTGTTAAATGGAAGATGGATTAACGAATTCTAGGACACGAGAGAGACAAAGAACAAAATGAGATTCTAGTGATTCATGCAATGATATAAGAAGTCTAACGTCTGTGTAATTGGAGCCTCAAAAAGAGAATAGAACATGTCAAATACTTGAAGACCTATGCCAAAAATTTCCCAAATTAATGAGAAATAGAAACTTCTACAGATCCAAGAATCTCCATGAATCCCAAGTAAGATAAGAATATCAAATCTTTGTGTTTATTTCAGAGTACGAATCTTTGAAACCAAAGATAAAGGAAAATCTTTGAAAGTCCTCAGGTTAAAGTAAACCTATTGTGTATCAGGGAATAACAATAACTTCTAATCAGAAACAATGGAGACCAGCAAACAATTAAATGACATTTTTAGTGTTAAGCCAGAATTCTATATCCCCAGGAAAAATATCATTCGAAAACAAAGGTGAAATAGATATTTTCAGGTAAGTGAACATTGAGCTAATTTACATACTACCAGCATGCTGAAAGGAGTTCTTCAGGTTGAAGGGAGAGGACACCAGATGCAGGCTATAGGAATAGAGATGACAGGAAGTGGCCAATAGTGAGTAAATATATCTTGTTTTTCTTCTCCGAATGATTTTTAAGGAATATATGTAAAGAAAAATATTATGAGGTGATGTATATGTCATACATATAACGGTAGCTCAAAGAAAGGTAAATTTAACGATACTCTTGAGATGTCTTTAACAAGAAGTGGTACAATTTTAACTCTAAGAAAGATTGTGATAGGTTAAGAATGCATATGTTAAGGGGCACCTGGGTAGCTCAGTTGGTTAAGTGTCTGCCTTTGCCTCGGGTCATGATCTTAGGGATGGAGCTCTGCATCGGGCTCCCTGCTCAGTGGGGAGTTGGCTTCTCCCTCTGCCCTCCCCCCCACTCGTGCTTACATGTGGGTGCTCTCAAAGAAAGTATTTAAATTAAAAATGGACGTGTTAATAGAGCAATGAAGTATAGCTAAGAAGGCAGTAGAGAACAGTACAAAATATTCAAAAGAAGGAATAAAGGGAGGGACAGAGGAACATAGCAAATGGGGCAAATTAAAAGCTTACAACAGTAGACTTAAGCCCAACAATATTAATTATGTTCAACCTAAATACACTAAATATGTCAATGAAAAGGCAGACATTGTCAGAATAGATAAAAGCCAGCAAGACAACTCTATGCTATTAATAAGAGAGATACTTGAAATACATAAATGGAAAGAAAGGGGTAAGGATCCACAATATGAACTCTAATTATACTGGAGTGGTTATACCTTCCAGAACTTCCTATAACGTTTCTGATAAAGAAATTATTTCAATTTTATCTAAAAGGTTAATATTTCATTTGTACTGTAATATCTGATAGTATTAAAAATATTACTATAGAGATTTTATTAAGATAAAGGCCATCCATAAGACCTAACAATCTTAAATGTGCATGCTCCTAATACTAGAGCTCCAAAATAAAAACTAAGTTAAATAGAGAAGTCAATAAATCTATAGTTCTGGTGGGAGATTTTAATACTTCTCTCTCAGCAATTGAGTAGACAGAAAATAAGCAGTAAAAAAGGTGTTCCAGTTTCAATCAACTGTCTCTATTGACACTTTCAGAACATACCAGCCAATAGCGGGGTATCATTTCAAGTGCACATGGAACCAAGGGCAGATGACATGTTGTAAAACAAGATTCAATAAATTTAAAAGGATTAAAATCCTACAAACTGTTATCTGTCCATAATGGAATTCAATTATAAGTAAAAAAATCTGGATAAAATACTTAGATATTTGGAAATTAAAACAGACTGATAGCTGATGGGTTAAAGAATAATAGAAGTTGGAAAATACTTGGAACTGAATAAGGTGTTGAAATGTAAGATAGAAAAACAAATGCGATCCAGCAGTGCTCAGAAAGTACGATACACTATACTCAGTGTAGAGAAGAAGTCGGGTATCAGTTGTCCATTCAAGAGACAAGAATCAGAGTACTTTGAACACATAAATTTAATATAACAAATTAATTGTAATGAGATAGCCTGTTGGTTCAGAAAACATGGGGCCCCAAATGGCGAGGCAATGGCCTCATCTTTTTATTTCCTGGTGGAAATATTTTCTCCATGGAGATGAAAACCAGTGGCACTCAAGGATGCTGGGACAGGAAGAAAAATTTTGCAAGTGAGTTATATAAGTTATAGATAAGTTATATAAGGGAGTGATATATTAGATATTATATGAGATAAGTGAAAGTAGGAGTGGTTTCTTTTACTCCTTTTAATTCTGTACCCATCAATTCTGGTTGTAGAATTGTCTGATTCAAGATGGACGCTGCTTGCTTCAGAGCGGAACTCTGTCATTTCAAGATATTTCTCAACTGGTGATGTAACCCTGCCACTAGTGGGTTATTCATCTTTCCAGTACATCAGCTGTTTCCAGGTGATGGAGCGCGTGCTAAGACTAGCCTCATGAACGTGCGTCTTGTCCCGTACTTCCTTAACTGTGAAATGAGTTTCTTGATCAGCCGTAATGCCGGGGAATGCTGGGATGATGGCTGAGGCATGTTGACTGTCCAACAGACAGGATGCTGGCAGAAGCATCATGGGCAGGGAAAGCAAATCATTTCCAGAATGTGTGCCTGTCCTGGCAGAGACAAATTTCTGCCCCTTCTGTGATGGAAGAGGTCCAGTGTAATTAACCTACCACCGGCCTGGTGTTTGTGCCTGCCTGCTTGCTTGTTTAACAAGGAATGGTGCCACCAATCCACACTGTGGATTGGTCTGTGTTTGTGGCAGTTTAGGTGTCGACAGTAGTGCTAGGTCAGTCTCGGTAAGGGGGCATCCATGTTGTTGAGGTCACCCCTGCCAATATGGCCACTTTGTTCCTGGGCCTCTGAACAAATGCTTAGGTAGCTGGGGAAAGAGTGAGTGACATCCTTAGAGCGTGCCATTTTGTCCACGTGACCGCTGTGAGCCTCCATTTTGGTTAGAGAACCATGGTGAGATTTTGGGTCCCGAGATATTGGCATCACTTCGGGGTCCACATCAAGTAATCCTTAAGGTCCAGGTATTTTCTCTTCCTCCATGAGGTCACTCGAATATATGGGCACAGGTCCCCTCTAGGGGGGAAGGTTTGGGGGAAGATTTACAGTGTGTGTTTACAGTAATGATTCAGGATACTTCCTCAAGGAGACTTGGCCTCCTTTCAGTCAAGAGGCTCTGGGTCTGTGGCTTGATGCAGGTTTGGAAACTGGTGGAGAGACTGGACCGATTGACTCTCCTGTGGTGACTGAAGGCAGGTGACGGATGTAGTGTTAGTTTGGGTGTGACCCGTGGTGGGCTGGGTCTCACCCTGTGGTTGTTTCCTCAATTCTTGAATGTAAAATGAGGGTGGATACACATAGCAATTGGCAAAGTCCCCCCAGTGGCTCCCTGATTACCCTTTTAGGAGCAAAAATTCTTCTTCCTAGTGAGATAATAAATGAGAAGCAATTTTATATTACCACTATGGAAATTGCAGAGATTCACGGCACTGTGCAAGACTTGAAAGAAACAGGGATGGTAATACCCATCGTATCCCCATTTAGTTTTTCCTGTTTGGCCTGTGAAGAACTCCTGTGTACCTTAGAGAATGACTCTGGGGCATTGTAAACCTCATCATCATGTGACATCAATTGCGGTTCTTGTCCTCAGGTGTCCTATCTTTGCTGGAGTGAATTGACATGTTATTTGGTATGTAACTATTGACCTGGATAAAGAATTTTTCTACATGCCAAGTGTAAAGATCACCGGAAGCAGTTGCTTTTATTTGGGAGGACCAACGATATATGTGCATTGTCGTGCTGTAAAGCCAGGACCATCCTTCTCCCTGTCATTATGTAGACCCTAGAAATCTTGCTTGTGACAGCATTTCATAAAACCTCACACTGAACTATATTGATGAGATTGTACAAATTGGATCTGTTGAGCAGAAATTAGCAATTACTATAGGTGTTTAGCAAGATGTGAATGGGAGGGTAAATCCTAATTCTCTATCAGTCAGGGTCTAATTCGAAGACCTGTCACAGTAATTAGAATAGGGAGTTTAATATAAAGAATTATTAATGTCAAGGAACTGGAGCGATGAGATATTGATAGCGACTAGTAAAGATGATCCTGAACAGAGGAACAAACGGCAGATACAAGGACCTGCCGCTCTCCCCAGGCCTGAGATAGGGTAGTGTGGGAAGACAGATGTTCTCAGGAGTTTTAGTGCTCTTGAACCATGGAAGAGTAGAGGGTTTGCTTTTATTTCCCCTAGAAACATTTTACTTTTTACCTACAATGAGGATTAGCTGTGGAGCTAATTGCTTCTATACAATAAAGCTGTGCTTATCTTCCCTAGCGCCAACGGTGGGTTTTTTTGTTTGTCTTTTTGTTTTTTGGTTGGGCACCAGAGTTGGAGAATTATCTCCCTGCTTGTTTACATTTCAAAAGGGGTGGAGCTTGGAGCCCTGAAGAAATTTTCTAAGTTGTAAAAGCCATAGACTCTGGGTTTATCTTCCTCCTGGAGAGATTTATTTACATAACAAAGGATTAAAGATCCTTTGCATCCTGTCTCCAAGGAGACACTGGGAGGAAGAATAGTCTCTTTCCCTGTTACCAGTGGAGGACATTCCTATTTCTTCACCTCTTGCATCCAGAGTAAGTGGGCCTCTTGTAAGGAGATATTTTCCATCTGGCTCTTACCACATCACTCTGCAGAATGGCAAATGTGGGGAGACTAATGCTCCAGTGTCACTCTGACTGTCAATGGTGCAGGGAGCATAATAAGAAATCTGCTCTGATTCAGAAACCTAGTGTATGCTTTCAGGAAAGCTTAATAAAGACGACTATGAAAAACCCAGCAAGCACCCAAGGAAGAGGCAGTCCTTCCTGTATGAAGGTTAAGATCTGGACCTTATTAGCGGGAGGTACGATATTGACTTACTGTGACTCACTTTGGAATTGACCAGAAATTTGCACTCTAGCATGCTGGGGAAAACTATTCCAAGGATGGTGTCTTTTTGGATCCTAAGCAAAGAGGGACGCTGAGGGAAACTGCTTATTTCTGGATTCTCATGATTTGCCATGAACCACAGGAGCTGGATGCTAGAGAAGCCGCCAGTGTTCTAAGACCTTGGTGCTCGTGAAGCCAGCCCATGTTACAGAAACCTGCCAAGTGGAGCACATGGGGTCCAGGAAGGGAAGTCCCTTCTTCCTGCAATATGTCTGCAGGACCCTGTCCCAGACAGAGCTTAACATGACACTTGTCAGGGGCCCAGTTCAGTTCCTTCATGGCAAACAAAGAAGGGAGATTCGAAATTGAAGGACAGTAAATTGATAAATAGTGCACAAGGGTGTACGATTATATATTGCTGCTTCCAGTCAAGTGGGAGGGAATAACCACTACTTGATTAATCCTTGCAGCGTAAAAAATTATAAAGTGGAAAAATACATGAATCTATTTTCAAATTTTGGACAATGGGCAGTGAAAGAATGATTCTTGAGGGAAGACCAACACCAATGTTAAGTTCCATGATTCCTCTGGCCTTTTGCCTAAAGGTACTTGGCAAAAGATAGGGGAGTGAAGTCTAAGCAGAAGACAGGGTCTTACTGAGTTGAAGAGATTACAAATAGAAATTAAGAGCTGACAGTATGGTTGGAATTTGGGGGGCAGTGTGTGGAGGGGGAAGCCGCAAAAAATAGGAGCCCTGAAAAGGTGCCTCAGCATCTCTTGGGCTGGAGCTGAATACCAAGCTACATATATGTGGGACCAGGCTCTGTAAAGCTGGTACACAACAACTATAAGGGAATGGGAGCTAAATGGATTGTGAAGTTTGCACTTGGCTGTGGGACATTGGTGTCTGACCAAGTAGAGAAACTTAGCATTCTGGGTCCTCTGCTGAGACATCAGTAGGACTATATCTTAGGAATAGGGCTACTTTAACCTTAAACCGAAGACTAAGGAGACCAGAGCTTAATAGGCTTTGCAAATAACCTATTTCTATAACAGAAAAAAGTTCAAAGCTCTTTAAAGGTAAACCAGAAAAACCATAGCATTCTACACCTAAAATCCAAAATCTTTAGCATTCACTAAAATGCTACCAGAAGATACATGAAGTGAAAAATCAGAAAAAAAATTAGAAGAGATGAAAAATAGAATGGAATGAGCAGACAAGGATGTTAAAGCAGTCAAATACTGTGGGTACATCCAAGGATTAAATGAAAACAGATGTAATGAGAAGAATGGAAGATCGAAAAGCAGATGTACCTTCTAGATGTATAAGGAAATACATGATCTGCAATGAATTTCCCTGGATAAGGTTAATCGATGGGCAACTGTGGAAGAGAAGATCACTGAATGTGAAGAAAGAGCAATAGAAATCAGCTAAAAGAGAGCTATAAATAAGAGATTGGAAACCACTTCAGTAAACTGCGGGAAAAAAATCTAGCACCCCCATGTAAAGGCAATTAGAATCCCAGAAGGAGAGAATAGACCGTGAAGAGGACAGTGAAATTATCTGGATACATAACAGCAATACTGTATGAAAATTGGATAAAAAAAAATTACAAACCCATATAATAAGGAATTATAAGTAAAGAATACACCTGTACCCTACCCATGCCAGGGCACACCCAAATCACAATGCTGAGACTGGTGATGAAGGAAACATGAAAAGTTGTAACCGCTGGATCATAAGGTAGTTTCTATTTGTACTACTACTAGGTATTTACCCAAAGGACATAACAATACAGATTCAGAAGGGCACACACACACACGCACACACACTGGTTTATAACAGCAGTATTATGGAGAGAACCAAATGTCTGACTGATGAATGGATAAGGAAGGGATGTGTGTGTGTTCGCACAATGGAATTACTCAGCCTTAAAGAATGAAATCTTGCCATTTGCAACAATGTGGATGAAGCTAGAATGTATTATGCTAAACTAAATAAGGCAGAGAAAGACAAATACCATATGATTTCATTCATGTGGAATTTAAGAAACAAAACAGATGGACATATGGGAAGGAAAAAAGGGAAACCATAGGAGACCTGTAATGATAGAGAATGAACTGAGTGTTGATGGAGGGAGGTGGGAGGGGGGATGGGTACTAAGGGCAGGCACTTGTTATGATGAGCCCTGGGTGTTACAAGTAAGTGATGAGTTGCTAAATTCTTACTCCTGAAGCCAATATTGCACTATGCTAACTAACTAGAATTTAAATAAAAATTTGAAAAAGGAAAAAGAGGAAAGAGTAATTATGTACGTGGGAATATAGAAAAAAAAATCTGATTTCTGGTCAAAAACAATGCAAGACAGAAGACAATGGAACAATATCCTTAAAGTGCTGAATGACAAAGTCTGTAAGCTTAATTTCCTATTCATGGAAAATAGGACTAAAAAATGAGGCTAAATTTTTCAGAGAAAACAAATTTAAGAATTTATTACCTACAGACCTACACCACAAGAAACATTGAATTCTTTAGACAGAAGGAAAATCATCCTGAATGGAAATGTGGATGTATATTAAAAAGATTTGTGTGAAGAGGATTTACACCTTATTTTAAATTTTCTTTTAAAGATGTATGGTGGGGTTTAAGACCTGCAGAGCTATAGAAAATAGCACAGAGGACAGGAGAGGGAAGGACACTGGAGATCTTATGTTCTATGTGATGTGATATAATGTTTGCAGGTGTACTGACAGCGTAAGGGTGCATAGTATATACTCTAAGCAACCACTAAAGTGTGAAACAAAGTAGTATGGTTAAGCCAATATTTCAGATAAAATGGACTCATACATGCTTGATTAATTCAAGTAAGTCAGAATAAGGGGGAAAAATGGTACAAAGAGGAGATGGGCTACCATCTTGTTTGTTCTATTTGACCCAACTTTATTGATAATTACGTTAGACCTAATTGCTATGAACTCTACAGTTAAGATGGAGAGTGTGTGAGGAAAAAAAAGGTGCTTTTTATATGAAATTTCAGATATAAAGAAAAATATTAAAACTATGAGAAATCATGTACAAACACCAAACATAGTAGTACATTGATTGTATTTGAGATTCATTATCAGACATAAGAGGGATATTTCACAATAAGGCAAGCCATCAGAAGATACAAGTCTTACATGTGCACACATGTAATAGCAGAGCTTCAAAACCCATGATAGAAAAATGCACAGAACTGAAAGAATAGAGTCACAATTATTCTTGGAGATTTCAACAATTCTTTCAATAATCGTTAACAAGTAGGCACAAAATCAGTAAAAATATGGGATACTTGAACCAACCAATTTGACCCAATTGCTACTTAAAGAACACTTCATCTAAGCACAGCAGAATACACGTTCAAGTGTTCATGAAACATTCACCAAGACCACTTTCTGGGCTTTAAAACATGGCTTAAATTTAAAAAGAAAATCATAATTTCTTCTATGATCATAATGGAAGTATATTAGAAATAAGTACCAGAAATGCATGTGAAAATACGTATGAAGCGTATATCACAAAATCCATGAAGTAAACCTGCTTTGGCTCTTTCAGAGGTCAGAGAAGAAACCACAGGGATGATTGGGATATTTTTTAAAGATTTTGTTTATTTAACAGATCACAAGAGGCAGAGAGGCAGGCAGAGAGGGGGAAGCAGGCTCCCCGCTGAGCAGAGAGCCCAATGTGGGGCTCTACCCCTGAGATCATGACCTGAGCTGAAGGCAGAGGCTTTAACCCACTGAGCCACCCAGGTGCCCCATGATTGGGACATATTTTGAACTGATTAAAAATGAAAATGCAAGATGTAAAAACTTGTGGGATGGAGCTAAAGCAGTTCTTGAAATTTTATAGCTTTGAATGCTCATATTGGTAAAGTCCAAATTCAATGATCTAAACCTCCACTTTAAGAAGCTAAAAAGGAAATTAGAGTCAAATTGAATAAAAGTAAAATAAAAGATGAAATGGATGGACTAGGAAACCAAATCAACGAGATAAAAAACTTAAAAAAAAAAGTAGGTGAACTTGTAGTCTGACTAACCAGAAAAGGATAAAGCAGGAACATCACCACAGACTGCATAAATAAGATTAAGGAAGGAACGTTATCAGAAACTGTGTCAACCTATTTAACCACTTACATGAAGTTGATAAAAACCTTTGGAAGTCAGATGATCAAATCTAGTCCAAGAAAAACTGAAATCTGAATAGCCTTTTATCTATTAAGATTTTTCCCTACAAAGAATACTGCAGGGCTCTCAATGGCATCATTAGTAAATCCTATCGAACAGTTAATGAATCACTTGTATAAATTCTTCACAAATTCTAGATGGGAGAAGAAATGAGTATTTTCCACTTTGAGGCTAGCTTTATTCAAATCCCGAATCAGACGGTCTTTCCTACATAACACACACACACACACACACGTGCACGTGAGCACGTGCACAAGAAAACAAAAAAAAATACCCTCCTAAACCTATGTGCAAAACTCATTAAGAAAATGCTAGGAATTAAAATACACAAAATAGGGATCCCTAGATGGCTCAGTCAATTAAGCATCTAACAATTGATTCCAGCTCAGGTCTTGATCTTAGAGTTGTGAGTTCAAGCCCTGCGTTGGGTTCTGTGCTGGGAGAGGAGCCTACTGAAAAGGATTTATATAGATATAAATATTTCTGTATATACATGTGTGTATGTACATATGGATACATAAAAACAGCATAAAAACGAGAATGCTATTATCATCATCACCCTAACTGGGGTCTATTTGAAATCTAAGGGATTCTGGAGGATGTAGGGTGAGGAAACACCCTAAATAATAATTTAAAAAATTATACAAAATGTATCCCATACAATGAGCAAGTAAGTATTTTTCAAGAAAGAGAGGGTTTAACCTTTGAGAAAAAATGAAATTCACCATATATGCCATATATGTAATAAAGGAGAAATCTTATGATTAAGAAAAAGGAAAAAATTTAGCCCTGAGTTAAAAAAAACTGACAACCTTCATAGAAGGGAGGTGTTTCAACTGACAGGCATAACCATAATTAATGGTGAAACACTGAATGTTTGTCTCTTAGAATGAGGGTAAGGCAAGGGTGCCTTCTTCTGTCAACTATAGTCAACATTGTCTGCCATTTCCAACCAGTGCAACCAGGAAAATAAGGGCATGAAGATGGTAAAGGAATAAACATAACTTGCTTTTATTCAGATATGATCTGCTTGTGTATGGAGAAAATCTTGAGAAATCAATAGAAAATGTGCTAGAATTAAAAGTAAATTTAGCAAGTTTTCAGAATGAAAGATAAATAGAAACTTTCTGTATTCACATGTTAGTAAACCATTAGAAATGGAAACAATGTATAATTTTTATTAAAATTTCTACAAGTAGGTGAAGACCTCTGCACAGAAAGCTAAAAATATTGCTGAAAGAATTAAAGGCATGAATACACGAGGATACGTACAATGCACACGGATTGGAGAGTAATTGTTGTCAGTTCTCCCTAAGTTAGCGCATAAATTTAAATAATCTCAACCAAAATTCCAGAAGGCTTTTAAAGATAGAAATTGACAAGTCAATTTAAAATTTATATGTAAATGCAAAAGACTTAGAACTAACAAAACCATATTTAAAAAGGAGACTATCAAGGTTTACCATAAATCTACATTAATCTAGATACCATAGCTACAGGATAACAACCTACGTGTAAATCATTGTTAACAGGAGAGAGTACAGAAATAGATCCCATGCACATATAAGAAATTATCAACAATAAGGCTAATGTTTTCTAATATAAAAATACTTCCAAACATTAAAAAATTTCTTTATTATGTTCAGTTAGCCAACATTAGTTTTTGATGTAGTGTTCAACAGTTCCTTAGTTGTGTGTAACACTCAACTTTCAAACCTTTGTAATTGAGTTATTTTTCTTTATTGAGTTGTAAGAGCTCTTTCTGGCTATTAGATCTTTCTATAATTTGGAAATACTTTTTTCCATCCTGTGGGTTGTATTTTTTATTAAGACTATTTGTAGAAAAGTTTTAGGTTTGCAGCAAAATTGAGGAGAAGGTACCAAAATTCCCCATATATATCCCCTCCCTCCACACATAGCCTCATTATCGACATCCCCAACAAAATGTACACTTGTTAGACTTGATGAAACTACATCGACCATCTGGGCCTGGTGCTTTCTGTTCTGAAGGCTATCAATAATTGATTAGATTTCTTTTATAGATACAGGCCTAATCAGATTGTTTATTTCATTTTGTGTGAATTTTAGCAGATGTGTCTTTCAAGAAATTGGTCCATTTCATTAATATTATCAAATTCGTGGGCATAGAGTTGTTCGTAGTATTCCTTTATTGTCCTTTCAGTGTTCATGGCCTCTGCTATCGTAATGCATCCTCTTTTTTTTTTGTTAACTCAGATCTAGAGGTTGATTTTATTTTTTTCCCCAGTTTTTTTTTATATTCTGCATTCATTTTAATATTTTCTGAGAATATTTGTATAATTAAAATGTTTACAGATATTAAAAATTTTCCCTCATAAACATTATTCTAATATATATTTCTAACAACAGTGTATGAGAATTCCTGCTTTCCCACAGCCTGACCAAACCTGAGTTTTAACATTTTTTCTAATCAGAAAAGTGGAAATGATATTCTGTCATTTTGATTTGCATTTTTAATTTGAGTTAGATTAAAAAACATTAAAAATTTTACTAGCCATTTATATTTATTTTTCTGTGAATTGGCTATTAAATATTTTTTCACTTTTTCTGTAGAGGTTCTTTTTTTTTTTTTATATTAACATATAATGTATTATTTGCCCCAGGGTACATGTCTGTGAATCATCAGGCTTACACATTTCACAGCATTTGCCATAGCACATACCCTCCCCCATGTCCATATCCCTACCCACCCACCTCCCAGCAACCCTTAGTTTGTTTCGTGAGTTTAGGAGTCTCTTATGGTTTGTCTCCTTCCCCATCCCATCTTGTTTCATTTCTCTTCCCCACCCCCCTCCCCCCGTAACCCCCTGCCCTACCTCTCAAATTCTTCATATCAGAGCAATCATGTGATAATTATCTTTCTCTGACTGACTTATTTTCCTTAGCATAATACCCTCTAGTTCCATCCACGTCGTTGCAAATGGCAAGATTTCATTTCTCTTGATGGCTGCATAGTATTCCATTGTATATATATACCACATCTTCTTCATCCATTCATCTGTTGATGGACATCTAGGTTCTTTCCATAGTTTGGCTATTGTGGACATTGCTGCTATAAACATTCGGGCGCATGTGACCCTTCGGATCACTACATTTGTATCTTGAGGGTAAATACCCAGTAGTGCAATTGCTGGGTCGTAGGGTAGCTCTATTTTCAACATTCTGAGGAACCTCCATACAGTTTTCCAGAGTGGCTGTACCAGCTGCATTCCCA
>CM052814.1:5063412-5133013 GCA_028533885.1 Nasua narica | reverse complement strand
GCTTGAAGTCTGGAATTGTGATGCTGCTGACTTTGGTTTTCTTTTTCAAATTCCTCTGGTTATTCGTGGTCTTTTCTGGTTCCACATAAATTTTAGGATTTGTTCCATTTTTTTGAGATAAATGGATGGTATTTTGATAGGGATTGCATTAAATATATAGATTGCTTTAGGTAGCATAGACATTTTCACAATATTTGTTCTTCCAATCCATGAGCATGGAATGCTTTTCCATTTCTTTGTGTCTTCCTCAATTTCTTTCATGAGCACTTTGTAGTTTTCTGAGTACAGATTCTTTGCCTCTTTGGTTAGGTTTATTCCTAGGTATCTTATGGTTTTGGGTGCAATTGTAAATGGAATCAACTCCTTAATTTCTCTTTCTTTCTTGTTGTTTGTGTACAGGAATGCAACTGATTTCTGTGCATTAATTTTATATCCTGACACTTGATTGAATTCCTGTATGAGTTCTAGCAGTCTCGGAGTGGGGTCTTTTGGGTTTTCCACATAAAGTATCATATCATCTGCAAAGAGTGAGAGTTTGACTTCTTCTTTGCCAATTTGGATGCCTTTCCCCAGGTTTCTGTTTCATTGATCACCTTTGTTGATTTACTGTTTTTCTTGTCATTGGTTCCTGCTCTGATTATTTTTTTTTCCTTCTGCTTACTTTGGATTTCTTGGCTCTTTTGCTAGTTCCCTTAGGTGTAAATTCACATTACTGATTTTAGATCTTTTTTCTTTTCTAATATAGGCATTCAGTGCTATAATTTCCTCCCAAACACTGCTTTTGCTGAACCCCACAAATTCTTATGAAGTAATATTTTCATTTTCAGAGTTAAAATTTTAATTTCTCGATTTCTTCTTTGATCCCTGTGTTATTTAGAAGCATGTTGTTTACTTTCCACGTGTTTGGGGATTTTCCAATTATCTTATTGATCTGTTATCTAATTCCATTGTAATCCGAGAACAGACACTGTATGGATTTTATCGTTTTCTGGGCCATAAAGCAAATTAAAATGGTCTGTCTTGGTGAATGCTCTGTGGGAGCTTGAGAAGGATGTGGAGTCCAGTTTGTTGGATGATATATCCAGTGGTACTAGATCCATTGGATGAGAAGACTACTCTTCCCATCAAGTTGTCTTAACACCCTTGTGAACTGGTTGCCCAAAAGGTGTATGGATTTATTTTTGGACCTTCAGTTCTATTCCACTGATCTGTGCGTATCTTTATTCCAAAGGCACACAGTCTTGGTTACTCTAGTTTTATAGTAAGATTTTGAAATTGGGAATGTGAGTGTTCCAACTTTGCTTTTTTTCCCAAGATTATTTTGGTTATTTTTCAATAAATAAAAAAATGTGTAATGCTAAAACCAAACCAGTGTGTTACGGGGTTTAGAATATATGTGGAAATGAATTCTGAAAAGCACAAAGTGGAAGGAGCGTGTGAAATTATACCGTCTAATTTTCCTGTATTATATTTAAAAGTGATGTGAATCCAGGGTACATACTGGCAACTTAAATGTCCATATTGTGAACTCTAGGGCAATACTGAAGAATGAGGAGGGATAAGGAAATAAGAAGCTAACATAGCAGATACAGTGGAATTGTAAAAATGCATGATTATTGCAAAGCAGAGTAGGAAAGCATGAACAAAGGAATGACAACTAGATAACAAATAGCCACACAGGAGACTTGAACTCTATAAACAATTTAATATAAACGGACTAAACATCTCAATTAAAAGATAGTTTGTCAACATGGATAAAAAAGCAGGACCTGTTACGGGTTTATATGTAATGAATTTTAAATATAAATACCAGCTTATGTTAAAAGTAAACCAATGGAAAATACATGCCATGCGAACACAAGGCATGATAGTCTTGGGAGGATAAATGCTATCCAGGAAAGGAGACGTCAGGGTAAGCAATATTACCATCAATAAACAGGGACTGCTCAAAATGTGATTAAGGGCCATAAAAGGGTCAATTTCTCAAGAGGTCCTAAGTCGTAAATGTCTATACACCTACTACCAGGGTTCAATACAAACAGAAGTTTGAACCCTTCTTTCTCAATAACTGATATAACAGACATAATATCAGTACAAACATAGAAGAAAAAGATGTAGAAGAACACAGATGAAAAAGAAAAATATATTGAAGAATAAAGACCAATGGTTTCATCTAATTTGGCTAATTGCTGTTTATTGAGTATATTTCTTCTACAACCCTAATACACCTTCTTTTCAGGTGTTCATGGGATGTTCACCAAACAACCTATTTTCTGGGATTTAGAAAAAATCTGACTTCATTGTAAAAGATTAAAATGATGCAGAATATCCCCTAAGACCATAATGGAATTAAATTAGAAATTAATAACCAATAATACGTGGAAAATACCTAAATATTTGGAAATTAAACACCAGACTCCTACACAACCCATAAGTTGATGGAGAAATCACAAGGAAAATTGGAACATATTTTAAACTGAATGAAAATGTGAACAAAGTACATAACATTTGTGTGTAATGCAGGTAAAGCTGTCCTTAGGGAGAAATCGTAGCATTAAATTTTCGTGTAGGATTAGAAGAATGGGCTAAAGTCAGTGACCTATCCATCTTAAAAAGCTAAAGGATAGTTAAACCCAATGTAAGTGAACCCAACCAAGTTGTCCTATGTATCAGTACGTCATGCTTCAGGATTGAGTAGTATTCCATGATATGGATGCATTTTTTTGTGTCTCTTTTCTTTTCTTTTTTTGTGTCTATTTTCAGTTTGTTTTTCCCATTGTTGAATTTTGAGTTTTCACATTTCCTGGGAATGCACTGCTGTTACCTTCCAAGTCTTTGCCAGAATTAGATGATTGTGGCCGTAGTGGGTGGAACTCTGAGAAAAAGGAAGAAGTAACAGTGTCTGAGAACCATTGTGAATATAATCCTATGATTATATCCATGATTATTTAATTTTTGAATGTCAAAATTATTAGGAAAAGAAGCCACATGTGGCTGCCCTTGGTAAATGTTTTCCGCAGAAATTTGAGCATCTACCATATGCATATTTGTAGCAGGTGCCAACAAGTCTTTTTTGGTTTAGTAATAGCAAAACTTGAAACTTAAAGAGAACTTTATTGGAAGTTTAGGATGATAGGGAATACTGCTCGCCGAACTAGCAACTTAGTGCCTTTTCTCCGACATGCTGCTGACTCCACAGTGTCATTTATGAACTCTCAGCAGTTTCCATGTGTCGTCCTCAGACTTTGAAGCAGAAATTATTCGTAAGGGCTGTTAGTTGTTACTTAGCTCTGGGTTTGGGGCAGCAGTAGGGTGATGTTTTCCCCAAAGATTAGGCCAGAGAGGGAGGGTTCGAGTATGGGGTTTGGGGTTCCAAGTGGGAAGACCCCTTAAATCTTCCCTAAGAAGTGGCTCGATACAGCCTGAGCATAAGGGTGCTGAATGAGGTTGGGGGCTTGAGTACAGGGGAGACTGGGCAGACCTCGCCCCCGCCCGCTCCCATGGTCGACGCAGTGGGGGCTGGTATGCACACGAGAAATGAATGAAATGATGACCTCCGGCACACTGCAGACAGGGCTGTCCCAGCCTCGCCCTGAGACCAGTGATCTGGGAACCAGAGACACGAGCTGTATCGACTCTGAGCATCCAGGGTATCCCGGGTCCTCAGTGTTAGAAAAAGGTTCTGAGTCCGACGTCTGAGCCCTGAGGAGGTGAGGGAGACGTTTCCGCAGGTCCGTGAAGACTAATGAAAGGGGACTGAGTGCAATGGAGGGCCTGACAGGAGCCCGAAGACGGAGTGTGTGAACGCAGTGTGGCTGGGGAATTGTGAGCTCCTGGAGGTCAGGGGTCAGGGTTCTGTTTCTTGGTTTGTTTCTTTGTGTCCACCTCCACGGGGCAGTGCTGACCGCAGCCGGGCGTTGATCTGTTACTGATGACAAAGCAGCAATGTTGAGGGGCGTTTCCAAGACCCCTGTGTGTGTGTGTGTGAGTGTGTCTGTGTAAGCGAGTGACTGGAGCTGGGAGGTCCGACCGCGCAGAGAGAGGAAGAGAGCGACAGCAGCGCCTTGGCGAGGCCGCACTGGAGGAGTCCCCACGGGCCACGTGGGGCTCAGCTCCCGGGCGCAGCAGGTGCTCCGGGCTCCGCACGGTGCAGAAAGCCCTGGGAAGGAAGGCAGGTGGGGGGCCCGTTCTGAGCAGGGTGGCGGGAGTGAACACGCGTGCCCTGGGAGTCTGGTCTGGAGACAGGCGTTCTGGGAGGCGCCCCCTGGCGGAAGAGAACCCGCAGCGACCCTGGGAAGAGCTGTCCTTTGAGCACGGGACAGGGACCCTCCAAGACTGTGCTCCTGAGCTGTAGCCCTCCTTCCTCTGTCTGGCAATTCCGGGGCCTCAGTGCCTTCAAGCGATTCTGGGTCCTTCCGGCCCTGGCATCTGGGCCACAGAAGCGGGGATGCGTGCAGTAGTTGGTGTTTTGAATAATTAACTACCATTGATTTCTCAGCCAAGGGTCATTCGTTTCTTCAGGTTTCAGAGATCAGACCCTGGCACCCGTGTGCAGGGGTGACCGATCACTGACAGACTGAGGCTCCGAAGCTCCCTCTCCCCCCACCCGGCGAACCTAGAGAAACCCCGGCAGGTCTGAGCTCTGGGGCCGCAGCTCCCACCGACCGGGGGAGAGCTCACGCTCAGTGAGGTGGTTGTGCCGCGGGTGTGCAGGCACGGCTGTTGGCCGTAGGTTTTGCTCAGACAGGGAGGAGGGGGAGTGGGGGAGGGGCACCAGCAGGAGGGAAGTGATATCTTTTCCTATCTGATATTTTATCGCGTAAATATGTTTCTGCTTTTTCACGGGCACCCGTAGGGAAGGGTCTTTCTTCTCCAGAGAATTTGCTCTGCGAGCTTGTTTGCATCTGCTGGAGAAGCTTCCGTAGGCCTCCTCCTCTTCCCTGCGGCCCAGAACAGGGCACGGATTCAGTTCTGGCTCGCTGGGCCCGTAACCGGAGAGCACAGTCTGTAGAAGGGGGCCACGATATCGCCTCCAAAACCGGCAGAGACTCAGCTACTCGCTGCTTCTTGGTGCTCGAGTTGAGGGTCTCCCCGAGACATCAGTGGGCTCTGGGTCAAGGGGAAGGCCTCGGTGGGGAAGGGTCTGTGGTGGAGAGACTTACGGAGGGCTCGCCCCAAGACTGTCCTGGGACAGGAGCACGATTCCTGTGAGCAGTGGGTTCCATAGGGGTCGTTCTTGGTGGAGGTGATTGGCTTCGACTACCTGAGGTTCTGGGTCTTGTGCATATGAGAGGTACCTGTCCAGTCCAGATATTCTAGGGTAGTCGAAAAGAGTTGGTCTTTGAACTCGGGGTCAAATATTTTGTGTCACCAAGCCGTATGCACAGACCGGGAAACAAATATGACTGGCATCTGAAGGTCATTGTTTCTAGAATCTCTTCCTTATGTTTCTAGTACTACTTTTGCATTGTTTTAAGTTGCCCATTAAGCTGTTAATTTCTTAAATGCTTTGTCGAGATTTTGAAATGCTTTTTTTTTTTGTCTAAACTGGCTTTCATGTATAGTTATTAAGCTCTTCATTAATTAGCTCTTTATTGCCGTGAGCAAAAAGGAGTTAAGGAGCAAACCAGAATATATTCTGAACAGCCGGAATGCCACCACATAATCCATAGGATATGTTTTCAGTTTTCCCAAGTGATGCTAGTTTGCTGAGGTTCATCAGGATTGGATGCTAAATTTTGAGAAAGGCTTTTTCTGTGTCTGTTGAGAGGATAGTTTTCATCCTCCTTTCTGTAATGGTGAAATAAATGGATTATAATGTGTCAACCCCATCTTGCATTCCTGGAAGAAATCCAACATGATTTTGAGGCATTCTCGGTTTTGAGCATTACTGCTGTCCTTTTCAGATTGGGGTATCAGGTCGAAGTTATCGAAAATTCGCCGGGGAGGGTGACGTCTGCCAGATGGCTGAATAAGACCCAGCCCGCCGCCATCCATCCTCCCGCCGAAGTGCCTCTGGGAGCTCTGGGGTCCAGGAAGGGCACCACGAGGGCCCCAGTACAACCCAGGGCCAGGGGCAGCGGTTTGGAGAAGGCAGGCTCTTACAGGGCCGTCGCTGACTGTGGTCCCAGTTACGCGTCGGGGAGCCCTCGGAGCCCCTTGGACCTTGGCTGCAGCCCTGTTTGGCTTTGGTCCTGTCACCAGCCCGTGCGCCCCGTGACCCAGGAGGGGTCGGGCCTGACCCTGCAAGTGGGCTATTCATTGGCTGCATCTGAGACTCCTGGGGGGTGACCTCGTCAGTATGGTGACCTCCGTCCCTCCCAGCTTCAGTGACCCTCACAGGAAGACCACCTGGCGGCCCCCCATAGACAAGACACCCTTGCAAAGATCCCTGAATCTGGGGGCGAGGCTGCAGCCCTCCCCCACCACCGCCAGAGCCCAGGCCCAGAAGGGGGCTGCACGAGAAGCGTAGTAAGGTGAGGGCTTCACTGTGACAGCATCATCCCGCTCCCAGGCGCCACACTGAGGGGCCTCTGGGCCTGCAGCTCCCCCAGCTTGAGGATGCACCCCGGGAGGCCCACTCAGGTCTGGCCTCCCGGAGATCACTGGGGAGACCCGCGGGCCCGGTCCCTGGGGATCAGCGAGAGCTGGCAGAGGGACCGTGGGTTCCTGGGTGACGGTATCCAGAGTGCAGCTGTGTCCGGGCAGAGAGCGGAGCCAGCGGCCCTGTCCGTCCAGAAGCCCCGCCTAGGGAGTGCCGCCAGCCGCGCCGAGCTGGGAAGCCCAGCCCGAGACCTTTTCCGGAAAGCATCTCTCCTTGAAAACCTTCGGGAACATCACATCCCCACTCCCCTGCCCCCACCCCAAGGATCACGAGGAGACAGCAGTGGGTGGAACACAGGTGATTTTACTTAGGGCGGTGAAACTATTTTGTAGGGTTCTTTATAATGCCGGATCATATGAAAAATTTGTCAGAGTTTTGTGTACAACATAGAACTCTAAACTATGGCCTTCAGCTGGTAATGGTTTATCCGTGTTGGTTCCTGGATTAGGACAGATGCTGATGGTGGGGGAGGGAAGCTGTTTTGTTGGGGGGGAGAGCAGGGGATGTAGGAACTTACTGTCAGCTCAACTTCGCTGTGAACCTGAAACTGCTCTAAAAGCTAAAGCCTATTAATTTCAAAATGCAGAAACAAAATACCTACCTTACCTCCTTCAGAAAATCTTGTGAAAACAAAAAGAATGGCCAGTGTCCCGACACCTAGGAGAGGGTGCGCGGTGAGCACTGTGGCGATGCGAGTCAAGAGAGTACCAGCGCGCCCTTCCCCGCGGGCTGCGGAGCCCTGTGGCTCCCGGAACGCCGAGGAATGGCCGGCCGCGCCGCCGGCACAACCGCGAAAGGCTACAACATCTCAGCAACTAGGCGGGATGTTGTTATAAGACTTAAAAAAAAGGTTAACCTCTGACTCCTAAATCACTGAGAAATGAGGTCTAAATATATAGGTCTCAGTAGGTTAAAAAATATTTGAAAAGATACATTTTATCTATAAGGTATGTAATGTACATTAATACATAATATTAAATATTAATTTCAATTATTTAAGTTAAATTTAATTATTTAATAAAAAGTTAATAAATACAAGTAAATGTAAATATTTAAGTAAATATAAATATTAAATATTAAATACTAAATGTATGAAATATATGTAATATGTATCTTATGTATAATATAGAAAAATATAGATAGAAATATATAAATATATGATATATAAATATATATAGACATGCAGATATATTTCTACTACATTTTAATCTTGAATGGTCTTGGTCAGTAGACCAGTTGCATAGTATATAGTCCCTTATTTTGGAGATTCATGCACCTGTGCAGCGCAAGGAGCTACATCTGTTTGTATTTACATGAAATGGCACTTACAGTTTAAGTGAATGCATGTGGGATAAGACGGGTAAAAATAAAGAAGAATATATGCCTTTGTGTAGGTCCGTGAATGTCGAGCGGGGGGTAAAAGGATACTGAGCAATCCGCTGGTGCTGATCGCTTCAGGAACGAGGGAGAGGGGGAAGACTGTGAGCTTCTCCTTGCTATGCTGGCAGTTGTTTTAGTGTTGCGGCAGGTAGGTCCTGCTTTCGTAGCTTGGGCGGAAAACCCAGCAGGTTGTAGTAGAAATAAAACAAAGGCGACGAAAGAGGAGCCCTGCACAATAGGCCCTCAGGGTTACACATCTGCACATGCTCAGACCTTTTATACTGGCCGTGGTGACCGCCTCTTCGTGTGACTCCCGAGCATCGCTCTCCTCGAAATCCGTTTCTTTTCCGTGCTTCGAGGGAGGTTATTGAAAGCAGAGCAAAAACCCTCCTGCTATCAGAGTTGGGTGCACAGTTTGGTGCTTCCCAGCCTGAGATGTCTGGTAGTCAAAGCCCAGTGAATGAGTGAAGGGAAAACTCTCTCCTCCCACCTCCTCTCCCTTCTCTTTTTAAATTGCTACGCACCCAGTGTAAGCAGCGTGTGGGGGATAAACGTGTCAGGCCCCAAAAGAGAGTAAGGGGATTTGGAAGACTTAACTCTCAAAAATTAGTGTCGCCTAACATCAAAACTCAAAGCATATCAGCTATGCAAACCCTCTAGCCCATAACCCTAAAACTTCCATCAGCTCAAGACGGACATTCTCGTGGTTTCTGTGGGTCGGGACACTGGGAGTGGCTTCACTGGTTCTGGCCCCATCTCTCATGAGGTCAAGGTGCGGGCCTGGGGGCCCTGAAGACTTGGCCGGTCCTAGAGGGTCTGTTCCATGTTGGCTGACTCACACGGCTGGTGGGTCACAGCTGGTGCTTGGAGAAAGCCTCAGTTTCTCCCATGTGCACTTTGTCATGGGGCTGCTTAGTGTCCTCAGGGTGTGGCAGCTGGTTTTGCCCAGAGCTACTGATCCAAGAGGAGGGGCAAGGAGAAGGACATAGCGCCTTTTAGAACCATGTCTCAGAAATGATGCGCCATCATTCTTGTACGTTCTACTCCATTAGAAGCAAGTTGCTAAGTACAAGGCATCCTCCAGAGGAGAGGAATTAACTGCATCTTTTGAAGGGAGGAGTGTCCAAGAACTTGTGAGAACTTCATCACCATCCAGTGCTCACCCAGTGCACTGCTTTCTGGTTTCAGGAATTTCTACCAATTTCGGGTCCACTGAAGGTGTTCTTTTTCTCCAGAGGTAATGGAATTTTTTCTCAGTAGTTTCTCTTTAATTTTATAGGATTGTGGTGATGCAGTGTTCTGCATTCCCATTTACGTACTTGTTCCCTGTTTATACAAGGCTACGGCTTCACACACCTTTGTGTAAAGATCGCAATTCCTGTCTCTCCTCCCTAAACTATAGATTCACCAATACAATCCTCCTCAAAAGTATGTCAGGACCAATACCATGATCTATGTCCTTGTTCCCATCAGTCAGCGTACGGTTAATAGCTGACATTTACACAGAAATTACTATACACTAGACATTGTTTGAAGGGCTCCAAGCATGTCAGAACGTGCCAAGTTCGCCAGCTCCCCACTCATGACTCGGGTTTCCATTCACAACCTAATTTGCTCTCCCACCCCCTCGGTGCCCAAGCTTTCCAAACCCTGACCCATCACTGGCAACATCCCCAATATCTTTAATGTCTTCTCTTGAATGTTTCCTTTATCTTTTTTGCTCATGCTGGAACCTGGCTCCTGGACAGGTGTGGCATGTGTGGTTTTATCCTATGGCAGGTGTTTCCTCTCCCCCTTCCTTGGTAGGATTGGGTGCAGGCACGGGGACAGCTCTTGGCTCCTCACTGCTCCTTCCAGTCCATCGCCTTCCTCTTTCCTTAAAATCCTTGCAGCTTTGATGCTCCTGATATCAGACTCCACTGTCTGGCCCCCTCTTTGTTGTAGTACTTCAGAGATATCCCTGGTTACTCTTTTCCATTCCATGAATGTTTTTATCTCCTAGATTATTATCTCTTCTGCTGTAATTCATGGTGATTTTGATAACTGTACATAGACTAGCTTTCCAGAACTCTGGATCCTCTGTTTTTGTCTTGGCCCCCAAAGATTTTTTTTCCACTATGCCTTGATCACCTACTTCTGTGGTCATCTATTAGATCTTTCCATCACTAAGAACTACCTCTCCTGTGTGATCTCTAATACCAAAACAGCCTCCCTTTCCACTTCTCCCTCTAGCACCAAAGGGAACAAATCTTCAGCCCCAACAGGACTTGGGTTCAGTGATACTGTGGTTATGAGAAATACATATTTATGGGGCACCTGGGTGGCTCGGTTGGTTGAGCCTCTGACTCTTGATTTTGGCTCATGAGGGTGCACGCTGCATCAGAATCTGTGCTGGACATGGAACCTGCTTAAGATTCTCTCCCTCTCTCTCTGCCCCTCCTCACCCCCCTCTATAAAGAGAAAAAAAAGTGTACTTGGTCTTAGTCCTGTTCCTGGCACAGAGCTCCTACAACTCTTGGCATTTCCTGGAATGAGAGCCATAAAGATGTCTTGTTAATGAGGTGACTTGTGGAAAGCACCTAAAGATGGGGGCTAGTTGCCAGCAGGGCTAGTAATGTGACTGTAGGGCTGGAACTTTCAGCCCCAACCCTGGCCTCCGAAGAAGGGAGGGGGACTGGAGGTTGAGGTAATTACCGATGTGGCCAACGGTGAATCAGTCATGCCTCTGTAAAGAAGCTTCCATAAAAACCCCGAAGGACAGGATTCTGAGAGCTTCCGGGTTGGTGGACACATGGAGGTTTGGGGAGAGTGGCGCATCTGGAGGGGGCACGCAGGCTCCGCGCCCTTCCCCCACCCGTGGCCCCGTGCATCCCTTCCGTCTGGCCGTTCCCTCGTAAGGAAGCCGTCTTCTCGAGTCCTGTGATCCACTCTAGCAAGTCAGTCAAACCTGAGGCCCAGGTGACAACTCGCACGTGCCACGGGCACCTGAAGAGAGGTGTGTGGCAGTCGTGCCCTCTGAGCCTCTCACCTGTGGGCAGCTGCTGTCAGCAGTGAGTTGTGGGGGCCCCAACCGTGTTGGAAACTTGCTCGGTGGTGTGGGGAAAGCCCCCCGCTTTGTCACTGGGAGCAGGGCTAGGGTTCGTTGGTCACAACCCTCCTCCTCCTCTCTGGTCCTAGCTTCTTCCTCTGCTTCGATTCCCTGGTCCCTCAGTATCCTCACTCTCTTGCGTGGTCTCAGTTCTCTCGTTCCCTCGTCGCACTCAGCAGGTAAGCCTCCAAACCAAGTTACGTCCACTTTCCAGCGATTTGCATCTACGACGGGCAACAGAACTGGTTGGAGAAGAACAGGACCCCGCTGGCTGCTCTGGTTCTTTGTGGCTGACGGGCAGCGAGGCAGCCCTACCGCATTTTCACGGCGCAAACCTCCCTGCACAGGAAAATCTCTTGGGCGAGTGTTTAAAAAAAAAATCCTGATGTCAGGCCATGCCCCCGGGCCAATGAAGTCCCAGTCCCAGGGGTGGACCCTTGCATCAGCTTGCTTGTTTCTAAACTGCCCAGGTTGGCTCCAAGGTGTGGCCATGTCCAAGGTCCACTGTTCCAGCACGTTCGCTCCTGCACTCCTTGAAGTAACAACATCTCCTCCATTTTGCCGTTCCTCCGACACACCCAACACAGTTCTGCCACAAGGTCTCTGAAAGGATTCTCTTTCTTCTGGGATTCTCTTTCCCCAGAAAGTTGCCTATTGGTTTCCTTACTCCAAGTTTCTGCTATAAATAGCTATTTATATATTTATATGGTATCTTAGCCATTCCCCCCATAATACCATAATACCTGAGCTACCTCCTATAAAATAGGACCTCCACCCACCCTAGCACCCCTGGCTCCCTTGACTGTTTTTTCCCCCCATAGAATTTACCATCTCATGGATTATATATTTGAGTCATTTGTTACCACCTACTAGAAAAAACAGCAGGAACTTTGTGCATTTTGTTCATTGCCTGTAACAAAATATGCACATAAAATTATTTTACAGATCAATAGGTGCTCAATAAATGTGTTTTTATTAAAGACTAGGCAGCAGAAACTTGGGATTTTGTTGTATTAAAGGCAAATGTTATTTTATGCAACAAAGGTATTTCTAAGACTGCCCAAAGCGGTTGAGCTGGGCCTCGGGCTGGGGGCGGGCACCCTGGATCCCCTTGCGAGCCCATTCCTAGTGGTAAGAGTGAGGCTCGCTGGGGTAGCGAGGGGAGCAGCGGCGAGCACAACAGGAGACAGCACCATGTGGAGTCTGCAGGCTTCTGTTCTCGGGAAGCAGAGAGTCCGCAGGAGAACTTTTACTTAAGCTCGAGGCCCGGAGGCCCTCAGAGAGTGACAGTACTGCTACCTCAACACGAGGGACAAGCTGCTCGGCGGGGGGGGGGGGTATTGGGGAGGGGGGCGTGTAGAGGGTACGAGGTGAAGACTCCTCCTCTTAGGATTTGTTCGAGTCCCAGCGGTGCTGCTTTTCCAAGTTCGGTGACTGAAAGGCTGGATTCCACCTGTGCTCTTAGATTGGAGATGCTGAAGAAGGAAGAACTTAGAGACTGGGAGTAGATCACGTTTCCTTCAGCTGTGACAGACCACGTGGAGCGTAATTTTTTTCTTCTAGTAAGTATCATTACAAAAGATGAAAGATGTCTTTAGTCAACATGGTTCACCTTTGCTCGAATGATCCTATTTGAGTAACCAACACAGGAGCATCTTAAGCATAGATTCTCCACATGCAAAGTGGTAGATTTGAATCCTTTCACAAGTCTTTAGCAACCATAAATGCCACATTTCTAAATCGAATGATGTTTGTCAGAAATTCCCATTCGTCGGATCCCACGAGAAGTTGCACTGGTGAGTCCCTTCCCTCCTCCGGACTGCACTCGGGCTCCGTCTCTGAGGCAGTTCAGAGACCTGTGGATGGTGAGGGGGACGTTGCGTGCCTACGTCTGGGGGTCCACTTGAAGCTCCTCCCCTCCTGTGCCAGCTTGGCCGTGGGGACCCCTGTCGGTTAGGATTGTAGGTAGAGATCATGATCTTAAAACCTTTCACTTAGCCACGATCAAAAAATTTTTTTAATGTGACAGTGAAAACCAGTAAAAAAGATCCCTGTTGTGTCAAGTAGTCTGTGTTTTCAACAGAGCTGGTCGTTTCTTAAGGTCAATAAGAGGTTGCAGAACTTTCATGGTCCGGCAACTTTGTGGGCACAGGGCATTGAAAGCAGGAATTTACATGTATAGGGGTTCTCTGGTTCTCTTAAGCTTCCTGAAGTACTCACAGGTTCTCCTGGGGCTATTTGTTACAAATTCCTCCTAGAATATTCTTTCATGAAATCCGTAACTTGGGTGAGTTATTTAAGTTCCTCTTGAGATGTAACCATCGACTGGGGAGCATATAGGACCTGTCTTCATTTTCTGTATAAAAATACATTAGACATTATGCTGCAGAAAACGGAATTTTTCATTAAAATTGCAAGTGAGCTAATCAACCATATGTTAATCTAACACATTACTCTGTAAATCACATAGCTTTTTTTTTTTTTTCCCCTTGAAAGAGAAAGTGGTGGGGGAAGAAAAACCCTTCACGTCCCCTGACCTGCTTTTTCTCCTTTCGGCAAGCAACAAATAAAGGATGCCCTTAGCTCTTCTAATTTCAAAGTATGAAACTGGTTCTTTTCATAGAGTTTAGTCTCTGTGGATATTCGTACAACTGTTTTTTCCCTCTGAGATCTTTCTATTTATGCCTGCGAAGCCTGCAGATTTCCATGACATCGCGCCCTTTCCACCCACCAAGGCCTCTCGGGCTTTAGGGAAGTCGCCCCCCACCCCAGACCTGTGCCGCACACTCTTCCCCTTCAAGCCATGGCACCCGTCATTCCCACTCGGGGACACGCCATCCTGATTGCCCTGGCGGGCTCCATTTTGAAACACAAAGATTTCTAGTTCTGAGAGTGATGCAGAAAGCAGTGTCTACCTCTGTCCTGCCTCGCAGAGCTTCTAGAGTGAGAGACAGCTCCCCGTTTCTCTGTCGGAGTGAGGGGGGTGGGGAAGGAGCAGAGAGTATAGGCTGTGTTAATGAGGAAGGAAAAAGATGTCTTCTTTCTTTCCTGATAAAGCCATAGAAGAAAAGAGAAGAAAAAAAAATCCTCAATCCTTTACTGAGTAAATCAAAATAAAAAGGTTTAGATTAGTTGCTCTTGCGTGGCCTGGACCTGAGCCGTGCAACTCCAACATGGGTTCACGCACCATGAGTATCCCCACCGCGCACCCAACAGGGCTGAAAGGCTGGGGGCCTAGAACAGAACCCAGGGACCGTGCACCTCCAGCCTTCTCATCGGGACATGGAAGTTCAAATATCTGTCGTAACGTGTCCTTAAGTTCTTTCCACTTTTCCTATTTATTTATACTTTTAGTCATCGTATTAGCTTCCTGTGGCTGCCGTAACAAACGATGGTGACTGGAAATGTATTTTTCCATGCTTCTGAAAGCTAGAAGTCAGAAGTCAAGGTACTCCAGGGTCTCCCATTCCATGCCTGTCCCCGAGCTGCGGGGGGCTTGGGGGCCACACGCTGGCAGCCCTCTGTGTCTCTTGGTTCATAAATATATCACTAGAGGCTCTGTTTGGGTCCTTACCTCAACGTCTCTGTCCTCTTCCTTGTTATAAGGTTGCTTATCGTTGGATTCCAGGCCCACCCCAACCCAGGGTGGTCTCATCTTAAGATCCTTAATTACAGCTTCATAGATTCCCTCCCCCCACTGCGGACAGGTTCCCAGCAGACCTATCTTCTTGGAGGATGCTATTTAACCTACGATTAGCTTGGCTTTTTCACTTTTTGTGATGTTCTGAATTTAATGTACAAACCTTTCTCTACTCACTGTCTCTGGATCTAAGTAGATGTCGCTAGGGTAGACCATCTCTTCATAACTAATTGATTGGAAGTCAGGGGGTTGGACTTTGGTTTTGAATTTTTCATCCATTATCCAACCACGTGGATAATCACTTTGAAGCTTACCTTTTTTTATGGTGGTTGCAAATCTAGAAATCCGTTAGGCCAAGCTTAAGGAAAAAATTCATTGCAAGTTGGAGCAACGTCCCTTAAAGCTCAGGGGCAGGATTGTAGCCAGACCTTGGGAAGGTTTTAGGTCATGGTCCTGAAGTTTCAGCACGATGTCTCATTTTGGGGCCTGCTTCTCTCTACAAACTCTGTAGTTCCTTTTCTCTGGAGAGCTGCTTCTCTGACCTAAGCACTCCAACTTAATGTTCTGTCTCCGTGGACCGCTGCTTGTCATCTTTCCCCACTGTTTCTTCTTTCTTCTCTCTCCACTTCTGCGCATTTCTCTTCCTGTTCCCGTCGCAGATTCCTGACGGAGGGAGGAAGACTGATCTCATTGGGATCTCTCCTGATTCAACGAATTTTTGACCAGAAATGGGGTCATGTGGTACAAAAAAGGGTTCTGAGGATGAGGCCGTCCAGACTGGGGATGGATGCAGTTTTCCTAAAACGGTTCTCATGTCACAAGTATTTGGGGGTCAGAGCAGACATTGTGCCCAAGAACACACTGCAAAGGGCGCATTGAACACTTGAAGAGATGTGGTTTTAAAGTTCACAGTGCTGGATTTGGGTTCTGCACAAGTAGAAGACTTGGCTTTTTTTTTTTTTTTTTAATGAGAAACGATTCAACCAGTTGTGAAGTAGATAAAGATTTTCTATAAGTTCATTGCCATGGCTGTCGAAGTCTCTACTATTTCCACAATGGCAGAAAATCCCAATTCGGGAAATAGGAATGAGGTTGCAGGAGAGGGGAGGAAACTGGAGTGGCAAGGTCTGAGGGGGTGATGTCTATACGGGGAGGCAACTCTTCCGAGTTTTCCAGACTGCAGTGGTGAGGATGCCAACTGGACTCCCATCCTTCTGCACAAAATGCTGAGCTCTTTGTGGATTGGTTCCTCCGTGACTTACCATGTGGTTATTTTTGACAGGTTCTGAGAAGCAGGAGGAGCACTCAACAACGGAATTGACTATCAGCCCTAGGAGAAAGCAAAAGTTCTTCAGTTTCTTGGAATCCCTGGTTTAGTGTGGGTGTTGGGGAGAAGCAGGTTTCTCTCTTTCAAGGGGTAGATCAAAGATGTTAGATCTGTTTTGTCGGCTGAACCTTGTCAGTTGGGATTATCGATGCTTCTCTTATTGCCACTGGGCCCGGAGTAACTAACCAGAGCATTTACTATTTCTGGCTTTGGAGCATCCCCGAGCCAGGAAAAGCCACCAGTGCTGGAATGGGCACACAGGGAACCCTGGAGGAAGCTTCTTGGGTCACAGTACTCTGGGCCTTAGGAAGCCAGGTTCCTGTTCTTAAGATCTATCTTTCCTTCATTTTACTATTCTGTGAAATCTTTGGGGTCCAGTTCCTGGAGTAGGCCTCGTGGAAAAAGCCAAGAGGTCATTTTAAGGCTTTAAGTCTTGACTTCAAGTTAGACTGGCTGTGAGATGTGGCAGGCAGCCCATGTGAGCTGGCCTAGGTCAACGAAAACAGGGCACTGTGCTTTATTTGGGGGACAGGTCCGTGTTTTCCTTGGGTGTCATCCCTGCAAAACATACCCTATTAGGAATCTATAAGAATGTGCTCTATTAAGAATTCTTAGAATGCCCTGTTAACAATCTATAGCAGGAGACAGCTGGTCGAAGATTTGGGGTGCTGGCTATCTTTTCTATTATCCCGGCTAAAACCAGACCCATTAGCAGGTGCTCACTAAGTGATGAATTAACGAACGCTTTACCGAACACGTCCTTTTTCAATGTGGCACTGAGATTCATTAGTCTTATTTTATGAAGCATCAGCAGTTTCTGATTCGTACTCTGTGAAAATGGCAGTGTTCCCTGGAGGCAGAAATGCATAATTTTTTCTTGGCAGTTGAGAACACCACTACATTGCTTGTCTTCAGTTACAAATGGAGAGATTAGTTTTGGCCCTGAGAACACACACCTCCCCAGGGAGAGGGTCACAGGCAAAGAAAGGGGGAATAAAGATAGATTTGGGTTAAGAGACTGGGGGAGGAATCCATGTCAAAATGTCTTGGTATCTTCGGTATAATGTAATGAATCTATGATACAATGATTCTGTGACAGTGTAGAGTACCAGGTCATGGGGTAAGAACCCAGCATATCTGCATATATACCTGTGGGCTCAGGTTGACTGGAAAATGCACTGTGGTGAATGTGGGAGAAAACCAACTCTATCTTTACATGTTTGACTCCTGTATCTCTGCTTTATTTAGGTCTCTACTCACGTGTGTCATCTCGGAGATACCTTAAAGGCCCAGCCCATTAATAACCCCGCTATTACTCACAGTCCCCTTGCCCTATATTATTTCGTTGGAAATCGTGTTTAACATATTTTCTTACTAGGCTTTTCCCTACCGGGAAGTAAATATAAATGAAAAAAGTAACCCTTTGTTTCAGCTGGGTCCTCCAGGGCAGAACCTGAGTTGGAGAGAGGTGGGCAAAGGTTTACTGTAGAGAAACACCTGTAGAAAAGTGGGGGGAAAGCAAGGACAGGGAAGAGGGGGGTCATCAGACCAGGGTGTGTGTTTGACGAAGTCTTCGTCAGCCCGGTGGAGGCCATGGGAGGCATTAACTGCTTGGTAAAGGGATCGCTGGGTGGGAGTGGCCAGGCCATTGTGCTACAGTCTTGCTACTTGTCAGCCCGGGGGACCCCCAGGAGTGTGACCTTGACTTAAAAGCCCAGGTGGATCTTACACGAGGGTAACACATCCTTTCTTGAAAGGGGAATCCAAGCAGTGCGTCTCCATGCCTGCCCCAGGCTTCCCTCTACCGCTGCACCAATCCGTTCTCTGTGTAGATTCAGGAGGTAGCTCATCGAGCCTTCTGTGGAGCCTCTTCCTGAAGGGAAACCTACAGGGTGGAGGCTGGTGGGGAAAATGGCAGCCTTCGTCATTGCGGTGGCCCTTGGGGCCACCACTGATACTAAGAATTTCTTCCCTCTGCTCTCACTTCTAAGTTCCCCTCATCCTCCGCTATCCTCCCGAAAGGTCTCGGTGGTCGACTTGCAGTGTCACCAAAGCTCCACACCTGAAGTGTCCCCGAGAGTTCCTGGTGATCACATCCTTCCCAGTTTGGGCTGAGGCCCTCGTCCATTCATGACTGCGGTCGGACAGGGGAGTGCCAAGAGGCGTCCGAGTGGATCCACATACATTTCACCCTGGTGCCCTTGCCATGTCTCTGCAGAGTGGGCCGCCCTTCTTGAGGACCATGGCCTTCCAGTCCTGCACACCCCAGAACGAGACAGATTGGGGAGCATGTGTTCTCCTGAGGTGTCTCTGGGAATGATGGTGAGGAGGGTTTCTCCTGCTTTGGCTCCTTGCTCTTGGGCGTCTGTGCTCTTCCTACTGGGGACACGGCGCCATGTAGAAGTCGGATCCCGTGTCCGTGCCGCGTTCTAGAGGAGAGCACCACAGCCTTGAGTGTTTCTGGTCTGGTGCTTCCCAAAGCTGTACCTTTGGCAGGTCATTTCAATGTTCTCTCAGCGAGGCTGCTTCTGAGTTCCCCAGTATGTGATGCAGTTAGGGGGTGCCCTGGTCGTGAGCCCATTCCTGCCCCTGCTTCACTGTGAGGAAGGCCCCATAGTTGGATGTGCAAGAGAGCGGGATTCCAAGCTTGTGGGTCTAGTGCTCGAGAAAGCACTGCTGGCCTGCCCCCCGTAGTGGTTCTGGTTGAGGCTCTGAAGGCAGGAAAAGCAAACCTGGTCACCCAGAGGAAGCATCTGTTCTTGTGAAAACAACTGCTGGCCCTTCCCAGAAGGAAGGAGCTCAGTATTAGGAGATCATCTAGTTATTACTTGATAGCTGATCTGTCTCTTTGAGGGTGCCATACTGGGGGCTCATCGTGGGTCCGCATTACTGGCGGTTGGATAATCCGAGGTGGGCAGTTGTTCTAGAAGGCCTGCTCAGTGCCAGTGCATGGGCTTGGGCTCCTTACAACCTCTGCATCAGGCTCTGTGGCAGGTGGAGCCGTGCCCATCAAGCCAGGACTTAGCGCAGCTACTCACAGAATTAGGCCGTTTCAGGTGGCGGCCGAGTCATCTCGTTTACCTGGTGGTTTAGTGCTTGATGCTTCCTGGTGGGCACCGACGTGCAATGCAGAGACCTTCTTGCTCCGTGCCTGCTCCCCGCATCTGTCCACGTGGCTCTTCCCCAGATTTTTCTCTCTAGCCTTTTTCTTTCATGCCCCTGACCAGCCAGGCTATTTGCTGCGCTCATCTGTATTCTAATATTGTTGGGACCTTTTGCGTTTAGCCCAGTCAGTGACCGTGCACGCCATTGAAGGCTCTGCTGATTGGGAGAGCTTTCCTTCTCCGCAGTCTGAGAGCCCCCGCCCCCGGCCGGTGATCCGTGGTGCAGTCACCACATATTTTTGACTTATACGCACATGTTGACCCAACCTACCCATAAACGAGCTTGGGATTTTTCTCCCTCTTTTAGTTGGCTATACACACACCCCCCAACACACACACACAGAACCACCCTAGTGAGTGGAGGGAGGCAGATACTAAGGGGACCATGGTGACCTTGGGATCTAGGCTATAAGCGTTTGCAGCTTGCTTGTGCCTTGTGGTCCTGCTTGCCCTCCATCCCAGATGGGTCTTCTTTTTTTTTTTTTTAAATATTTTATCCCCCCCATTTAACAGAGAGAGAAAGATCACAAGTAGGCAGAGAGGCAGGCAGAGAAGTGGGGGCGGGGGGGGGGAAGTGGGCTCCCCACTGAGCAGAGAGCCCGACGCGGGGCTCGATCCCAGGACCCTGAGACCACGACCTGAGCCGAAGGCAGGGGCCTCAACCCACTGAGCCACCCAGGCGCCCCCCAGGTGGGTCTTCTAGTGGATTATTACTGGGCCTACTTGCCTTTTTGACTTTGAGGGTTAAACGGGGTGAGGGACTTTGAGGTGTGGTCACTTAGTTTCTTATTGTCAAACGTTTTTCTCTGCTAGAGCTCGGTAGCATGCCAGGGGCTGGTTTTCCCAATCTGTGAGACTCTCTGCTCTAGATGGTATGACCTTGCTCCGGAACCTGAGGTCTGTGTTCTGATCTTCCCCCTGCAGTTCGCTGTAAATCGTTTTTCCTACCACCGACCCACGTGATGCAGTGAGGTCTGCCAGTGCCTGTGGCCTGTGTGACAGGGCAGACGTGCCCACCCTGCATCTGCTGCGGAGCACCGTCCTCGTCTAAGCCTTGCTTGGGGTTGGAAGCTTCTCACGTAATACAAAGGACCAGAACATTGAGCTTGGGTAAGGACTGTATTGCCTTCGGAACCCGAAGGGGCACATCGGCTGTCAATGCTTCCTCCTCCGCGGTAAGGGATAAAAGATACAGCAATTTGTTGTTCTAGCAAACCTCTGGCCACCTGACCTCTACGCCGAAGTGGCCCACTTCTCAGCGTTCTGGACTTCTCACCCTGAAGTACACGTGTCTCACAGGCCCTGCCATGTGTGTCGGCCGTCTTGAGCTGACCCTGCCCGATCGGCACGATACCCCGGACGTGACAGGTCGGTGTGGTACTCTGGGGGAGCGACTTTACGGAGCCATTGGGACGCAAGAGTAGAATCTAGCATCAGAACTTTTTAGAGTCCGCATTCACGCTGCAGCATGGCGTCCTTAAGGAAGCTCCCATGTGCTGATAATCGGGACCGATCGCTCCAGACCCTCTAGAATTCTGGCCATCATGGGAGTCCACAGCTTTCGAAAATCTACATCCACGTAAGTACAAAGTGCTTTCACTGTCGCCAGGGCCTCCAGGCCACACGGTATCTGCCCAGATGGGGCCCGGCAGCACGGGTGTCCAAGAACTCGCCCCCCTGTGTCTACAGGTAGAGACTGGCCTGTGGCGCCGCTCTCGTTCTGCCGGAAAAATCCATCCTTGGGCCAGAAGGAAGGCTGAGACTGGCAGACAGCCGATCTCGGCTTCACATCCAGGCTCCGGACCTCACGCGTGTGTGTCTGGCTGAATATAATTCACTTTGAGGGATCCTTCCAAAGTCTAGGAGACGCTGTAGCTTTCTATCCTGTCCCTTATGAGGCCAGAGGAGGAGGAGGAAGAGGATGTTGGGCACAAGTCTGAAGTTTCCATCTCAGGAAGTACCTGTTTCAGCACCTCCGTGTGCTAGTACCCCGTAATTGTTGGGTCTGCTTGCTTAAATCCTTCATAATTTAGGAAGAATTTTCCCGTAGTCCGGGGCTATGCGATAGATACTCTACATGTGGAGTAACGGTCAGCTTGTCTTTGGGTCCAGTGGGGAATTCCCTCTGTCTGTCTGATTATAACAGTCTGGGCCTCACCCCCGAGATGCTGTCCAGGACGGTGGCCTCCAGCCACGTGTGGCCGTGCACCCGAAAGAGGGCCGGTCTGGATTGAGCGGTGTTGTGAGTATAAAATACACAGTAGATTTCAGAGACTCGGCATAAGAAACAGAATACCTCATTAATAACTTTTGTGCTGATTATATGGTGACACAGTGATATTTTAGGGAGATTAGATTAAATAAAAGATATCATTAAAATTAAGTCTTGGGGCACCTGGGTGGCTCTGTGGGTTAAAGCCTCTGCCTTCGGCTCGGGTCGTGATCTCAGGGTCTTGGGATCGAGCCCCGCATTGGGCTCTCTGCTCAGCGGGGAGCCTGCTTCCCCCTCTCTCTTTGCCTGCCTCTCTGCCTGCTTGTGATCTCTCTCTGTGTCAAATAAATTAAGTATTTTTTTTTAAGATTTATTTGACACAGAGAGAGATCACAAGTAGGCAGAGAGGCAGGCAGAGAGGGGGGGGAAGCCAGCTCCCCATGGAGCAGAGAGCCCAATGCGGGGCTCGATCCCAAGACCCTATCACGACCGGAGCCGAAGGCAGAGGCTTTAACCCACAGAGCCACCCAGGCGCCCCATTAGACCTTTTTAATCTTTTTCTGAGTCCCTTCCCTGCCAGTCAGTAGGGGTTCTGTCTCCCTCCCATCCCAGCACCCACCCCTCACCATCTTCCTGCCTCCTGCCCTTTCTCCCTCCCTAGGACCCTCCCCCGTTAGAGTTTCTCATCCTTTTATTAGGCGGAACAATTTAATTGCTGTATTGTGTTACTCAAGCATTTCCTTAGGGTCTCATACTCCAAAGAAAGTAATTTCTTTTGAATAAATACAACGTCTCCCTAGGAGGAATTTTGGGGAATATGATTTTCTTCATTTCATTACACAGAATAAATTGGATAAGTTTAAAAAGTAAAGGTTTTCAATGCTAAGAAATTTGGTAAATATAATAAGGAGCTTTACTGAGTCCCAAGTCTCCTCAGCGTAAGATAGCCTTTCTGTAGGCACGTCTGGGCAGGGAAAGCCTCCTGCGGCTTGCGCCCGCCTTTGTAAATCCTCCTTTGGGTGAGACCAGACGGGTTGTTACATTCTCAGGAGTCATCCATTGGTTCAGGGACAGAGGCCGGCTCCTCTAACTTAAACTCCCCCTGGGATCCTTAATATTCTTTCTCTGAGAACCGGCTTCTTGATTTAAGGTCAAAAAGAGGTCCCTTGGACTCTGGTCTGTGACCTTGTCCTTGTTGGCTCACGGCCAGCCCTCCTCTGTTTTGTCAGTTCTCAGAAATTCTAGTGTGTCTCACCTCCTAAGATAAAAAAATTTCATAATCATATTCAAAATTTCATATAATCAAGGTCTTTCATAAGTTGGTTGAGGCTAGAGCCTATTAGAACAATAATAATGAAAATAGTTTCCATTTATTAGCAAGAGGCAGCCACGGGTGTTTTGTACACTCTTAGCGTGTTGTGATTCTCATGACCGCATGCGGGGCAGGCATTGTCTTTGCCGTGCTGTCCCAGGCAGCTGAGGCTGTGGGAAACGAAGGGGTTTTCCAGAAACCCTACAGCACTGGGACTCACACTGATGGGACCTCCGTGTCCGCGCTTCATATGCTTCTGCACTGGCCCAGAGCCTCCGATGGGTGTCCTAGAGGCATCGGTTCTTATAATCTAAGAGACTTGGAGATTGCTAATCCTATCCCCTCACTTAACCCGTCTGTAGATTGATGGCAGATGTCCCAGTTAGAGCCGTTAGGATTCCAAGCAAGAATGTTTGATAGTATATTACACACTCAGAGTCAACCCGGAGGTAAAGCTGGTAAGTTGGCTTACCGAAGGATTTGAAACACCTTGTCCTTAATGATCTTCTAAATGAATATGGAGACCATGGCTTTCATATGGAGACCTATGGCCCACACAGGGAGGGGCAGCACATGAACCAACTGACTACCAGCTCCTTACTTATCTGAGGGGTGTATTACTATGAACTTTGAGTAGGAGAAGGAAGTCTCGAATGGGACTTCGACAAAGGAGGGACACTGGAAAAGAATGTCGGGAACGTGGTGGCAGTCTTGCTGGTGGGCTTGGAACCGGGTGTCTTGGATGTACCGGGATTATGGTACATATGTACCTGATCTGGTATATATCAGGTACCATGTATAGTCATATCTGGACAGGTATGACCTGATACCAGTCAGCAGGAGGACTGAGCTTATATCCCTGGAAGGGAGGGGATGCTGTAAAGAAAAACAAAGTTGCTGAGTTCAAAAAACAAACTGCTTACTTGGAAGTGTTTTCTAGGACTCCCAGAACAAGCCTCTCTCCCCACGGAAACCTTCCAGATGTTTTTGCCTGGTTATTGCAGACAGGTCTGTGGTATGGCCCTGCCAATTAATTTAGCGTGTACTCTGCATTTCGTAGACTTGATGGTTTTCCTGAGGGTGGGGTGATGTCCGTCTCTACTGAGTCTGAAATAGATGGGCAGAACTGAGCGATATGTGCTTAATTATACATCGTTCCTTCCTATGGCCAGAACATGCTTTCCTTAGAAAATACACGATAGTGGAAAATACTGAGTTCTGAAATAATAAAAACCCAGAGTTCCATCCTTTATCCATGTATTACAAATATTCATCAGAGACTTCTATGCTGCTAACGAGCACGTGTGGTAAGCAAGACTTGGAATGTCACAGTTGCGCTGGAACACGTCTTCTAAAGAGAGGAGTTCGGTAAGAAACAAGGAATAAATTGAGTAAGAGAAGTGTTATAGGGACAAAATACAGGTGACAGGATCTGTGGCAAGGAGCTGCCTTACATTGACTGGGTGGTTACTTCTTTGGAAGTGACATTTGAGATGGAAACTTCTTCCGAGTGACCAGATAGAACCCAGTAGGCTATAATAGAGGGCAGGGATTTGGCACAATTTTTTTCCTGAAAAAGATCAGATAGTAGTGTTTTAGTCTTCACAACCAGTGTAGTGTTAACTCTTCAAATCTGCCAATACAGTGAGTGCAGGAGCAGGTAAGAGAAACAGGTGTGGTGTGTACCAATAAAACTTTATTGAGGAGGGCACGCATTGCATGGAGCACTGGGTGTGAGGCATGAACAATGAATCTTGGAACACTGAAAAAATTAAATTAAAAAAAAACTTTATTAAAACAGGCAGAGGTAGAGGAGTTGGATTTGCCCCACAGGCCATGATTTGCCATCTTCTGATCTAGGGGAAAGAGCATTGCGGGCAGGGGGCATAGCAAGTGGAAAGACCCAAAGCTGGGTTCATGCTTTGTATTCTCAGAACAGAAGGAAGTGTGGCTGGGGGGCGGGGGGTGAGTGGGAGTGACAGCCAGTAGTTGGAGATACAGGGAATGGTCAGTAGGTCTTTGCATATCTGGAGAAGACATTGGCCCTTAATTCTAACTCCAGAGGGAAGCCTCCAAAATAGTTGCATTAGGATGGTGATCTACATTGTTTCAAGATTCCAGGTGCTGTGGTGACATTAGATGGTATGGTAGGTAAGCAGGGAGATGTCTTAGGAAGCTGTTTGAGGAGTCCAAAATCTGGTAGTGAAGACGGGGAACACCATGCAGGGGTAGCAGTTTGAATCTCTCTCCACGGTCCCTTAACCATGTATGAACTTTGAACTTCATTTCCTTCAACAGCTAAGTACAGATAGAATTTCCATTTGTTAGGACAAAATAAGACTATACGTCAAATGTGCAACACATGGTTAGCTTTCCATTATACTGGTTCTTTCCCCATCTTCATCTATAGATCAGATGTTTTTTCCTTTCTCCTGTCCTTCCTTTTTCCTCCTTTTCATATTTCTTTCCTTCCATAGATATTTAATGGTGAACTGGTTTGCACAAAACATGGTACTTGGTACTTAATCATGCTGGGAGGCCTAGAGGCATTTTGTCTTTAAACATGTACTGCCTTGCATAGTCGTATGCCCCCAAAAAGCAAAACAAGATTTTTCCCTTTTGTTTCTCTTTAATTTTTTAGTAAGACAAGCTGCCATTTTAAAGTTCCAGATATTTATGTAAACAATAATGGAGAAAAAGTCACCTTGGGGAAGATGTCATTTGTTTTGGGAAGAATCGCTCAAAGAATCACAGTGATTCTGAAAATATATTAGCAGTTATATCCTGGGGTAAGAGAAAAATATGTATAAATTTTCTGTGGCCTGACAAAAATGCCTTGACCTGGAACCCTTGCAAAGTACGCAGCACGAGAAGATTGCTGGGAAGGGCAAGATTATGAACATACTCACAGTGATTTAAGTAGTAAGTCAGGATTCAAGATCCCTTCTTCCATGATTCCATGAATCATGAGTCGGAATTGTCCAACTCTTACTGTCCTATCCATCTTTTGCATTTGTACTTTGAACAGAATTGAAAATTAAAGCCTAAAGCCACCCTGCATTTTCCCATTCAGTGTTTTACCTTCCTTAGGCAGATATATTTTCAGCTAACTTTCAATTACTCACCTTTATCATGCAGGGCAGTATTGGAAAATACACTGATTTCGAATCAGCCATGGACTGCCTAGCTTCATGTTGTCCCTTAAAATTTTCCAGACTCTCTTACCTCACGTATAAAATAAGACACCTGATCATTTCCGGGTCTCTTCTAGCTTAGCGATTCCAAGGGAGGGCCAAACCACAGATCTGTACTACAACTTTGGGAGGTCCAAATCCTAAGGGATGAGGCAACAAAAATAAACACCGATCATAAGAGGTATAAGAGGAGACGCAGGAGAAGTTGTTTCTAGAGAAAACCCTCTATAGCTCTGTTTCAAAACTATGTCCTACCCATATTACGTATTTTAAAGTATTTGGCTGGAAAAAATATTCATAAACTGTCAACAAAGTTTTAGTCCTTGATCATATCTACTTGCCACGTACCCAAGCCCCATTGTGCACAGTTGCTGAGAATCCAGTCCCAGGAGAAAAGAGCAGAAATGCCTTCAGATGGTATCTTATAGCAACAGGCATATCAATCTGAATACTCGATTACAAGAAAGGTAGACGTTCTTTCTCCTTGTTGGGATACCTGTACGTAACCAAAGCCCGGTGAATGTGAAGGCACGAAATGACTGAAAGTAATTAGAATGATTTTTTTTTTTAAAGATTTTATTTATTCATTTAACAGAGAGAGAACACAAGCAGGCAGAGAGGCAGGCAGAGGCAGAGAGAGGAGCAGGCTCCCTGTGGAGCATGGAGCCCGATGCGGGACTCGATCCCAAGATGCTGGGATCATGACCTGAGCCAAAGGCAGTTGCTCAACCAACTGAGCCACCCAGGCATCCCTAGAATGATTTTTTTAACGGAAAGGAAGTAGTTATAAGGGGAGAGATTTGGGAAGGAGAAGGATTAACTCTAGGTTCACGCTCATTACCTGGAAAAAAAAAAAACAACAAAACCCTGGACCATTTGTGTGCACTGTGGGGGTTTCACATGCAGAGAGGACCTGCACATTAGGGTGTCTGCGAACACCACATTTGTGCATTTAACGGAAATCGGTATTCATATTAAATCCGTTTCGTGTAAGGATGAGCCAAAATGGATTATTTTAAAAAATAGAAGTGACTCTTAAATTTTTTTTTGTACGGAAGAAAGTGAGGTGACAATCCAAATGCTAAAAACTAATGACTGAAGAAAATAGTGAACATCTCTATGATGGTATATTATAAAGCCTTTAAGTATTATCCTTATAAAGAGTCTGCAACAGTATAGAGAAAATCTTTTACTGGATTAAGTGAAAAAGCCAAGTGACACTCTATATAAAATAATATCTCAGTAATGTGGAAAACAAAGCCTGGAAGAAATTTGCTTTACTAGAATGTCCAGTTGGGCTTTTAAAATCACCCCTCTGTTACGTATTTTGTTTTTCCAGAATGGGCGTATATTACCTTAGGATTGAGAAGCTAAATACCTTGAAAACCTTGTGTTATAATCGGTGGGATTCTTGAATATATAAAGAATCTGTTGGATTCTTCTTAACAGGAACAGTGGTGTGTAGATGCAAAGAATCACAAAATATCTGGTAGCAATATGCTGAAAGTAGGGATGAGCTTTTCTGAACAGGTAATGTTGGAAATGAATATTACAGGGTAGCCTCTTATTGGTATCCGTGAAGACTTTGTCTTCCCGCTTTCCCAGGCCACAGACGCCAGAAGGTTCTTTCTTTCTTCTTGAAGGAGGAGAAAGCGGGGTTAAGGGAGGGAGGTTGTGAGGCTACTGAGCATCACCTCGCAGAGCAAATACACAAAATAATACCAACAGGAAGTGAAAAACTGCCTACCTTAAAACCGAAATTAACGTAATGCCTGCAGCAGAGGAAAGCTCTCTGCTCCTTCTCAATGAGACCTTTTCTAGTCGGCGTGGACCCCTTTTGCCACCTCGTCTTCCATCAGCCACTTGAATGCTGCTCGTTAATTTCACGTCTCAGTCCTCGGTCTCCGTTTCTCTGTATGACCTCTCCCTCGGAGAAAGCCTCTGTCCCCACAGCTTGACTCTTCACCTTCTACGGCTGGCTCCCCACTCTCTATCCTCAGAGGTCCTCACCTACGTTTCCGACCTTCTGCTGATTATTTCCACTTAAAGTCTTCGTGAGCACCTCAAATTCATCGCGTTTATGACTGAACTCACCCGTATTCCGTATTTCTATGAATCACCTCGTGCTTTTTCTACTGAGAATGAGAAGAGTGATTTTGTATTCTGTCCTCTTCTTCAAGCTCCATATTGAATCTGGGACCAGAGCCCGATTTATTCTTTGTGCGACTCATGTAATAGGTAACATTTTTTCCTCCATTCATGCCCTCATCGTTTTGGTTCAGGTTCCAGTCATCTCATTATTGATGACGTTGTGCCAACGTGGACGAAATAGCCCGAATGTGGTGTAAGGGTCTCCTTGTAAAGGCTTAGTTGTGTTGCCGCTGGGATTCAGCTATGTCAGGCTCAGGCCTAGAAGAGTCCTTCACATAAAATACTCGGTTTGTGATAGAACTTCTGAGATTCATACGGGGAGAGAGAGAGGAGGGGTGAATGGGTGAAGGAGGAGGTCGGAGAGGCACGTTTCTGTTTCCTAGTGCGGTGCCCGGAAGGGCCGCTGTCAGACAGGCTGGTTTCGCGCGCGATGTTACGCGTAAGCAAGGCTGTCCCTGCCGTCCAGTAACAGGGAACGAAGCAGTTTGGGAAAGTTTCCCCACTCTCGAGACCGCGAGGACACAGTGGAAGTCAGCATAAGGCCTGCTGCCAGAATTCCTAGACCTAATTGAACCAAATGGCACAAGGGAGCAAAACACAGAAGTTGGTAGTGATGTGTGTGCGTATGTGCACACAGGGGGTTGGATCCCAGGCACGTCCTGTTCCTGAATGTGAATAGTCCATAGTCACAAATACGGAGAATTGATTTTTGACCAAGGCGTTAAAGCAATTCAGGGCAGAAAGGATAATCTTTTCAAAAGAGGAAATTGGAATAATTGGCTATCCATATGTAAAAAAAATGAACCTTGACCTGTACTTCCCATTTATATAAAATTTAAATGTACCCTAGATCCGTCTGTGTGAAAACCAACACTATGAAACTTTTAGGAGAAAATCCTCATGAAGTGGATTTAGGCAGCAGGTTTTCAGATACGATACAAAAACATAATCATTCGAGACAAAATTGATAAATTGAACCTCAGAATTTAAAAATCTTTGTGAAATAAGACAAGCAACAGACCGGCATGAAATATTTGCAGGTTATTTACTTGCAACAAGTTATCTTTTACAGTCCCCTTACAATAGATCTTGTATCCAGAATATATAAAGAACTCTGAGCATTTAAGAGCAGGAAGACAGTCCAGTTAAAAATGGCACAATATTTGATCAGATCTATCACCAAAAAGATACAAAGATGATAAACACATGGAATGCTGTTCAACCTTGTTAGTCATTAGACAGATATAAAGTCAAAACACTGTCGTGTAACTATGTACCTATCGGAATGGCTGGCATAAAAACGGACATCAACAGCTTACAAGGACACAGAGCCACAGGGACTTTCATATTGGGAAAGCACATCGGTACAGGCATTCTGGAAAACAGTTTGACAGTCTTTTATAAAGGTAAACACACACTTACCCTGTGACCTAGCACCCCATTCCTTGTTAGTGACCCAAATAAACAGCCACTAGAAAACCTAAATGAGGAGATCTGCTCAAAATGCTCTAAAAAGGGGTGCCTGGGTGGCTCAGTCAGGTGTCCAGCTCGATTTTGGCTCAGGTCATGAGATGGAGCCCCGTGTTGGGGTCTGAGCTCAGCACTGAGTCTGCTGGAGATGCTCTCCTCCTCCCTTCGCCCCTCCCCCCATGCTCACTCACTCTCTTGTGCTCTTTCTAAAAGTCTTAAAAAAAAAAACAACTACGGAAAAACCAAAATGTAATCCTAAAATATGTTCAGATAACTCATAGGAAGGCATGAAAAAGAAAAAAAAAGAAAACAAAATATAGTGTACTTGCACCTGACATGTCAATAATTACATCAAGGGGTTGAAATAGGTCCCCTTAAAACAGTTTGGAAGGGTGCATTTAATAACATGACCCAACTCTATACTCTGCACAGGAAACTAACTGTAATATGATGCAGGCTGGTAGGGAAAAAAAGGATAGAAAATAACCATCATATAAACATCGAAAGAAAGTAGGACTGGCTATATTAATAGCAGGTAAAGTAGACGTCGGAGAAAAAATACCAGGGATTGATTATAGATTTGGGGAGGAAGGCCACAAAGAGAACTACTCACTGTTGATGTTAACCTCGCTTACCTGGATAAGGTAGTTTTTACGGGTTTCTGAAATAAGTTACTCTTCATATCCTGCTCCCCCCGCCACCGTACCCTTTGGAAGGAAGTCGCTGTGGGCGGTGCAGGCCACTCTTAATGCAGTCTTTGGAATTCTTCCCAAAAGATTTGTCTACTCCCTCCCCCCCACCCCATGTATTTCTGGCACCTCAGTATGGACTCGCATCTACTTTATCTTTTGGTGTGTAATCTGGTGCTACTTAGGTGCTCACATTGTCCCAGCGTTGGCCCTGTGTCCCGTTGGCATCCCCAAACTGCTGAGTTGTTTGCTCACATCGTTACTTTCAGGCCCCGTAAGACACTTCAGGCTCATCTTGCATATTTCTTGCCCTAGTTCAGGGTGGTTTGTCCAAGATCCCTGGCTGCTTTTATTGGAGGGTGCGATTAGAAACCAAGATCCGGGGTTCTCTAATCCATAACCACGGAGATCATTTCTAGGCTTCTCCTCTTGCTTGTCTGTAACATCCCACACGAACCATGGAAAAGCAGGTTCCCACCATCTGCTCTCCATTTTCGTGTGGTTCAGTGCCAGGATACCTTTATAGCACTGGAAAGATCGTCAGGCCAGACCCCTGTGGGGAAATCCTCAAAAATTAGAAGATGGTGCTTTTGTGTAGCTCCTTTTGCTCTTAGTAATCCTCATAGACTTTGCTCGTTTTTAGAGTTCTGGAGGTCGGCGTTTTTCCCCCGACCCCCTTCAGCGGGCTTGTGTGTGTGTGTGTGTGTGTGTGTGTGTGTGTGTAATTCAGTTAGTCTCCTGCTCCAGCCTGCATTCTATTCTGGGATCACAGTCTCCTAAAATGATTCTTCTTTCGTTTGCATACATTAAGGTTCACTCTACTGCAGAATTCGACGGGTCTTGACAAATGGGTAGTGTCGCATCCACTACCGTAGTATCGCGCCGGAGAGTTTCAGTGCCCTGAAAAAAATTCCCTGTGCTTCCTCTCCGCCATCTTCCCTCCTTCTCAGACCTCTGGCAACCACTGATCTGTGTGCAGTCTCGCTAGTTTTGCCTTTTACATATACATGCAAATCTGTCTGCAGGTCAGAAATTCGGCATAATTCACCCTTCTACTCTCAGCGCTCAGCACCGGACCTAATCCTCTTAACTAAGGGCCAAGCTTGCTTCTGGAGCTCTAAATGGTTTTCTGATTGGCTTCTATTTCGGAGAAAGTGGATGCCCATGTGGCCTAAAGCCTTAGCTGGTTTTTCACGAAGAAGACGTGACAGCTTGAACTTGTGCCGGAGCCACACTTCCTCTGGGGTGCCCGTTGATTGGCGGGGTGAGGCCCCGGTGGCACTTCCAGCAAGACACAGAATGTTCCCTGGAAAAAGCTCCAGGGACAAGGTCTCATTGTGTTTGGGAATTCTGAGGCGCTAGGGAATTCTTTAGCACATCCCCATCCCGTGAATTGGCCCTGGGCGATGTTACACTCTGGGTAAACAGAAAATGTCTGCCGGCTGGCACAGACTCGAGTTCTGTTTTCACCCCCTTGTCAAACGTAGCCTTATTTGTACAGCAGAGAGCCTCATCCCGGCCTCCTTCCGACGGTTCTAAGAACCCGGTGAGAATAATGGTTGGGAAAAGTGGTGGCAAGAGACCTCCTGTGGAAGGGGCATTTGCCGTGGTGAGCAATGACCAACAATCCCAGGGAACAAGGATTCCTCTCGGGTGGAGAACACGGCCCAAGACTCGAGAGTGCTGGGACCACTGAGCAGATCAGAGAATGTTGCATGGCTGCTTTCTCTGTGGGGCGAGAAGGGCTGTTGAGACTTCTGAGTCCATGATGTCTCATTGTGAAGCTGCTCCTTGTAGACGAGGTTTCTGGAAAGCCTTGGTGATCCACGTGCCGGGAGTCCATGGTGACCAGGTGTTCTGGGTGATGCCGGGCCAGAGCTGCACCGCCCTTGGCCCCCAGAGACGGCCCCACACGTGCGCACGAAGGCCGGGTGCCCAGGCGACACACATTGATCTCATGGAACTGCATGCAGGGCTCTTGCCTCTGCCTGAGGAGATAGTACTTTATGTGGATCACAGACAATATCCCAAGGCATCGATGTTTGTCATTAAATATTTAGCATGCTTTGTTCGTTTCTCTTTCCCGGCGCATTATGGTGAGTTCCGCATAAGCCCATCTGCCCTGCGAGACCGGGAGCTCCCTCCTTAGGGGCGGGTGCAGACTTCTGTCCATCTGTCCCACGCCGAGCTCGGCGTAGAGAAAGGACTCCGTGAGTGGCGGCTGAATGACCGGCAAGCCCTTTGCCTGCGTGGTGGTGCTTTTAATCATTCCGTTCTTCCCTTGGCCAGTTAATGACGACGTCTCCTAATTACTTGGAGCCACTGTAGATTCTAGAGAACCTTATGCAGAGTTTGGTTTTTGCCATTGCTTCTCTTAATCCTAAGAGAGGTTTGGTAGTCCCGTTGGGGCCTGGAGAGCAGGTACGTGTGCCGTGCGTGTTTCTTGCTGGGCTTCTGAGGGCTTTCCTGAGTCATGCACCCACTGTGAGTTCTAGTGCAGGTGTGTCCTGGGGCGTGGTGCCCCATGTGTGAGCTCCGGCCTTCTCACCGACCCGACCGCAGGTCCTCGTTTTCCTTCCCCGGGAACTCACTTGAGCCTCAGACTCTAAACCCGTACGGCAGCTCCTTGATCGGCCTCTGCTCTGCGCTCTGACTGTCGGATTCAGCTCCATCGCAGACACAGTTATTTCTGTGTGTCGCCTCCAAATACTCGACTCACATCCCGTTTCCCCCAGTTTTCTTGGCTTAGACTCTGGAGATCCTTAAAACTCCCAACACATCTCGGTGGAGCTGTGTGAGGACACGAAGGGTGGCGACGATTCACACAGATGCCTCCTGTACTGAATCCTAGTGTTCCTGAATCTTGGGCGATTTCCATTGTTTTTAAAAGTCAAAGCTAAAATGTCTTAGTTTGGTGAACAAAGCCCTCACAGTCTGACCCCAGCCTCCCATTCTGGTCCTGTCTCCCTCCATGTTCCACCATTGTCCCTTGGCGTCAGCATGCTATTTTTCATCTCCTGAGCATTCCTCTTTCATACCTGTGACCATATTCTTCCTTCCCTTTGGGGTCCTTTTCCTCCAACACACGCTCCTCAGGCGCTCTCCTGCGCAGGTTCTAAAGCCAGTTCACGTTGCGGGTCCCCATCTCCGAGGCGTCCCTGACATCTCCAACACGTTCTCTCCTTCCCCCTCCCCTCCTCCTGCCACCTTTTGTATGATACAGCCTATTACAAAAAAAAAAAAAAAAAATTGGAACCGGATTTTTAAATGTCTCTGCCTCTTGAGTGGGAGCTTCCTGAAGCCAGGCGAGTAGGGTTTTCTTCCATCAGTCTTCCCCAGAATGCAGGTCACGGCCCCTTCGTCACTATTACCCATCATGTGGTGACTGAATTAAAACAACAGCTGAGCCGACCCGGGAGGATCTTTGTGCCCTTAAGACTGACGAGATCTGGAATTGTGAGGATCTCTAATTAAACTGTCTGTAGTCAGTCACCATCTTTAGTAAGCAATTTTGTTAGAAACGAGGATAAAGTAAAGCAGCCAAGGGAGGAACTCTATTTTCCCTTGCTATCCTATCCAGAGACCACTCTCCCTAGCCACATGGTCACTTATTGCTTGACATGTCACATATGAACAGATTCTAACAGGGCCCAGTTTGAGAAATCCTCATGTTCTCAAGTAGGAAGGAATTATAGGGAACAATGCACACCATGGACTCTGCTTTTCCTCTCTGTTCCCTTCACAAGAAACCAAAAAGTCAATGAGAAATCCTGGGCCCACACTATTTCCTGACCTTTCTTCAGGCACTTCCTGTCCTAGTTTGTCTATTTACCCACAAAACCAGGGCTAATGCTTTGTTTAGGGGCTTTAAAGTTTTTTTGACTCATAGTTGGATGCTGCTACTGTCCTGCCTTCTCATTGGGGAAGGCCTCTGGGGGCACGGGGCTCTGCTCCTCATGCTGCTGAGAGTAGATGCTAAGAGGCTCAGGAGAACGTTTCCCATCTGTCAGGAAGGCTTCCTGCCAGTGGCCCGGAGCAGAGCGTCCTTGACCTCCTTGTTCCTCAGGGTGTACACCACAGGGTTCAGCAGCGGGGTGACGACCGTGTAGGTCACCGAGATCAGCTGGTCCTGATCCCTGGAGTTCTCCGACTTGGGCTTGAGGTAGGCAATGGAGGCGCAGCCGTAGTGGATGATGACCACCGTGAGGTGGGAGGCGCAGGTGGCGAAGGCCTTCTTCCGGCCCTCGGTGGAGGCAATCTTGAGGATGGCGGAGACGATGAGGACGTAGGAGATGAAGACCAGCCCCATGGGGACAACGAGCACCAGCACACTGATGATCACAGTCAGGATCTCATTGGCCGTGGTGTCGATGCAGGAGAGCTTCATGACTGGGCGGATGTCACAGAAGAAGTGGGCCACCTGTGTGGCACAGAAGGGCAACCTGAACACAGATGTCACTTGCGTCGTGGCTACGACGAGCCCAATGCTGCAGGCCCCCCCCACCAGCTGGACGCGCACCCTCTTGTTCATAATGACCGAGTACCTTAGGGGGTGGCAGATGGCCACGTAGCGGTCGTAGCCCATGGCCGTGAGCAGGAAGCAGTTGTTGATGCCAAAGGTAACAAAAAAGAACATCTGGGTGGCGCAGCCGGCCCGTGAGATGGATGGGTTCATACCCACGAGACTGGATAGCATCCTTGGGAGAATGACCAGGGTGTACACAGTCTCGGAGGCGGACAGCATGCTCAGGAAGAAGTACATGGGCGTGTGGAGGTGGCGGTCAGTTCGGATGACGGTCACGATGACGATGTTGCCGGCCAGGGTGAAGGCGTACAGCGCCAGGAACACGGCAAACAGGGTGAGCCGGTGCTCCCGGAAGCTGGAGAAGCCCTGGAGGATGAACTCTCCCACCCGAGTGCGGTTCTCTCTCTCCATGGAGTGGCCGCGAAATCTGAAATGTGGAAGAACAGAAGGTGCATAATTTCAGCAAGGCTCTTGAAGCATGTTTCTGAAATTGATTGAACTTCGGTCTCAGCTGCAAACCTGGGGATACGTTTCCCAGTACATTAAAGTTTATCTCTGGGTTTATTTAAAATGCTTTTTCCTCAGGGCACCTGGGTGGCTCAGTGCGTTAGAGCCTCTGCCTTCAGCTCCGGTCATGATCTCAGGGTCCTGGGATCGAGCCCACATCGGGCTCTCTGCTCAGGGGGAGCCTGCTTCCCCACTTCTCTCTGCCTGCCTCTCTGCCTACTTGTGATCTCTCTGTCAAATAAAAAGTTTTTAAAAAATAAAAAAAATGCTTTTTCTCTGTGGCCGTCTATCACAATTTTCCATGCCTCCCAGATTCCTTATTTTCTTGGTCGTGTTCCCACAGCATAACTACATACATTCCCACTTCACCCTGCTTTTCCTCTTTGACATCTGGAACACCCTTTTTTCCTCTTGTTTAAATCTTTCGCTATTCCTCAAGGGCTGACGCGGGCAGTCGGTACATCAACCCCTTTTGTGCGGTGCTCAAGGAAGGTCTCAGGGCTCAAGGAAAATCGTCTCCCCGCTGGGGCCACGCGGTCCGCGCATAAACGTCCTGCAACCTTATACCTTCCGCGTCTGCCTGTGTCACCAGCTCCGGATTACAGATAAATTAGAGAATTAGAAACAATTTAACGATTGACTGGAGACTGTTTTTTTTTTTCCCCCTTTCCAAGACTGAGTCAGACCCTTGCTGATCCTTTAGGAAGTAGAAGGAAAGCAGACTCAGAAAGGGTCGTCTTGTTTTCAAGAAGGGAAGGGCGGGTCTTAACCGACCACCGTCCTCTGCCCGCTGCCTCCTCCACGGCGGAAGACCCGACGCTTTGCAGCGCTGCTCACATGACATGGTAAACTGTTTCAGCGTTGCCTTTCCCACAGCAAAAGGCAAATTTATAGCTGCTACAACTTAGTGGGCATATAACCTCTCTGCAGAGGAAACTCCTTGTAGCAGGGACGCCGCCGCAAGTTCACGCCTCTCGTCTAAAGATAAAGCGGACCCCGAATATGAAAAACAGAGTCAGACTAAAGATACATCATTGTGTTGAAGGATGGGGCTCAGTCCAATTTATGTAATATTTCACATCTTTTTGTCCCGTTAGACAGTAAGTTCCTGTAGGGTACTCAAATTATATTCTGATTTGCTTGTGCATATTCAGAAAGACTCTGCATGAAATAAATCACATCAGCGATGAGGGTTAGGAGGCACGGAGAACTCCAAGTTTAAGAAAATGGACTTAAAAGACGTTGGCTACCAGCTGTTAATCATTTACGCTAAAAACGCTGGGAGTTTCAAAGCTGCAACGGATAGAACTCTCCGGAGAGAGAGAATCATTTGACACCAAAATTTGTGGCTAAAGATGCTGATCTTCTGAGAGCCCTCTGGGCAGAAGCTGGACCATGGGGCGGCAGGACCCCTGAGTGTCCTAATGAGGGACACGGTGCTGCCGACAACTAATGATGCTTAGCGTCCTGCCATCCGTGTGCCAGTCCCACCTGAGGGAGACCGGGCCCTGGGCCAGATACCAAGTTGGGCTACTCCCGAGAACCCTGGGCTAGCGTGACCTCTGAGCTGGCAGAGGTCGCTCTGTCCGGAGGCGGTGGGACGGAGGCTATGACCCGGCTAGCATCCTGCACCCTCAGGAGCCGGTATTTCTGCCACGGAAATCGAGGGAAAGAAGAGCGAGCACCACCTTACGGAGATGCTGATCAGAGCTGTTAAACCACAGTAAATTAAAGCCAGCCCGCAGGCAACAAGCTCCTTTTCATTTCCTCTTCTGAGGAGCACTTACATCCGTCTGCGTAGGGCTGAGTCCCAGCAGGAGCCACGGGGCTGCGGGCGGCCCGGGCGACCGAGCGAGAGGGCCCAGGCGCCGCGGAGGGGGCAGCGGGCTGTACCTGCTCCTTAGCAGAAATGGGCGCTGCCGGCCTCACTGCCGGTGCCTCTGCCAAGTCTTTGCAGCCAGAGGGAGGCTCCCTTAAGAGCAGCCAGCGGGGCTCCTGGGGCTCATGCCCCGAAAACACCCCGGGAGCTCCCCCCCCCCCGCCCCCGCCACCCCGGGAGGGTGCAGACAGTAGGCTCCTAGGGGCTCATCTACCCAGCCCCAGGGATAGCAGTCTGGGGACTTGGGGCAAGTTTTTGCTTCCAGTAAACACCGCCTTAGACAAAGCTGATTTATTTGGTTGAATTTTGCTTGTTAGACGCCGTGAGCACATTGTGGCTTTTCACAGGTATGCCTTGGAAATCCACAGTTGGCAGACACAGGAAGTTCGAGCCTGGCGTCCTATCCATTTGGGCGTCAGGAGGCTCCGGCCGCTGCTCAGGCCGGTTTTCTCTTTGGAACAAAAGTGGTCCCCAGAGGGCACTTGGTGCCGCCCCGCTGCCCCCTCCCTCCACCCCAGTTTTTGGCAGCGGAAGTCAGTCTCTCCGGATCTGAGGACCCTTTCTTGGGGTCCGGAAACAGATGAGTGCTGAGTACTCTCTGTACCCACAATGAACCCCTTTCTCCATTTGGCAGACTTCTAGTCTTTTGAGACCCGATGCCAAATTTGCGTTCCCCGAAGACGTCCTATGAGCTGCCTTACCCCTTGCTTCTGAGCACGTTCTTCCTTTAACGTGTGTGCTCATCGGTGTCGTTCATCCTTCAAGGGCCAAGCACGGCCCAGCCCCAGGCTTCTCGCTGGGGAGCGGAGGCCTTGCTGCTCCGACTTCAGCAGCTCCCGTAGCTGAGGGAACAGACGATGGTAGAAAACCGCCCTGAATACCGCGTGGATACCCCGTGGAAACAGGACCGGGAGGCGGTGGTCCTGGGTTAGACTCCCGATGGTCACAGGAAAAACTCTGTCGCTAAAAACCAGGCTGCCAAAGATCTTAGAGTATTTAGATTTTACCACTCTTAAGGGCCTCAAGTGATTTAACTTACTCCTCCTGCTCAGGGCTTTCAAAGCCCCCTGGTAACTGGCCCTTAACTAGCTTTTACCCCCAGCTGCCCCTTCCTCCGGCCTGTCCACAGACTTCGCTTCCCTGTGGGATCGATGCCGCAGCTGTGGGAGGGGGGTTTCGGGTGGAGGAGAAGAGGCGGGCCGACGAGGTAGGAGGCCGATGGCACAGGTCAGGCCAGAGATCAATTGGGATTATTGATCTGGAGGGTGGCAGTGGTCCAGGGAGGAGGGACAGACGTGAGAGACACTTGAGGTGAATCGGCAGGCCTTCTCTGTGGGCCAAGGGAGGGGGAAGACCGGTCATTTCATAAGCTGCTGCCCCAAGTTCACGCGTGCCAACAACCTGACACGAAAATGCGCATCGCTTCCTCTTGGAACAGATAAGCTGACCAAGATGACCGCTGTGAGTGGGCAGCCACTCGGTGTGACTGGTGGCTGTGGGATCCCAGCTGGGAGGGGGCAAAGTTGAACAACGTAGCTCAATGTTTCATGATGCCTTTGGTGTGGGACCAATTAGGAAGAGTTTGGAAATGGGGCGCATGGTTTAAAAATGTGGTGCCTGGTGAAAACAAGAGGTCGAGCTTCAGAGTCAAGTAATACTTACCCAACATTTTAACATGTTTGCCTCTGTCCTTCAGATGACCTCTGAAGTCTGCGGTATCCCCGTTTCACAGATGAGAGGTTATGAGGAATACGCTCTACCGTCCGTTGGCACGAGCCGGAAATGAGCCTGTGGGGTAGCTACAGCGACAAAGCTGGGGGACAGCCAGGAAGGAACCCCCTGCTGTCAACTCCGTCAGCTCGGCCGAACATGTTTGGGGACCCGATTCTGGAAGCTCTTACTATGGCGCCTTTGCGACATTTACATTAATTTAGGATTAATTTAGTCTGGACCTACTAATGATGCCATGGAGGTTTCAGAACCCTGAGGAGGGTTCATCCCAGACTTAGTGGAGGTCAGCGTTGTTCCTGAAGTTCATACCCGGGCTGCTGAACAAAATAACCATAGCCTGGGTGGTTTAAGCACCAGGCACTTGGGTCGTACAGTTCTGGAGGCTGAGAATCCTGGATCACGGTGCCAGAAGATTCATTTTCTGGTGAGGGCGTGCTTTCTGGATGCAGATAGCTGGTCCGTCTCTGTCTTCATGGTGGAGACAGAGAGCTCTCTGGTGTGTCTTCCTAAGGGGCCCCAGTCCCCTCATGACCTTATCTGACTCTAATTCCCAAAGATCTCATCTCCGAATACCACCACACTGGGGATGGGGCTTCAACATATGAATCTGGGGGACCTGACTCAGTCCGTAGCGGGGACGCTCTGTCTCTTCTCGCACGCCAACCTTATCCTTCTTATCCACAGCCAGGGTCTCTAGTTTTGCCCATGTGAAAACTCCTTCTTAATTTTAAAATATTAATGGATCTGCAGCTTTATGATAGTCAAATAGCAGAGTTGTACTGTTTGTATCTACGGATAGCTCTCGTTTTCAGAATTTATTTTTATTTTGTATTTTATTCAGGATTTGGTGCTTTCAAATGGATAACGGTACACAAGTAGTTGCACATGTTTTTATTAGTGTGTATTCAGCCTCCATCTAAGGATTGCACCCCCGAATCCTGGGACTCTTGCGGTGACTCAAGGCACCTGGGAGAGAAGTGGGAATGACACCAGGAGAAGTGGTCAACAGGCCAGCGGGGGGGCAGAGTGTAGGAGGGGGGAGTCTGGGGTAGGAACTGAGAGGGAAGGGAGGTGGTTTATTAGCACACAGCAGGTATAGCCAGGAAGTGATTCTTGCAAGACCCTGGGAGAATAGGTTTGTGTGCAGAACTGTGGGATCGGAGACGACTGGGTGGGGGAAGATGGGGGGGGGGCATTGCAAGGTCCCTCCCAGGAAGAGGGAGCTCATTCTGTGAATGAGACCTCAGTTGTCAAAGCTGCGTGCATGTCCCCATTAGGGTGACCTAGAGAGCAGTGTGGGGCGGGGGGAGGGGGGAGAAGAGGTGCTTGCAACTCAGCTGCTTCCCATGAGCCAGCACACGTTCTGCCCGTAAGATTTCCAGGTCCTGCCAATAACCTTGGAAGGTCGGTCCTGCTGGCCCCAATGTGCAGCTAGGAAAGGCAGGCCAGTGAAGTTAAGTCACTTTCCTAGAACCCACGCTCGTGATGGCAGACCTAGGATTGAGACGGGTGCCTCTCAGGCCCCAAAGCCCGCGGTCCATCTGTAATATTCCCGCGTCAGTCTCTCCTCCCTCAGGCCGTGCGGGCGGCGAGGTAGATGGGCTAGGCTCAGTACTCTGATGGGCATGAGCCCTAGCACCCCATCACCCTCCGGGGGTCTGGGGCCCACTTCATACTCCGTGCATCTTCAGGGCTGTGCTGAGTGGGGGAAGGGATGCCCCAAGGTTTTCAAGGGAAAAGTATATTACAGTATTGTAATTTCTGAACTTCCTGACTGATGTCCAAGACCCAGGGACGTTCTGGCGGGGTCTGAGCTACCTGTAAATCCACAGTGTATGGACCTTATTTTAAAGGAGAAGAGCTGGTTAAAATCACCATCATGAGCCCATAATGCAGCTACAGACTCTGGGGCCGGACCGCCTGTTTTGGGGTCCTGATTAGGGTCCACACACTAGCTCTAGGACCTTGAGGAATTAATCTTTCCGGGCTTTAGGTGTCTCCTCTGTAAGAATAAGTTTCATAAAATACTTACCTCCTAGATTAATGGTGAGGATTAAATGAAGTGCTTAAATTAATGCTGGCTGTCTCGAATGCATTCAATAAATGTACCAAAAGGGCTGTCACAAGTGGGGACGAACAACGCGAGAGTCATCTTGTAATAAAGGAGGGAGGAGAGAGCCGTGGCTGATGCCAGCTGTTTCAGCCGTTCACAGCTGTCCTTCCTCTCTTCTCTCCCTCCCCTTCCTCACTACTGGGCCGCCGCTGTGCACCGGGCGCTGCTCTAGCTGGGGGAGCAGCAGGGACACGACCCAGGCGGTGGACCCGGAGTGGGCCCTAGAGATAGGGTCACCCCGACGTAGGTCAGGTGACCCGAAGCGGAGCCTGTTCCCCCCCGCGCCCCCCCCGCGCCCCCCCCCCGCCGTGTGGAAGACAGAGGGCGTTGGCTCTGAAAACGGAGCGAGGGAAGCAGGTGGGACAGGTCAGAGCTCCGCCGGGATGTGGTCTCGGTCACAGGCTCCCCGCAGCCTGATCCTGGCGGAAGACTCTGGGGTTAGTTAGGGTTAGCAAGGTGGGTGGCCTTTTGTACCCTCTGGGTGGGAGGGAGGTATGTGCCCCCCTCCGCGGAGAAAGCCTCCTTTCAGCCAGCGGCGATTGTTCAGATGGGGGCGGGGGGCGGCCAGGAGCAGTCGGCTCTCCTGTGTCCCCGCCGCCGGCGGGGTGGGGGGCCAGCCCACGGAGGGACCCGGGGAGAGCAGCCGCAGAGTCTCTTCAATCCTGCAGGTGTCCGGGGACCAGCGGGGATGGGACGTGAAAGGTGGGGGCTCTTCTGCAGCCGTCAGCATCCAGGAAGCGATTCTCACGGTTTTCGCGTCACCCTTCTCAGCCAGCTTGTGAACCGGCGATGAGAGCCTCCGACGACACAGCTGTCGGGGTTGCGCAGGTAGGGGCGGGCACACGGTGAGCGGATGGAGTGGATTTTTTTTTCTGTTGTCACGTGAAATACAGCCTAGAAAGTGTTACGTGTAAATACCGGAGAACTTATCTCCGTGCTCCCGGTTTCCATGCTGGGGCCAGGTTCCGAGTCCCTAAGTTCCTGTGATGGATGCTGTATATCCTTCCCCTGCTCACCACAGGCTCGTCCCTTCCGCCACGGCTGACAGCAACAAGGTCTGAGCCCATAGCTGAGCTCCTGAAGAACCTTTCTCTTACTTGGTTTTCCTCCAGCCTGGTAAGCCCATCTGCCGGTCCTAGCACATTCCCCCTCTCTTACTGGTCTTTTCCTTTCTCGTTTTGCCCTGCCCCTGCCCTCCCAGTGGCCGCCTGGACTGGGTACCCAGTGCCTCTTAGCTGGGCCCCCTCAGCAAACCGTTTATGGAGACTGACCGGCACTAGGAGACAGGCTTTTTGCCTAGGGCTCTGAGCAGGGCCTCCTTGACCTCCTTGTTCCTCAGGCTGTACACGACAGGGTTCAGCAGCGGGGTGATGACCGTGTAGGTCACAGAGATGAGTCTGTCCTGCAGGGAATTTTGGGATTTGGGTTTCAGGTAGATGAAGGAGGTGCAGCCGTAGTGGACGACGACCACCGTGAGGTGGGAGGCGCAGGTGGCGAAGGCCTTCTTCCGGCCCTCGGCGGAGGCCATCTTGAGGATGGCGGAGACGATGAGGACGTAGGAGACGAAGATCAGCCCCATGGGCAGAACCAGGACGCCCAGGCTGATGAGCAAAGTGATGAGTTCTTTGATGGTGGTGTCCGCACAGGCCAGCCTCAGCAGGGGCCGGATGTCGCAGAAGAAGTGGGAGATGACGTTGGCGCCACAGAAGGGCAGGCTGAACACAGAAGACACCTGGATGATGGCCGTGCTCAGACCGACGCTCCAGCATCCGCTCGCCAGCTGCACGCAGGTCCTCCTGCCCATGAGGACCGAGTACCGTAGGGGGCTGCAGATGGCCACATAGCGGTCGTAGCCCATGGCCGTGAGCAGGAAGCAGTTGTTGATGCCGAAGGTCAGATAGAAGAAGAGCTGAGTGGCGCATTCTGGAACGGAGATGGCCTGTCGGGGGCTCAGCAGACTGCACAGCATCCGGGGGATGATGGCCACGGTGTAGCAGGTCTCCGAGATGGACAGGACGCTCAGGAAGAAGTACATGGGGGTGTGCAGTTGACGGTGGAGGCGGATGGCCGTCAAGATGGCGGCATTGCTGGCCAGGGTCAGCAGGTACAAGGCCAGGAAGACCACAAAGAGGGTGAGTCTGTGCTGCCACCCGAAAGCGGAAAAGCCTTCGAAGGTGAACTCTGTCACAGCCGTGAAGTTGGGTCTTGGCATCAAGGAGAGTCTGGGTCTGAAAGAGGAAGGTTGGACATCCAGGCCGGCAGCGAGAGGCCGGTCCGGGCCCCTCATCAGCCACATGCGGGGCCTCGACACGGGCGTCGCTCGACGTTTCCGAAACTATCCGTTCTCAGACGCCGGCCAGGCTCTCCAGGGCTTCCCCGGGGTCTCTGGGACCTGGCCCTGGGGGCGGACGCAGGGGGGTGGGGAAGAGAGGAAGTCTGTACAGAGAGTGATAGGAGCACGCCCCTCCCGTGCTTGTGGGGTAGATGCAGAGCCGAGAAGGCTCTGGGGTAAGCACGCGGTGCCGGACGTCCACCCGGCTCACCCGCTTCAGCCCGGCGGTGACACAGCGCTTGCCGGAGCCGGTTGCCAAGGGACGTGCAAGGACAGGGATTCAAGCCAGGGGCGGATCGCGCTTGGAGGCAGGCTTCTGGGAGGGAGGAGGCTAGCTCCGGCGCAGAGCATCGCCTTCCTCCTGGTTCACATTCAAACTCGGACGTCTAGAAGGGGCAGCGAGAGCACACACCGTCTCCTCCCCTTGACGGGAGTCTTGCGTGTGGGCCCAGGACATTCCGTGGCCCAGAGCCTGCTCCTTGCTTCCTTCCCGTGTTCCCCAGATACTGCTGGCTTTTCAACATCTTTGTCCCCTTCTGGGTGGAGGGTCGTTTCCGCTGGTTTCCTAGTCTCTAAACACAGTAAAGCATCTGAAACATCCTAAAGATTTGAAGTTCCAGTAGCCAGAAGAAAACAGTGACAAAAGGAACAAAATATTTGAGTTTATAGGAGTCTCTGGCTTTAACCCCAGTGTGAGTGGGGGGGGTGCTCTTCTTGGCCCACTTCATTCGTCTGCATTTGCTCATCTATAAAATAGAATAATGTATTCTCGCTGTTACTATGGAGATCGTGAGAATTACTCTGGGTAAAAAGCCAAGCAGAGTTCCTGATACGTAAGAAACAGTACATTAAATTTCTGCGCCTTCATGCGGCCTCCCCTTCCCACTGCCTACTGGGTTCTCCCCCCCCAAACACGTACACGCCTCCTGTTCACGAACGGTTCTTGTCGTTGATTTCTCTAATCTACTGACTTAGAAACCCAGGCCCCACTTCCCACGTCCTTTCTGGTTCTGGACTCTGAAATCTGGATGAGGCTGGTCTGGAGCCTAAACACGCCCGGGAACGAACCCCAGCCCCACGTGCTCCACGTGCGACCTTAGAGACATCGGTCTCTTCGGGCTGCAGTGTCTCCCCCCGTCAGGGGAAGGCAGCTCCCGTCTCCACGGGGGGGACTGATGGAAGAATGACGGGGGAGGACGGCTGGAAGGCATTTACTAAAGGGCACGGTACACAGTAGGCCATCAATAAATGGTCACCATTGGTGAAGATGAGCACAGATATCAAAATAGGAACATTTTAGGTCAGTGTATTGTCCTCACTCCTCCCCTCCCAGGCCTGGCTCAAGGTTAGAAGGTGGTTGGTCTTCAGCTAGAACGCATACAACCGCTCTCGGGGTCGAGGGTCCTTCTCTAGCTTTTGGAAGCTGCAGGGGGGAGGAGGAGGTGGGAGGGCAGGAAACAAGCCAGCAGGAGGGTGAGGGCCAGGCTGGGCAAGCCATTCCCGGGGCAGCCTCCTGCAGGCCCGCCGGGGTCCCAGGCCTCCCGCTTGGGCTCCTGCACTCACGAAACCCTGACGCTTGAGCCTGACCCCCACCTTCCTGGCCTCTGGTTGATATCCGGGGCAGGAAACGGTGGGGACTCCTGTATTCAGCAAACAGGCTTTTTCTGGTGCAAAGGGCACTCTTCGGCCCGCTCCGTCAGAGTCGTGATCTGTGGCTCGCCGCCAGCCCCGGGTATCAGGGGCGTGAGAGAGGGAGGGCTGCGCGGGCGCGTTCCCAGTTTCCTGGCCACCCCGTGGGATGTCCTGAATGCTGTATCTCGGGCTCAGTGGACCAGCCAAGCCCTTTGGAAGTTCTGCCTGAGATTTTCTAGCAGGGCCGGGGAGGCCCCGGCCAGTCACACGAGAATCCCTGCTTCGCTGCGGCATTGGGGGGGACTTACATCTCGCCGAGGCCCGCTCCGGGCTTCAGAGATCCGGCTCGAGAGCACAGGCCCGCGATTGCTGGCGCTCCCGCTCCGTGGGGCAGGTGCAGCTCGCACACATCCTTCCGAAGGGAGGCCCTGAAGAAGTTCTGAGAACCCTCCGGGGTCTGAGTTGAACTCCTCTCCTGATTGGTCCAACGAGGGAGAAGCAGAAGGCAGCTCCCGGCTCCCCCGGGCCCTCCGTAGCCCTGCCCCTTAGGTGTGGAGGGAGGACTGTGCTCCCGGCCTCTGGGGTCTCTGTCCCCAAAGCCACAGTGACTAACCCCAAGGTAGCAGTCGCAAGATGCAGCTCCCCTGACGTCTGGGGGTCTCAGGAGACCAGCTCCTGGGCCCGATCCCGCGGACAGTGCGTGTAGGAAGCCTGAGGTTCCCCCAGGAGCAAAGCCTGTGGGCCACGGCGTCTGGACCGCGTGCCGGCTGCACGGCCCTGCCCGTCCCCCTCCAGGCCATCACCGCGCGGTGCAGGGACATCGGAGACCCTTGTCCTGAGAAAGAGGACAAGGGAGGCCTGCCTGGCCCATTTGTGCAGGCAGCGGACCCAGCCTTCTTTGCCCTTCCTGCCGTGAGCCCCCGGCGGGCCTTCCCACAGGCTGAAGGCAGCTCGGAGCCCGGATCCGCCAGCTTCCCTGGGACGTGGGCTCCTGGGTGCTTCCTAGTTCGGTGCCTGCTTCATATCTTTCTCTTAGATGTCTGTCCTAGTGGGAGAGGCTCCCTTTCTAAGAACCAGCAGACTGAGGCATGAGTACCTGAAAGTGGGGCCATTCACTAACCTCTCGTGGCCCAGCAGCATTGAGCCCAGGAGTCCCCAGAACCGCTTGGCCGCCTGAGCCTTGAAGGTCAGAGAGCCCACACTGAGACTTGTACGCGGCGTGTTTACCACTGCGGGGGGGGCGCCCCGGCAGGCAGCCTCGGGGGACCGTCGGAACCATCCACGGGGGTGGCAGGTGTTTCCAAGATCTGAAAATAATCGGTTAATCTTGGGCCCTATTTGTCCATGTCCCTTCTTCGCGGTTTTCCCGGTAGCTCCATTCAAACATTGCTGCAGCTCCTTGGAATGAGAAATACAAGGGATTTGAAACCCATGAGGAAGAAGAGGAAATCCTGATGGATTGAAGTGATGAACTGGAAAACGAGTACGTTTTTAGAATTTAGGATGCTTAGTGTATGTTTATCTGACACAAGATGAGCTTAGATGTAAAAAGACTAAAAAATCTGGAGTGGATGGAGGCTTTTTTCTGAGAAGGGAGAAGATACATTGATTACATCATCTGTCTATTTTGGCAGTTTTGTCTTTTCCGTTCTGACTTTTTATATCTCCCGCTGTTGCAGCCCGCGATGAGCTCTAATACAGTAAGCTCGCCATTCTGGGGGCATTTTCCTTTCTTTTCAGATTTTAATTAAGAGGCTTCTCCTGGGGCACCTGGGTGGCTCAGTTGGTTAAGCGTCCTGCTCTCAATTGTGGCTCGGGTTGTGATCTCAGCATCCTGAGATCGAGCCCCACTCCAGGCTCCGCACTCTGCGGGGAGTCTGCTTGAGACTCTCTCCCCGCCTCTGCCCCTCCCCGCCACACTCCTGCATTCGCTTGTGCATGCTCTCACCCTCTCCCTCAGATCTTTAAAGTGCTTCTCATGCTTCCGTCCCTATGGAAGGGGGTGCTTGAGGTGCACGCCTGACAGATCCCCTCTATCAGACGAAGGAGGGTCCCTTCTGTTCCCGGTCTCTGCAACGTTATCACAAGTAGTCTACTCAGTTTTCAGCTGGTTCCTTTTCTATATCCATGGATACAGTTGTAGGCTTTCTATTCTTTAATTGCTTAGGGTGGTGAATTACATTAATAGATTTTTCTAATGTTGACTCATTCATTTTTAAGGAAAACCCTTAGTCAAATAGACCATGACCAATATACACTGTTGAATTCAGTTAGCTATATTTTAGTCTACCCGTTATTGGCCAATAATTATCTCTTAAAAATCTTTCTCTTCTTTGCCTATTTTTGGTACCAAACATTTGCAGTGAGCAATGTTTTCCAATGCTGGGGAAATTTCACGCCTTCTCTAAGCTCTGAACCTGGTATCTTGTTTTTGTTTTTGTTTTTGAAAGGGTAGATTTTTTTTCCCCCACTGCTTTTCCATTTTTGTAGGGATATTATTCTAGTAAGTTTTTTATTCTTAGTATAATTATGGTAATTTATATCTTTCTCTGAGTTTGCCCATTTTATATACTTTTTCAAGTATTTTAAGTTGTTCCAGATATGTTTTTATAATTATTTTATGTGTACCTCCCCTTGTGACTTTTTCCTAATTTCGTTTAGTCTGTCTGATTTATTTTCATTGTTGAATGTTGTTTTAAATTATCTCCAAAGACTCCAAATTTTAAAAAATAACATTTCTCTTGTTTCATGTTTACTTTGGTATTTAAATTCTACTTCGTTATTATTTGTTTCTACTTCATTTGGGTTTATTTTGTTCCTTTCCAAGCTTTTTGGATTAGAATCTTCCCTCTTATAGTAAATACATAAAGCTATATATTTCTGAGAGCTGTTTTGGAAATTCCTCATTTATTTTGATATGTAATGCTTCTGTTTTAAGTTGTAGTACTGTGTATTTAAAAAATTTTTTTTCATATCTTCATTTCTTTTTTATTACCTTAGTCACCACACAGTACATTAGTTTTTTTTTTTTTTTTTTAAAGACACAGAGTGAGAGAGAGCATGAGAAGGGAGAAGGTCAGAGTGAGAAGCGGACTCCCCATGGAGCTGGGAGCCCGATGTGGGACTCGATCTCAGGACTCCGGGATCATGACCTGAGCCAAAGGCAATTGCTCATCCAACTGAGCCACCCAGGTGCCCCACAGTACATTAGTTTTTGAAGTAGTGTTCCATGATTCATTGTTTGTGTATAGCACCCAGTGCTCCATGCAACAAGTGCCCCCCTTAACACCCATCACCGGGCTCACCCATCCCCCCCACCTCCCCTCTGAAACCCTCAGTTTGTTTCCCGGAATCCATAGTCTCTCATGGTTCATCTTCCCCTCTGATTCCTGCCCCCCTTCATTTTTCCCTTCCTTCTCCTAATGTCCTCCATGCTATTCCTTATGTTCCACAAATAAGTGCAACCATATGATAATTGACTTTCTCTGCTTGACTTATTTCATTCAGCATAATCTCCTCCAGGTCCATCCATGTTGATGCAAAAGTTGGGTTTTCATCCTTTCTTTTTGGGGGGGGCTTCATCCTTTCTGATGGCTGAGTAATATTCCATCGTGTATATAGAGCACATCTTCTCTATCCATTCGTCTGTTGAAGGGCATCTCGGCTCCTTCCACAGTTTGGCGATTGTGGACATTGCTGCTATGAACACTGGGGTGTGTATGGTTCTTCTTTTCACTACATCTGTATCTTTGGGGTAAATACCTGGCAATTGCCAGGTCCTATGGAGGCTCTATTTTTAATTTTTTGAGGAACCTCCACACTGTTTTTCAAAGTGGTTGTACCAACTTGCATTCCCACCAAAGGGGAAGAGGGTTCCCCTTTCTCCACATCCTCGCCAACATTTGTTGTTTCTTGCCTTGTCGATTTTGGCCATTCTAACTGGTGTAAGGTGGTATCTCAGTGTGGTTTTGATTTGAATTTCCCTGATGGCTAAAGATGATGAACATTTTTTCATGTGTCTGTTAGTCATTTGTATGCAGGAAAAAATATCCAATGGAAAAAAAAGATAGTCTCTTCAATAAATGGTGCAGGGAAAATTGGACAGTTACATCTTTTTTAACACTTTTTACTTAGAGATCTGTGAACAGAATAAGCGTGAGGCAAGAGTCAAGGACCTAGACCCTGGAGTCACAGAGCTGGGTGTCTGTCTCCCCATGACCTGGGAGGAATTGTTCCTTCTCTCCTTGTCTCCGCTGCCTCGTTTGTGAGATGTGGGGGACGATAGTACTTCCTCAAACTGCTGTTGTAAAGATTGAATGAGTAAATATTTGAAGTGCTTAGAATAATGGCTGGCTTATAAGTGGTTTCTGAAGTAAATATTCCCATCTATGAGGAGGAGTAATCAAGGGTTTGGCTACTTTTTTAGGATGGGGCTTGATTCCTTAATGCATTGTGGTCCATGAAAATTATTTATATAGTATCGATAGTTGAGAATTTGTTGAGGCACCCTTTAGGGTGAGGATAGTGACCATTCTTGGTAAGAAGGTTAGGCATTTAGGGGTGCCTGGGTGGCTCAGTGGGTTGAATATCTGCCTTTGGCTCAGGTCGTGATCTCAGGGTCCTGGGATCAAACCCCGCACTGGGCTCTCTGCTCAGTGGGGAACCTGCTTCCCCCTCTCTCTCTGCCTGCCTCTCGGCCTATCTGTGATCTCTCTTTCTCTCTGTCAAATAAATAAATAAAATCTTTAAAAAAAAAAGGTTAGGCATTTAGATCAGGCTTTTTAATTGTCCTTCTACCCTTTTTAGCCCTATTGACCCATTGATTGTTTTATTAGTTTCTGAGACAACTGTGTGACTGTGACTGGGTATTAGAATTTCTTCCAGGAGTTTTTATTAATTTTTGCACAATGCACTTTGAAGCAAGGCTGTTGGGACCTTTTAAATTCATGAATGGAATAATTTCCCGGTGAATTAATTTTGCTCATTGATAGTCTAGGTCCTGGGCTGGTTTTCACTTGGTGTATGATGTTTGTGTGATGTCAGTAATATTACATTGACTTTTTTGGTCAACACTTTCCTGGATCCCATTTCAACTTCATTTTCAACCTGTGTCATTGTATTTTAATAGCGTAGTGTCAGATTATTAAAATCCAGCCTGAGAGCCTTTTTGTTTCAGTTGATTAACTTAATCCACTCACATCTTTTATAATTAGAGAAATTGCTGGATGGTATTACTGTCATCCTCCATTTTCCATTTACTACGGTTTCTTACTCTGTTTCTTCGCCAGGCTTTTGTTTGACTCATTTTCTGGTTTTATATATATATATACACACACACACACACACACACACACACACACATACCAGTTCTGGTCATTCAAAAGTCAAACTGAGTTTTTACAATTGAATTTAGTTTTTATAAATAATCCAAGTGCAGAATTAAAAATACAAAATGGTACTTCATTAGTAAAACAGTTCTCTATCCACCCATGATTTTTGGTCCTTAGAAGCCAGCTCTTCTGGGGTGCCTGGGTGGCTCAGTGGGTTAAAGCCTCTGCCTTCGGCTCGGGTCATGATCTCGGCGTCCTGGGATCGAGTCCCGCATCAGGCTTTCTGCTCAGCAGGGAGTCTGCTTCCCCCTCTCTCTGCCAGCTTCTCTGCCTACTTGTGATCTCTCTCTCTTTATCAAATAAATAAATAAAATCTTAAAAAAAAAAGTCAGCTCTTCTGCCTCCTTCTCATGGTTTTCACCAGCATATCTCTGCTGATTCTATTTTATGTAAAATGCGTGTAGTGATATTTCTTAGTTCCTAGATTTTCAGCATCCTCTCTTGCCTTCCCAGCTCACTTACAACACTATGTACACATGAACCCAAATATACCCACATACTTCTCCTCTTGTCATCCTCCCACTAAAAATTAAATCTGTTTTCAGAACATACGTCATTATAATATGCAAATATCATTCAGAGCCACGTCGCATAGTGTAAGTCTGTCTCTTCCAGGGAAACTTTTGTTTTCTCACTAAATTTTAGTAATTGAACCCTTTCAGTTGTCAGTTTTGAAGAATCTATAATTACTCCAACCTCACTTTGTTCTTTTTACCCGAGCAGTAAAACCTTTTCCCAAAATTAGTCCCATATGGTCAGACCTAGTAGTCATTTCTGTCTGTCGCTCTGGATGGCTGGCTGGACGGCCATCTCTGTCTAGCTCGCTCGGTAGCTCCTTTTTGCCCTGAGCCCACTGTTCTGCAGCCCTCTTTCCTCAGCTCCAGTCTGGCTGGGGTGTTTGTGGGCCTCACCAATCTTGGAGCTTCCCTTCCCCAGCGTTCTTTCCCGCACCCCGACCCCCAGCTTTATCAGAGTAAAATTAACAAATAGAAACTGTATCTAAGGTATACAATGGGATGATTTGATAATACCTTGTGAAAGGATTACCACAATCAAGCTAGTTAACACACCCACCACTGTGTGCGTGCGTGTGTGTGTGTGCGCGTGTGTGTGTGCGTGTGTGTGTGTCGGGTGAGGACACTTAAGATCTCTCCTCGCAAATTTCAGGTATACCGTATGGCACTATTCGCCACGTCTCCGTGCTGCATGGTGGAGCCCTAGAACTTACTTATCTTATAAGGGAAAGCTTGCGCCTGTGGACCAGCATCGGCCCAGCTCCCGCGGGCCCTAGCAACACCATTCTACTCTGCTCCCGCCCCCTTAACATTGTAGAATTCCACATATAAGTGAGATCATACAGAGATCATACATTATCTCTCTTTTTGTGTTTGGCTTATTTCACTTACTGTAATGTTCCCCGGGTCATTCGTGTTGTTGCAAAGGCCAGCATTTCCTCCCTTTTTCGTGGCTGGATAATTAGAGTGTGTGTGTGTGTGTGCGCGCGAGCGTGCACGCATGAGTGTGCGTGCACGCCCACCTGCGGTCTCCCACATCCTCTGTCTCCGTTCGCCTGCGGGAGGACGCTGGTCGTGTCCTTGGCCGTGGGGAGCGCTGCAGTGGTGAGCGGGGAAGCGCAGCCGCCTCCCTGCAGAAACCCGCTGTGCGTATTCGGGAAGAACCTTGTGTAGAGAATTCGGAGAACTGGAATAAAGCCGCTGTCAAGAGCTATGCAAGGTCTGAGACGTAACTTACTCGCAAGCCGGCGAGTTACCCTGATACCACGTCACGGGTGTGAGACCAAAGACCTCATTGGTCGCAGCCGGAGGACCGGCGCGGGCACTGGTTCTCTGAGCTCCGGGGCTCCCACAGGAGCACAAAGAGGGCCGGGAAATCGGGAGCGCACTGTGAGTCGCATTAGAAAAGTGGAAGCCTGAGCTTGGGGACCCCGAAACTGCCTTAGTGGGCAGTAAACCGGCCTGCCCTGTGCTCAGGAGGGCTACAGCAACATCGAGAAGGGAGGGGGAAGCCGGGTGTGACAGCAGGTGGGGGTGAATGCTGGCTTCTGGAAGGCAGTGCGTGTGCACGGGGCCTCGCCTCTGAGTGAGAAGCAGCACGGGTTTCGTATGGGGAAGGTATCCTCCAGACGCTAGATGAACCATCTGCTGTATAAATAAAAACAATAATCTATTTTGGGTTTCAAATTTTTGGAAAGGCTCTCCAATATTTGAGCCATTAAAATAACAAAGAATATTACGTTTAGATTAGAGGCAGGTAATAACGGTCAAGATAAATGGCTATCTATCTTAATAGAAATGTATATCTACTCGAAGATATGAAGATAAGAAGTCAATGAAAATAAATGGCAGGAATTTCTTTGCAGCTGGCAGGAAGAGGGAGTAAGAAAGTGTAAAATAATATGTTTAAAAAGAGAGCAGAGAGTATGATTAAAGCATAAAGTCCTCCGAGCTATTAACTTAAAAGAAAGTAGAATTTGAAACCACTGGGGGCAATTCCTAAGTTTATAGGCCTGAAAGATTAAAAAAAAACACCCCACAAAACTGGGGAGCAGTAGAAAGACAAGCCCCCCTCACACAGCCTCGGCTCTCTTTCACCCCGAGGGTGACCCCGGCTGCACCGCAGGGAAGGGCAGGGGAGTGCAGGCAGGAGAGCGGCCGGTAGGTCTCTGAGCTCCCTGGTGGCGGGAGCCACAGAGAAGAGCCAGGACACGTGTCGGTCCCTTGAGGATGGTGTGACCAGAGGCGACGCAGGCTCATTCAGCTCTCACGGTACAGTTGAAAGCGCTTAGTGACATATCTGGTTCAAATTCAACCTTTGCATTTTGGAAAATCCCACACACAGGGGCACCATTCAACCCCAAAGTCTCGGCTGGAGGTCTCTTCCCTATAGTCGGCCCCAAGGACTCAGCCTCCTGAAACCTGCTACAAACCACGTGGCCCTAGATGCTTTCGGAAGCCCTCGTCATTGCCTAAATGCCACCCGATCATCCCAAACAGTGATGATAATCAGGGCCGACATTTTTTAAGATCTTACCGTGTCCGTCGTTTTGCTCAGCAGCTTACGCTTTAACCTCTTTGAGCCGTACGGTATTCCGAGCTAAGCAGTTAAGTGACCCCTTGTGTAGAGGACAGTGTGTTAGGGAGACGGCGGGACCCTGCCCAAAGCGAAATAAGATCCAGTGGTAGTACCTTCTGGCTCTGGAGCCTTTCCTTAACCACTGATCTGTAGTGATTCCCTTGCTGCTTCATCAAAATCTTTCTAAATGGCGATTTCTCTAACTAGGTGCCTCCTGTGACCCATGCATCGGTCACCTTTCTCGTACTAGTTTGGAGCACCTGCTTTCTAGTGGGTTGTGACCCTTGGTCTGAGTTAGGTGCCCTTGTCTTGTGCTTCTTTAGAATCCTTTCCTCATCCCCGTCATAGTCCCCATTATTCTGCACCGTCATTCCCATTCATTTTCCTCTCCTAATGGTGTTTTGAGTTCCTTAACATCAGAGACTCTAGTTCATTATTCGTTCAGTAAATGTTTACTGACAAAGGAGTATGGCCTAGCCATTGCATCCATAGATCCTGTCACGTGGTAGGGGACTAGAAGATGTTGGAACAAATAAATACTCTTTTTTGGGATTCCTCTCCCCTTAAGATCAATTGCGAATTTTATTGCTAATCTCACGGAGAACGACGGGTTGAATACATAGCCACATCGAATAAGTTATAGAATTGATTGTATACAAGCTTCCTGTGAATATTGCCTTTTCTCTTTAGCTTCCTGTCCCCGCTCTAAAATCATTGGCAGTTTTCCTGGTTAAGCACCGGGTGTTTATGTCTGGACTGGTGGAAAGCTTTAAGCCTTATGTATACTTAGTTTATTAGATAGCCTTTACGAGGTACCAGATCTTTTCCAAACACTCTGCGTATATTAACTACTTTCATCCTCACAACTCTGAAGACATCGCTGTCATTAAGCCCACTTCAGAGATAAACTGAGACAGAAGTGACTTGCCTACAGGGATGTCACTTGAAGGAAACAGGATTCAGTCCCAGGCGGTGTGGCTCCAGATTGAAGCTGTCCATCACTGAGCCCTCTTGCCTCTCACTACGTTCTCTCCTCTTTGAGACCTACTGACGGGAAATTGCATCTTGAGACCTTCTTTGTGAGAGATCATGTGGTAAGAAATTTTGTAGAGAGAAATGCGATGCTCTGTCAAAGTTTAGGACACTCCTAGCCTTTGACTTTGCATTTCAATTTCTTGTGTTCACTTAAGTATGAAATGACATGTTTATAGTTGCCTATTATAGAATTGTTTATAATGACAAGAGCTGAGAAAAAAATGTCAGCAGGAAGCTGAGTTAATAATGACCTATCTATAAAATGGAAAATTATGTCGCCATTAAAAAAAATCAGATGAATCTTTAAGTACTCTGTGGAAGGGCACCCGAGATATTGTTAAATATAGTAGGGAAGGTATGAATGTGTATATGAGCCCATGTACGCTTGTATATTAGCCTGTATTTGAAGGCCTATCTGCATAATTATATACTGTGTCTTTCCGGGACACGGGGTGGAAGGGGGAAAGGAGGGTGTGTGCTTGCCGACCATATTAACACGACTCTGCTATTCACTTGTTTTCTGTAGCACAACTTTACTATTCTTCCTCCGCATGGCATTACTATTCCAAACAATCGTTGCCCAGAAAGACAGAAGTTGTGAACTGCATTGTTCTGCTTACGTACATTCACAAGAAAAAACTCAGGTCGATGACCATCAAACTCTTCACCTTTGTAATAGCTTTCAAATGACCGTTAACTCTCTAAGGCACGAGAAACCCTTACCTCAAAAGTCTCACTTTGTTGAGCCCACAAATCCTAAACTGTTACATCATGGTACTCACCCAGTCCTAATTAAGCCCCAGAGTTGGAAAAGTGATCATAGGGGGCACCTGGGGGGGCTCAGTCGGTTAAGTGTCTGCCTTCGGCTCAGGTCACAATCCCAGGGTCCTGGGATTGAGCCCCAGCATTGGGCTCCCTGCTCAGGGGAGAGCCTGCTTCTCCCTCTTCCTCTGCCCGCTGCTGTGCCTACTTGGGTTCTCTCTCCATCTCTCTAATAAATAAATAAAATCTTAAAAAAAAAAACCCAAACAACTTATACCTCACCCCAAAACAGCAGGAATAGCCTTACCATTCATTCCCCTCTAGTAGATACTAATACTCCGTCAAGGTCATACTGTCCTTTAGCAAGATAGGAATAAACTCAGCTTAGTTTATCAACAGGTTATTTTGGTGATACTTTCAGTGTCAGCATTCTAAAAGGGACAGGAAGGAAGTTGAGGACAGACTAATATTTAACTAGAGCCTGTTTTAGTTTTTGCACAGTATTGTGTATTACCTATTCAACAAAAACCAGTGGCAGGAGGGATGAATGAGCACTAAGGTGCTCAGTAGATTTCAGGAAAGAATGTAAAAAACCCAGATGTAAGTCCTTTGTCACTTCGATTTGTAGAGTCAGAGAAGGGGCAGCCAACTGAGAAAAAGCATCCATGATCAAATGAGTTAAGAAACAGAATGCTCTAAATTTCTTAGATAGAAGCAGGGTCATTTGTGGAAGAAAGGGGTAGAGGAGGGGTGCCTTTTATGTTTGCACGTGGAATTCAGGTCCATGAATTCTGGAACAGCTGGGAGCAAGACGCAAGTAAACTTTAATGCCCCTCTATTAAGCTCATTGTTCCTAGAAAAATGGAGTGTGTCTGGAAAGGAGGAGAGGTTGCAGCTCTCCCAGTTCCGCATGACAGGGTCGAGCTGCCTTGCCACGCTGGTGTACCGTTGTCACCTCAGAAAATCCAGGGGTCTGGACCCTATCTGGAGAGGGAGGGAGCCCAGGAGAGAAGGCGCAGAGGAAGGACTGCCGGAGGAGGAGCTGGAAACCCAACACACCTCGCCTTCTCCGAGGACATTTGGTTGTGTCTTCCTCCTCCAGTGCCTGCTGTGGCCAGTCTGCCTCCGAAAAGATGAAGAGAAACGTCGACCTCTGCATCTAAGAGACCCCGCTCTTCTCCCCCCAACCCCAGAAAAGGTAACTACAAAGACGGCCACGTGTAGAAACATTACAACCTGTTGATGAAGACAAAGAAAAATCATGAAATCAGCAAGAAATAAATGACTCCTCCCACACCAGGGAACCGAAATAAAATTAACCCTTGACTCCTGGGACAGTGGCATCCACAGTTAATGAGATGACACATTTTAAATGGCTGGGGGAAAAGAAAACGGTTATCCGTGTTTGTTTGTTTGCAAGCTTTGTTTTAAAAGAGATGTTTAAGTACCCAAACAGAAACGTGGCTTTGGGGGAAAGACATGCGAATAAATGGGAGCCCCAGGTTGTCTTAGGAAGGGGGATCCCAGCTGCCTTGTGAGTACAGCAGGGAGCTTCCCGGGAGCTTCCGGAGAGGAATGCCCAAGGGCTTGAGATTAAGAATTCCGTATTTGGTAAAACTACCATTCAAAAATGATGGTGAAAGAGCCACCGGGTGTGGTGGATAAACAGTGAATCTTGGAACACTGAAAAAAGAATAGAATAGAATAGAATTAAAATAAACATTCCCTGGAAATCAAAGCCCTGAGAGTAATTGTTGCCTGAAGATCTGCCTTACGAGGGTGCGGAAGGAGGTTCTCCAGGCTGAAAGGAAGGGATGCTGGACAGCAACTCGGGATTCTGTTGGAATGAAGGGCACCGATAATAGTAATTACAGAAAACACTGTACAAATAAATGGTTTTGTTTAGAAATAGTTTAATACCAAAAGTGATCGTCAATTTCTGCTTTTCCAGCGATGGAGAGATTACACACTAATAGATCGCGAAAGTAGCATGTGGGCTTCTGAGAATTTTGAATTTTTCCCCCCTACCATTGGCACCTGGATTACTAAAGGAAGGGCCCTCTCTAAACTTACTTTGGCTCCTCTTGTCTTTCCACGTTCCCGTTGCCTTCTGCTATCACTAGGAGTTTTTCGTTGCAGTCTGTGCATCTTTCTGCCTTCGGCCAGTCGCACAGCGTTTCCGACCCTGAGCTCTGTAGTCGGTCTTGTGCCGAGAGAGGTGTTCCTTCAGCACACGGCCTGAGCTTCTCGTGCCTTCCTCCAGCCAGAGTGGATCACGTGAATTCTGTAAATCAGACCAAATCCTGTGACCCTGTCGACATGCCAGAGTCTGGTAGCAGTCTTGTCTCCTTAAAAATCTTTCCCCAGTTTCTGCTCTCGACAGAGTCCCGGACGCGTGGAGATAGACGTGTGGGTCAAGGCAGTTTGATTAGAATAGGGTAGGAAGTAGCCACTGAAGAAAACTTAGAGCTTACTCCAACTCATTCCTAGAAGTTCTCTCTGAACAATATATCAAAACTGTAATCAGGTGTTTTTTTAAAGACTTTGTCTTTTAATTTTTATTAACATATAACGTGTTTGTTTCGAGGTATGGGTCTTGGACTTTGTTTTTTTAGAGATGATTAGGTTCGCGGCAAGCTTGAGAGGAAGGCACAGAGATGGCCCGCGTACCTTTGCTCCCACATGGGCACATGGGCTGCCTCATCTGTACGCACCTCCGGAGAGGACCGTCTGTTACAAGTGACGAACCTTCATTAACACCCACAGTCTCCGGTTCACGTTCAGGTTCACCCTTGGTGTTGGACGGACGTAAAACGATGCCTGTCTGATAGAACACACCGAGTCTTGTGCCCGCCCTGACGACCCTCTGTGCTCTGCCTGCTCCTCCCTCCCTCCTTCTCAACCCCCCGGTCACCACTGGTCTTGTTACTGTGTCTGTAGATTTGCCGTTTCCAGAATATTACATCCTCGGAGCCCTGCAATGTGTAGCTCTTACAGATTCGCTGCTTTCACTTCATGAGATGCTTTTAAGTTTCTCCCGTGTCTTTTCATGGCTTGAGAGCTTGTTAGTGTTGAACACTACTCCATTATCTGAACATACTGTAGTTGATTTCACCTTCCCCCCTAGTGAAGGCATCTTGGCTGCGTCTCCATTTTGGCAAGTGTCAATAAAGCGGTTATAAACATCCGCACGCAGGTTTTCGTGTGAACACAGCTTCCAGATTCTTTGGGTAAATACCAAGGAGCACGGTTGCTGGATCATATGGTAAGAGTGTGTTTCGTTTTGTCAGAAACTGCTAACTGTCTTCCAACCTGGCTGCACCATTTTGCATTGCCAGCAGCCGTGAGTGAGTGTTCCTCTTGCTCTCCAACCTCCCAGCGTTTGGGGCCCTCAGGGGTCTGGATTTTGGCCATTCTGATAGGTGGTGGTGTCTTGTTTTAATTTGCACTTCCCTGATAACAGATGCGGAGCACCTTTTCATAGGCTCATTTGCCACCTACGTATCGAGGTCACGGAGGTCTGTTAAGGTCTGAGATCCATTTTTAAAATCACATTGTTTTCTCACTGTTGAGTGAGAAACGTGTTTGTATATTTTGGATACATCAGATGTGTCTTAGGGGAATATTTTTTTCCCAATCTGTGGCTTGTCTTTTCTTCTCTTGCCATCTCTCGCGGAGCAGAGGTTTTTATCTTTTACCGGTGGTGCCCTTGATGTTGTATCTGAATAATCATCCCCGTACTCAAGGTCATCAAAGTTTTCTTCTCTGTTGTCTTTTAGGAGTTTTAGAGTTTTGCATTTTTCATTTAGTTCTGTGATCCATTTTGAGCTCATTTTTTGAAGGGTGTAAGGTCTGTGTCTAAATTCATTTTTTGCGTGGAGATATTCAGTAGTTCCAGCACCGTTTGTTGAAAAGACTGTCTTTGCTCTATTGTATTGCTTTTACTCCTTCATTAATGATCAATTAATTGACAGTTGTTTTTTTTTTTTTTTAAGATTTTATTTATTTGCCAGAAAGAGAGAGAGATAGTGAGAAGGGAAACACAAGCAGGGGAGCGTGAGAGGGGGAAACAGGCTTCCCGCTGAGCAGGGAGCCCGATGCGAGGCTCAATCCCAGGACCCTGGGATCATGACGTGAGCCAAAGGCAGAGGCTTAACGACTGAGTGCCCCAGGTGCCCCAAGTTGACAGTTTCTATGAAGGTCTATTTCTGGGCTTTCTGTTCTTTCCCACTGATCCATGTGTCCATTCCTTTGCCGACACCATACTGATTACTGTAAAGTAATGCTTGTAAGTAATAGTACTGTAAGTAATTCATACTTAATTACTCTAAGTCCCGGAGTTGGTTAATATCACTTCTCTGACTTTGTACTTCTCTTTAGATGTTGTGGATCTTTTGCCTCTCCAAATAAATTTAGAATAAGTCTATTGATATCCACAAAAGAACTTTTTGGGATTTTGTTTGGGATTGCATTGGATATACAAATCCATTTGGGAAGAACTGATGTCATGACAATGCTTGAGTCTCCCGTCTGTGAGTGCGTAATATCTCTCCATCATCTTTATTTTCATTGCAGTTTTTGTAGTTTTCCTCACATAGTTTTTGTCTATATTTTGGTAGATTTATACCTAAATATTGCATTTTTGTGGGGGTGTTAACATGAATGACATTCTTTTTAATTTCAAATTGTACTTGTTCATTGCTGGGATATAAGAAAGGAATTGATTTTTGTATATTAACCTTGTGTCCTACAACCTTGCTATTGCTAATTGGTTCCAAGAGTTAGTTGATTCTTTTGGATTTTCGACACGGACAGTTGTGACCAAATTTCAACAAAATTTTGTTATAATCAGAGAAACTCTGAACAAATACAGATTTATTTCTTCCTCCCCAATCCATATACATTTTATTTCCTTTTATTGTCTTAACTGCATTAGTTAGGAATTCCAGTACCATGTTGAAAAGGTATGGTGAGACAGGACATCCTTATCTTGTATCTGCTATTAGTGGGAAAGCTTCTAGATTTTATTATGATGTTACCTATAGAGGGTTTTTGGTTTGTTTTTGTATCTTCTTGCTAAAGTAGAGGATATTTCCCCCTCTTCCTAGTTTACTGAGGGTTTTTATCATGAATGGGTGTTGACTTTGTCAAATACTTTCTTGGTATCTATTGATATGCTCATATAATTTTTCTTAGCCTGCTGATGTGATGGATTATATTCATTGATTTTCAGATGCTGAACCAGGATTGCATATCTGCGATAAATCCCACTTGGTTGTGATGTGTAATTCTTTTTACACATTATTGGATTCCGTTTGCTAATATTTTGTTGAGGGCTTTTGCATTTATGTTCATGAGACATGTTAGCTGCTGGTGTTTTTCTTTTGTAATGTCTTTGTCTGGTTTGGATATTAGGATAATGGCGGCCTCTTAGAACAAACTAGGAAGTATTTCCTGTGCTTCTCTTCTCTAACAGAGATGGAAAAGAATTGGTATAATTTCTTCCTTAAATGCTTGGTAGAATTTACCAGTGAACCCATTTGGGCCTGGTGCTTTCTAACTTCATATTATTTTCTTTCTAAAGAAATTATTTTAACATTTCTCAGAAGACGGGTCTACTGGTAACAAAATCTGGTTTTGTCCAAGAATGTCTTTGTTTCTCTCTTGCTTTTGAAGGAGGATTTTGCAAGGTATAGAATTTTAGGATGCTCATTGTTTTCCGTCAACACTAAATATTTCACTTTACTCTCTTCTGCTTGCATGATGGCTGAGGAGAAGTCGTATATAATGCTTAGCTTTGTTACTCTATAGGCAAGATTTTTTTTTTAACCTCTGGCCCTGCCCTGAGCTTAGGGATAGGAGCAGTCCTGTGGTATACACTGTGGGTGACAGTAGGATCCAGGTCTTCTAGCTCTTGAATTAGGTAAGAATGGGTAGCCCCTGTTGGGGTATTACCCTGCTTCTGCTACCGGTTGGTGACAGGAAAGCAAAGAAGATGACCCATGCACAGGGAAATGGGCTGATTCTGAATTCTACAAGACCTGAAACCCCAAGTGAGATAAAGTCCATGCAGTACAGTTTTGAAGGAAATGGGTCATTAAGAAACACAGGAGGAGCGAGGAAGGGGTGGTCACAGCGACAACATTATCTGCCAGCGATAGGGAGTACAAGATAGGGGCAGGAAAAAAAATCCTTGAAAAATAACTCCCCTGTATGTTTTCCTTTTGGCTGAGAAGTTTCAAATCAGAAAGAGATTTAGAAAAAGTCAACATCGTTTATTAACACTCGGTATTGCTTTTTGCTCTAGAGAGGATGCTGTATAAAGCAGGAAACATGACAGGCCTTCGTTCAAAAGAGCATTGGCCCCCATTTCTGGAAACATGACGAGTGCTGTAGCTCGAATGACCCTTCCGCCACCTGACCTGGTCCTAGTTGTGTCCCGCACGTGAAGGAGCCGGGCTGGGGAGAGGGAGGCCCAGGACTCAGAATCCCTGGAGAGAACACGTGTTCCGGGACAGTCCCAGGGCACTTGGTGCTGGCCGGGCGCGTTGGTAGAGATGACCGGGTCAGTCCCGGGAGGTGCAGAGGGGGCCGAAGTGTCCGGATCACTCAACACCTGCCCTCTGTGGCCTGGACCCACCTCGCTAATGATGGAGTGTGGTCATTGTGTTCGTCATTCTGCTGTTCCCTGATGCTGGGACTTTTCCTCCCCTCCCAACCACCCCCCCCCCCCCCCGGAAGGGAAGCAAGTCATGAGAAACTTCTTGATTTGACTCAAGAGGGCTGACTCCCTAGCCAGTGGGAGAGCACTGGGATCCCCGAGGCTGGGGCATGACTCAGGAGTACAGCTCGGGGGGGCACCTGGGGGGCTCAGTGGGTTAGAGCCTCTGCCTTTGGCTCGGGTCAGATCTCAGGGTCCTGGGATCGAGCCCCGCATCAGGCTCCCTGCTCAGTGGGGAGTCTGCTTCCCCCTCTCTCTTTGCCTGCTGCTCCCCTTGCTTATGCACGCGTGCGCTCTCTCTCAAATAAATAAAAAAAGGACAGCTCGGAGCACAATGTAACGTGTTGGGCAGAGCATCCCCCTTCCTTCCCTTTGTCCAACTCAGATCTTCCTCAGTGCTGAGGACCAACCTCTTGATGCCACAAAGCTCCTCGCAGATTTCTCCAGCTTTGGGTGGGTAGCACAGGCTCGTCCTTTTTTTTTTTTTTTTTGGCTTCTAACTTTGCCCACGCTGACTCTTTCTGGCACTGTCGTCATCCCGATTGTCTGGACTGTCCCCTCGGTGCTCCCTTGCATTTCTTCCTGAGCAGGCTCTCTGCCTGCGAACGGTTACACCACGGCTGTCATTCCCTGCGTTCTGTCCGGCCTCCTGAGTCCTCACCGGCCCACGGCCATTCAAGACGATGTCACCCGCGCTTCTTGTGTCTTACCTGTGCCACCAGCCATGGTTCTCCCACTGGTGGCCGTGCGATGTGGTCTCGGAGTGACCGTCTGCAACCCCTGTGATGTGCAGGCCTCATATCTATCTAGGTTCTCCCGGGGCACAGACCCGGCCGGTGCTACTGCTCTGTGTAAGATTTACTGGAGGACTTGCTTCGTCCGGGCTCGCTCTCACTGGCCGGGATGATCCCTGACCGCACTGGGTGGAAGGGAGCTCGAGGCCCACGTGCACGTGCAGCGGGGAGACCACGGGTGCGCCCCTGCCAGCATCCACCGACGTCTTCCTGCGCGGGCGGGAGCTGTGATGATAAACTCCCAGCTCCCAGCACTGCTCGCTTGGGGTCAAGGGGGAGCGTGCTGATGCATTTTTACCGGGTAACAAGCACCGTGTTAGAAATCGGATGCTTGTTGTCTAATTCAAACCCTACGGCATCCTTCAAAACTTAGTATATGGATTCTTTCATTCCCTCGTGTATCCAAGTAGTGTTTTTTGAGGGCTCCGTGACCTGTGAGGCCGGCTCTGAGCAGGCGGGGGCCCTCCCACACTTGGCGACCAAAGAATCCTTTAAACCCTTTAAAAAAAAAAAAAAAAAGACCCAAGTTTTTGTTTTTGTTTTTTTTGTAATTTTACCAATAAAAAAAACTAAAGCTGAAAATGTTTGCAGAGCAGTCCGCATGATCATGTTGATAACATTGTAACGAAAAGTAGCCATACCCCAAACAAAAAATGTTTAGGAGAGTGACACTTGTTGACATTTTTGCTGTTTTTAGTCTCGCTTACTGGAAGGGAAGCCTGCATTTTCGGGTGTGCTTCCGCATGTGATCTGACATTGTATCACGTAGCTTCTGAAAAACTTGCGTCTCAGGAGAGAATGAGTGGAAAAGGTAAAGAACATCAGTGTTGTCATGGAAATAGTTCTGGCCTAGGAGACCCTCGGAAAGGGGTCCCAGGAGTCCCTGAGCCACGCACGCGCCCTGATCTCTGGGCTCTGCCTGCCTCACCGGACTTCTCGTGGACCACGCTGGTTTTAGAATCCGAGAAATGGGCATGGGGAGGCATCACTCCTTGGAGTGGTAAGCAAAGGAACTGATGAGGAGGTCCCAGCCTCTCTTCTCTTGGAGCATTTTTTGGTCCATTGAAGGAGCATCAGAAAGCATGTTTAGGGGGCGCCTGGGTGGCTCACTTGGTTAAGCATTTGCCTTCAGCTCAGGTCATGATCCCAGGGTCCTGGGATCGAGCCCCGCATCGGGCTCCCTGCTCAGCAGGGATCCTGCGTCTCCCTCTCCCTCTGCCAGGGGCTCTCACTCTCAGTGTTTCTCTGTCAGATAAGTAAGATCTTAAAAAAATAAAAAATAAAAAATAAAACAAAACAAAACCATGCCTGGGCCAGAGAAGGGAGAAATGAGACCTACAGCCGAGGTCAGGAGGCTCGTCACTCTTTGGTGCTCAGTATGTGGGTGAAAAGCAGCCTTCCCAAAACTTGTTTTCCTGTTGATTTTCTCTTACTCCTGACCCCGACCAGCAAATTAGAGTCTGTTGTGCTTCATAGCACCCGGTGAAACTCAAGTGCAACCCTTTCTTTGGATTGCTAACATCAAACCAGGAGAGAAACAACCGATGGATGTGTTTTGTTTGTTTTTTGTTTTTGTTTTAGAAGTTGGCTCTGAGCACATTGAAGTTCAGAGCTAGGAAGTGCAGTTAAAAAAAAAAAAATCTAATGAGACTGTCGTGTTTGCACGTTTCTAAGTGCTGTCTATTCCATCGTAGTCCTTTCTTGGTCGTGTGCCAAATGGGTCTATGTGTACGCATCTGTTTTGGGATTCTGTTCTATGGATTTGTTTTGGCCATTTTGTGCCAATTTTATGTTGTTTTAATTAACATAGATTTATGATGTGTCCTGGTATCTGCTAGATCAAGTAAAAACACATTGTAATTTTTTTCTGAAATAGCCTTGTCTATTTTAGCACATTACTAAATATAAGCCCCACAGAAGCAGGGAGGTGGTTTATCACTTTGATTGCTGTACCCCAGCAGCTTTAATAAAAGTGACATAGTGTAAGCACTCAATAAATATTTGTTAAATAAAGGAATGAAGTTATACTTCTGAACTAATTTTAGAATTCGTCTGTCAGTGTGTACACAGCATCTTACTGGGCTTTTTGTGGGGATTGCATCGAATTCGCAGATTGATTTGGGAAGAATTGACATCTTTGCATCCTTGAATCTTCCCACCGGTGAATATGGCCCCATTTATGCAGTGCTTCCTTTTTGCTCTTCAGTAAAGGGGCATAATATTCTCCAGAAGGATCTCATATAAAAATGTCCATTTACAGTAATAACACCTTACAAAAACATAACAAAAATATACAGCGGCTTCGTTGGGATGGCATTCAGAATGTAAAATGCACCCTTTCAAAGTATGCAATTCAGTGGTTTTTGCCTAAATCAGAGTTGTGCAGCCCTCACCACTAATTTCAGCACATTTTCATCCCCCCCCATGGACACCCTATAGCCCTTAGCGGTCACTCTTCCTATATCCCCTCCCCTAACCACTCACTGATGGCGTTTCTATTTATGGATTTGCCTCTTCGGCACATCTTCTATAAACGGGATCATACATTATATGACTTGTGAGTAGCTTCTTTGACTTAGCGAACTGCGAGCTTCGCCCATGCTGTAGCGTGTATCGACATTTTACTCCTTTGTATGGCCGAATAATATTCTAATATATTGATACACTGTATTTACGTATGTGGTCACCAGTTGATGGAAATTGGGGCTGTTTCCACTTTTTAGCTCTTAGGAAGATAATGCTATTATGAATATTAATCTATAATTTTGTGTGTGGGCACACTTTCATTTCTTCTGGGCTCATGCCTAAAAGTGGAACTGTTGCTGGATTCCGTCTTGAGGATTTTTGGACCTAATACATCAGGAATATTGGTCTATTGCTTTTCCTTTTTTTTTTTTTTTTTTGGTGATGCCATTGTCTGGGTTTAGCATCAAGGTAATACTGACCTCACAGAATGAGTTGGAAAGCATTTCCTCCTCTCGTCTGTTCTAAAAGAGTTTGTGAAGGATTGGTATTCTTTAATGTTTTGTAGACTTCATCAGGGAAGCCATGTGTTTCGGGGCTCTTCTTTGTGGGACTTCTATCCATCACTGATGCAAGCAGTGCTTACTGTGGGTCTATTCAGATGCTCTTCTCCTTAAGTCAATTTTGCTAGTTTGTGACTTTCTGGGAATTGGTCCCTCTCATCTAGGTCACCTAACTTGTTGGCACACAGCTGTTCATAGTGTCCCTTTATTTATTTTTTAAATTTCTGTAAGGTCAATGGCAATATCTTTCTTTAATTCTCAATTTTAGCAACTTGTGTCATCTTTTTTTCAGTCCATGTAGCTAAAGGCTTATCAACTTTGTTGGTCATGTTAAACAACTTTTGGTTTTGTTAATTTTTCTGTTATCTGTATTTTATCTCCAGTCTTTAAAATTCTTCCCCCCTTCTGTTTTGGTTTTAGTTTGCTCTTTTTCTAAGTTTTTAAGGTGATTCTTGGGTTAATGGCTTGAGAACCTCTTTTTTAATATACGCATTTACATCTATAAATCTCTAAGCACTGCTTTTGCTCTATTCCATAAGTTTGGGGATGTGTTCTCGTTTGTATTCATCTTAAAGTACTTTCTATTTTTATTATTTCTTCCTTGACACGGTAATTATTTAGAAGTGTGCTAATACCCACGTATTTGTGAATTGCCCAAATTTCTTTCTGTTAGTGATTTCTAATTCGACTGCTGTCAGGGAACATACTTTGTTTGATTTCAATACCCCTAAATTGATGGAGGGTTCTTAGTGGCATTGATTTATATATTATAATGTTATTTTAAATTTTTTCTTTGTATTTACTTTATCTGCCTTCTTGAATTAAACATTTTTTCTAAGAAGTAGACTTATGATTATGAATTTACCCCTAGACTGCTTTTAATATACTGCTCTGATTTTGCTAGTCTGCGTTTTTCTTTTAATTTCAAATAGTTTAATTTTTAACACTTTTATTTCCTCTTTCACTTATGCTTTTTTTTTTCCCCAAGTATATTTTTATACTTGCAGATGTAGGGACGGTTTAGGGAAGGGACTAGCAAGGGAGGGTGGCCAACTTTTGTGGCTGCGTTTTCAAATTTATTGCATGGATTGTGAAAGCCGTATACATGTGTTGAAACTCATGGAGGTCTCTTTGGAGTAAAGAGTGTGGTCAGATTGTGTGTATGAAAATAATTTGAAATTGAGTTTAAGTGTTTATCTCTAACTTTACAAAGTTTATCAAACTTTGTAAACTTTTCTATTTTCTCACATTTTGTCTGCTTTACTAGTGTTTTAAAAATGTTTAATGTCAAAAAAAAAAAAACACGTTTAATGTCTCTTCAGTGTCTTTACAATGCTGGGTTCTCCTGACATTTTTTCCTTTATTTAAAGATTTTATTTATTTGTCAGAGGGAGAGCACAAGCAGGGGGAGCGGCAGGCAGAAGGAGAAGCAGGTTCCCTGTTGAGCAGGGAGCCCGAAGCGGGGCTCGATCCCAGGACCCTGGGATCATGACCTGAGCCGAAGGCAGCTGTTTCACCGACTAAGCCACCCAGGCGTTCCTCTCCTGTGATTTTGTTAGTGTTTGCTTCATATATTTTTAAGCTTAGCTGTTAGGTCCATACCAGTGACAGCCGCTACATGTTATCGGTGGATTTTTCTTTTTATCAGAACTACATTTGCCTTGTTGTTTCTTTTAGTGTCTTTTTTTCCTCAATGAATTTTAGTCCAACTGATATTTATGTAATTATTAGAGGAAGCTTATTCTTGTTTTCTTTTTTTGGATTTTCCTTTTACCACATTTCTTATTTCCCCCTTTTCTCAGAACTTAATCAGTTTTTATAAGGTCAGTTTTCTTTGGTCTATACTAATTTGAAAGTTCTATATTCTCTAGCTATTTACCTAGTGATTACCCTTAACTTTTTAACATTTTTATTATTTTATTATTTAGAAATAGTGCAGGTACAGTTTAAAAATGCAAATATTAATATTGTATATACAATGCAAATACATGTATACATATATGTGCGGGGTATGTGTGTGTGTGGTAGGTATATGTATATATAAAAGGAAGTGATTCTCTACTCCAGCCCTCCCTACCCTTTTCTTTTCTCTAGAGGCTACCTGTATTTGGGGTCTTCAGCAAAACGGAACCAATTGAATGTACATGTCTATGTTATATATAAATATATACAAAATATATATACACTTACATGTATGTATGCACACATGTATACATATATATATATATTATATATTGTATCAAAAATATATAAATATATATATGTATCTGTGAGCGAGAGAGGGAGGGAGAGAGGGTATGAAGGGTTATTTTCACAAGCTGGCTCCCACAATTATGGAGGTTGGCAAATCCCAAGTCTACAAGGTGGCCCAAGAGGCTGGGGGGCCCAGGGCAAAGCAAGTCTGAAGGCACACAAGTCTGAAGGCCACCGGCTGCTGAGTTCCTTCCTGCTCATGCTAGGTCAGTCTTTTGTTCTATTCCTGCCTTCCACTGGCCCACCCCCATTACAGAGGAAATCTCTACTCAAAGTGATTGATTGATTGATTTTCCAGTTTGATTTTTTTATTTATTTGAAATCCGTTAATTACCATATAGTATTTTACTAATCTCAGAGGTAGAATTCAGTGATTCATCGGTTGTGTATAACACCCAGTGCTCAACACAGCATGTGCCCTCCTTAATGCCCATCCCCCAGTTATCCCCACCCTCCTCCCCTCAACAACGCTCAGTTTGTTTCCTAGAGTTAAGAACCTCTTATGGTTTGTCTCCTCTGATTTTCTGATTTCATCTTTTTTTTTTATTAAAGATTTTATTTATTTATTTGACAGAGAGAGAGATTACAAGGAGGCAGAGGCAGGCAGAGGGAGAGGGGGAAGCAGGCTCCCCTCTGAGCAGAGAGCCCAACGTGGGGCTTGATCCCAGGACCCTGAGACCATGACCTGAGCCGAAGGCAGAGGTTTTAACCCACTGAGCCACCCAGGCGCCCCTGATTTCATCTTATTTTTTTTCTTCTCTTGTATATTCATCTGTTTTGTTTCTTAAATTCCACATGTGAGTAAAATCAAACGATAACTGTCTTTCTCTGACTTAAATTGCTTAGCATAATACCCTCTAGTTCCATCCACATCATTGAAAAGAGCAAGATATCATTCTTTTTGATGACTGAGTAATATTCCATCATATGTATATACCACATCTTCCTTATCTGTTCGTCTGTCAATGGACATCTGGTCTCTCTTTGTATTTTCAAAGCTCAACAATTTAAATGTCAGTCTCCACTAAATCCAGCTCACAGAAACATCCAGATTGATTCCTGATGGAATATCTGGGCAGGATGACACAACATTCACCTTCACACTGCTTCGTTTTCAATAACTTGACCTGTTCTCATCTTTAGTTCCTAACTCGCACACTTCCCTCCTTTCTCTTTCTCAAAATATGTGTATATTCTAACTTTGCTTGTCATTATTTCCTGTTTCAATAATAATGAGTGCGTTAATGCTCACAGCTGATCTGGGTCATACACCGTAATTACATATCTCTTGAACAAGGAAGCTAAGCGATGATTTTCTTCTCTCTGGTCCGTAATGTCAGGCATCTGTTGATTTTCCTGCCTTTTTCTTTTCATGGAGCCAGGTACCCGAGAGCTCTCTGCCTTTCTCTAGTTTTGCTCAGTTGCTCCTTGGCTGATGGGCAGGCTGTGGAGGTGACACTTCAGTTCCAACCTGGGAATCCTCTTCCTTCTCTCCTCTTCTGGATCCCCTATCTCCTGGATCCTTTGTCTTTCTTCATGGTGTACACCCTCATTTTAATGGCTTCCTGAGAAAGAAG
>CM052814.1:4920070-5062912 GCA_028533885.1 Nasua narica | reverse complement strand
TCTCTTTTTTGTGTATTGATATCTACATCTTAAAATCCACAATTGCATAATGGTATCTGCAATTCAAACCATCTCGCGGTATACTCTGGTATTGCCCTTTCCATATTTATAAGTCCTGTCTTCAGCACTAAACACCCGGTTCATATTCTCAATATATTTGCACATTTGCCTCTCTAATGTACAGAGAAAGTTGTTTCTAAATTGCTAACCCCCTGCTACGTCAAAAACATAACCGACTAAATAGAATTTAGAAATGTTCTATGCATGTGCCTGAGCATGTGTTTTTATAATACGGAGGGACTCTATTCTGTTTACTGTTATAAACTCATTCATGTAACGATATTTTTGAGATGTCTTGACAGATCAGTCGAATACAACATAATTTAACCTGTATCAGCGGAGAGTGCAGCTGTTTGTGGTTTTCGACAGTTTTTAGGAGTATTCTAAAGAATCACTCTTCGTATAGAATTGTGCACTCCTGGGAGCATATCTAGAGGATCCGTTCCTGAAAGTAAAATATCTGGTCAGTTTAAGAACTTAGTAACTATTGCTAGACTGAAACCAGAATAGGGTGTACGTATACATTCGGCATAACTGAGAATGCTTTCTTACCCACACTTCCATCAGCCACGGCTTTGAGCAATTTTTTCAGTGTTTGGCAAGCCGATAGGTAAAAATGGTGTATTATTTTTTTCTTTGAATTTTTATTTCTTTAATTATGAATGAGGCTGAGTATTTTTTCATATGCTTATTAGTCATTTGTACTTCCTTTGCTGTGAATGGCCATTTACATATCTTGCTCATTTTTTGTATTGTATTGTCATTTTCTTGTAATGAGTTCCATAACGGGGAAATATGCCTTCTATCATACATGTTGCGAATAGCTTTCTTCTACTTATAAATTTTACTGAGTTTATGGGTTTGAAATTCTATTAGGATTATATTTATGTGTGCATCAAGGCCTTCCTAACTACAAGATTATTTTTTTAAAGTACCCGTATTTTCATTTGTACCTTTTATGTTTCAGTATGGGATTCATCAGGAATGTAATTGGTTGTAAGAAACAAATTTAGAAATATTTCTTAAAATCAAATCAGACATACCTTTTATTATTGCCAATAACTAGGCATTGTCTCAACACCATTGAAAAGGGAGCAGATTTTGCTACCCCAAAATGTGTTTCTCTGGCATGGGGCTTATTTTAAGCTGGTTATTTTTTTTTTCAACTAATTTTATTTTATTTTTTCAGTGTTCCGAGATTCATTGTTCGTGTATCACGAACAATGCTCCATGCAATATGTGCCCTCTTCAATACCCACCACCAGGCTCACTCAACCCTCTATCCTCCTCCCCTCCAAAACCCTCAGTTTGTTTCTCAGAGTCCACAGTATCTCTTGGTTCATCTCCCCCTTCTATTTCCCCCAATTCACGCTTCCTTTCCTTCTTCCTATGTCCTCCATGTTTTTCCTTATGCTCTACACGTAAGTGAAACCATATGATAACTGACTCTCTCTGCTTGACTTATTTCTTTCTAGTCTCTTCTTCTAGTCTCTTCTAGTCTCATCCATGTTGATACAAAAGTTGGGTATTCATCCTTTCTGAGATAGGCATAATATTCCATTGTATATATGGACTATATCTTCTTTATCCATGTGTCTATTAAAGGGCATCTTGGCTCTTTCCACAGTTTGGTGATTGTGGCCATTGCTGCTATGAACATTGGGGTACATGTGGCCCTTCTTTGTACTACCTCTGCATCTTTAGGGTAAATACCCAGTAGTGCAATTGCAGGGTCATAGGGTAGCTCTATTTGTAATTTTTTGAAGCATCTCCACACTGTTTTCTAAAGTGGCTGCACCAGCTTGCATTCCCAACAACAGTGTAAGAGGGTTGCCCTTTCTCCATATCCTTGCCAACATTTGTTGTTTCCTGTCTTGTTGATTTTGGCCATTCTAACTGGTGTAAGGTGGTATCTCAGTGTGGTTTTGATTTGAATCTCCCTGATGGCTAATGATGGTGAACATTTGTTCATGTGTCTACTAGCCATTTGTATGTCTTCATTGGAGAAGTGTCTATTCATGTCTTCTGCCCATTTTTTGACATGATTATGTTTTTTGAGTGTTGAGTTTGAGGAGTTCTTTATAGATCTTGGATATCAGCCCTTTGACTATAGTGTCATTTGCAAATATCTTCTCCCATTCTGTGGGTTGCCCGTTTGTTCTGTTGACTGTTTTCTTTTAAGCTGTTTTTCCCCCCAAATATGTTTATTTTATTTTTTCAGTGTTAAAAGATTAATTGTTCATGCACCACACCCAGTGCTCCATGCAATACATGCCCTCCTCAATACCCACCACCCCCTTTTAACTGCACACACAGGCAAAGCTCTGAAAACTGAGTAGAATTGATCCTTTTAAGAAACATTTGCATTTATAAGGGAAATCTCCATTTGTAAGGGTGTCTCCTTCACTGGGAAAAGTCTTATCAAATCTGCATCACAGCCTTATCCTGGTTTACTGTGCTTTTTCTGGTCACCTCCTGTGATTTCCCCCTTTACCTCCCAACATATTCCTTTGTCTTTGGCTATTTAAGGTGATGGCTTTATTTGGGGGGGTTACTTAGTTTTTCTGGGTGTCTCCCATGCATACAGGAGGTATATATGCTGCTAAGCTTTGGTTTTCTCCTGTTAACCTGTTTTACATCAATTTTATATCAATAATTAGACCAGCCAAAGAACCTAGAAGAGGGAAAATATTTCTGCCCCTAGGTCATACGTTGAAAAATAAAAACATCGTTTATTGATACTCCGTGATGCTACCATATGCAAACCCCCCCCCACTCCCACCATTGTTCTTTGGAATTTCTCTGTTCATACATTTTTAACAATTATTGGTATTTTTATTAATTTCTTATTTGTATTCATAGAAATTTAAGGAGAATAAACACCTTTCGTCTTCGCAACACTGAGGCATTCCATCCAAGGCAAGATTTAAAAAGAAACGTAGGGTTTTAAGATCTTTTCCATGTAGAAAATGCACTTTTCATATTCCCATGTATTTGCTATGTTTTGTTCCGTTTAGAAGTGGGCTACTTCCATTATATTTTTTAAAAATCTATTGATTTATTGCTTATCTTTCCAGCTCATTCTCACTGGTACCCTAATTTACCAAATAATTTCTCAATTTATAAAGCCTACACTCTATATCTGTGGGGGTTTCTATCATTCCCAGGCTCTCGGGCTGCCTCTCCCACTTTTCTCACTTTCCTCCCCATCTTGTTGGGACCGTGCAGACTATCCTTGTCAATTACTGCCTTGCATTTACCTTTAATTTACTTGCTCCTGTCTTACCTGGCGTAATACCAGCTTTGGCTAAACCAAATATTCCTTGCGCAGAGCACCCACGCAACTGAACTTCACCGGTTTTACTGCTGAAAAAGGCTACTCTTGTAACCCTAATTAGCGTGAGTTTGCTCCTTGTGAGTCACACATAGAAACTACACCAAGTGGAGTTATCACACAAAGGAAATTTTGTTTGAAGCAGATAAAGAGATCTTGGGGAATAATTTCCAAAATCATGTCTACCTCCTACGCCCCAGCAAGGGTGAGTGGGTTCCTTTTATTTAGGGTTAGGATGAATATTTATCTATTTATTTAGATTTATTTGAGAGAGACTGAGCATAAGCAGGGGATGGGGCAGAGGGAGTAGCAGGCCCCCCGCTGAGCGGCGAGCCCAAGGCTGGGCTCAACCCTAGGAAACTGAGATCATGACCGGAACAGAAGGCAGAGGCTTGACGGACTGAGTCCCCAGGCGTCCCACAGTGAATATTTAAAAAGAGGATCCTTGCTACCACATGCAAAAGGTGGGCATAAGGTGACAAATACACCTTAAGGAAACAGGCCTATTTGTTATGTTAATGAGGCTTGTGCCCCTCCCTGGGCGGAGATTTTAGCATCACTGTGGGTCCCTCCCTCCATGGTCCATCTGCACAGGCCTGAGTAGGGGGTTGAGCTCAAACTACGCTGGGGCCAGCTGCCGCCTCTGCAGAGCACTTGTTACTTCTTGAGGGGGAGTTTTGGTTTCCCCCCTGGGATGCTGTGCCCATTGGGTCTTTCTCCCGAATTAGAAGATAAGCTAGAAAGAAGAGTTTAAGGAAAATGTGGGACAAAGGTACGTGTAGGTGGGCAATAAAGGTCAGGTGTTGGGGTCTTGTTGGTGACATTGATAACCTGTTGTGACATTGTTATTTATAAGAAACATGTGGTCATTCAGTCACCAGAATATATTGCTCATATATATATATATATATTTGGTCTTCCTCCAGGCTTTCGGTCTCACAGCTCCCCAAACCCTTGGAATTCCTTGAGCAATTCAAGCAATGGGAACATCTTTTGCTATGTAGAAATAGCATCTGGTCTCTTGTCCTCAAGCTTCAGAGCCAAAGGGTGAGATGACTGTTGTATTAATCATGAACAAGCCCCTTTCAACCACAACTGCGTTTATGTTAATGAGGTGACTTTTGGAAAATACTTAAGGATGGGGGCCTAAATCAAGGATGGGGGCCTAAATCAAGGCCAGGAGAGCCAATCACATGACCAGTAACTAGCATCTTGGAATCTTCACCCCCATGACCTCCAGGAACAGAAAGGGGCTGGAAGTTGGATCAGTCAGCAGTGGCCAGTGAGTTAATCAATTGTGCCTGTGTAATGAAACCTCCAGAAGAACTCAAAAGATTGGGGTCCCGAGAACTTCCAGGTTGGGGAACCAGAGCATACGGTTTATGAGTTCAGAAACTCCCTTGCTCAGGACCTTGACCTATGTGTCTCTCCATCTGGCTGATGATTTGTATCCTTCAACATCCTTTGTAATAGATTCGTAGCCTAGTGAGTAAACTGGTTTCCTGAGTTTTGAGAGCCACTCTAGCAAATAAACCCAAGGAACGGGTCTTGGGTAGCTCTGATTTACACTCGGTCGAGGGACAACCTGGGCTTGTGACCGGGATCTGAAGGAAGGCGGTTAGTCTTGTAGGACGGAACCCATCACCTGCCTGATCTGAGGGTGCCTCCAGGTAGACGGGGTCAGGATTGCGTCGAAGTGGAGGACACCCAGCTGCTTTAGGAAAATTGCTCGATGGTATGGGAGAACCACACTCCGCACACATCAGAATGGGGGCCCAGAACCCCCTTCCTGGCCTTACTTAAAATTCATGACCTTGAACAGTAAGCAGGAGGGGAATGTCGCCGGGCAACGTACTGCATCTCCTCCCGACCCTGTAGTTACTCTCTCTCTGTTCGGCATCTTCTCACATGTTCTCTCCTGTCCTCCAACTTCCAGAGGAAGTTATCCTCGTTGCTGGCAGCTGGCTTTACTTTCTACTTCATTAAGAATGAAAAGCCGTTAGAAGAGCCCTTGGCCTCGTGTGTGCACTGCTTCCAAGGCAAGCACAGCCCCGCCCCTGGGGAGCACTCCGTCACCCCCGCTGGGCGCCCCTTCCTCACTCAGGACCTCCTCCAGCCATTCTCCCCGTCTCCTTTGATTGATCCGATTTGTACTACATCACTTTCGTTTATAGACTTATTTGTTCTAATTCCTCTTGTGCTGAAAGAATTAAAAAAAAAACAAAAATAATCTTCTTTGATCCCACATCCTTTTCCAGCTAAAGGTACATTTATCTGCACCCTTTCCCATGAAGACTCTTTAAAGGAATTCTGTGGTCTTTAATTTATCTTTCTGTGTTCTTAAATTCACACTAAATAGGCATTTTCATCGTTATTCTACCAATACAGATTTTTTTTTCAATGAGACCAATGACCCCATTTTGTCAAATCTAATTGTCAATTCTAACCCCACTTGGCATATTTGGGAGCATTTGACCCACATGGGTAATTTTTGTTTCTTGGAAGCCTGTTTTCAGGTAGCTTTGAGGCCATGCCCTGAGTTTTTGTATTTTCAACTGGCTTTGTTTGTTTCTCCGGCTGTCCCTTCTCTCTCTTCTTCTCCTCAATAACTTGATGTTGGAGCACCTCGAGATTCAGTCACAGACCATTTCTGTCTTTATCCCGGCAACCTAGAGATAGCTTTCTCTTTTAAGTTTAAACACTTTCTAAGTTAAGTCTCCTGTCTGTACTGTTTTCCAGACAGTGAAGTTGTATGTTCAACAGCCCATTATCTCTACTTGGATAATGGCCTCGCAAATAGGATATGTCCCCAGCGGAACTGGCCAGCCCCTCACACAGAGGCACACCTTGTTCTAAGCCACTATCGCCTATAACGTGGGCCAGAAAGGTCCTCACTGGTGTCTCCATGTTTCCCCTTTGGCTCTGGGGGTTGATTTTCTATGCAGTTCGCAGCCAGAGTGAAGAGTTTAATATATAAATCAAATCATGTAATACCTTGCTCAGATGTCCCCACAATGACTCTTAGAATCCTCTTAGAATAAAACCGAGTGTCCACACCATAGCTCGTAAGACCGCAATGCAACTCTCCCCCTTAGTGGTCCTGGTCATTCCTTCCAGCTGCACTGGCCGGTTGGTGGTTCCCCACACAGGCCGCAGTTCACCTTCCTCAGGCTCTTCCCATGTTCCGATCTCAGCCCGGAGTGCTCATCCTCCCGGTTCTCCAATGGCTCACCCTCTCCTGCACTTCATTTTTCTGCTCGAATGCCATCTCAGAAAGGCCTTTCCTGACCACCTGACCGAAAAGATCTGCTGGTCGCTGCTGGCAGGAATGATTACCCTTCTGTCCTTTTTTGCTCTCTCTTCAGACGCTTATCCCTCACCAAGAGAACCTATCTTACGTACATGCTTTGAAAATGCATCTGTGTGCTTGAGTATGAACTCTGACAGCAGGCGCTTTGTTCACAACCTGTTTGTTTTTATTAGTGCTTTTGGCTTTCTTCTATTTAGTATTTGCCTGGTATACAGTTTTCCGTCCCTTATTTTCAACCTTATTATTTTGTTTCAGATAGTGATACATGCTATAAAAACCATGGGCCAGCTAATGGAGAATGTCATTGGTGGACATTATGGCCAATGAAGTGATCAAGGAAGGAATCCCTGAGGACTGCTGCTCGTTTCCCTTGAGCGTCAATGATGGAGAATAAACAAAGAATCTGGAGAAAGAGTACTCTCAGCCGAAGGAATGTTAAGTGTGAAGACCCTAAGTGGGAATAAGCCTTCCATGTTGATAGATGCTGGAGTAGCAGGGGTTAGCAGTAAGAGATGAGGTCCTTCCTAAAGGCATGGGTGGCAAGGACAGGTGGGGCCTTACAGGCCACCAGGAGGAAAGTGGATTCTATTCTGAGTGCGGTGGAAATCCATGGGACAGTTTAATTAGGGGAAGGGGTCATCTGGCTTTCATTTTTAGAAGATAACTTTGCTTTCATGTAGAGAATTGATTGGAAAAGTACAAGAGTAAACAAGGGGAATGCATGCTGAGACTTTGTTTCTGGATAAGAGAAGTTTCAGTGGACATGGGAGGAAATGGATGATAAATTCACACTGTGTTTTGTAGGTAGAGCTGACAAGGCTTGTCGGGAGATTCCCGTCTAGAAGGCCCCAAAGGCTCATTTAGTAGCTTGACAAAGAGCTGACACAGCAGTTCTAAGAAACTTTGGTGGAAGAAGAGGCCGACACCAGCTGCTGAGTTCTTGCTGCTGGCCTTCTTTCTAACAGGTCTGTTCCTAGCTGGGAGCTCCTATTGTTAGATTATCACTTAGATGGTCCCTGTTTCTCCTTTTTTATAAATGTGCCATTCCCGCAGTATAACAGCCCACATACGGGCAGCCAAAGCTATAGGTTAACGAAAGTTTGGGAGATTGTGTGCACTCTTGAAGATTTTCTCCTTATAACCTTGTTTTGCTCAACACCCTGCGGTGCTAGTAGAATGTTGTCTTTGTGCTCTTTTGCATAAAAATGTGCTGACAGTGCTGGGGAGGAGGGAGGAAAAGACAGGATTCAAGACAGGCTCACTGGCTTTTGGGTTGAGCAGCTGGGTAGAGAAGGTGCCATATACTAGTTGGGGGAATGTATACTAATTGTGTGTGTGTGTGTGTGTGTGTGTGTGTGCTTCGTTTGGAACAATCCTAGACCTCCAAACGGAAGTGTCAAAAGTAGGCAGCTAGTTACACAAGCCGGGATCTGGAAAAGACCACAGCTGGAATTATAAATTTGAGACTTCCCCTTATTTTTCACCGCTATCAGCATAAAGCAACAAGACCCAATCTCAAGTGACCTTTTCTTTAGAAAAAGTCATAGAGGAGAAATGGTCAAAACTTTTCCTTCCACAAGAGTCTCAGCCCCAGGTAATTCTAGGCTATAAAATCATGATGTGAAGGCAGGGAATAATTCTACCAAAACTTTAAGGAATAAGTAATGACAATGGTCTTTATAAAGACCTTTATAATGGTCTTTATAAAGCCTAGAAAAAGAGAAAAACCCTTCAAATTATTTTATAAAGTAAACAGCATTGAAAACAAAGGCTAATTTGATTATCACAGGTACACAGGACACACATGTGTTGGGGAGGAAGAATTTATTGCACCCTTGAAGTTTCTTGGAGCTGGACTAAGACTCAAATTGACATGAGACAGATGAACAGGAGAAAATCAAGTTTAATAGCGAATATATGGAGAATCCACATAGACCTGCAATTCCAAAGACAGTCAGCAACATGATACTTATGTGAGCTCAGGAGAGGGGTAGGGTCTGTGGATACCAAGGGGAGGAAGCCCATTAGTGGGAAGGTGAGAGTACACATTCGAAAAGCAAAGGTTCTCTATTAGGCAGATAAGTTTTTTTTTATGTTAGTCACTATACAGTACATCATTAATTTTTGATATCGTGTTCCATGATTCATTGTTTGCCTATAACACCCAGTGCTCCATGCAATACATCCCCTTCTCAATACCCACTGCCAGGCTAACCCCTTCCACCCTGTCCCTTCTAAAACCCTCGGTTTGTTTTTCGGAGTCCACAGCCTCTCCTGGTTCATCTCCCTCTCTGATTTCCCCCCCTTCATTTTTCCCTTCTTTCTCCTAATGTCCTCCATGCTATTCCTTATGCTCCACAAATAAGTGTAACCATATGATAGTTGACCTTCTCTGCTTGACTTATTTCACTCAGCATAATCTCTTCCAGTCTCATCCGTGTTGATGCAAAAGCTGGGTATTCATCCTTTCTGATGGCTGCATAATATTCCATTGTATACATGGACCACATCTTCTTTATCCATTCATCTGTTGAAGGGCATTTCAGCTCTTTCCACAGTTTGGCTATTGTGGACATTGCTGCTATGAACACTGGGGTGAATATGGCCCTTCTTCTCACTATATCTCTATCTTTGGGATAAATACCCAGTAATGTAATTGCCAGGTCATAGGGTAGCTCTATTTGTAATTTTTTGAGGAATCTCCACATTGTTTTCCACACTGTACTAACTCCCACCAACAGTGTAAGAGGGTTCCCCTTTCTCCACATCCTCTCCAGCACTCGTTGTTTCTTGCCTTGTCAATTTTTGCCATTCTAACTGGCAAAGGTGGTATCTCAGTGGGGTTTTGATTTGAATTTCCCTGATGGCTAATGATGTTGAACATTTTTTCATGTGTCTGTTAGCCATTTGTATGTCTTCTTTGGAGAAGTGTCTGTTCATGTCTTCTGCCCATTTTTTGACATGATTATCTGTTTTTTGAATGTTGAGTTTGAGGAGTTCTTTATAGATCTTGGATATCAGCCCTTTGACTATAGTGTCATTTGCAAATATCTTCTCCCATTCAGTGGATTGCTCTTTGTTTTGTTGACTGTTTCCTTTGCTGTGCAGAAGCTTTTTATCTTGATGAAGTCCTGAAAGTTCATTTTCACTTTTGTTTCCTTTGTCTTTGGAGCTTTGTCTTGAAAGAAGTCGCTGTGGCTCATGTCGAAGAGGTTACTGCCTGTGTTCTCCTCTAGGATTTTGATGGATTCCTGTCTCACATTGAGGTCTTTCATCCATTTTGAGTTTATCTTTGTGTGTGATGTTAAGAGAATGATCTCCAATAAGTTTCTTAGGTAAAGAGGAATCTCTATTAATAGGACTTTTCCTGGTACGGAGATGCAGTTGAGGGGTAGGTAAAGAGCTTTTCCTGAATCTGCTGGATTTTGATTACTTTTAACTCGAAATAGTGCTCATGCCAAAGTAGCCCATCGTGGGCTGCCTGCTGTATGCATGCAGACACAAAATACAGATTTCAGTAAAGTAAATCATGAACCCAGTGCTAGATTAAAGTAACAATATACTGTGGCAAAGTGTAATGTGATATTGCATGTGATCAATAGGAAAATGCTTGAATCCAAACTCTTGGAGTTTAAAAACTTCACCATTTATGAACTGTGTGATTTTAGGCCTGTTCTTTAACTTCTCGGTGCCTCTGTTTCCTTTTCTGCAAAGTAGATATAAGAGTATTCGTACCTACAAAGTGGGAGTAATAATAGAATCTATATCATGGGATTATTTTGAGGGTAAAATCAGTTGATTAACATACATCCTTAGAAAAGCGCCTGGCACATGGTAAATAGTCGATACGTTAGTTATCATACCAGTAATACAAGGAGGGTTCTGAATTTTTAAATCTATTAATAAATTTAGTGAACCATATAAAGTAGAGAAAACTTATGTGCATTTCTCTCTAGATGCTGAGAAGGATCCATGATAGAATGTAACCCCTATTCTTCATTTCAAAAATCCAATTAAATAGGATTAGATGAATAATTCCTTAACATAAAAATGTATGTATCTCGACTAAAATTCCAGCATCGGGCTTTATAGAGGAAAATGAGAAACACTCCCTTTAAATAAATGAAACAAAATGATCACTATAACTGTTATTGTTTAACTCCGTGTATACTGAACAACATAATTACCTCAAGAGAAAGAATTGAAAGGTGTAAAAACTTTTAAAAAGGAAGAGGTAGCATTATCTCTTTCCCAGGTGATATAATAGAATACTTGGAAAATAACCCAAGAGGATTCACTGAAAAATTATTACATTAAAATTATACTATAAGGAGTCTGGGTTCAGATTTATCATTATCCTAGCTACACAGAAATAAAAGCCAATTAATAAGAAAGAAAAGCCATTTTCAACTGCAAAACTGTAAAGCCTGTCGAAGAATAAACTTAAGAAATGTGCAAAATTTGTAGGAAAATGAATTTCTGATATAGATAAAATGGCATAGATTCGTTTCTCCCCTGAAGTACAACCATAACCACTGGAAATAACCCAAGAGGCAACTAAAGAAGAGCTCTAAGAGATGGTGAGAGGAAGCCAGACTTGGTTTGGATCTCAGGTCTGGAGGAACAGCGCAATGGCAGGAAATCTTAACCTCCCCCATCCCAACGTAAGGTCACCTTGGCCCCCGTGTTTCCTGACCATCAACCTGGCTCATTCCTATCCTGGTTCGAACAGGTGGTGGTGAGCCTGGCGCCACTAGCAAGGGGGGCTGATGAGCGAGACCCACTAATAGTAGACCGGGGAAGTGTGTTCTCTCCCTGAAGGTCCTCCCTGACCCCAAACTGACCCTCCCTGACCCGAAACACTAGGGCCACTGATCCCACCAACAAACCCAGTTCTAGAAGCCTCTTTGACCCTGTGAGCCTGAAATTTCCCTTCTTCCTCCAACTTCTCTCCATCCTTCAGAGACAAGTTTAGGGGTGGGGTGTGCTAGTAGAAAAGGGTCTCCATCCCACATATGAGGGGCATGTTAACCTAACATGCACCTGCCTAGAGAAGCCTGTCTCCCCTCCGGCTGAGATTCCCCTCCATGTCAGCAGCCCCACCTGGGGACACCCCTTCCAGCCCCCGGGCCCCCCCCCTTCCAGCCCCCGGGGACACCAGCAGCACCATCCCAACAGCACCAAAGAACCTAAACGCACCCCCAAAACAGAAAATGTTCTGGAAATTAAATGTCTCCGGGTCCACAGGCAACAAAAGTGGGCCAGGCCCTGCATACTCACCCTAACCTGGGCAACTACCTGCTGAAGTAAAAGATTCACATAGGATCTAGAGTCTTCTAATGCAATAGACAAAATGTTTAGGTTACAAACCAAAAGTTAACAGCAGAATAGGAAAACTTCTAAAAACATAAAAATTAAGCTCCTAACAAATCCATGGGTCAAAGACAGAGTCTGAAAAGAATAGGAAAGAATGTATGTGATGGTACAATTTATCATGCAGATGCAGCTAGAGCAGCATTGTTGGGGTAATTTATAGCACTAAATGCTTACATCAGAATGGAAGGAACCTCTCAGATGGACAATCTAAAGTTCCTACCTCAAGAAACTAGAGTTGTAAAGCCCCAAAGCAAGCAGAAAGAAATGATAAAGAACAGAAGTCAATGAAATAAAAAATAGGAAAATAGAAAAAAAAAATCGATGTAATAAAATGGGTTCTTGAAAAAATTAGTAAAATTGATAAATCTCTGGAAAGACTGACAAAAGACACAAGTCACCATTATTAGGAGTGGAATGAAGGCATCACAACGGAGTCTGCAGCTATTAGAAGAATAATATGGAAACACTGTGACCAACTTGGTTTATAAATCCAACAACTTGAAATGGGTCAAGTCCTCAAACTACTAAACCTCAGCCAGATAATCTGAATAATCCTATGACATTGGATAAATTGTGTAGTCTTAAAACTTTTTAAAAAATTGAATTCGTAATTTAAAAACTTAAGGAAATCTCCAGGCCTCGATGGTTTCCCTGGAGGATTTACCAAACTGTGAAGGAAAAATTAGCGTCAAGTATGAACAGTCTCTTCTAGAAAACAGAGGAGGGTAGACTACTGGTCAACTCACTTAGAGGCCACAATTTATGAGGCCAGTATTATCCTGGTACCTAAACTATGTAAAGGCTACAAATAAAGCTATAGATCAGCATCTCTCATGAACTTAGATGCAGAAATCCTCAGCAAAATATCAGCAAACCAAATCCAACAATGTATAAAAGGAATTAAAAAAAAATACAAAAAAAGGAATTGTACATTGTAACCAACTGGATTTATTTCAGTAATGTCAAGCTAGACCAGTAGTCACAAATCAGGCAATGGTATCCACTGTATTAGCAGGCTAAAAAGGAAAGGTCATATAATTACATCGACTGACATACAGAAACACTTGATGAAATCCACTCATGACAAAAATTTTTTGCAAGTGAAGAATAGAGGAAAATTACCTCAATTTGATAAAGAATGTGTCAAAAAAAAAAAAAACCTGTAGAAAGCATTATCCTTAATGGCAAAAGACTGAATGCTTCCTTCCCTTCACCTCCCCTACCCCAAATCAGGAACAAGACAAGAATGTCTGCTCCCATCACTCTTATTTATCATAGTAGTGGATGTTCTAGTCAGTGCAATATGGCCAGAGAAAGAAAGAAAAGGCATACAGAACAGAGAGGAAGAAATAAAACTGATCCTAATTATATTGAGGACATAACTATCTATGTAGAGACTGAAGGTATCTACTGACACCCCCTAAAAACGCCTAGAACTAGTGACTTTAAGTCACAACTTGCAATATCAATACATGAGAATCGTATTTCTGTAAACTAACACTGAACACGTGGGAGCCAAAATGAAAAGCACGATACCGTTTATAGTTTCTCCAAAGAAAAATGAAATGCTTAGGTATAGAATGAAATGCTTAGGTATAGAACAAACCAAAAGTTAACAGCAGAATAGGAAAACTTCTAAAAACATAAAAATTAAGCTCCTAACAAATCCATGGGTCAAAGACAGAGTCTGAAAAGAATAGGAAAGAATGTATGTGATGGTACAATTTATCATGCAGATGCAGGGGCATGTTATAGAATGTAAGATCTGCATGCTGAAAATTACCAAATGCTGACAAAAGAAATCAAAGAAGACTTAAATGGCTAGAGATCTACTGTGTTCATGGATCAGAAGACTCCACATCGTAAAGATGTCAGTTCTCCTTAAATTGATCTATACATTTGATGTGATTCCTATGAAATCCCAGCAAGGTTGTCTATAGACATAGATAAGCTTATTCTAAAATTGGTATGGAACTATGCAGAACTTAGAACAAAACAATCTTGTTGGAGAATAAAGTAGGAAGACTTACTTGACTAAATATTGAGACTTGTTATATGGCTGCGTTAATCAGGGCTGTGCAGTATTGGGGCAGTAGACACGTGGATCACTGGACCAGAAAGAAACCCAGAAATTGATCCACAGAAATCAGCTCAACAGACTTGACGAATGTGCAAATTCAATTTGGTGAGAGATGATCACCTTTAAAGAAGACAGGGCTGGAGTAATTGGCTATCTGAAAGCAAAAATTAAACTTTGACCTCAACTTTACACAAACTAACTCAAAATAGATCACTTAAATGTAAAACATAAAACTATAGAACTTTTAGGGGCGCCTGGGTGGCTCAGTGGGTTAAAGACTTTGCCTTTGGCTCAGGTCATGATCTCAGGGTCCTGGGATCGAGCTCCGTGGGGGGCTCTCTGCTCAGCAGGGAGCCTGCTTCCCCCCTCTCTCTCTCTGCCTGCCTCTCTGCCTACTTGTGATCTCTCTCTGTTAAATAAATAAATAAAATCTTTAAAAAAACAAAGCAAAACAAAAAAAACCCAAAAACTATAGAACTTTTTGAAACGGTTATAGGAAAATGTAAAAGTTCCTGATTCAAAAGGAAACTTGAGACAATGGAAAATAACACTATGTTTTTGAATACAGAGATTCAAGATCATTAAGACATCAATTTTCCATAAATTAAAAATGCAGTAGGATTCTAGTAAAGTGATGCCAGAATGGTTTGCTTATATGTATTTAACTGTGTTGAGAATGATGTGTGTGTTTTATTGGGTGGGGGGTGGGGGTTATAAATTGAACAAGCTGCTTCTAAAATTTATGTGAAACCTTAAAACAAACAAAACATCCAAAAAATTCTAAAGAATAATGGCAGATAACTAGCTCTAGCAAATAAAACATTAAAAAAAAAATCCATGATTAATGTTGATGTGTAGAATAAATATATAAATGGAACCAAATAAAAATTCTACATTTTTTTCACAATCCACATTCCTCATTGTTTCACAGAACTTTCCTTTGCCCCAGGGTAAACCTAAAAGAACCCAGAAAAAAAGCCAATTGAATTTCAAAAAGATTTTTTAAAACTCATAACTAAAACATTTGTCTTAAAAGCTGAAATGGTTCCTAACTTTAGCAAACTTTTCCAGAGAGGAAAGCCTCTTTTAACTTACAAATAATTTTGAATATCAAAAGCTTCAGGACTGAAGTTACTTTATATGTGAAATGTAGGATGCAAATTGTAGAGTTAGGAAGAATTCAGGTTTTTCTGCCAAAACAAAATGAAGGCGTCCAGCTTTGTGGGGTCCGCGGCATTCGAGTTAGCTGGGTGGTAGGCATGGCCTGGTCTTGCACCCTCCAGCTAAGCCCTGCTGCGGGGTAGAAGGGTGAGGTGTCCTATGAAAGCTGAAAGGATATGCTCTCACTGCACAGAGAAGCCTCTTAGAAAAAGCTGGACTCCTGGTGGAGCAGATGTGAGGGAGTGATGAATCTGGGCGGGGGGCCTGGTGACACCCCACTGAGTCCTATTCATGACCCGTCAGGGGTGCAGCCGAATGCCTAGCCTAGATGCTTTCAAGAAATGGCTGAGGGTAGGCCAGAGGCCCTAGAAAAGTCATAAGGAAGATGAGGTCTCCAGACCACATTGGTTAAAGAACATAACGACACCAGAGTCCTCTCAATAGGCCACACAAGATGGCCTCTGGGGGTCATGTATCTCCATCCACGATGGGCCAGTTGGAACTTACCGTGGACCGGGTGGATTCCTTCTCCTCTATGCCAATAAAACTAGAAGACTTTTTTTTTTTTTAATGATTTTATTCATCTATTTATCAGAGAGAGAGCGAGGGAGCGCACAAGCAGGGGAAGCAGCGGCAGAGAGAGAAGCAGGCTCCCCGCTGAGGAAGGAGCCCAATGTGGGACTTGATCCCAGGACCCTGGGATCATGGCTTAAGCCAAAGGCAGGTGCTCAACTGACTGAGCCCCCCAGGCGTCCCTGGAAGCCTTGACCAGAACGTCATTGATTCTCCCCAAGGAGAATAGGGAAGAAGGAGGAAGAGCGGGACCTTAAATTTAATTATGGTTACTCATAAAGTGGCTTATTCGCTAAATTGCCCAAGTTTGCATGGGAAGGACCAGGTAATTTCCTCCAATCAGATTGGGAGCTCAGAATGACAACATGAATTACACTGTAGAACCTTCTAAAAGTTTGGTTTTTATGTATCTGCATATTTAGCCTATAAAATTCATAATCACTTTACGCATTTTGATATTTCTGCATTTCAAAAGCATTCTGCAGTGAGAATGTGCACTCACACATTGATTGTGCATCTTTTTACAAACAGTTCAGCATAGTAACTTTGATTTGCTCAGCAATTACAACTGCAAACCATCATCACGTTATTCAACACCTACTTTGTCTCACAAATGGAGTCTAAAGTTTACCCTCATTCATTTATATCTCAGGACCCTGAGATCATGACCTGAGCCGAAGGCAGAGGCTTTAACCCACTGAGCCCCCCAGGCGCCCCGCATTTTTATATTTTTGAGGTGAGGAATGGTAAATAGTCTTTTATTATTCCATTTTTAACTCAGTTGCTTTAACCTCATGAAAGTTTTCACGTCGAAATCCTCTACTGTTGACTTTTAGCTTTTCGTCATTCATTCAGAAGAAAGGAATTTCTTCTAATTCATCAGAAAGGAATTTTGTGGGTGCTTTTGCATATTTTCACTGAACTCTCTTTCCTTGCCTTTGTGACTTCGCTTACGAGGGGCAGGAGAAGAACCCATCCAAAGGGCCCAATCTGAATTCTTGCCCAACCAACTGTCCTCTTGCCCTTCTGCCTTCTCCTACTCTCCTCTCCCTGGAAGCTCCCATTTGGATCTGCCTCTAATTTTTCTTTTCTCGTTAGTCAGTTTCACAAGGTTCTTCTCAGCAGTCTGCTCCCCGAGCCCTCTGTCTGCTCTTCTTCTAAGCCCATTGGTCATCCTGTCCATGGACGAGCCGTTGCTTTCAGCCCCACAAGGACTCCTTCGTGTGGCTTACGTTCAGCTTGAAGAAGCAAAGGGTCAGGCCGGGTCTGTGTGCTCTGTTCATGAGGCCAGAGCTCCATGGCTGTCGCGTGTGGCTCAGAGTCCTCTGTACTCAACTCCCCTTCTCCACCCCAGTTCCCTTTCCTTTGGCACCCCACATGTGAGCAACGGGAAACTTGCAAGGGGTTGCTAGAAAATCTCTCTAGAAGGTTTTTTTAGCTCATCCCAAACCCATTTCCTAAAAGACATCTCTGTTTTTGCTTTGCTTATCTTGTTGAAACCAACATGATTAGTTTTTGGCACGATATTGTTTCTAGTAACCTCTTGTTCAAACATCTACGTTAAAAGAAGATTCAGTCACGTATGAGTTTAATGTGGGTTGTACTTCAGCCAAGTGGACCAGTCACTTTAAATCTAAGCTAGATCACACTCTGACCCTGTAATTAGCTCCTGGAACAGAGCCAGTAGGTGTTTGCTTACAAGTCTGAAGGGTGATTTATGTTTTATTATGTTAACAAAGAGGTTGAGGAAGTGAGCATCAATTATTAGAAGCTGGCCCCCACCTTCACTTCACTTCTGCTCTGGCCCCGGCTGTGATGTAGGAGATTTCACCAATCACTGGCAACCCTGGCTCTATAACTTTACCTAGAAGCTTCCATCTGGAAAACATGCATGCCTATTTATAGGGTCGAGATTTCATCTTAGGGAAGGGATTTCCTACCCACCGTTCTCCTCAGAGCATCCTGGACTTCTTTGTTTCTCAGACTATACACCATCGGGTTCAGTAAAGGTGTTATGATCGTGTAGGTTGCTGCGATGAACAGATCCTGATCCCTGCTGTCCTCGGTCCTGGGCTTGAGGTAGGCAATGGAGGCACAGCCGTAGTGGACGATGACCACTGTGAGGTGGGAGGTGCAGGTGGCAAAGGCCTTCTTCCGGCCCTCAGTGGAGGCAATCTTGAGGATGGCAGAGATGATGAAGACGTAGGAGATGAGGATGAAGTTGGAAGGGGCAATGAGGACCAACAGGGTGATAATTAAGGTCAGGATGGCATTAATGACTGGAGCTGCACAGGCCAGGTCCAACACAGGTCGAACATCGCAGAAGAAATGCTCAATCAGTGAGTTGCAAAAAGGCAGTCTGAAAATGGCCACGGCCTGAGTCAGAGAGAGCAAGAACCCTGAGGCACAGACCGAGGCTGCCAGGATGGTACAGACCCTCCAATTCATGATGATTGAGTAACGAAGAGGGTTGCAGATGGCCACGTAGCGATCAAACCCCATTACCGCTAGCAGGAAGCAGTTGGTGCAGGCAAAGCCGATGAAGAAAAAGAGCTGAGTCCCACAGCCCACCAGGGAGATGGATCGGCTCAGACCTACAAGGTCGGAAAGCATGCGCGGGATGATGACCATGGAGTAGAAAGTCTCTGACGTGGAAAGAACACTTAGAAAGAAGTACATGGGGGTGTGGAGGTGGTGGTCGACACGGATAATGGTCACGATGATGATGTTGCCAGACAGAGTTAGGATGTACGTGATCAGAAACACGATGAAGAGTGTGAGTTGATGTTCATGGAAGTCGGAGAAGCCTCGGAAAACAAAGTCTCTCACCTCTGTGCGGTTGGCCGTCTTCATCGAGGATCTCAAATCAGAAAGGTAAAGAGAAGGTCAACACCATCCCTTCACACGCGAGACCACCCTGTCCCCTGGTGAGCCCACCGTCAAGAGCAAAGGTTCAGTATCGCAAAGACCTGGTTCAAAACTTCACGAATCAACTGCCTCTTCCAGGGACCTGGTAGACTTCCTAGACTCTGTCCTAGACTCTGTCCTAGACTCTAGTCCTAAAGGCAGCAAGAATCCTAGCAACATTATTTGAAAGTTTGAGGTCAGGCATTCTTTCCAAGGCCACCTGACCCTATGTATGGGCCATGAAATTGGTCTCAAAAATTTCTTAAAACTAGATTTTCCTAAAATATTTCCCACATTCTCAGGCCACAATGTGATTAAGTTAGAAAGTATCACAAAAAAAAACCTTGAAGAATCGGAAATATTTATAAATCTAACCCACGGTTCAAAGAGGAACTTATAATGGCAATTAAAAAATCTTTAAGACCGAGCCCTAATAGAAGAATCACGTAGCACCGCACGCACCGTGCATTCAGAACATTATTGAAAGGAAGTTTATCCCTGGAAATGCTTGTTTGTTTTTTAAAACTGAGAATTAATGAGAATCCATTCTAAGAAGTTATAAAAAAAAAAAAAAACATAAAGTAGAAGGGAAGAAACAGTAATGATGAAACAGATGTGAATGATAAAATATAGAAAATCCGTAAAGGTACACATTTATAAACTTGAGGTAAACTCATGAAAATCTGCCCAAGAAAAACAAGTGAAGACATAAACTTGATTATGAATTAATGAAGGGATAGAAGCTTCAGGCTCAGAAATATGAGAAGTAACATTATAAGCAACTCTTCTTCCATAGGTTTTTAAACTTCAATGGATAGGCAATGCTGAAATGGATATATTTCTAGAAAAAAATATATTTCTTTAAACTGAAATGGATATATTTCTAGAAAAAAATTATTAATATTGAATCAAGAAGTAGAAAACCTAAAAAAAAAATTTAAGATATAAAGACAGTAGTGAAAAATCTACAAATAAATCACTACATGCTATGAAGCATTCAAGGATAAGTCAATTTCAATGTGATACAAATTACTATTTTAGGTAATAAAGAGGAAATCCTCTCACCTCATTTTACGAAGCTGGAATTATCTTGACAACAAATTAAACAGGCCAATCTCATAGATCTAGAAGCAAAATTCTTGAAGAAATGTCATCAAACCACATCCAACAACGTGTACACAACCAAGTTGGTTTTATTTCAGGATGTGAACTTTGTTTAAAACAATCCAGTTGTATATCTCCTCCAATAAACTGTTCAAAGAGAAAAAGTCACATGATTATTTCAATAGCTGCCCCCAAAAAAGCATTTTTAAAGTATTTTTTTAAGATTATTTATTTATTTATATATTAGAGAGAGAGACTGAGAATGAGAGGGGAGAAGGTCAGAGGGAGAAGCGGACTTCCCGCGGAGCCGGGAGTCCGACAGGGGACTCGATCCCGGAACTCCGGGATCATGACCTGAGCCGAAGGCAGTCGCTTAACCACCTGAGCCACCCAGGGGCCCCCCAAAAAAGCATTTTTAAAATTCAGCATCTACTTCTAGATTTTCTTTAAGCCGATAAAGCAAGTGTACAGCAATGTACTTAGTGGTGAAATACTGAAGGATTCTCCTCAAGATTAGGAACGAGATAAGGGGGACTGCTTTATCCACTTCTCTTCAACATTGCACTGAATATTCTGGCCAATCCAGTAATCCAAGAGAAAGAAATTAAAAATATAAGGATTGAGAAGGAAGAAATTCTCTACAGATGATGTGACTGTGTACATAGAAAATCCAGAAGAAATTGCTGATAAATTATTACCATTATTAAGAAAGTTTAGCAGGCTTTCTGGTACAAAATTTAGGTATAAAAATCTGTCACATTTCAACAAACTGATAGCAAATTAAATTTAAAAGGAATGTCATTTACAATAGCTTGAAAATATAAAGTACCTGGGGATGCAGATCTTTGTGAAGAAAATCACAAAACCTTAGTGAAGCGCACCAAAGACTGGGGTGATGGAGTAACAGACCCGGCTTATGAGCGGAAAGATCTGAGATGGTGAAGATTCCAATTAATCAAAAAATCTATGAATTCCTAGATCTATGATTTATGAATTCTGTGCAGTTCAATCAGAATCTCAAATGGATTATTTTTGGGTGGTTGGTGGGTTGGTTGCTAGGTTGATAACTGATACTAAAATTTATATGAAAGTACAAAGATCTGAGAGAAGCCAGAACACTCTTGGAGAAACACAGGGAGAGACGATTTGCCCTTTAAACATCATTACTTATTACTGGGCTATAGTAATTAAGAAGGTTGGCACAGAGGTGGAGTCACGCCAATGGGAGAAAACACGATTCTGAAATATGGGGACTCTTCACGCCAGAGCTGGCATTGGAGGCTGGCGGGAAGCACGGAGTTGTCAATTAAGGATGAAATAGTTGGTTATCTGTATGGGAAAAAGTGAAATCAGATTGCGCCATAAAAACATTCATTTCAAGTGTATTAAAAACCTAAGAAGAAACAAAACACTTTATGAACTGTTTAGAAGATAAGCTTGGGGCTAGCAAAAGATACCGAGTATAAAATAATGATATAGTCTGGTACCTACACATTAACTTCCATTTTTCCAAACAAATTCCCGAAACAGGAACAAGTGAAGATGTTTACAACAAAAACAAGGGGTAAAACGCTAGTATCTAGGGTATCTAGAGCTTTAAACATAAAAAGAAAAAGATGAGCTTAATATAATGATAGATTTTAAAGTGTGTAAGGATTTCCTGTTAGGGGAAGCACAGATGGCATGTGAACAGACTTCTAACATCATTAGTAGCCGGGGGGAAATAAGACCACAGACCACAATTTCACACCCATCAGCCTGCAGAAAATCAAAGCTATCAAACAGTCTGGCGTTACCTGTTCACGTTGAAAATGAGCGGGTCCTAGGAGCCAGTGACTCCACCATTAGAATTTAATCCCGAGCAGCTACAGAGAAACACGAAGTTAAAACAGCTTTGTTTTTAATGGGGGAGGGGGGCGGTGGGGGGAAAGCGCTGACATGAACCAAATGTTCTTCAAAAGCAGAAAGGATAAATCGAAGAAACCCACAGTATATTCTAGACCATCGAACGAATGAATTAGAGAGCACGCGTGGGCAAACTACAGCCCACGGACCAGCAGTCTGTTTTGCAAATAAAGCTTTACTGGGCCACAGTCACACCCACTTGTGACCGGGTGGCGTGGACCGCGTTCGCGCTCCGCCAGTGAGAGGGAGTTGTCCAACCGAGACTCACGTGTTTACTCCCTGGTCCTTCACAGGAAAGGTCTATAGACTGCTGGTAAAGACAGCCAAGGGCGCTCATTACGTTTTCATGCTTCAACTTGCTTGAACCTCAGAATCATAACATTGCACAATAGAAGCCAATTGCAAGTGTGCATGCGTGCACATGTGTGTGTGTGTGTGTGTGTGTGTGTGTGTATTCCATGTACTTAATGTTCAAAAGAAGGCAGGGCTAGTAACATATTATTTAGGGATAATCTGTTTCTTCATACATGTGCAAGTGCTTTAACCTAAAATTCATGATCGTGACTATTTGGTGAGGATTTGAAGCATTTAAAAGGAGCATCTATGAGGCTTCTAGATTTATAGTGATCTGTTTCTTAGCCTGGGCAGAAGGTAGCTAGGTGTTTGTTTTGTTATTTTTCTGAAAATGTACATTAATTTTTTTAACTCTTTAATGCATACCCTATTTTACAATAAAAAAATCAACATTGTACATCAAGAAGAGTGTTCATGCTATTATTAAATGGGAGAAATACCACAAGACAGTAAGGATCATATGAACCCAAGATTGTAAAGATTTATATCCATGTATTTATGAACATGTCTGGATACAAAAAGACTATGGGGGCGTCTGGGTGGCTCAGTCAGTTAAGCGTCTGCCTTCAGCTCAGGTCATGATCTCAGGTCCTGGGATCAAGCCCCGCATTGGGCTCCCTGCTCAGCGGGGAGTCTGATCCTTCCTCTGCTTCTCCCTCCTGTCATGCTCTCTTTCTCTCTCTCAAATAAACAAATAAAAATCTTGTTTAGAAAAGAATATATAAATATATATGACATTTGTAAACAGAAACTAACACAATATTTTAAAACTTTTTTGTGCAGCTTTTAATTGATGCATATGAAAATTAGGTAATTCAATGGAAAATAAATGACAAAACAGGATGTGAGATATACAAAATTACCTCAATTACATGAAAATGTGCGTAGAAAAAAGCTGAAGGGAAATCATCTAAAAGTAATGCATGATTCTGCATGGTAAAATTATGGGTGAATTTTTGCTGTCTCCTGAATTTTCCAAAGTGTCCACTATATATATATTTATATATAAATTACTTATGCAGTGGGATGGAGGATAGCTTCAGTTCCTTTTAAGTGTTCCTCGGGGTCATTCTCCTCAGCATCTTTCCATTGAGGCATCCCTCCCATCTCGTTTCTCTCAGCCTCTCTCATTCTTACATGATAACATTTGTCACATTCAGTTGAAATGATTTATTATCTGACTTTCCAACTAGCTGGTACCTTTTTTGATGAGAGATCACACTCAGTCATTTCCGTATCCCCAGAACTTAGCTCAGTCTGGGGCCTGTGTCGAGCCTCTGATCACCGTGTGGGCGGAACTGATGAGTGAAGGAAAGCTCTGGACGTACTTCTGGTGTGAAGTGGGAGCCCCACGCCTGGGCCCCGGACATCCGGCAGCACTGACGCGGACACGTGGAGACCCAGAAGTGCCGAAGGATTTCCGAGCTGGAGGGAGGGAGAGGCGGGGGGCGCGGACTGTGCCATCGGGGCCTCTCAGACGCTTGGAGCTTGTGCAGCTCTCGAGCAAGAGACAGAAGTGAGGCATCCAGGCAAACGGGAAGGGATGAGGTCTGCGGGCTCGTTAAGTTGCAGAAGTCGACAGACTTCCAGGGAAAAAAGACGTGAAAGAACAATATAGGAAAACATGGGTGGATGAGCTAAACGTTGGCAAACCATCATCATCAACATAGACCGTTAATCTTGGGGGAGTTCTCCAATCCTCAGTCGAACTTCGGGAGGATAGCTCTTTTCTTAAAAAAGATTATAGAAATGTATATGAGTTTTCTTTTACATCTCACGGTTTCCTTTTTTCTTCAGTCATAATACATCTACCGCTCAGAAGCAGCAGCGTGGTAGAAACGTGGAGAACCCAAAAAGGATAAAGGACGCCTGGTGACACGTTTGGTTCACGGCACAGATAACCTGGGGGCGGGGGGCAGGCAGTGCTCCTTGCCCTGCACTGTGTCGCTTGCTCTCAAGAGACCTGAATCCTGGGGGAGGACCTTTCCGCCCCGGCTGAGCGACTGTCACGTGTAACACCGACATAAGGACGTGGATGAGCCGCCTTTTGAAAGACGTTGAGAAACAGAAAAAAATCACTGTATCTTGTTCTGAGTTTTTGATGTCTCTCTGAAGGAACAGAGGCTCATAAGTATTACCCAGTTTCCTTTTAGTTCCTAACAGACCTCCTGACGTCTGGAGGGCAGGGCAAGGCTCCGAGGAATTGGCGTTCTCTTTCTTTCTCTTCTGTTGCAAATACCGCGTCTCTTTCCCTAGGGTCTTCAGCTCCGGCCCACTCACATCCACATCTCTCTCCCCCTCTCTCTCTTACACGCACGCACGGATTCTGCTATGTATATTTTGCTGGAAGTAGGGATCTGGGTGTCCCTACGTGGCATCACTAAATGAGAGCAGGACGAAGAGCCCGACCCAGGATTACGCATTAAGTAAAGGGAGTCAAAGCAGCACATAGATTAAGAGACCGATAGAACATTGTGTGAGGTCATTAGAAACAATAATGTAGAAACTTAACATTTGTTTAAAATATATACCAGTCTCTTTGTTCTTTAGGGAGAGACCGTGCACATGCAAGAGGGAGAAAAAGAGAAGGGGGGGGTGTGGAGGGGCAGAGGGAGGGAGAGAGAACTTCAAGCAGGCTCCATGCCCAGCAGGGAGCGCCACGCAGGGCTCAGTCTCACGACCCTGAGGTCACGACTCAAGCCAAAATCAAGAGTCTGACTCTTCACCCACTGAGCCACCCAGGTTCCCACAAAATATATGCCAGCCTATTAGGACAGGCTACATAGTTTAAAGTTTAGTAATTACCCTACAAGGAAATAAAATACTCATATTGTATCTGGAGAATGGGAGGCTCAGAAGGGTAAACTACTCTCATCGTACTCACACACGTAGTAATACTGTGTGCAACACAAGTACGCCCCCAAATGCATACCCTTGCGTGGAATCCAAATCCTACGCGATGGATATTCGGACATGAGGTTCAGGTCATGGGGAAGGAGGCAACAGCTGTATGAAACTGCTTGACCCTCAGCTTCATTCACTCAAGACCCGAGGGACATCAGTGGTAGATGACAACCCTGGGATTAGGAAGGCTGTCTGTCTGTCTCTCCTCCCTCTGTGACTTTGAATAGATGCCCCATCATTTACTTATGGACATTAGAATCCTCGATGGCACGTGATAGGCACCAGGGTTCGATCAGCCCACAGGAGAGACACAGGGAAAGTGCGAGACTCTAATGGTCAAGAACATCGTCACAAAGCCAGAACAGGAAAAGGAAGAAGCTTAGAAAATTTAAAATCAATTCTTCTCTCTCATTTTTATTTTTGTTTGTACTAATAACCACTTACTTCTTGCAAAGTTGGCAAAGGACATGAGAGAAATTCTCGTACTTACAGATGCATCTGGACTTCTTAAAAAAAAAGAACTTGGAATGGGAATCTTCACGAGGCCCGTGAGGAAGATACTGAACCCAGGCCTAGAATTGCAGCATTTCCTGAGGGTCTGAAGGAAGCTCGGGGTGTGGCGACCGACTGGAGGCCTGGGGGCTTGGGCTTCGGGCTTCGGCAGATCCTCCTGCAGAGTGGAAGCCTCTTAAAACCCTATTCACAGACTGATTTCAAATCCATCTGATACAAGACTGCAGGGACTTCCCCTTGAGGGCCACTCCAGGGCTCAAGGGGCAGCAGAGAAAGAGCTTGAGGCTCTGTCCCAGACGCCTGATTAGGGTCTTGGGCAATTAGTAGAACGAAACTCTACCTTTGTTTACTGATTCACAAGAGCGGTTTGCATCATAGAAACAAAACTGTTTTGTCAATAATCTAAGGAACCCAGAAGAAACATGCAAAATAAAATACGTCCCTATCTTTCTATGTCTGAGGATCCTGCCTTTATTTATTGAAGCAACAAATATTAATCTACTTATGTTGCAGGCACTCTGCTAAGCGCTGGCCGTCCAAGTATGCCAAGAACAGTCGTGGTGTCTGCTTTCATGGCTCATCAAGGAGAGACTATAGATCTCTCGCTCACTAGTCCATTGGGTGTCTTTCTGCAGATTAAGGAGTAAAGGAGCCTCTTCTGGGTGGGTGCAGCCCGCGTGCACACCTCTCGGTGAGGAGACTGTACTTTTGCAGCTAGGAAAGAGAGCTTGCAGGAGAAGTGGATTCAGAAGGCGCTAGAGGATGTGAGCGGGAGGGCCTTGCAGCGCTTCAAGCTTGTAGGGCGATGTGGAGCCAGCAAAGCTTTTAGGGAGCTGACTAGCCCCGTCAGATGTGCATTTCCAAGTGTCTGGTGGAGAAGCAGAAAATGACTGGGAGAAGAGCGACCTAGGAACGAGATGGGGAGCCGGCCATAGTTGTCGCGAGGAAACGCGACGGGAGCTGGGACGAGTAAGACCAGCTCACGACAGGCATCTGAGGGGTCGTGGTCAAGGGACGTGCCTTTTCTGGGACTCCGAGTGGTTCAGGAGGCATTTCTCTGAAGAATTTCTATGTAGGGAAAGAATGTATGATTTTTCTGCAAAAATCCAAGCATCCCGCACTGCGATCCTCCTCTTGGGGCCTGACAGAATCCTGACTTAATTCATTACAGTGGAGAATCACAGCCTCTCACCAATTCCCAGGCTGGGGCCAGTTCACAGAACTCAAGTCAGGGTTCGGTTCACCAGCCCCAGATAATTTTAAAATGCATCGTTACTATTATATAGATTCTAAAATGTATTGTGTCTATTATACGTAGATAGGATTTATATTATAAATGCTGTAGGGATATAATATTGTTACTATTATATAGAGCTATATCATATAGATTACTATTATATAGTTTCCCTTCTATTTCAGTCTTAGGAACACCCCGATCAGTTAGCTACACCAAGGAGGTCTGTAAGCAAGCAATTCCTGTTACTATGCTCCCTCTTTCTCTAAATATATTGTCTTTACGTCTGATAGCTTTGTGATGCCACTTGACTCATTCTCCCGATTGAAATCAGGGAAACGTTCACTGGTAGATCTCACGACTTCTGCCACAGGCTGCAGGGACCAGATGCGATTAGGTTTTCCACTCTCGAGTCCATATTTTAGTTCATCAACTGAGCAAACTCTAAGAGCTACTCCTATCTCCTTGGGCAGATACACTGAATACAAAATTCCTGGTTAAGGACACACATCATCAATACACGTTGCCTCTCTGAACATTATGCTTCTTTCTCCTCTAACAAATTCAGAATAAGTCCCTGCACACATTTCCCCGGTTCTCAATGTTATGAATCTGGAATCTATCGCTTGTTACGGGTCAGGAGGCAGTGAGAGAACGTGAGGCAGACAGAACTTGGAGTGATGGTGGTAAGTGAGGCCAACAACTCTGTTCTGGAAAAAAGAAAAATGGCAAGTAGAAAAGGGAATGATATAAGCAAAGGTTTAAGGACACTGGAAATTAACCAAAGTTAGATAACACATTAAGAGACATCAATGCTCCAAAAATTGCAAGAGTATGTGTTCTTTCTGTTTTAGGATGTTCCCACCACTGTCCCGAACCCCCCCCCCGCCCCCCCCCCTTTCGGGGCAGAGGGTAGGAATTGCAGTTTTATCTGCTTGGGGTTGGCAGGAACACCCAGCGGCTTGGGGGTCAGGAAGCTCAGTCTATAATTTGCACTGGAGGTTGGGCGAAAACCTGCAGCTTTGCTGGCTTAATGCAGACTCATTTGGAGAGAAACCCACAGCTCTGCTACTCTGATATTGTGGTCTTGGTTGTGAGCGAGGAACAAACAAGCCATAAATTTAACTGAGAGATCCTGGAAATAAGAGAGTTATAGAAAGGCTGAAATCTGAAATAAGTTCTACATCTCTAGCTTCAGAGAAACTACGAGTGCCCAAGGGGGGCCTGAGAACTGGCTGGAGTTGTGAATGCATCCAGCAGCCTGCCCGCGGGTTAATCAGCAGAGGGTAGGACCCTTTGGTTCTAGGTGTTTACATACAATCCCTGCCCAAATCATTGGATAACCACGAAGTCCTGTATTCACCGGGAAACCCCGGGGAAGCCGGGGCTACAAAGATAAACGTAACTGAGAAACTGAGCAGGCATCAGCTCAGTGTATATGTGGATATACACAGCAGCCTCGGCGTTTAAGTTGGAAAGAGTAACTGAAAGTGGAAAAGAAACATGATTGACATTTAAAAATAGAAATTTTCCAGAGTTGCTATGATATATTCAGTTACCAACCAAATGGTGGTACAAGTTGTGTAAAGAAACAGAAAAATGTGACCCAAATTCAGGGGGAAAAGTAGTCAGTAGAAGTTAGTTCTGAATGGGCCCATTTACAGCAGAGTCTTGATGAGCAGATTTTATAAGTATAGTCAAAGAATTAAAGGAAACTATTTTCAAATAATTTTATATATATATATGGAATGTTAGCGGCCACACAAATAGGGAACCTCAAACAGAGGCCATAGAAAAGAAGGGAATGCAAATTCTAGAGTTGAAAACTATAACCGAAATTCTAAGAACAGCAGAAGTGAGACAGCACAAGAAAGAACCAGGGAGCCCGAAAATCAATAGAAACCATCTAGTCTTGGGGCGCCTGGGTGGCTCAGTCGATTAAGCATCTGACTCTTGGTTTCAGCTCAGGTCTTGATCTCAGGGTTCTGAGATCGAGCCCCACACTGGGTTCCACACCCAGTGTGGAGACTACTTAAACAAAAAATTAAATAAAAAATCATCCAGTCTGAAGAACAGAAACAAAAGAATGAAAACAAAGTGACTCTCATAGACCCATAGGACAGAGTAAACACTCCAACTTACGTATGATGGGATTCCCAGAAAACAAGGCAGAAAAAAACATTTAAATAAATAGTGGTTGAAAACTTGCCAGATTTGATGAAACACATAAATGGCTTCAAGAAACTCAACAAATCCGGAGCTGGGTAAATGCAGAGAGAACCACATGTAAGACATCAAGCTGCAGAAAGCCAAATACAGAGACAAAAATCTTGATTCTTGATAACCAAAGAAAAGTGACTCAGCAGTACGGAGAAGAGACCATGATTAATCGCTGACTTCTTAACTGGAACCACAACTGAGCCCAGAGGATAGTCACGGGGCATTCAAATCGCCAAAAGAAAAAACTTTAACAACAGAAAAATCTATCTAGCAACAACATCCTTAAAAAATGAGGGGAAAATTAAAGTGTATCTAGATAAACAAAGACTGAGAGAATTTCTTGTTAGCAGACCTATCATCCAAGAAATATTAGAGGTTCTTCAGGGTGAAAGGAAAGTACAGTTGACAAGAACTTGTTTCTTTAGGAAAGACTGAAGAAAACCAGAAATGCTACCCCTGTCACATATGTAAGTCATCAGAGAGGAGTGTGTATGTGTGGGTTTGTCTGCCTTTTTATTTTCTTCCCATAGTAATTTCTTTTTAACAATATCATTATTTAAAAACAGTTATATTGTTATAATACCATATGGATTTATAAATGGGATTTATAAAAAATAAAGATGCTATATGACAACAATAGTGCAAAGGAGTAAGAGAGGGGGAAATGGAACCAGATTTCCATAATGCCGTATTTCATTGAAATCATCTCTGTGTTAACCTGAACTACATTGTGATAATTTAAATATGCACAGAACAAACACTAAAAAAAAATCTAGTTTTCAGATCAACAGAAGAATCAATATGGTACAATAAAAAAGTTGTTGAACGGAAAAGAAGGCAGTAAAAGCAGAACAGAGAAATGAAAGGACATGAAATTTGGGAAACAACTAGGGAAAGGAAAAGCATTAATCCGTTCACAGCCTTAACTACATTGAAAGTGAGTGCATTGAATCCTCAGGTCAAAAGGGAAAGATTGTCAGGTTGGATTTTTTTTTTTTTTAAGATTTTACTTATTTATTTGACTGAGAGAAAGAGAGATCACAAGTAGGCAGTGAGAGAGGGGAAGCAGGCTCCCTGCTGAGCAGAGAGCCCGATGCGGGGCTCGATCCGAGGACCCCAAGATCATGACCCAAGCCAAAGGCAGAGGCTTTAACCTACTGAGCCACCCAGGTGCCCCTGTCAGGTTGGGTTTTAAACAGCAAGATACAGTTGATAAGCTGTTTATGGGACATACGTTTAGAATCTGAGACACAGGTACTTGAAAATAAAGGTTGAAAGTACATACCCCACGCAAGCAGTAACCACAGGAGAGCAGAAATGACTATGTTGGGGCGCCTTGGTGGCTCAGTGGGTTAAGCATCTGCCTTCGGCTCAGGTCACGATCTCGGGGTCCTGGGATCGAGCCCCACATCAGGCTCTCTGCTCAGCGGGGAGCCTGCTTCCCTCTCTCTCTCTCTGCCTGCTTGTGATCTCTTTCTATATATATATATATATATATCAAATAAATAAATAAATCTTTAAAAAAAAGAAATGGCTATGTCACTATCAGACAAAATAGACTTTCAGATAAGGAATATTACAAGAGATAAAGAAATGTATATATTTCTGATTAAAGAGTACATTAGAGAGATACAAAACTGTAAGTGTATATGCATCTAAGAACAGAGCCCCAGAGATCCGTGAAGCAAAAAGAAGAGAATTGAAAGGAGAAATAGTACAACAGGTATAGTTGAGTTCAGCAATTCGATTTTAGCAGTTTCTAGGACAACCAGACTGAGAGTCGGTAAGAGTGAAGAGCACCTGAGCATCCCTGTCGGCCAGCTTGACCTGACATTTATGGAAAACTTCACAGAGAAGGAGCAGAAAACCCGTTCTTCTAGAGCACATGTGGCACCTTCTCCAAGCTCCACCAGGTCACAGAAATCAGCCTCAGATTTTTAAAATGTGAAATCTCCTTTTCTGATACATAAAACAGTAACTTTCTTTTGATTAGCATTTATACAATATTTTCCCCACTCTTTCATATTTAATCTTTCTGTATGCTGATAATTAAGGTATGTCTGGTGTAAACAAAATTTTGTTTACCTGGCCAGTGTGACAGTTTTGTCTGCTAATTGGATTATTATTTTACATTTAATGAAACTTACATTTTATTATATATAATGAAATTTATAACTTATAATTTTACATGTAATGAAATTTACATTTCACTATATACACAAAACTACTGATATCTTTGGGTTTAAATATACCACGTTAGGATTTGTTTTCTCCTTTTCCCGTTTTTTATGTACATTTTCTCTTTTTATCTCATTTTGGATAACCAAGTGTTTTTATTTTTTATTTATTTATTTTTATTTTCATTTTTTTATTATGTTATTCATCAGGGATAGGACGGGAGGAGGTTATGCTAAGTGAAAGAAGTCAAGCAAGTGTTTTTATTATTCCTTTTCCTTTTATTTGTCACTTATATATCATTTTGGAGATTATATTTCAAGGACCAAGCAAAGATTTTGTGAAACCTGAATTTGATTTATCCCCATTTTAATGTTACTGTGTATTTTAACTCCACAAATATTTAGATATCCATAAGACATTAATTTTATTGGATAATATTAAGCATCAAATTAATTGATAGTTGCCCATACATTTATCTGCTCTGTTATTTTTAAATTCGTTTTGGTTGTTTTTCATTTTGGTTTCCATCTGGGCCGGATTTTCCTTCTATCTGAAGAGCTCTGTATGTCTTTAGTGAAAGACTGCTGATGAGGAATTCCCTCATTTTTTTCCATTTCTGAAGCTGTTTTGTTTTGTTTTCTCCAGGAAGGATATTTTCCTGGAGTTCAGACTTCTCATTTGGCAACCATTCCCTTGCAGTGCTTTGAATATGGCATTCCACTGGTTTCTCTTTCTCATTATTGCTATTAAGAAGCCAGTTTATAGTCTTATTGGTATTCCTTGAAAATAACGTATTTTTTTTTCCTCTAGCTACTTTTAAGGTTTTTTTCTTTTTATCTTTTAGCCATTTACACGATAGGTCTACACTCATTTTGTTGGGGCGGGGAGGTGTGTGTAGGTAGCTTGCAGTGGGCAGTTCAGGGTGAATCTGTATGCTCATGTTTTCCTCGGGTTTGGAAAACTTGTGTCCACGTTTCTCCATCTCTTCCTTCTGATACATTCGATCTCTCCTGTCCACCTGTAGTAACTCCAATTACACACATGCTAGACCTTTCCCTGGGCTCTGTATGGCTCTTTTGCTCTTTGATACATACTGCATTTTCCCCCTCTCTGTGCTCCAGCTTGGATATCTTCTACTACCAGACTTCTCCTTCACTGATTTTTATCTCTACTTTTTCTCTAATGTGCTGTTAAACTAGTCTATTAAGTTCTTAGTTTCAGTTATCATATTTTTTACTTCTGATGTTTTCACTTTATTTAAAAAATACATATTTTCCAGTTCTCTGTGTGGTTCCACGATCTGTCACCTGTTTTCTTCAACACAATAAAAATTAGGTTGTTATCGCTTCACAACAAATCACCACATTTTTTTTTTACATGGGACATATTGACATTCACTTTCCCGTTATTTCTCCAATAAGCACAGATGAAAGAGCGAAATAGCTTAAAACAACCCACATGTGTTCTGTCACGGTTCCCGCGGGCCAGATGTGCTGGGTGTGACTGGGTCCTCTGCCCTGTGCCTCACAAACCTGAAATCAAAGCGGCAGCTGGGCCGTATCCTCTTCTGGACCTTGGGGTTCTTTTCCAAACCTTGTGGTTGTTGGCGGTTTGATCCCTTGTGGTTCTAGGTTGGAGGCTGGGATTTCTCTCTGGCTGTCTGCTGGGTGTGCTCTCTTCCTCCAGGTGCCCACGTCCTTTGCCATGCGACCTCCTGGGAGTCCTCTTCAAACTCGGCGGCTTCCTCCTGTAGTGTCCGCAAGAGAGGGTCTCCTGCTCCTGTCCGCTAAGACCGATTTTTATAGGCTGTAGTGTGAGCGTGGGAGTGACATCCCGTCACCCGGGCTGTACCCTGATGGGTCGGGAAAGTCACGGTCCTGCCGCGCTCCCGCGGAGAGGATGATCCATGGATGTGACTGATGGTGGGTCCCCTTAGGACGCGTCTCCCACAATCTATTTATCTCCGAGTTGTATCTAATAACTTGAATACAGTGACTTTTTTATGAGTCTATTTCTATTGAGTGTTTTTTTCCCTCCCTTCTTGATTCTTAGCCCTTAGGTCTTTTGTCCTGGTTTGGTTAGTGCATTTTTATTGCATCCTGGACACTTTACAGCAGAAGTCCTCAGACTTTTCCTGAAGGGGCCAGATAGTGAATAATTCAGGATTTGTGCGCCAAATGTCTCTGTCGCAGCTACTAAATGCTGCCATTTAATGGTAGTGCAGAAGCAACCACAGGTAGTACGTAAGTGGGTGAGTGTGGCTATGGTTAAAAAAAACAAAAACAAACAAAAAAAAAACCACTTTAACAATTCTGACTGAAATTTGAATTTCGTGCAATTTTCATGTCACAAAAGAGTATTCCTTTTTAAACTTTTTTTCAATCGTTACTAAAAGGTGAAGACCATCCTAACGGCTTGTAGGCTATGGGAAAACCGATGACGGGTTCCTGGGTTTGCTTACCCCTGCTCTATGTGAAAAAGTTGTAAAGATAAATGGAGTCTCTACATTGTATGACCTTCCTCTGCTTTACCTCCTGGCAGGTACTTAGAGCAGGGATGAGAGCATATTAGTAAGTAGGGGTTAAGTGAGATTGAAGCTGGTTTCTCTCTTTGTGAGGGTTCATTTCCACTCTACCTTCTCACCTAGATGGTAGCCTGAAGTCAGAGGCTCTGCTCATTTTGTTTGTGTTTTGATCAAAGCCCGTAAACAAAAAATTAGAGTTCCTTAAAGAAGCTGCAAATAGTGGGTGTTGGGCTGACATTTCTACACGTGCTTTCCTTATCGGGTCTTGGCCCCTCGATGATTCACTGACTTAGAAGCTACACCATCTCTTACAGTCATTCTAACATCACTGTAGAGATGGAACACAGAGAATTCGGTCCTTCAATTGTCTGCACATGTGAAGAGGACCTGGGGCGGGTGGACCCTGGAAAAGCCCACTCATTCCGCTTCTCTCGTTTAAACTTAGCGTCTTCATTTGTAACATGGGGATAGCGGTGTTCAGAATGCGCCCACGGCATCATATTACTGCACGTCACACGAGGCCGCGGGAAGGATGCAGAGGGAGGGCAACATCTGGCGAGGCAGCCCTGTCCTCCCCTGTTCTCACCATCGTCACATGGTGACGTCCTCACAGAAGCTGAGGACCAGAAGAAGGACCAGAGCAGAGACGTGTACGTCCAAGTGCCAACCAGATTAGTGGCAGGTCTGGACATCGAACGTGGTCAGAAGAACCACGAGTCTGCTGCTTCTCCACCCTCACCGAGCTGCCTCTCTGGCTCCGTGCCCCCGGCAGTAGCACCATTGAGCGCAATTTCGGGTACATCCCATCCAACCAGTAGTTACGGAGAACTATTCTGTGTCCAGACTTGTGCTAATATTTCTTCCGAAGCTGGATTTCCAGTTTAAGTCGCGGTTTCTCCTTTATCAGCTCCGTGTCCTAGAGAAAGTTCCATAACATCTCTGTGCCTGTTTTCTCTCCTGAAGACACATGTAGTAATGCGACCCCATAGTTTTATTGTTAGGCTTCAATGAATTAACATGCACAGGGCAGAGTTTAGTACCGAGCGTAGAAGAAGCATGTCTCAGAAATGTTAGCAGTTACTTTGATTAGTAGCAGCTCTAAGTACGCCGAGAGGAGATGAATGAGAGGCTCTAAAAGTGCTTACAGTTGAGTTAGGAATGTAAGATCAATGCAACGAACATGACTAAAGAGTTTAAAATATGGGGCAGCTGAGTGCCAGCTCTCGCCTCGTTTAAAGCGACATCTGTGTGGGCCGTAGGGAGTCAGATGGATGTGGTCTGCGGCAGATGGCCTGGCCAGGGGCTTCAGAATGATGCGGGGTGTGAGGCGATCGGAGGAGGGACCAGAGAGACTGGTTAGGAGAGCTACATATATCCTATAGCAGAGGGTATAGTCAGGGATATTGGGCTAGAGTTGCACCCCGGCAGACGGTGGCGGCTCTCGCGGTGGTCACAGCCTAACGCAGGTTACACCGCACGCCTGAAGCCAATGTGACATCACGTGCGAACTACACTTCAATTTTTAAAACGGCATAAAAGTGAGAAAGAGAAACACTGTGTGATTTCACTCATATGCAGAATTTAAGAAAGAAAACAAACAGGCAGAAGGGTGGGGAGGGAAGAGAGAGGCTAACCAAGAAACAGACTCTTAACTACAGAGACACACGGATGGTCGTGGTGGGCGTGAAACGGGTGGTGGGCCTGGAGGCCTGTGATGAGCTCCACGTGCTGTCGGGACGTGTCGAATCACTCTATTGTGCAAAACCAATTTTACACTGCACGCGCACTAACTGGGATTTAAATAAAACCTTTTTTTTTTTTTAAAGTTTCAAGTTCTTACAGCCGAAGTCAGAGACTGGCTTGCTGACGGTACCCTGGGGCTTTAAACTGGCCTCAAGCGGGGGTGCTGAAGGTTCAGCCCTCTGTGCCGCCGGCCGCAGGGGTCCTTGCGGCTTCCCTTGCCCCGCATGTGAAGAGCCATTTCCCTGAGGTCTTACGCTCTTCTCCTTTGGCACCAGAGAAGTGCAACACAGACCTTAGCAGGGCCGTGGCCCAAACTAATAAATTTTGCAATCGGCTCCTTCACCCCCGAGATTTCTCCTGGTAGCCACGCCAACTCTCTCTCTCAAGACGTTAATCCCAGGCTTAGGAAACGAGCTTCCCGAGTAATGAGGTCTCTCGACACTGTGCTGTTTGGATCGTGCCCTCTGCTACTGATCACTTGGGAGGAGTCCGTGCTGTGGCGGGGGGCGGGGGGCGGGGGGAGGAGACCCAGGAGTCTGGGACAAGCAACCTGCACCTTGTTAAGAAGCCTCAGGCTAGCCTTACTGCTTTGTGACCCAAAGAGGAGCTTCCGTCAGGGGAGGCTGTGGGCATCTAGGGAGACTTAATGTTCCTTGCTCTGTGCCCCACTTGTGGGCTCGGGCACTCAGAAGATGGGGTGATGCATTGCTTCCTTTCTAGTTTCCTTTCAGTATCACATTCCAGGTGGTATCTCAAGATTAGCCAGTGAAGGAGGAGTTCTTGTAAACCACAGCTCTGCTTAGTAAGATGTTAGCAACCCTCAGATAAGAAAACTCGTAGATTTTTAGTAGCATAGCAATCTTCTTACAGGGATCTAAACTCAGGTAACGGATGGATTTTAAATTCAGGAAGGGTATTGACAAAAATCTGGGAAATGCTTTGTAAATATTAGTTTAAAAAAAAAAAGAATCTGTTAGTGCAGGCAGGCAGATTTCCCGAGTGGAAGGCTGTGACTTTCAGAAGAGCCGAGAAGGACACCGCTGGTGAGTTTCACTTCCTTATGGGCTGGGATGGAGCGCGTTGACTGTGGCGGGATCGTCAGAGCCAGCGATGATGGCCTGTAGAAGGGGGGACAGGATCTCTCAGAGCGAATCTTGTGATTTTTATCATTTTGGATGTGCGTACATGGGAACTAATGGAGGGAGGAGGGACGTAAGACTGCGTGAGGGCAAGGACCGTTGCTTGCTTATCCTTGTGTTCCTGACACCAAGTCAGGTGTGTTCCTCACACTCACACTTTGTGATGTGCTCGACACCGTGAACCCCCGGGGGGATGGTTTCGCTTAGATTGGAAGCAGAATTTCGTGATGCACAGTAGAGGTAAGAAGAAAAACCAGACAACAATGAGATAAGTTCTTCCTGGAGAAAAAATGTAAGTGGTATATTCATCCAAGATTGGGTCAGGGACAGGCTTTGTTTCACTTTCTTTGATCATTTATTTCAAAGGAAGAGAGGGTAATAACCTCGATGCCAAAGATATGGTCCAAATGTCGAGGTTGCAGTCCATCTGTACCCTCCCTACTTTTTGTGTCTCTCCTTCTTCACCTCCATTTTCTTACACCCTAGATGAGCAAGCCTCGTCTTGCCAGTGTTTCTCATTTCCCCATCCCACTCTGTGCCCCTCTACTGGTCGTTCTGCTGAGTCTCCCCCCATAACGATGCTGGGATAGAGTCGTTTCAGGTGTTGCTAATTTAGAACTGACTAACGGTCCAGAAGAGGAAAGAAAAAGAACTATGCTAGGCCATAGGCATGAGTAAAATCTTTTGCCAGGAAAGGGAAATTAAGTTATAAGAATAACCTGGGTGAATTTCAATGTGAGTGGGCAAGTATAATGAAAACTGTGATTTTCGAGTGATGGGTTCCCAGCCATCCATTATAACGTGGGAACGCAATCTGGATGTCACTACAGATTTTGCCTAGATATAGCAACTGGATGGGCTACTGTGACCTCAGAAAATGTTGGGCATCTTCAAGAATGGGATTAAAAGCAAAACTAAAACTCGTGTTCTACCCTATGCACACCTGTTGGGGAGAGTACGCATAGCAGTACATGGACGTGGTGAGTGCACTTCAGGAAAGATTTTTAAAGCCCGTGACAAAGTCCACATAAGCAATCGGAAGGGAAATGCTGAAAAGTATAAACCAAGGCCGGATAATCACAGGCCTGCTTGCAAATCCTAGAGGGCTGGGCTGAACACCCCCCCATATCCAGTGTTGGGTCAAACTCTTCAAACACACGAATCCCTCTACCACGGCGATTCCAAAGAGGTATTACTCTACTCAACTTGCAAATGATTTTAAATATCATGCTTCAAATTTTGAGGGGCTACTGAAGGAATTCATGCAGGAAAGCTCCATAATCAGGTTTTAAACATTTTTATCTTCATTCCGGTGGAGTCACATTAATCTCAGGTGTGCGATATAGACTCGACAATCACATGAACAATTCCATGCTCGTCACCGTAAGTACACACTTAATCTCCTTCCCCCGTTCACCCCTCCCCTCACTACCTCCCCTCTGGCAACCACCAGTTTATTCTCTATGATAAAGAGTCTGGTTTGGGGGTTCATCTCTTTTTTTTTCTTTGTTATATTGGTTTCTTAAACTCCACATGTAAGGGCGCCTGGGTGGCTTAGTTGGTTGGGCGACTGTCTTCGGCTCAGGTCATGATCCCGGAGTCCCGGGGTCGAGTCCCATATCGGACTCCCGGCTCTGCGGGAAGTCCGCTTCTCCCTCTGACCTTCTCCCCTCTCATTCTCAATCTCTCTCTCTCTCTCATAAATAAATAAAAAATCTTTAAAAAAAAAAAAACTCCACATGTAAGTGAGATTGCATGACATGTGTCTTTCTCGGACTTATTTCGCTCAGCATTATGCTCCCCAGGTCCACCCATGTTGTTGCAGATGGCAGGATTTCATTCTCTTTTATGGACCAATAATGTTCCATTGTGTACATAGACCACATCTTTATCCATTCATCTATTGATGGACACCGGGGCTGCTGGCATAATTGGGCTATTGGAAATAATGCTGCAATACACATAAGGGTGCATAAATCTTTTTGAGTTAGCATTTTCGTATTCTTTGGGTGAATCCCATTAGCAGATTTTTTTTTTTTTTAAGGCATGTTATGTCAACATTCAGTAGGCAGGCTTGGACTTGGACCAAGGTCAGTGCAACAAGGGGGCTTGATTGGGAGACCATGGCAGACACTACAGAGAATGATTGCTTGTGCTCAGAAGTTGGGTGTTGGTGGAAAGCACAGGGAGGAGGGGACAGAGATGACAGAACCTTGGGAGGGGCTGTTTTCCACATGGAAAAGGATGATTCCCAGCTTTCTGGATGGAGATGATGGTTAAGCCTGGTGTGTTCTGTGAGGAGTAGATACGGGTTTGAAGGGCAAGGCTAAACCTGCCCCTGTGTAGTCTCCACTCCTGAGCTCACATGAGATGAGTTCCTTTCTATTCCTATCTCAACTCGGAACGTGCAAAATTGAAGGAAAAAGTAGAACATCTGGTCCTTCTCCAATTAGATGAATTTTACCTTTGCTCTCACACTAGGAAAACCCCTTTCCTCCCTGAAGGAATGTCTTCGGATTTGTTCCATCCCGTTGTCTGCTAGAATTCGAGGAGATAAGCTGACTATGTGCCATGCCTTATCAAACCGTTGTCCGTGGCCCTAGAGGATACCCGGTGTGGGGTTTTCAGGAGGAACTTTTTGTTGAAATGCTCCTATTTCCAGTCTTTCACGATCACCAGGGATTTTTAGGTTCAGGGCTTAGGGAAGCGAAGCCTAGGACCTCGGTAGGGTTCTGGGGGAGCAGAAATCCTTGCAGGCTGGTGCTGGGGCATTCAGCAGTGACAGCGCATTCTGACCAGTGTTGAAAGGCGATCAGACTCAGCTCTATTCTGTCTTCTGCTTTAGTTGCAATTCCCCACTGGATCCTTCCCAGCTAATGCAAGAGTGTTTGAGGAGGAACCGTAGGACTGAGCTTCTTCCTTGACCTGGACTCACCTGCCGATGTCTGGGTAATGACTTCTACTCACCTTTCCTTTACTCTGTCTCTGCTGCTTCTCTCGGATCTGTCTCTGCCGTCAGTCCCAGGGGCCTGGGGTAGCCCTTGGGTAGAGCCACGGAAGAGGGTGGGCAAAGGTGATGACAGCAGTGGATGCCGATGACCCTCGAGGTCCGGGCATCGCTCAGCTGATGGACACGCTTTTTGCCGAAGGCCTTGGGTTGGCCTACTCTCTTTCACGGTTGGTTCAGCACACCTGTCCTTTGCCCAGACCTCGGCCTCCCTCAGTGTCAATGCCAAACTCCACCGCCGTGACCGAGTTCCTCTTGGAAGGGTTCTCCAGCTTTGGGTGGCGTCACAGGCTTGTCTTCTTTGCTGTCTTTCTAACTTTGTACCTGCTGACTTTCTCTGGCAATGTTGTCATCGTGACTATTATTCGTCTGGACCGTCACCTCCACACCCCCATGTACTTCTTCCTGAGCATGCTATCCCTCTCTGAGACCTGCTACACTGTGGCCATCATTCCCCGGATGCTTTCCGGCCTCCTGAGACCCCAACAGCCCATTGCTGTCCAAGACTGCGCCACTCAGCTCTTCTTCTATCTGACCTTCGGCATCAACAACTGCTTCCTGCTCACGGCCATGGGCTACGACCGCTACGTGGCCATCTGCAGCCCCCTACGGTACTCGGTCCTCATGAGTAAAGAGGCCTGTGTCCAGTTAGCATCCGGGTCACTGGGAATTGGTCTGGGCATGGCCATTGTCCAGGTAACATCTGTGTTCGGCCTGCCCTTCTGTGACGCCTTTGTCATCTCTCACTTCTTCTGTGACGTGAGGCCCCTGCTGAAGCTGGCCTGCGCGGACACCACTGTCCATGAGATCATCAACTTCGTTGTCAGCGTCTGTGTCCTGGTTCTGCCCATGGGGCTGGTCTTCGTCTCCTACGTCCTCATCATCTCCGCCATCCTCAAGATTGCCTCCGCCGAGGGCCGGAGGAAGGCCTTTGCCACCTGCGCCTCCCACCTCACGGTGGTCGTCGTCCACTATGGCTGCGCCTCCATCATCTACCTCAAGCCCAAGTCCCAGAGTTCCCTGGGGCAGGACAGACTCATCTCCGTGACCTACACGGTCGTCACCCCGCTGCTGAACCCTGTCGTGTACAGCCTGAGGAACAAGGAGGTCAAGGAGGCCCTGCTCAGAGCTGTGCGGCGGAGGCCCCTCTCCTCTTAACAAGGAGAGATTGTTGAAGGCCTTTCATTTGATTTTGTAAATGTGTATTGATTTTAATGCTGTTTCAATAATGCTTTTAAGTATGAGATCCAGAAGAGCAGAGTTTTAAGTAAGGGAACCAAAACTGTGGGCTTCCGTTTGAGTTTGTCCTGGTTTCCTACGCCTTCCTTCCGAGAAGATAAAAAGTGGCTTGGCACATAGATGGATGGATAGACAGACAGGGGCGCCTGCGGGGCTCAGTCGGTGAAGCCTCTGCCTTCAGCTCAGGTCATGATCCCAGGGTCCTGGGATCGAGCCCCACGCCCAGCTCTGCACTCCGAAGGCAGTCTGCTTGCCCTCTCCCTCTGCCCCTCTCCCCTCCCCCTGCTCATTCTCTCTCTCTCTCTCTGACAAATAAATAAATGAATAAATCTTTTTAAAAAAGTGGCCTGGCAAGTGCTCAAGACTAGAGGGGGAAGATTTACCTGCCTAGGTCACTCCCACTTGTGTCCTGTCACACATGCGTGCACACAGCTACACAACTCCATCGAGGCACAAAACCAGCAGTGTTCTGAAAAGCCCATGAACAAAATATCGGGAAGCCACCTCCAAAAGACTTTCTGTGGGTCGGGATGTAGGAGTAGTTCGTGCAAACTTTTCAACAAGCGAGGAGACGCATGCATTTTCTCTTCTGTGGACATCGAGGACTTTCTTGTAACCTGTTTTTGCTAATTGCTGAGATCTCAGAACAGCCTGAGGAATCTTCAGGAGGCTGGGTACACACTTGCCAAGTGGTGGGACGGCCCTACCTGGCCATTCCTGGGAACGAGGGGCGCAAGTGTGGGAAAGCGAAAAGTCCCCCGCTACTGAGAGCACGGAAGTGGTGTCCACAGTCTGAAGACGGCTGGGTGAGAAAACACCAGATGTAAAGGCGAACATGTTGAAAAGTTCAACACCTTCCGTGTTTCCAACCCAGGAGTAAAAAGCGCAGAGGCTGGAAGGAGCCAAGAAAAGCATAGTTCTTTTGCAGGGTAGACCTAAACTGTTTGATAGGGTGTTAGAAATGTAAGCGCTTTCACTACAACTTCTGAAAACACTTATTAATGAGCAGAAGTCTGAAGCTTGACTTAAATAAAAAACTTTCCAGGAAGCTCCTAAGCCTGCGGGGGCTGATCTTTGGAAGTTTCTTCTGAGATACTCCCAACTTAAAAACTGACTTTAAAACGGCCTTCCTGTCTGAGCGTCACCGAGGGTCCTTTCTTTCCCATCCTTCCGCTCCTCTCTGGCTTTCTTCGCTGAGGAATGAGCATACCTACCCTGAGTTCCAGACACAGCTCCTATGTCCCTGCAACTCAGCTGACACCATGGGGTGACCCGGCACAGGCCGGGTATCACTTGCGAGAGCGTCCTGAGGTCTGCTGGTTGCGGGGCATGGGACAAGGTAGCAGAAATTAACACATTCTCCGAATCCAGTTAACGTGTCTGGCTTTGCAAAAAAAAAAAAAAATTAGCATGTGAAGGTAACCCGGAGACCAAGACGCCTTGGCCTTCGTGTCCAGATTTCTAGAAATAATAGCGCCCGTGCATTGCCGTGAGAATAGTCGAAATAATAAAAACTTCTGGGCCTAGTGATTCTGCTTAATCCAGATGCAAAGCTGTGAGGTCCGATGGCCGGGGCCTCACTCTCTTCTAGCACGGTTGTACTCAGTGGTGTCGTGCGACCCTTACCCGGATGGCACACCTTCGGGACCCACACATTCGTTCCCGCAGGCTGCTGGGACGGTGTTGGGCCGACAGCACTCAGCTGAGTGGCTCTTTGGAAATTGTTCTTGCTGAGGAGCAGCTTTCTCCGGAGTCACCCATCTTCCCGGGGCACCCTGTCTCCAAAGACCTGTCTGCCTCAGGGCGTAAAGACGGGCCCCCAGACCCCCATCCGAGATGATTACGAAGGGCCGTCCCAGCCCCAGGCTCTTGTCTGTGAGACAGTTCGAGGTTTGCTGTGACCACATCGCATCTCGGCTTCTCCCTCTGCGGGGTTCCGCCACCTTCACGCTCACACAGGTGTTGGTGCTGAGGGCACCCCCTCAGAAACCTGTCACATTTCAGTCTGTTTCAGAATCCGTTGCTGAGGATCCTAACCTGCAACGTTTCAGGATCCCATTCCTAGAACCACACTTAGCAAGCAGAGAACCCAGATTTTTCGCCTTGATATATTCTAGTGAGGGCTGGAGGCCAGTGGCTCCTATATTTTAATTTAAAAAAAAAAATCACCCTATTAATTGTAGTATATTTTCTGTGGCTCAATTTAGTTGGTAGTAGTATAGTATTATCCTCTAGGAAACTGATAAAAAATAAAAATTGGAACTTTACTCAGAATCCACAAGAAGTCATTCCTTTATCTTCAGAATTTTTTCTGCAAGCAATTTTCAGTTGCATCGCAGCCCTGGATTTCCATTCAATTACCTTGCAGTGAGATTGCTGACCACTCTCGGTGATATTTTTAAAATTTCAAATACAGGAAAGGCTAAATGTGAGGGTATGTCATTCCAATTTTCAGGAAGGGAAAGAGTGTGGATGCTACAAGCGACAGGGACAAGCTGGGATCTTCTGTCTTCCCTTAAAGGCAGGGGAAGTGTCCAGAACAGCACCAAGGAGCCTTCTGTGGGGACTTTTCCTGGCCTGTTATTGCAGGAAGACTCTCTTCTGCACTCACCACGCCTGTTCATGTGAAGCCAAGTGACAAGGCTAGTCACTGGGAATCTGGTCATTTCTTACCTCTCTGACATGATTTTGGGGGAAAAAAGTAGAGTGTTAAGGAGATACAGACCAGATACCTATATTAAGAAGGGGAAAAAAGCTCCAATAATTCTCTCTGCTTTGTGTCCAAAACATCTTTTGAAAAAATGGGACGTCTCGGTCTCATGGGTATTTACAAACTTCCCCCTAGATTCACTTCCTCTTTATGTTAGTAATTGTTCTAAAACGTAGTAAAGCTGTGGATTCTCCGATCTCTCACTGAGTGTTGGGAACTCACGGTCAGCACTGACAGTAGGTTGCCTCTCTTCCCCAGTCCTTTCCCCAGGCCGCCCCCGTACAACTGTCTCCACAGGCAAAGTTGGCGAAGAACAAAGAGCGGATATTTGTCTGAGATCTTTCTGTTTTAAGAGCTGAGAGTTCTGGTGATAATTATCTGCTAGGGTTTCTCCAAGATGCTTAGTTCAGTTGCTATAAGAGGGTATTCAAGATACAAGTTTGGGAGATGTTAGAAGGAAAAATAATCACAGGGGAAAATCTTAGACGGAGCCTCATCCCCAGAGTCCGAGGGCTCAAGATTGCCCAGATTCAGCAAGTGCTAGAAGCTCATGAGTGGTACAGTGAAGTGAGAGCATAACAATGATCAGTCTTCCCAGCATCTCCCCACTTCTTTGTAGTCCTAGTCTAGATTTAGAGTGGTTAAGAGAAGACATCTCTAGTCTAGAACTTCATGGCTCTTGCCTCTAGAAATAAAAAAGAAACTAGCAAGCCTCAAATACTTGAAAGCATCATGTTACCGAGTCTCATACCTCTTTTATTCAAATTGGACTTCTCTCTGACAGTTGCTATTAAATGAATCTACTCATTCTTTTATTTATTTAACTGACGTTTATTGAGCCCTTACTATTACATGCCACTTAATCAGTTTGAGCTGGTTTAATGAAGCAGTCCTGTGGAACCTTGAGCGCGGACCTTCCTGTGCGCATTGGGAGCTGTGTCGGACGACGGAGACGCGACGGCTGATGCCGGAAGGAAGTGGCTTTTGCTAATGGTTCTTGAGCAGCGACATCACTTCTTTTCGGGCTCTGGCTTTTTGTTCTTTCTGGTCCTCTTAATCTTCAGGAGTAGCGTCAGCTGCTGCTGGGTCGAGATAAACAGTCCTGTGTCCACAGCAAACAGAATCACCACCAACAGTGGGATCAGAAATTGTAGCCAGGCTCTTTGGCGACCGTTCTGGTCGGACGAATCTAGATGCAACAAGAAACATAAGTCATACGAGGGACTGATGAGTGAGGCTCAGGGCTTCATCCTCCCTAAGAGAAGGACCTAGCATGGTCCTTCGTCTTCAGCACTAGTATGACATGGTAGCTAGGACCAGAAAGCAACACCCGCAGATTTAGGTTCCTGTGTCCATGCCTCCTGGAGCCCCCCTGAGATCTTCCGTAGCCCCTGCCCACAGCTCCTCTAGCCAGTGTGCCAGAGGGGGAGGGTCACGGGAACGGTGACCCCTTTCTTGGAGCTCACAGGACCAGGGTCCACATATGAGTGGGGAGTGGACAGCGGACAGCGAGGATGCGGGTGGGGGTGGCCGCCGCCTCATTTCTGAACCTGCTGTCGGTGAAACAAAGACACGGCGAGAGCTTCTTGAAGCCGCCTTCCAATTCCCCCTCCTGTGATTCCGTTATTCTGTTTGCAAGGCATTGATTTTTGTGATTCTTCTAGAACTGTAGAGCCCCCAGAATGTCATAACTAGAACCCCCGCCCCCCGAGATCACCTAGACCAGCAGCTCTCAGCACCATGCACGGGACCATTACCCGACAGGGCTTTGAAAAATACGGATGCCCAGTCCTCCAAACCAATTAAATCAATATCTCAGGAGGTGAGATGCAAACATCAGTATTTTTAAAGTTCCCCAAGTGGGATCTGGACCAAATCCTTTACATATAAGGATACCAGAAGGCCAGCGACAATTAAATAGCACGTAGGTCCCAGACTAGTTAACAGAAAATTGACATTAAAGCTTAATTCTGGCTTCTGGTCTCATGCTTTTTTAGACATTAGTAGGAGCCAAATCTGCCAAGCAGAAAAAAAAAAAAAGAAAATTTCATTTCCTCCTTGCAAGGCAGATATTCCAAAGGCTCCCTCTCTTCTCTGGAGTTAGCTAGGAGCGTCTTTATCTTTGGCCCTGGAGGCAGCCCACCGGCCCGGCTTTCCTCAGGAGGCTCCGTCTCCTTCCGGCCCAGGCACCCAACCCGCTGGCCCATGGGTCTCCTTCCCCAGCCGTCCTCCGCCAGCATGGCGATCTCAACCTCCTCACGGCCTTCGTTCCTCTAGCTTTGAGACCCCCTTTCAGTTTGATAAACGTAGGTGTGCCCCCAGGAGCAGCAGAGGACTTTGGGAGCAAACCAGGAATCGCGATCGTTACGCTTGAGTAGCACTGAACAGGTTACACACCCATTTCCCGATATCGCATTTAGTCTTCATAGAAATCCCACAGTGTGAGCAGGTGTCATATAGCAGCAAACCAATAAGGGCTCTGAGTCCGGGGCGGGGGGAGGGGGGGAGAGGGGCGGGCACAGCCTGGGCCCCTCCCCGCAGGCGGTGCCGCCGCTATCCCGTGCTGGATACTGTAGCCATTCCAGGCTGGGGGGGGGGGTCTCTCTCTCTCTCTCCCCCCCTTCCCCTGCCATGGGCCCCCCTCTTCCTTTACCAACTCACTTCTTTTCACAATAATGTCGACGGTGTCAGAGGCGTGAATTTGCCTCCGAATCCTGCCCGTGCAGTAATAGCTGCCGTTATCCTTCACCGTGGCGCGGGCGACGGCCATGTCGAAGTTCTCGTACCAATACTTGAGGGCTTTGCCATTCCTGTAGTAGGTCACCTTGGAGACATTCAGATTCCTCCAACCGTGGCACCTGATGTGCAAGGACTCGCCCTCCACCAACTCCTCAGCAGAGCTTTGAAGGATTAGCCACTCTGAAGGGCATTCGTTAGGTTGTGTGACGGCAGACGGAGAGACGGACACAGCGAGACAAAACAAAAGTGGTCACCCACAGAGCCTGAGTCAGGACCCGTGGTTTATCACGAACCCATGTCTTGGCTCGTAAGGCCAATAAAAAGGAAACACAAAAGAGTTCTTAGACTCTGTCGTCGATATTGGTCAATCCTCTCTCCTCCTGAAAAGCGAGCTGGGGCCCTAAAACCACTCTGACATTTCTGCGGAGCCTGCCCACGGACGGCTTGGGGGCCGCTATTCCCTTCAGCTCCATCGGCGCCAGTTCTGGTTACTAAGGGGGAAGAAAACTATCCTGTCCAGGGAGTCCTCGCCTCGAGGCAGTTCTGTTTTGTCCTTTTGCCTCTTAGAGGCTCCCTAGTTCTACCAGGAGTCAGAATTGGCTCCAAAACTTCCCCAGAACATGAATGCCAATTTTAATTATGTGTGCGTAGTTACTCACTTAATGTCCTTTTCCTCATTGGGCTCCATAATTCAAGAACTGAAACACCCTCACTGAAAGAGAATTTTGAACAAAAATCTGTCTAGGTTGTGCGGTCAGTGTATTTCAGAGCAATTCTGGAGGAGTTTTCTAGAATCTCCTCCGAGGAAAGAAATAAGCTATTCCACTCTGCTTTACTTTGTATTTGGAATTCACATATGGATGCTGCCGCACCTCTTTTCACTCAAAAGGAAAATATAAAGGATGTTTATCCTTTAAAATATATTTACATTAAAAAAAATAAAGCAAAAATATATCCATGATGCAGCCATTTCAATGAAATCCTGCCCTTGTTCATCTGGCGTGTACTAACTAACCACATGCGCCTAAGCGTGCTGTGCTGGTCGTTGGCAGCCGAAAAGCCACAAAGTTGAAACAAACCTAAGATTTGTCTTTCAGTAAAAGTGAAGGTCACGAGGAATCTGCACGGATGTCTTTTGAAACCAAGAGTGCAACCTGATATCCAGGTCGTGGCGCATGGAAATTGTTGGGCAAATTTTACGATTTTGATCCTATTTCAGATGTTCAGCTCTTTGCAGCCTTCACCTGCCGCGTGTGCGTACCATACACGTAGGCCCCGAGCGGAGGAGAGATGAGGCGGAGTAGAGGGATAACGCTGGGAGGGGGGAGATGGCCAGGGCGTAGAAAGAAGGCAGGGCTTGGCAGGAGTAACTAAGTATGGGCGAAGAGTAACAGGCAGGTCCTAGTAAGAGACTAGGGTCCCCCCCAGTGCCTACCCCTGGATAACGTGACCTCTCCGCGTCTTTGGGCGGGCCATTCCTCACACAGAGGGATGTATTTTTCCATAGTGCTGGAACTTACCTTGGAAGACTCGTAGGTGCACAGGATCACTCTGGTTGGATCCTTTGTTCTGACACCTGTATTCCCCACCGTCCTGGAGTTTTGCTTTCACAATGTTCAAGCTTGAAGTTGTATATTCCAAAAGGTGGTTGTTGTGGGTCCACTTGGTGGAGTTCACTTCAAGGGAGTTGTTCGAATGACATGTAAGAGTCACGCTGTCTTCTTCCAATATTCTATTCCATGGCGGGTTCAAGGACACCATAGATTTCGAGGGATCTTTGAGGGGATCAAATTGTGGAAAGAGATATAAGAGGTGGAGAGGGAGAGAAAAGCGTCCAGGCTCTAGAGTACAGACATGGCAATAGTCCGTCAGTCAACGGTCGGTCTACTCCTGGACTGGTAATGGGTTTGGCATGAGGGGTATGATGTAAGGATCAGATTGGACCCCTGGCCTCTTGAATTATGGAGCCCCATGAGGAAGAGGACATCCGCAGATTCTGCAGTCATAAGAAACTGTCCTGATTCCTAGGATCATGGAAGGAGGAAGAGTACTGTGGCCCCAGGGAGCTCCCTACCAAGGGAGAAAGACAGGACGCGAGTGTGGGGTGTTAAAAAACAAACAAGCCGGTGGCGATGTCTGTCCTGTCCAGCCCTAGCTCGGCACCATGGCTGGGACATAGTACACGTTCATTAAATATTTACTGAGTGGATGGATGCGTGAATAATGGATGAATAAATGTGTTGGACTAGATGAAACACAGTCTCTCCCAGCTCTAAATTTTTATGACTATTTAACTGTGAGTGCATACGGAGTGAAAAATACATGTCAATTCTGGAAGGAAGTGAGAAGCTCCGAGAGAATCAGCCTTAATAAGTTTTCAGGAACAAAGAGGTGCGGCGTACATTCGACCAAAGCCTAGGAAGTGGCAGGTGGTGATGAGGCAGAAACAGAGCTAGGCTTGGACCCAAGGGGCTTGTGTTGGAAGCCGGCTCCTGGCTTGCCAAGAGCCCTCCAGCAAGGCTCTTACTCCGACAAAAGACTCAACTACAAAATGGCGACAGTACTAAGACGATGTGGGCATTGACTGAGTTGGTGCGGGGTGGGGGGGGGTGCCTCAAGGGACAGAGCTGGTTCTTTTGAAGCTGTCGAAGGGGGAAAGAAGGAAGACAGGCAGGGTGAAGTGGGGCTCGGGTTGGACAGGGAGGAGCAGATGCTTAATCGTTAGAAAGCCGCGGAGCTGGGGTGAAGGGGAGCAGTGGGGGGGGGGGAGCCGTGCCCAGCCGTGTTGGGGTGACGGCAAGGCCAGGGGACTCACTCACCTGCCGACATGCCGTGTGGAGCTGCAAAAGTCCAGAGAAGATAAGTTAGTGGCCATGCCCCGCCTTCTGGACTCTCAGGGACAGGGGTCTGGCTACGGGGGTGAGGTCTACATCCTTGGAGATTTAAGGGCCAAGCATCTTCTCAAGAACCTGACCCGGGGAGAGAATAAACTCCTCTCTTTCCTCTGTCCTGCCTCCCTCGCCCTCTGCAAGATGCCAGAGTCATCGCAAGGACAGGTTTTCGGGCGGGCTCCCCATTAAGTCTCGCTCAGCCCGACTCGCTCTGCTCTCCGGCTTGTGGCCACCTCAGAGTCCCTGGGACGTGCCCCGTGGTTTGCACGTAGCCTGGAACGAGTCCCCACGAAAACTGTCAACGTTTCTATCCCAGCTGCTCCCCGGGTCCATCTTGGCCCCCCCAGGGTGTGGGGGGGATGAGGTCCCTGAACCTCTACTTACAGAAGAGCAGCAACGCCATCCACAGCAGGGCAGGGCCTCCCATGGGAAAAGGCATCTCCTCCATGGCCCCCAAGTGCCGACTGGACGAGAGACGCGAAGCCTTAAAATAGACTTGAAGCTGAAAAGGAGAAGGAAATATTTTCTGTATCGTATCTGGTGAACTCATCAGCTGCGCCTTGGTCTGCCTTCTCTGGCGATAATCGTCAGAATGGTGCCGAATTGGGCAATTTCACATGTACCTGCCGGTGCCCTCCTGTGCCGGGCCAGCAAGTGTTGAAATTCGGCTGTGGCTCTCCGGAGCCGCGTCCCTCTTGTTACCTAATTTCCTGCTGGTCCACCAGCCTGCTGATCTGCACGTTTTCATCTTAGTCCCTGAAGATCTGTTATCTGAGCAGCCAAACCGGGGCTGTTTCCAGACTCCTTCTCTTCCACTGGGTCTTGGTGGAGGTCCCAGCGCACGACAGATGTTAGACCCTGACTTGTAGGGGCCTGCCTCTAGTCTGTAATTTATTTCCTTTCCCAGCTTTTACCCATTTTTATGTTTCTAATCTTCTGCCTTGGCCGCCCTTCCTCCTTTAAACCCACACCAGCTCTGACCACTTTGACCATTCCGTGTGTTAGCTCTCGGCGGAAGCTGGGCACCTGCCCCCAGGATTCGGTGTTGATGACGATGCTGGAGAGCATAGCCCACAGATGCTGCGGTCATCGCCATGCAGGAGGCTTTGCTCACAGGCGGTATTCATCCTGTCTGATCCTTGCCAAAAATCTGAAGTAGGCGAGCAGTCTGAGGTGAGCAGGGCCCCATTCTGTCTCACGGTGCTTTTCCCCATGGACTGCGGGAGCAAGTCCACTGACTCGAGTGGAAAGTTCCTCCCGCAGGGGGACGTAACCAGAACTTCCAGCGTCTGCGGCGTTGGAGAGTTGGGGGCTACAGAGATTCATAAATAAGAAGTTCCAGATCAGAAAGATCGGCGACTGGCTTCAGGCCACTCAATGGTTTAGGGACAGATCTTTAAGGGAAGCAGCTAGTTACTTTGAAAAATGCAAGTTGTGTGTATTTAAACATCTGAATTCAAATACTCCCCACATTTATGTCATTAAGGGTTACCTGTAACGTAGGGACAATAATGGCATAGAGATCACGGCTTTTGTAGGAGATGTAAGAAGTTAATGAACAGGTAAAATGCATCGCACAGCATCTGGTATGTAGAAGAGGCCCGATGAGTATACCTTCCCCTCCTTTATGACCCGTGTTTATTAAAGACTCGTAGGAGATCTGGACATTTCAACTGGGTTAAGGCAGTTAGGTGGACACCTACTCTCAGGCGATAACCAGTTTGGTAGGGTTTACGTACGCAATCTCACCCATTTCCCTTATCGTGATAAGAGAGCGTGATAACGGAAGAATTAACATAAGTTGTTCAGCGGGGTGGGGAGCAGGAGAAAGAAGTGGGGCAGACGCCATTTTCGGGATGCTGTTGGAAGGCAATGGTTGAATGGCAAGATCCCGGAAGAGATAGCTGTACTTCACCCCTTGGTTGAGACTTTCTACGTCCAGGGCACTGAGGGGGGTATTCCTTCCTCCCAGGACAGTGACCGTACAAAGACAGACACAAACGCCTTCCCGGAGCTCACGTGGTCTCTTTGAGAGCTTCCCCCTAAGACTTCCACGCTGTCCAAACGTCTCCTACTTGAATGGGAGGTAGGATGGGGCCCATTGAGAGGGCCTGTCTCCGCGGGGGAGAGTACAGGCTTTGGGGTGAGAGAGACCGTCTTCGTTTGCTGCACCATCCCACAGCTGTTGCTTCGGTGTCTGCCCTTCAAACACAGGGAGCGTTCGGGGGCAGTGCCGAGGGCCAAGATTTCACCCATTCAACAAAAGCAGTTCGTTAAAACTCAAAAAGCAAAGCAAACCAGCTTGTACACCCACCCCTAAGACAAAACCAAAAATGACTACAAAACCAGCATGGTCAACATCGGGAAGGAGAAATCACGCCCGCGGGACACGACCCCAGGTACCCAGAGGAACGAGTCGATACCCTGGAATATCGGGTCGATGCGCCAGCGGAGTCCCACACACCCTTCATCTCCCACAAAAACCCAGTCCTCTGAGCTGTCCGCGCTCTCTCGGGCGCAGCGTGCTGTTGAGTTCGTGTATCCCGCCTGTCGAGGTCGAGTGTCTCCCTGAGGCCAGGAGCCTGGGTCTCCGTCTCACCCCTTCCCCCAAGCCTTGGGTATTCTGAAATAGAGTGTCTCTATCCCAAATTCTGACCTTGGGTTGGGTCTTGGGAAACTTAGTTTGTATTTCACGCCGGAGCAGTGAAGAAGGGAAACCCAGACGACCGTCCCCAAACTACACGGCCTGCGAGCTGTGGTCTGTCTCTGCAGATAGATCCAGAGGGAAAGGCTTCGCACGGGAGCTTTCACGATTAGGGACAGGCTGGCCGAGGAGCGAGGGGTCAGCCCGTAGGGTCTTGGGGCCTTCGTACGCGTCTCCAAAGTTGAAAGCAGACAGAAGGGCCAGTGTGCCAGCTTCCTCCTCTCCGTGTTCTCCAGCACAAGACAAGGTCCCTGCGAAACAGGGTGTGAAAGACAAGAGAGCCAAGTAGTGGTCCGCATGTGGTGTGACCGTGCCCGATGAGCACTGATGGTCCCTGGGGACGAGGGCCAGGGCTGCGGATGCCACGTGACTAATTTGCGTTGGTCCCACCAACTTTATGTGGCTAAAGAACGAGGAAACGGAATCACAAGGAAGCTCGGTGACTTGTCCAGGCACGCACCTGCTACGTGGAGAAATCAAGATCTGAAACTACGTGGTCTTGCTAAACCGCCTGCGCTCACAACCGCTTCCGCAGAAGGCTGTCCAGCCCGTCTACACCGCGTGCTCCCAGCACACCTGGATTCGGAGGCTCCACGCAAAGACTGCCTGCATTCCCGGGGATCTGTGACCCACAGAGGCACACTCGCTGGTCTAAGCTTGCCTCCTGTTCTAGCTACAGTTTCTTTTCTTGGGTTCCCGGGGTGATGTCTCAGTCCGTAGCCACACAGCACTGTTGGCACGGTTTCCTGTCCATTATGTGTATTTCGTAGATGTGCCTACGGAGAAGAGAGAGAGCTTCTTGCCTTTTAATCCAGATTCTTAAGGTCCAGGAAGTCGTGAGCTCTTTCGGCCACCAGGGCAGACGTCTGTCTGCTCAGGGAGGAACCCTCAACAGTGGGTGCCGGTGGCCTGGTGGAATTTCACAATAAAGGCAGTGGCTTTACTACTTCTTTTATTCCTGTTTTGACATGAACCATTGCCTAATTCGGATGAATCTGGAAGAAACAAATGGAAACTCCCAGGACTCTCCAAGTGGACACCGCTGACAAGGAGATGGGGCAGGGGATACGGAAGCCACAACTTTGGGTGCAGATGGAGATGCTTCCCCCCAGAAAAGGAAGAAATGGGACTTCAGGAAAAAATCCCAAAGATGATCTTTTCCTTCCACCCTTAGAGACTGACTTCTTTCTAACATGGAAGGGACAGTCAGTGGAATTTTTCACAGAAATAGTGGATTTGAATGGAGACCAGACACAAAATAGATTTCTAGATCCTGATTTTAACGCAACATCCTATGGCTCAAATGCAAAGTTGACCGTAGAATTTGAATTTTTCTGTAGTGATACAGCAAGAGCTGATATCTGTTTACAGGTGAGTCCTACCGGATATCCAGTGAAAGGTTGCCAGTGGCCAAAGGGCATAGGTCAGGTCATGAAAGTACAGGAAACTGGGGAAAAGGTTTCCGAAGTAGCGTTACAATTCCTGCGTGTCCCCTAAAACTGTAAGTTGCAGAGAAAGTCCTCGAATAGGTCTCCCAGCATCCCTGAGGGCTGGACCACTGCCTGAGCTGCCCGTCTCTGAGAGGCATAACCAGTCCCTCACTTTCCAGAGGAGGGTGTTCGTGGCCTCCGGTGCTTCGGGAGCATTCTGAACCACGAGATGGGCTTGAGCAAACCACCCGGGAGCTTTGCTGATAAAAGCTGTGTTCCAGCCTGGACACCCAGGGGCCCTCAGACTTGCCTTCCTGCCTTCCAACAGACGCCGATCCGTTGAGACGAGCTGACTTTTCCTTCAGGACGAGGAGAACAGAATTACAAGCCTGCTGAGGAAGATTCTCAGTGGGAATGGCGGTGTTAAAAAAAAAAAAAAGTTTTATAAAACGTCAGACTATTGCGTTAAATTTTAAAGCCTAAAGACTAAAACTAAGTTATTGTCCGTGCATATTTCAGAGATCATAAGAGATCACTGATCACAAGTCCCTGCTCTGAATAGGCCAGGGACTGTCCTTTCGGGCTCAGATCACCCATGCTGTGTGGCTCCTGTTAAGTTCCTCGGTGTCTCTGGGCCTCGGATCCGGTGATCGTACCTGTTGCTGTTGTATCGAATGAGTTCCTGTAGTGAAAGGGCTAGAGAGAGGCTGGCAGATAGTAAAGCCGTATACGTGACTTACCATGTCCTTGTTTTGCAAGGAGCCTTTGGACTTGAGGGCAGCGAGGACAGATACTCCCGCACGTCTGTGGGGAGAAAGCTGGAAACACCACTGGGGCCCCCCGGGGGGCGTGCACAGCTGGGTCCAAGGCTGCAGCCCGCACACACAGAGGCGGGGGTGGGGGGTTTGGGGGGGCAGAGGCAGCTCACTCTCAGAGCGGGCTGGGGGCTCGGGGGCTGCTTCCCAGGCTCCCTCTGAGACAGAGCAACCCATCTCGCGGTCAGCCCTGAAGTCAGATGTGTAGGCCAGTTTATTTTATGCTTCCTTACAGAATTACACAGTTAAAAAATGGAAACAGCCTTCTCTGAAAGGAATCCCTTTAGGCTGTTAGCAGATAAGGACAAGAGGTCTTAGCTCTGCCAAGGACATTTGCATTTTAATAGGTAACTTTTGAAGCCCTAATCCTTCAGGACCTGGCTAACCAGTACTGTGGCCAGTGTGTCTCCGCGGGTGACGATGGGCATGAGTGGGGGGTTGAAAAATGAGGACAGAGGGAATCATCAGAACCTCTCAGGTCTTATTTCCTGAATGTCATCCCTGCCGAAGGCCATCAGGAAACAGGAGAGAGCGAGAGTGCGTGTGTGCATGTGTGTGTGTGTGTGTGTGTGTGTGTGTCTCCGGTCGCGGGAGTGGAAGGGTTTATGTATTCCTTGCTGCAGCGATGGGCGTGCAGCCTACATATTTAGTGTTTACTCGGCACCGAGCCCCCCGCAGAACCGGGGTCGGCCGCGCATCAGAGAGAACCGTGCTGCTTCTGCGCAACCTTTGAATGTCCAGCCGGATGTTCTATCACTCTTTGAGCCTTGAATCTAATAAACCCAAAGAATTTTTACATTTCTTCCTATATGCTGGACGTTCTAGGGGAAGAAACCCACGTCACGCCCATGTAAAGATTATTCTTTGCTCTCCCTGGAACTGCATCCTTGGACGATTCACTGTTGGACCAAATCAGACCCCCAGCAGGTGCGCACGTCCTCATCTTCGCGTCCGTGCCTCGCCCTCCCCTCGGGCTGTGCGCGTAGCCGGCACACTCCTCGTGAAAGCGTTCTCTTATCATACGGTTATCTCGTTTTATTCCTTCATTGTGTTAGCCCGGTATGTGTGTGGGAGAGGTGCATGCACGACTCCCACACGTTGGGCCCCTCCTCGAAAAATTGAACGGAAAATTGTGATACAAGATTAGGTTTTAGAATGACTATTTAGAACACGAACTTATATCCCAACAGGTTATGAAATATATATAAGCCAAAAAAATGACACGAACATTATAAAAATCCAGTAAAAAAAAATAACAATTTGCTGCGGGACATTGCACTATGATACTTTCCTTTTCCTACGTATCTTTACCAAGTACTGTTTGATCCTCATCGTCAGTAATATCGTATTCTCATTTTTAATAGAGAAACTAGAAATACATCCTTTCCCCTAGCATTGCTGATCAGTATTTTTTTTTTCTATTATTGATACTTGGGGTATCATAGAAAATGCAGTTTCTTTGAGATGCCCGCACCGTTTGGAGTATCGTTTTAGGTTTGTGTCTTGCAAACCCAGGGATCCTGATGAATTCTGCTTTGCTTTTATTTCCATGAACCAGAAGACAAAAGCATCATGGGGTGTTTATAATTCTGTAGTTCACAATCCTGAGAATATTCCCGAAGGGAGAGAACTCCCATTTTCACCAGACACAGAAAGGAACCAAATCCTCCGCTTACAATTTTACACACATCTGGCACTCAGGAAAATGTTTGGACGAGATTAGCTTCTGACTCGAGATATTTCAACCTCGGTTTTCCTTCACTGCCCACCAATTTCTGGGGCCGAGTGCCGGAGGATCGTGCAGCAGCCTGACCTCTGTCCCTCTACCTTTGTGTCCCAAAGCCAAGACGGTGGGCTCTCTGGTGGCGTTTTCCTGGAGGCCGTTCCTATCGCGATGGCTTGAAGCTCCCGGCCATGTGTTACCCTTTCGGGAAGGAACCGCCAACTCCGTGCATCTGTTATTCTCAACCAAGACTGGACATCTTCAGCCCACGTCCTCCTTAGCTGGGTTCCAGAACCTTCCTGTGGCTACCCTCATGTGCCAGGAGGGAAGGAACTCTCATCCAAATGTGGCCAAAATATCTGACTTCTGTAAGTTTTACAAAAACATCTGACCTCCTCCAGGACCTTGGGGGGGGGGGGCCCACGCCAGTGAGAGGGCAGGAGGGTTAACTTTCTATAGCCCCAACTCTACCTCTGCTGGGTGAGTCCATGTTGCACACGTTCTTCATCAGGAGAGCAAGGAGAGTGTCACTAAACATATAGCACGAGACGGGGTCTGATAGGATTGGAAAGCAGTGGTCTGGGTTTTGAAGAAGAGAAGCAGGCTGGACAAAGGCGAGATAGGTGCCTTAAACTGGGCAGTTTGCAGAGAAATTGTCCCTTCCTTCAAAACAGGCAAGATTTTCACAGAGGCTCAAGAAAACACTGGAGGACTTTGGGTCGGACCTCCAGTGCTGGACCCAAAACTAGAATGTCTGGTCTGACAAGGGATAGGAACAGTAGACTGAGTACCGGAAAGAGATTCAGCGTCAGAACATTCAGGAAGGAGCACCTGGGAGACTCAGTCGGTGAAGCGTCTGCCTTCGGCTCAGGCATGATCTCGGGGTCCTGGGGTCGAGCCCCGCATTGGGGTCCCTGCCCAGTGGGGAGAGGGACCTCTGTCTCCTTCTGCTCCTCCCCTCGCTCGTGCCACCGAGCCACCCAGGTGTCCTAGGAGTCTGTTTCTGTCACAGCTCGTGCCACAGTCACGTTGCAGAGAGATGCATGAAAAACATCCTCTCTCCACATGACCTATGGGGCAACAGTTAATTAGAAGGAAAATAAAATCGTAAATAAGAGATAATTTTTATATTCTCAATTCCTAAATTATATATGCCAATTTACTGTATATTTCGACAATGTCAAAATGTTCATTTTTTTAATTGTATCCTTTTTTTAAGATTTTGTTTATTTATTTGACACAGAGAGAGATCACAAGTAGGCAGAGAGGCAGGCAGAGAAAGAGGGGGAAGCAAGCTCCCCGCTGAGCAGAGAGCCCGATGTGGGGCTCGATTCCAGGACCCTGAGATCATGACCTGAGCCGAAGGCAGAGGCTTTAACCCACTGAGCCACCCAGGCGCCCCTCTTCTTTTTTTTTTTTTAATTATGTTAGTCACCATGCAGTACATCATTAGTTTTTGATGTAGTTCCATGATTCATTATTGACGTCTTTAAGAGAAAAAGAGAACTATGTACTATGTATAATTATCAGGGGTCAGATTTTGAACATAGATTACTGGTAGAGTTTTGGTTAATTATATGCCCTAACTTCCCAGAGAGAACAAAGTCTTACAGTCTATTAATATCATTTTGCACAATATACTTTTCCAAACAGGCAATCCCTGAATCTGAATTATTATAACCAATATGGGAATGACTTAAATAGAGATAAAGAACTGATTCTTGATCATTCTACCATGAAACCCCAAAACACACACAGAATTTTGTTTTAGCACAAAAACGTTATTCATCATATGTATCCATTTCTTTATTGTTCCACGAACATTTATGTGCTAAGCATTCTGTAATACGCTGGTAATACGAACGAGAACTAGATGGACTGGATTTCTTCCCTCATGGAGTGAAGCCTCCGTTGGAAAAGATAGACATTAAACAAGTAAACAAATGAAATAAGAACAGCTTGTAATTAAGGCTTGTAAAAAGTAAATAACATTGCTATACAGAACCACAAGGGTATTTTAATTTAGATAGGATAGTTAAGGAAGGCCTTTCAACAAAAATGACTTAGAGCATGAGATAGAATGGACCAAGCTAAAAGCTAGGGCAGGACTAGTTCAAGCAATAGGAAGTTCAAAGTCCCCAAAACAAGACGGAATTTAGAGAATTCCAGGAATTAAGGGAAGACAAGCAGGATGGAAGCACAGTATTGATTAAGGGGGACAGGGGCCCAAAATGAGATTAGATGTGTCTAGTGACGGAGTGGTGAGAGCCTGGTGGAACACGGGGCAGAATGAGGACTTTATCTGAAGGGTAATGAAAAGCCATCAATCAAACTGTTTGAGCAAGGGAACACACACTCACACACACACACACACACACACACACACACAGGCATTTGTGTGTGTATTCATTCACCTTTAAGTGGTTTGATGGCTTTTCATCGAATATATGTATGCACACGTCCCTATGCACACATATTTGCACACACACTTGCATTCATACGCTACAGCTGTGGGTGATAAACATTTTCCAAGTGGCAATTGGGAAATGGTGAGGAGACCATAAAACACGATGACCGACGGGCCCGGAGAGGTAGCCGCGCAGGTGAAGACAAGTCGATGGTGTTCAGGCACCTGTTGGGAGGGTATTAACAGGGCTCGCTGACAGATTGGAATGCGAGGGAGGCACAAAATAGGATTCCCAAGTTTCTGGCTTGAGTCACTCGGTAGGTGGTGATGCCGTTCTTTACGTGGTGAAGACTGAGGGAGGAAAGTCAAGCGTTCCAGTTTGGAGCTGCTTTAGTTTGAAGGGTTTTTGTGATATGTAACATGTTCATGCCAAATGGGACTTTTGAGAGTCAGGAGACCAGAAGAAATGTCTGGACCAAGGACATAAAGTCACAAATCATTGGCATGCCTTTAAAGCCCGCGGAACAAGATGAGATCAGCCAAGGAGAGGGAAAGAGAATGTCCCAGAACAGAGCTGTGAGCAACTCTAATATTTAGAGGGTGGGTGGAAGGGGAAGATCCAGAAAGAGAGCAGAGGAAATGACCAGTAGGGTGGGAAGACTCTCAGAGAACGTGCCACTAAAGCTGAGGAGAGAGAGCCCTTCTAGAGGAAATGATTGTACTGAGTTTTATGGAAGGGTGAAGATAAGAGAATAAAATTTTTCTTTGGATCTAACGATATGGAAATTTCTGGAACCTTATCAATGACAATTTGGGGGGACTGGTAGGCGTGGAGGCCAGGTTGAAGTGGGTTGGGAAGGGACTAGGAATCGAGGAAGTACAATGGACGAGCCGGTCGGGGTTTTGCTGCCGGATGATGATGCGGGAAGATGTGGGGTCAGGAGAGGGTTTGGATTTTATGGGAGGTGCCAGGTCCTATTTGCCTGCTGATAGAAATATTCCAGTAAGCAGAGACACACAATGAGGGAAGACAGAGGCAGGTAGTGGAAAGAGTGAAGTCCTTGAATCACAAAAAGGGAGAAAGGGTTTTTCATTCACTGAATTCAGAGTTCTTGAACATAACACAGGTGCTTCTGCCATGACGCCATACGTGTTTATTTTTAAAAGTCCTTGCAATCTGCAAAAACACGCCCTGAAAAGAACAAGGCTTTTGGGAAAAAAATATTGTGGCAGATCACGCAAAACCTATAACCAGAGCACTAACTAATAGAAGCGGAAGCGTTTCTCCTAAATAAATAGTTTTAAAAAAAAAGTTGAATCTCTAATAAATGAATAAAATCAACAGTAGACATAGGACTTGATCTTCTCCAAAGGTGAAGGAAGGTGGGTGGAGGGAGGTGACAGGGTGAAATTGCACAGAAGCCGGAGAAACCAGGCGGTGAGCACTCTCCGGACAGACGGACGGTGACAGCGGGCCGAGGAGAAACCTGCTTCTCGTGTAGGGGTTCGGGCCCCTGCCGTGCTCCGCGGCGCCGGGAAGATCTGGGTCCGAGACCGCTCTTCCTTGGCGGTGAATGTTCACACGCTGGGGGAAATCTCGTGGCAAACTAACTCCCGCGTCGTGTTGACCTGACTCCTGGTTTTACCCGTAGTATGTGGAGCCTTTGCATTTCAGAAACACGCGCCGTGTCGCCGAAACTGTAGCGCATTTCTGGCGGAGCAGCTGCCGAGTGCAGAGCGGCGACCGAGCCCGTGTTGGGTACAACGAGGCCGGCAGGGGGGTTGCCCTCGCCGTGTTTGATGTGGGTCAAAACTCTTGATTTCCAGAGTCAGAAAGAATGAGGCGAGACTGGAACGTGTTCCAGTTAAAAATAATAAACACGGACTCGCCACAGGGACACCCCCGGGTCAAACACGGACTCTAAGAGCGTTTATCCCGCCGCACACTCGCAGGAGCCCCGTGGAGCCGGCCCGAAGCGTCCTTGTATTTCACGAGGTAGGGAGCTCCTTCGCACAGCGGGCAGCAGAGCCAGGATTTGACCCTCGGAGGTCTGAACAGCTACGTTCTTAAATATGGGGAGAGAAGGCGTTCGGTGCGGTGTCCCTGGACTTTTCCCAAGGCCTTTGGGATTATCGAGTCATTCCCTCCACCTCCAATAGGCTGAGAACAAATGGCCGTCTTTTGCCTTACAGTTTATGAAACGCAGTTCTGGAAGAGCACCGGCAGCTAGCTGCTGGAGCTGCAGGAAAAGTCTGGAAGGAAGTGCTTGGCCTCGACATAGGAGGTGCAGGGAGTTAGCCTGCATTGTCACCATTTCGTGCGGCCAGGCCAAGCCCCTGTCCGTGGGTTAGACAGGTAAAACAGACGGGGATGGGGGCTTCCACCACCTTGCCGGTCCCCCAAAGGGCCACCCTGTAGGGTTGAGGGCGTTGAGCCTGGTAACATCGGGCTGTGGAGGGGGCTGCTCGCAATGGCAGCCAAGGGAGGTGGAGCCTCGGATGGGCAGGCTGGAGAGGCCGACGACGGGACCTACGTTGCCCCGAAAAGCCCACCAGGGCCCCCCTCTGAGAGCACCTACATTTGGATACCTGGTGGAGGAGAAAAGAACAGTCAACACTGTTGAAGAAATGGGGACAATTAACCAAAAGAGGACCTCACCCCAAGTGAACCTCCTCTAACGAGGTGAGGGCCGTGCACAGGCCCAGCAGCTTCAGCCAGGACGGGAGCGACTGCACTGTGGGGGCTCCATCTCGTTCTGTGCCCGCGCTCCTCTCCCCCCAGCACGACAGGCTGATGCAGGGAAAAGAAAGGGGCGCGGGGGCGGGGTCACCACCCTTCCCCTCCCAACACCGATGGGACCACCGCAGCCACAGACCACAAAGCCACAGAGTGCTGGGCCCCGGGGGAGGGGGACGAGCAGGGGATGATGGACACCGGGGAGCTTTTCACTTCGAACATAAAATCAAAATGCGAAAACACGGGATTGTGTGTAATAACCCCAGTGAGACGGTTTTAGCAACGCGAAGTGATGAGAAGGTCACGAAGTGGGTCTAAGATGTCATTAAGGGAGCACGCTGCCCAGCAGGAAGGGAGCCGTAGTAACAGTGATTGAAAAAAAAAATACCAGTTTCATGTCTATGCCTCACAAGTTGAGACTCCTTTCAACACAGCCGCGTCCATGAAATGGAAAGGCTGGACCACGTAAGGTCCTCTGCAGGTCTAGCGTCCAAGCGTTCGCCGGCAGTAGGGGTTGGAGGAGTTCGGGCAGCTCAGTTCGGTGGCCGGCGTGGCCCTTTGGTGGCTCCCAGAGAGCAGTGGCTCCTGCTGCCTGGATGATGAGTCCTTGGTTCTCCTCTCTGGGCTGCCTGGTGACAGTGAGGAGCTGCCGTGCCCTCGCCTTCTGTGATCCTCTCGCACACAGGTGGAAGTGAAAAGAGGAAGCAGGAGGTGGCGATGGATTTGAAAGTGGAAGTCAGTGGAGGAAGGGAGTTGAAAGCAGAACATGGGAAGGATTGAAGGATTGATGAGAACCATGGCGCATCTGTTAGAAGTGACTTGGGGACGGGTGGGATCTTCAGGTTCCTAATCCGTTTTTATCCTCAGTCCCAAAGTCGGGAAAAACATCATAAAACCTTAAAATAGGAAAGGACCTTAAAGAGGATCCATTTAAACTCCCTGTGTTAGGGAGTGAGACGCCCGAGCCCCAGAGCATGCTTTGTGCGAGTTTTCTAAGCCATTCTTCGGTGGCCAACACAGAACTGAATTATGAGGATCCATTTGCTGTTTTGTTTGGACTAAAGATTCGGGCTGAGCAAAGGCTGAAAGCACCAGCTCTCCTAAGAGAGACTCTTCTAGTCCAGTGCGGGGAGAAAGAGCCTGGAGAAATGAGAAAACGAATGAACTGAAACATTCCAGAGGTGAGAACAAGAGGGAGAATTAAGTCAGAGTGAGGCGATAAAGCGGGAGCGGGTGCCTCCTTCGTGTATTTCGGTTCCTCACGCACTGAGGAGGTAGCAGGACTGCTGACTGACTCAGTCTCAAGGGCAGCGAGTCAGCACCTTCAGTGACGCTCACATCCGGTCTGCAGTACAGACTGGCAGGTGCGTCCCGTTGGCTGCGTGACCGCGGCCGGCAAGCTTCTGTTTCGGAGAAACGCCGCCATCGAAGTGTCACAAAACCCAGGCTGAAGAGCGTTCCAAGGCGGGAAGCGATGCACAGTGCTGAGTGCATCCCGGGGAACCGAGAACAGCCCAGGGACTTGCTCACTCGAAAATCTTGGCGGGGGCCCCGGCATCCAGGGCCGGTGTGTTCGCCACGCCGGCCCCACGGCCCAACGGCAAACTCGCGGAAGCTGACCAGGCTCTGGGAAACCACTCGAACTCACTAGATAACTCCAGAGGCGGATTCGTGCATTTTTCGTGTGAAATAGACCAGACCAGGCGTCTCTTCGTGGCTTTTGCTTCCTGGTGGATAGAAGCAATTTAGTGTGTGAATGCACATCAGATTACTTACTGTTACCCTGTTCCTCTCTTCTTACCCTAGCAAAGAATGCATACGATCTATGAAAATCACCTCTTTTTTGTCCGGTTCCTCGCCACCCACAACGTGTGTTTGATTCATTGTTTTTCCCTGGTGCTCAGCACAGTGCCGGGCATACGTAGACCTTCAGTACATATTTATTAGAGGTATAAATGAGCAATTACCTCATTATTTCTATCATGATGTTGCAACCTAATAAGTCATCATTCTCTTCCTTAATGACAATTTTCTAAAATGAAAAAGAAATCTCTCGAAGAGCATTTGAAGCATGCTAGACAACTCTGTCACCAGTTGCTGATCTTTCGTGAGAACCAAGAAGCTCGTGTTCGCATCCAACCGAAGGAAAACCGGCACCTAAGACCATACTCTTCAATTCGTTCCTATGGTCATATCATGGAGGGTTTTCTCTTATGACTGGTGGCCCGCCAGCCCTGCCGAGATAGACAGAATGTCCGCAAGATACAGCCTCGAGTCCTCTTTCTATTATCGTCACCGCGGGGTATTTAATCATACATTTAATTTACTGGAAACACAGTATAATGAAGTCAACCAATGAAAAGGAGGATGAAGTCCCTCGTGTTGTAGATGCCCTTCACCCCGGGCACACGTCACCTCGTGGAGGAAGACAGAGTCCCCTCTGCCCTGCCTTTTGGTGTCTTTGTGGCAGCAACTCCAGTTCCTTCAGAAGCCACAAGCAGTTTGATTTTCTAGGGCACATCGCTGGGCCGGGTACTGGCTGCGTAGGTTACTTTGAGGTGTGTCACTCAGACTTCGTGGCCAGAATGAGAGGAAAGCAGAGAAACGCTGCAGGTCCTACAGCTGTGCCTCACCCCTTCTTCTCCGGATGCCATCATCGACCCCTTGTTCCTAGAGCTTTTGCTTCTGCTTACAGGATCGCTTGTGGGTTTGCTGACGTTTGCAGACCCCACTCCTCCCGCCCCATGCTAGCCTCCTGCCACCTCAAATGTCCCTGCTGATTGGAAGACACAGGCTTGCTGGAGCACGATGGCGTGGGGTCCCACATCATCCACACGGCAAGAGCCAATGTCCCCCGCTGGATAGATGGGAATCCGCGCTCGACTCAGATCAGGTCGACCAAGTTTGGATTCCAACTCAACTCAGTCCTACCTCACTCTCTTGCCCCAAGGGGTGAAAAGAAACTTCTATACACAAACTGTTTCACAGAATAAATGTAAGAGAAAAGGGCATGATTAGGAAAGTGTTCTTTCCAACTTCTAATGAAAAATTGATTTAGACAAAAGTCATCAAAAGATGAAATGATAAAATATTGATGGGATCAATTTGAATAGAGCACCAGGCTGTTGCTATCTAGAACGCTGATCAATTTTGCATTGCTTAGTGTGGGAAAACCAAATAGTGTGCACCTCCTGATTGGGTTTCCAGATAAACTTGACTTTCAGATAAATAATGAATAATTTTTGTACGTATGTTTCATATAATATTTGAGACATACCTATCCTAAAAAATTATTTATTGTTTATTTAAATTTCAAATTTAACAAGGTATCCTGTATTTTTATTTGTAAAATCTGATAACTACTGACATCGTGCAAAGTTGTGTGTGTATATATGTATACATATATATAGTTTAATACAGTTGTACATATAATTTATATAGTTTAATATAGTATAATGCAGTTTATAGTATATATATTTCAATATAGTTTATATAGTTTCATAAGCTTAACTTGCATCTAATTAAGCCTTTAAAACTGATTTCCAGTTTACAGGCGATTCAGGGCATGGAAAGACAAATGGTACAATGCATAAATGATATCCTGAAGGTGAGATTTTGACCTGGTTCCTAAACATGCCCATGAAATGAAAAAACTGGGTAGAATGTGGTGGAGTACTCTAGACCACAGATGCTCAAAGGAGGAACATTTTGCCCCCCCCCCCACCCGGGTATTGACAATACTTAGAGACATTTTTGGTTTCCCCTGATATGCTGCAGGGAGGGGAGAGGATGCGGGGGGCGCACCAGATGCCAGGGAATGTGTCTTGTAGCACGAGGGACACCCTTCCCCCACCACACCATAAAACATATCAGGCTGCCGGGGACAGCAGTGCCACTGTTGAGGGACCCTTACCTGGACACAAAGAGCCTTTGAAGACCCCATGCCCTACACATGCAAGAGGGAAGGCAAGGCAGCTATTTCAAAATGATAGGATGGGAAAATGCTCACGTGGGAAAGGCTCACAGTACACGGCTAAGAGGACAAATGAACTGGGTGTAAGGAAGTTTATATGGCATGACCTCATATTATTGAAAAGGAGAAAGAACCAGGAAAATAAGTCATTCCATGTTTACTATAAACAAGGGGGTGTGTGTGTAAACAGACACACACACATTAATGCAGAGAAAACCAGTTAGAGAATTAGTCACCGAAATATTAATAGTGTTGGTATTTCTAAGCTGGAGATCATAAGTGACTTATGTGATCTTTTTTCCTCTCTTCTGTGTTTTCTTTTTTTTTTTCTTCTGTGTTTTCTATGATGAACACATATTACAGTTTTCAGCCGAGGGGAAACAGAATGGTTTTAGAAACGAAGTTCTGAGTCTGGGTGGAAGACCCTTACCGCGATCCCCTTTGGCGGCGCAGAGTTGAAATGGCTCCTCGGACATCTCCCTGGTGCCCAGAGAGCCTTGATCGAGATGGTCGCACTGAGCCAGGAACTAAAGGAACTGGAGCAGAGGGCTGCTGTATCATTCTCTCTCCAGCAAGATCCAAGAATGAACCGAAGGGAGCACGAGGAGTGGGCCCGACAGCAGCCTCTGCCTTTCCGAGTGTGGGAGGCAGGTCTCCCTCAACGGGCACTGGGCTGAGATGTATGAGCCTTAAGGAAAGTGGCTACGGGCCAACCCTGGACAGGAGAAGCCCTGGCCGCCACACCCTTGTGCGCCCTGATCGGATTTGGATAAGTTGCCGGAAGTTGTCTGTTCTCTGATCCTAAAAAACTAGAATTTAGGGTCTTCTCTTTGTAAGCTTACCCAGCATTCCCATGGTTTTACTTGGCTAAACCCAAGGCGGTATTGGTTTCTGAAACTCCAAAAGTCCCCAACAGTGAGTAAACAAACAAAAGCATCTCCCTCGTCTGCTACCCAAGTTCCTAATGAAGCTCTTGAGACAAGCCCTAGGGTTCGCTCATCCTTGGCTCTTGGTACCCCAGAGGGATTTTCAAAAGGATGATCCCAGGAGACCTCGCACGAGGGATTTGCTTCTCTTAGGGAAAATAAATATCCTAAGCTCCTAAAATCTCAAGTTTAAGAGATTGCATTTTTTTCCTGGGCTACTTCTCGGGCCAAAGGAACCAAGGACCTCAACTTCAAGAAATACAGCAATCATTGGAGGTTTCCTCTGATACTGTAGAAAGCTGAATTTTCCTTGCTCTGTAGGTTTTAGCTTCCCTTGTAAATGGCTCTTGAACACAAGGTGTTTTTACCAGCTTCCTCTGAATAGATTCAGCCCTTTCAGTGACTTTTAAAAATCATTGTCTGGAAAGTGATTCCTTCTTCCTTTCGCCAAGGTCAGAAGCAGTGAGTGAGTGACTGTGGGCAGAACTAAGTGAAAATGGAATGCCATGTGTGTTTTCTAAATTCTTATTATTTTCCCTCCAAGTTTTTCATTATTTTCTGGTTGTATTGATTCTCATGCCATTAATATTCTATTTCTTCATGCTCATCTTGCTGTGGTTATGGATTCAAGGACATGAAATTTAGCAGAGACATGATAATAATCTTCCACTATTGGACGGAAAAGGAAATAGAAGGTGGGCTGATGTGGGAAGGTGGCAAGTTATAGGGAGACAGAGGTTGAGTCAATAGAAAGTGATATTTTCTAAGAATTAAGGCTACTCAATAGTAGAGTTGATGATAGTATATCTCTATGGACCTGTATGGGGGGGAGTGTGCACCATTGGTAATGAAGAGATAGTTCTACTGCGCTGTTACAAAGAATATTCAAGATATATCAGTAAGTGAAAAAAGCTAGTTGTGAATTGGTATGTGCCGTTTCATTTCACGTGTGTGCCGTTGAAATGATATGGAAATATGCACAATTATACTTAGAAAATTTCTAGACAGAAATTTTAAAAAGACACAAACATGAATCATGTCTACCCCCGGGCCAGAGAATGCAAAGACTAGGAAGAGAAAACTAACTTTCCCATTTATACCCTTTTGTACAGATGGCTGTTTTCCTCCTGAAAGCATTTTTATTACATAAAATCCTCGTTTTATGTTTTAAGTAAACTTGGTACTTTAAAAAAAAAGAGGAGGGGATGCTAACTTGTAAGATAATGAATTTCCAATCATTGGAAGCACTGAAGCAGAATTTGGGGGACTATTTGTGAGGAATGTTTGCTTTTAAAATTACCTCCTAGAGCTGAGGTTCTGTGATTCCATTATATTAAAAGTTTAACGTCACCAAGTACATGGGTTTTCCCAGCTTGCTTCCCATTGGAAAGACTTGAATAATGAAATGGGTAAGATTAACCCCTTGCCCAGGATTGCTCATCAAGTCTAAGCAGAACGTGATTTCTCTAGAAGGAAATACTTTAACTTTTTTTTTTTTCAGGATAGAGGATATTTTTGGCTAAAGATCCAGAATCCAAGAAAACAGCAAGTGGTGTAAAGTATTTTTCTTCTTGGTGACATGGATCCCACAGAAGTAGGCTGCCATTTTGTTTCTGCTGTCATGACCTTACTATCCTGGTGTTAACACTCATCAGATCTTTGCTGTCTTGATGAGTCCTCGTTTTCCTGAGGGGGTGATGAGACAGGAGAGGGAGGCATGAGCTCAATTCAATCTTTTTCTTTCTCTATCCTCACTTATCTTCTCATCCCCCTTAGCAGAGGTAGGGATTGATTTTCCAGTTACATAAGATTGGGGTTTTATCTTGTTCAGTAACACATCATGAATCTCAGTTGAATAGCGGTAGTTTCAAGACTAGCCTATCACCACATCTCAAAGGAAAGTGAACACATATTTTGCTCTCCATTTCCCCCTATATTTTGAAAATATTTTCTATTCTTCAAAATCTTTAGTAAGAAAATTCCAAAATTTGCCCTCATTTAGCTACTTGCATCCCACTGTGGTGAAAGGCAGAATTGATCCTGTCTCTGTTTAAAATTTTAGTATCTTGTTCATCATGGACTTTTGCATTAGTTTTTTTTTTAAAAAAAATATTGCATTAAAATCATGTTCATCTTGATCACTGAGTTTTTTTGGTGCTCCCCTAAATGTTGCACCCAGTATAAGTGTCTCATGTGCCACACCACTTCTAACACTGTCCAGAAAGGTTTTCTTTTTCCAACTACAATCCTTCTCTAAAAACCTAAGTTAACTGCCTCTGGATCTGGCTGTCAGGTGCTCAAATTTCTATGAAATGCCTGTTCAGAGACTAACTTGGTCTTACATGATACTGTCAGCTTTCTATTCTCCAAGGTAAATCAACCCACTACATTGAGCTTTTCTCCTCGATCCTCTCTGCAACCTCATTATGGAGTCTCATTGTAAGAAGAATTTAACAATTATTTTTCTGTATGTTTAGAAGAGAAATGATTAAGAAAATCTGAATTATATAGAGAGAACAAAAAGGAAAGTATAAGATTCTCCACTCACTATCCAGAAAAAAATATTATTAACATTTCGGTGTATTTATTTCCAACCTGTTTTTAATGGTGTGTGTACCATTCCGTGTGTTTTCTTTCATTGTTTATTTCTTCTTCTTTTCTTTTTATTTTTGAAAAAGTATGACGTATCTGTCATTCATATTTTGCCATGTCAGCACATTTGATGTTTAATAGCTCCATAGTTCTCATCATATGGATATATTATAATTCATTTTTCCTTATTTACATTGTTTTTGGTATTCATTATTATGAATATCATAAAGCTTCTTATACGTATATCCTGATACATCTCTCTGATTATTTCTTTAAAATAAGTAACTGGAAGTGGAAGTATTAAGCCAAGGAGAATGGACCCTCATGGTCACTAATATGCTAATATTTCCTTTACTTATCAAGGTCAGCGTGGTAAAATTTTTCTGGTTTCCCCAATGTTTTCCAGTTTTTCTAATTTTTTTCCCCAATGTAATCTCATTCTCAGAGTGAGGAAAATCCTTTAGTTCTTTTCAATAAAAGCCGGGGGGGTGGGGAAGTGTCTTCTTTCTCCTCTGTTTTGTAGCCATGATGCTTCTTCAGGCACTTGTGGTAAAGGCAATTCACACCAGCCTCAAAATGAGAAGAGTCGATCTATGACTTACTAATTTTGGGCAAATCACCGAACCCTAGGTATCTTAGGGTGCAAGGTGAAGATAGTTCTCAAACAAATGGGATTGATGTGTTAAATTGAGGTTGTTAAATAAATAAATGAGAGTGTTAAATAAACACTCTTCATAAACTAAAAAGGGCCATAAGGAACTATTCTACTTGTTCATTATTGTTGTTATTAAATTATTTTTTTAAATGAGAGCTTGTTGGTCTCCAAAACTCCCCAGATAGGGAGGGTGTGCAAACTGCTTTCCCCAGAGGGACTCAGTTTATTATTATGAAGAAATTAGAAAAGAGAGCTCAGAATTTAGTCATGAGTCAGGCTCTCTATGAAATTCACCTCCAGGCACCACAGGAAAACACGAAAATACACACGGTGCAGGAGAACCAACACTTAGTAATTGATCTACATGCGGAGGGTGCACATCGACAGAGCCCTGCTGGTCCTGAGACGGCCCTCCGAGCAAGAGGAGGCTCCACCAGTACCCAAAAAAGAGGGGAATGTGTCTCGTTGAAAACCACCATCAGGAGGCAGTCAGGTTTGAAGCAGTCGAATGATTTGTGAAAAGGGTTCATGAAAAGATGTCAGCACATGGAACAGGGACAAAGCAAGCCTTCATGTCCCCTCAAAGCAGAGAGCGTTGTCCCATTTGGCAACTTGGAATGTAAGATCTTTAAGAATATGATCAAAATGGTGGTTCCAACGAAGTGGAAGAGGTTGGCCAGTTTGTTTTAGGTAAATAAAAATCTGAAACTGTAACTTATGAGCAAATTCTCAAGCTAATACATTTTCTATTTCTTTAGCTGCCGTTGCCTCCAAACACCCATGTTCTGGCTCCTGAGGAAACCTCTTCCAAACTAGCCCAGGCGTCCTTCCTACTATCCTGTCCCATCCCAGTTTCTTCCTCTGTGCCTTTATACAAAACTCTCCGTACACGCAATTGCTTCCTGATTGCGTTTTTTACCCTTTCCCTCCCCGGGCACAGGAGGCCCCATGCACCGGGCGCGTCTCCCGGAGGTCCTTGTTGCCCCTTCTCCTGATCCCGGCAGGCGCGGGGTGCGGGTGTGTTCTGACTCAGCGACGGGCCTGAGTCTCCATCGTGTAGACCCAGCGTTCATCCATGAAGAGCAAGAACCACACAGTAGTGAGTGAATTCATTCTCCAGGGCTTTTCCAGCTTCCGAGAACACAAGATCATCTTCTTTGTGATATTTCTTATGTTGTACCTTTTAACTCTGGCTGGCAATGTTCTCATTGTGACAATTATCAGCTTTGCTCGTCACCTCCACACGCCCATGTACTTCTTCCTCAGTGTGCTCTCCACCTCGGAGACTGTGTACACGCTGGTCATCGTACCGCGGATGCTCTGCAGCCTTACAGGCCTAAGCCGGCCCATCTCCTTGGCCGGCTGTGCCACCCAGATGTTCTTCTTCCTCACCTTGGCCATCAACAACTGCTTCCTGCTCACAGCCATGGGCTACGACCGCTATGTGGCCATCTGCCACCCCTTGAGGTACATGGTCCTCATGAACAAGAGGATGTGTGCCCTGCTCGCATGGGGGGCTTTCAGCATTGGGCTGCTTGTGGCCGTAGTTCAGATTTCCTCTGTGTTCAGGCTGCCCTTTTGTGACAGAGAAGTGGCCCATTATTTCTGTGACATTCGCCCAGTTATGAAACTCTCCTGTGCGGACACCACTCTACACGACATAATTAATTTTGTCATCAGCTCGTTTGTTATTGTGGTCCCCATGGGGCTGGTCTTCGTCTCCTACATCCTCATCATCTCTGCCATCCTCAAGATTGCTTCGGCCGAGGGCCGGAAGAAGGCCTTCGCCACCTGTGCCTCCCACCTCACGGTGGTCATCGTCCACTATGGCTGCGCCTCCATTGCCTACCTCAAGCCCAAGTCGGAGAACTCCAGGGATCAGGACCAGCTGATCTCGGTGACCTACACGGTCGTCACCCCGCTGCTGAACCCTGTGGTGTACACCCTAAGGAACAAGGAGGTCAAGGATGCTCTTCACCGTGCTATTCGCAAAAATCCTCTTGCCTAGGTCGCTGGTCGTTTGACACATGGCCTGTCATCATCTGGGTCTTTCGTAGTCTCAAAAAAATTTTTTTGGATCCTGTCATTCATTCTCTACCCAGGAAGAGTTGCAGAATGTGGTGGGAAGGCTGCGGTGAAGAACCCAGAGTTTCCCTGACTTGAAGTTCATTTTCATCGTCATGCTCCCATGCCTTCTACCAACCTCACAGGTTAGCCCCAGAGGGGGGTCACGTGCTGCTCAGGAGGGAGAGGGCTGGGAGGGAATAACAAGCAGGAGGGTGGCCGATTGTTACCACTTCGTTGGTGGCGGGCACCTGGGCTCCATGACACCTACTTGAAGGGAGGCGTCGAGAGAGCAGCCCGAGTGCCAGGTAGACCCTGAGCTCCGAAACGTCGAGAGAGCGCGGCTGGTGCACACACGTGCTCGCACCGCAGTCAGCGCTACCTTCCTGCTCATCATCGCTTCCTCCCCGCGGCAGCCACAAGAGTAAGAGACCCTGACGTTCCAGAAGAAATATTCCCTGCTTTAACATTCTCGCCCGCCTTGGAGACCCATGAAATTCTTTCCAATTTTACTGAAGCTCACATTAGGGCCGTTTCCTTGGTGAGTCTCATACATTCACATGTTAGTAACTTGGCACAATCGGCAGCGGCATTTCCCTGCAGTTGGCGACGCTCTCTACCCGCGCTGTGCTGCGTTCGCGAGTGTGGGGGTACCTGAAGACCTTTTCTGAGATTACATTTATTAACCCCACCTCCCCCCTAACTCTGGCTGTCTCGGATCTGGATCATTAGGGCACATGGAGCCTGAGCAGAGACGCGTGTCTTGCCGTCACGCTCTTCGTTTCTGCATTGCTGAACTCATTTTCCGTCAACAGTTGGGCGCCTGCCTTCAACTCTGAGTCTGAACGCTTGTCTAAACACAGGATGGGGGGTCTCCCGGTTCCCACTGCTGTTGCCTTCTGTAGGGGGGAGGTTGTATTGATTCGTGAGAAAGGTGTAAGGTGTCAGGGTTCCTTGGCCTGGCGTGAGAAAGAGACAGAGCTTGTCAAAGGTCCTACAGCCCGTAAAAAGGTAGTGTTAAAAAAATAATAAGAATAGTCCCGACTTCCCAACCACCATCCTCTTCCTGCTCGAGGACCGTCCAAGTGTCCCCATTGAGGGGGCGTGGAGAGTGCATGTCGGGCATGTGACTTGGGATCCCAAGAAGAGAATCTTTCGTGTTTATGCAGCATTACCTGAAAGAGGACCAGCCCGGCCTCCTCCCAGCAGCTGCCCCATTGCTGCCCTTAGCCAGTTCCCTGAGGGCACCTCAGAACCCTTTCTGGGCCCGGTTCGAGGGAAACACTCTCACGGCCTGCTTCTCAGAAAGCCCCACTGGAGACCCTCTCTTTGGGGGTCCCGCTCACCATAGCAGCGCATTCCCCAAAGCCTCTCCCACCACTCAACCCATTTTTATAGATTGCTAAATTTCTGCACACACAACCCCCATCAGATTTCCCACAGCTGCCCAGGTCTTTATCGGATTGGCGCCCATACTGAAAACGATGTGTTCCCCTGAGTTCCTATAGTTCGATGCTGCAGAAAATTATGGTGTAATTTTCCCAAAGTAATATTCGCAGCAGTAAAGAATGTGCATTAGAGCCCCCCCATGCATTGTCTTTTTAAAAAATATAGTTTATACCATCATAACAGAGCCAGAAAAAAATTAAGCCAGTGCATTTAATTTCAAAGAGGATGTGTGACTGATTCTCACTCAACACAGATCCCGTCTGAACAGAGTGATGCTTAGACCCACACCTTGGGCTCAGTCACCGCAGAGCCATCATCTTTTAAGTCAGGGCCTACCAGTTGAGAGGCTTGCTGCTGGGACCCGGGACATAATGTTGCCTTTTGGGAGAACACGTGATCCCACAAAGACACATCCCATATCTCCCCCACAAAGGATTATTCTGCATCAAAACATCCCCCCGAGGAATCCTACTCTTGTCCCAGAACATTCTTTGCCTCTGTCCCCACATGGTACTCGTTGCTCACCCTGTCATCCCCATGGTCTTTCCCCCTCCCGGAGTTCAGCAATCCTGCAGCAGACCCCTCGCTGGCGCAGACGTGGGCTTGGCCATAAGGAGACGGGGGCTTCTGCAAGTGACGGTAGCCTTCCCAAAGGACCGCGTGTGCTCGCCTGCTTTGTTGACACAGAGAAAGTGCTCACGGTCCTTGAACTGGGTGCTGTGGGAGGAGAGGCTGTAAGGCCAGGTGAGGCCTGTGGCATCCTTCAGTGGGCTCTTCGCCCTGGGGATCTGGACTCCCCTTCACTTGGGACCAGAGGCTGCCTCCGAACACGGTACATGTAACACAACGGAGCTCACAGTGCCCGTGAGGGAAGCATCTCAGTCGTCACACAGGAAGTGTGTTAAAGCACAGGCTGTGGTCCATCTGTCCTGTTGGGGGAGGAAGGAAAGACGTCCTGCATCGTCCCCCCACTTCCGCCTTCTCCGCGGATGTCATCCGGGCCGACAGCAAACATCAGTCACGGGGCATGAAACGCCGCTGACTCATCAGGGTAACTGATAACGCAGGGAGCGCCCCAGCTCCCCCCCCCCCCGCCCCCGCCGATCATACTCTGAGACGCCTCCCACAGGCCCCCCGTGGCCGCGGTTCGGTTCGAGGGCCTTGTGATGACCCTTCTGGAAGCACGGCTTGGCCGCCCTGGACCAACGCTCAGAGCCAGGGACGATGCCTGAGGAGTGGACGAGTGTGCACGTCGCGCGGCCCCTCCTCTGCCCTCCCTTTGTGCAGCTCTTGGGCTCAGGGCGGGGCTCCCCCTGCTCGCTTTCCCGCAGCGGGGGAGACATCGGCATCGTGGCATCGCTTATCATTGACTTATTTCCTCTTAAGACCCCTGAGAGAGGCGGACTCAACCATCATAAAATCAACCGTTTTTCTCTTGCTTAGGAAGCAGATTTAACAAATATTATGATCTGGAAGTAAATTAGGGAGTAAGGAGTAACTTAATCAAGGGAGACGCAGTCTAGAAACACTGTGCAAAGTCCTGAGCTGAGTTGGTTTTGCTTCATAGTAGGAAATGGGAAAACAGCATGAACTCTTCTTTCCTCAGATACAAGGGTTTCTTAATATGCTCACCCTAGACCAAGAATAGGAACAGAGAAGTTAGGGAAAGGGGGCCAAGGAGAGATTAGAGACTTTAAAAATTGAGAGAGCGGGAGAGCACCCGTGTGGGGAGAGGAGGAGGGAGGGAGAGAGCCCAGGCTTTAGTCAGCATAGTAGGAATTAGGAGGATGAGGAAGTCCCTCTGATCTCATTCTCTCCCTGTGTGCAATTTGTGACCTTGTTAGGGTACAAACCTGTGGCAAAACAGCGTGGTTATTAGCCCGAGAGTGGTGTTTTGAATATCCGATTACTGGCAGTGATATGATAGAGACAGGGAGTATCTCAAACCTGAGAAGATGAGGCCATGCTTAGTGGCAGGAATAGGAAAAAAAAAAAAATTTAAAAAGAGGGTGACAGATCATTAAAGCTTTTTTTTTTTTGATGCTAATAAAACTAACTTTCTATAGCATTTACACATCACAAATTACATTTTGCCTTTAACCGATCTCACCCAATCTTCAAAGCAACTTTTGCAAGATTGATGTCATTTGTATCCCCATTTCACAGAAGAAGAAACTGAGGCTCAGGGTCCAGTGAGCTCACGAAGGTGATGCAATTTGTTTGGAAGAAACCAGCCTTCTAATTAAAGTCCAAGATCCTCGTGAGGTTTTGTATTTCCTCCCCTGCGACCCAGACTGAAGGATTAGAAGGGGCAGAGAAGGGATACCGCGACCCTGCAGGACCTTCTCTGTTTCTAGTGAAGGCTGCCGCCCCTTCTTCTCCCCCCAGGGTGAGAGGGGATGGCATCACCATGTAGGAAGTAGACCACTCTCCTCTCTCTGTCCTGGGCTTTCTCTTGCCAGGCGTATCCTTACTCCCTGGCATCTGCGGTGGTTTTAAAAATATGTCCCCAAAATAACTCTACTCTCTTTGATTGTGGGTCAGCTCACTTCTGCCGAGTAGAATACAACCAGACTGAGGTGTGTGGTTTCCAAGAGTAGAGTAAGGGAAGACAGACTTGGGCGCTAGGCCCTTTCTGTCTGGGCGGGATCACCGTTGAAGAAGCCTGCGTGCTGTGGGCTGCTCTGGAGGGAGGCCCGCTTGGCGAGGAACTAGGGGGAGCTCCGCCCGCAGCCCGTGAGGATCCGCGGCCCCCAACCCAACAGCCGGCCCAGGTCGGATCCCAACAGTGGCCACGCAGGCAGGCTTAGGGGCTGGGGTGTCACCCACAGACCGAGGACATTCACTGGTTCAGGTGGCTATGGATTTCAGTATAGCGTGACTTGGAGACTCTGTGGTCCACGGCAGGTGGAGATCGAGCTCTCGTGGTCTTGACAATGAGGTTGCCACATTGTCAGTGAGGAGCTCCTGGATATTTGGTTGAAGGGATGAAGCCCTTCCCCCTGGAATCAGGACATCAGCTGGGAAATTAGGGGCTCAAAGAAGGTATCCATGAAGATGAATTGATAATTGATATTGATACCGGGAACAAGCTAGCTACGTTGGCCTAAATCTATGATTTATAAACTCGACTATAAACATTTCATCCTGGTGTTTGTTTCTCTGTCTCCAATAAAAATTGTATGAGTTCCCCGTTTTTTTAGTTATCATACATTATGAGTGCGACCTTAAAATCCAAGAACATGTGGGTCAGGTATGGTTTCCCCCACAGCATAATCTCCAGCATCCATCACGGTGATTAATTCATAATAAGAGCTGTACAACTACTTACAGCATGGACTGATCAGGGTGTTTCCAGATCGGTGAGAGGAGTGAAGGGAAGTCGTCGGAGTTAAGGCTCCTGGTTGCCAGCAAAAGCCACGGTATCTAGTTGTGGCTCTCCACCGCTACTTAACCATGCCGTGCAATAAACCTCCCAAGACTCAGTTTGTGAAACAATGAACATTTACTTAGTACATGAATCTGTGAATAGGTGATTTGGGTTTAGGGATTTTTTTTTTTAATCTCAAATAGATGATTGACAACAACAATATCGTCTGAGCCAGAAATGGAATGATGGGAATGAACACATTTTAAAATCCTTGTCTTGATTGTATAATTTTAGGTTGGTCTAAATCAATCTTGATTTTTCGCTTTTAATTCTAAAACTCCTTTCATTGTAACTTATAACAAAGAATTCCCTAAGTGATTTTTAAAATAATTTTCACAGTATATTTTTATATAACATTAAATAAACAAGTTATTTTCCATAAAATATGCTACTTTAAGTCAATATATTACAACCAAAGCTGGTGTTGTAAGTTCATGCTATCAGTCTTGAATAATATCCATTAATATATATCTAAAAAGAAAAATTTGACTTATCCACATTAAATAAGTGCTCCATGTTATCAAATTAACTTTATAATTATTATGGAAGAAAGAACATAATTTATGGACAGATTCACAATGACATTTTATATACTACATTTCATTCAGGGAGAAAAATAGATGCACTAAAATGAAGATTGAAATTTAACTACTTTTTGCTACATCAGAAATACACAAAGAATCCTTTGCTGATTTTGATTTACGTTTCTGAGTTTTAGAGCCTAAGGAAATCCCATTCATTGCATGTTAAATAATATTCATGCTTAGTTCCCAAGCACTTACATTCCAAGTGTTTATTTCAGTGCTGAAGACATTTTGATGTGCTATAGAATAATTTATTAGATTGGGATCTCTGGCATTCAATATCGATAAATATCAAAAATAGAATATATATGTGTATCTGGGATAAAACCATATATTTATACATATAGACATATGTGCTAAAGTATAAATGTGCAGATGAGTAGTAAGCGCTCACTCAACACACTGGTTATCTCTGAGGAAGAAGAAGGGAGGGGTAGGGATGGGGTGAGCTCCTGATTTTATCCTTAAATGTGTTTACCTAAAAAAAAAAAAAGGAAACAATTATGACAAATATGGCATAGTGAATACATGGTACTTAATTTGTAATTTTATAACTTTTCGCCACTTTTGTAAATTTAAACTTTTCACAATTATTGTCTTTCATTTTTAAAGAATCTTTGGGTGAATTCTGAGTCATCATGTTTATGTTCTTCATTAACATGTTCTAGTCCAACGTGAATGTTCCTCATGATCCATAACCTTAACCAATGACTCACTGTGGATATAAATGAAACAAATGTATGAGCAAGAAAAAAAAAAGGTCACATAAAATGGTACAACGGTCAAAACCAGCAGCTCGTCTTGCAGTGATAAACTCTCAGAGTGGTTGAGTCACAAGCAGGCATTTCCGATCTCTACTAACCACCAGCCCTGCTCACCTGATTCCCACTGGGAGGCATCCAGCAGACTCCACTTTAAAGAAACAAGACCGAGAAATGGAGGGCTTCCCCCTTCACTTCCATTTTGAAGCCCACAGCTGACCTCTGTGGTGAATGATGTCAGTTATCTGTAAGATACCAGTCTTTCCTATTTCCGCATTGAACCAAGACCTGGACACACAGATGGTACATCGAAGAGGCTGTACCCTCATGAAGACAGACAGCCTGTCTCCTTTGGTGACATGCTCACACCTCAGGAGAAAACAGGAAAAGGGGAGTTATGGAAGATGGGGCTGTCACAACTCCTGAAAGAAGTGCCCAAGGAGTAAAAGAGCATTCACCTTTATCTTATTTCTCATCTGAGTTTGACTCCTGTCAGCTAGAAAAAAAGACCCTGTCCTTGAAAGAAGAGGGTCAGAGGCCCGGTGGTGTGTGTCTCCCCCTTGCTTGGCCCCTGCAGCCTTCGAGTGTCCCCTCAGGCCTCAGTCTTCACAGAGAATGGAGAGGCACAGTCAGGTAGGTACTGAGTCCACTTGGATGGAAGATTCCAAGCTAGAAAAGCAGTAAGAGACTAGAAGATTTTTGTGTTTGTTTGTTGTTTGTCAGTGGGGGGAGAGGGGACGTGGTAGAGCCAGAAAAGTTGGTGCAAAATGGGAGAACTGATTTTCAGAGCACCAGGGATCCTTAGGGCCAGAAAAAGGAGAGTCAGGGTGGCTTCCAGATGGGAATGCCATTACCTTTGGTTCAGGAGAAGGAGAAATGGTCTGGAGCCTTGTTGGTTCACAAACCAGTTTCCTGTACATGGGTGGGGGCGGGGGGCAGCGAGCCACTACAGAGAAAGAGGCAGTCCATTCCAAATCGGTAGATGGCAATTGTATTTAGCAAGGGAACAAGGGAGCTTACCTAGGGGGCCTGTCTGAGGCAGCGTGAGATGAGTAGATCCCTGCACCAGCCCACAGAATCTGAAAAATTTATGTAGATTAACTGCGTTCAGCCTCATGTACCCTCCAGAGGCTCTCAATGCCATGTCTGTCTCAAGGTTGTTGTCCTTGGAACAGCTCCCACTGGGCAAGTTACCCCATCCCCTACCACCCACTTGCCCTTCAGCAACCCTCAGTTTGTTTCCAGGACTCAAGAGTCTCATATTGTTCGTCTCCCTGTCTTATTTATTCCTCTTCAGTTTTCCCTCCCTTTCCCTATTGTCCTCTGCACTATTCCTTATGTTCTACGTATGAGTGAAACCATATGGTAATTGTCTTTCTCTGCTTGACTTATTTCATTCAGCATAATCTCCTCCAGTTCCATCCATGTCAATGCATCCATTGTGTCATTCATCCTTTCTGATGGCTGAGTAATATCCCCTTGTATATAAGGACCACATCTTCTTTATCCATTCATCTGTTGAAGGGCTTCTTGGTTCCTTCCATAGTTTGGCTATTGTGGATATTGCTGCTATGAACTTTGGGGGGTTCATGTGCCGCTTCTTTTCACTACATCTGTATCTTTGGGACAAATACTCATTGCTGGGTCATAGAGTAGCTCTATTTTTTATGTCTTGAGGAACTTCCATACTGTTTTCCAGAGTGACTGCACCAACTTGCATTCCCACCAACAGTGTAGGAGGGTTCCCTTTTCTCTACATCCTCACCAATATTTGTTGTTCCCTGTCTCATTAATTTTAGCCATTCTAACTTGTGTAAGATGGTATCCCATTGTGAGTTTGATTTGTATTTCCCTGTTGGCAAATGATGTGGAGCATTTTTTCACATGTCTGTTAGCCATTTGTATGTCTTTGGAGAAGTGTCTGTTCATGTCTTCTGCTTATTTCTTGACTGTATTATTTACTTTTTGGGTGCTGAGTTTGAGAAGTTCTTTATAGATCTTGGATACCAGCCCTTTATCTGACATGTTATTTGCGGATATCTTCTCCCATTCCATAGGTTACGTTTTAGTTTTGTTGATTGTTTCCTTTCCTGTGCAAAAGTTTTTTATCTCGATGAAGTCCTAATAGTTCATTTTTGCTTTTGTTTCTCTTGCCTTTAGAGATAGGTCTTGCATGAAGTTGCTGTGTCCAGTGTTGAAGAGGTTACTGCCTATGTTCTCCTCTAGGATTTTGATGGATTCCTGTCTTACATTAGGTCTTTCACCATTTTGAATTTATTTTTGTGTACAGTGTAAGAGAATGGTCCAGTTTCATTCTTCTGCATGTGGTTGTCCAATGTTCCCAGCACCATTTATTGAAGAGACTGTCTTTTTTCCATTGGATATTCTTTCCTGCTTTGTTGAAGATTAGTTGGCCATAGAGTTGAGTGTCCATTTCTGGGCTCTCTATTCTGTTCCACTGATCTATGTGTCTGTTTTTGTGCCAGTACCATGGTGTCTTGATGGATCACAGCTTTGTAATAAAGCTTGAAATCAGGCAGTGTGATGCCCCCAGCTTTGGTTTTCTTTTTTAACATTCCCCTGGTGATTCAGAGTCTTTTCTGGTTCCATACAAATTTTAGAATTGCTTGTTCCAGCTCTGATGGTGAAAAAAGTTGATGGTATTTTGATAGGGATTGCAATGAATGTGTAGATTGTTCTGGAAAGTATAGAGATTTTCACAATATTTGTTCTTCCAATCCATGAGCATAGGACATTTTTCCATCTCTTTGTGTCATCCTCAATTTCTTTCAGGGGAGTCCTATAGTTTTGTGAGTACAGATCCTTTGCCTCTTTGGTTAGGTTCTTTCCTAGGTATCTTATGGTTTGGGGTGCAATTGTAAGTGGGATTGACCCCTAAATTTCTCTTTCTTCCGTGCTATTGTTGGTGTATAGGAATGCAACTGATTTCTCTGCCTTGATTCTAAATCCTGCCACTTTGCTGACTTCCTATATGAGTTCTGGCAATTTTGAGATGGAGTCTTTTGGGTTTTCCACATAGAGTATCATGTCATCTGCAGAGAGTGAGAGTTTGACTTCTTCTTTGCTGAATCAGATGCCTTTTATTTCTTTTTGTTGTCTGATTGCTGAGTCTAGGACTTCTAGTACTATGTTGAACAATAGTGGTGATAGGGCATCCCTGTCATGTTCCTGATCTTAAGGGAAAACTCTCAGTTTTTCCCCATTGAGAATGAGAATGATATTCACTATGGGCTTTTTATAGATGGCTTTTATGATATTGAGGTATGTTCCCTCTATCCCTACAGTTTGAAGAGTTTTAATCAAGAAAGGATGCTGTATTTTGTCAAATGCTTTTTCTGCATCAATTGGAAGGATTATATGATTTTTATCTTTTCTTTTATTAATGTGCTCTATCATGTTGATTGATTTCCAAATGTTGAACCACCCTTGCATCCCAGGAATAAATCCCACCTGGTCATGGTGAATAATCCTTTTAATGTACTGTTGGATCTTATTGGCTAGGATCTTGGTGAATATTTTGGCATCCATGTTCATCAGGGATATTTGTCTGTGATTCTTTTTTGATGGGGTCTTTGTCTGGGTTTGGGATCAAAGTAATGCTGGCCTCATAGAACAAATTTGGAAGTTTTCCTTCCATTTCTATTTTTTGAAACAGCTTCAGTAAATTGGTATTATTTCTTCTTTAAATGTTTGGTAGAATTCCCCTGGCAAGCCATCTGGCTCTGGACTCTTATTTTTTGGGAGGTTTTGATTACTGCTTCAATTTCCTTGCTGGTTATTAGTCTGTTCAGATTGTCTATTTCTTCCTGTTTCAGTCTTGGTAGTTTATAAGTTTCCATCCATTTCTTCCAGATTGCTTAATTTGTTGGCATATAGTTGCTGATAATAATTTCTAACAATTGTTTCTATTTCCCTGGTATTAGTCATGAGCTCTCCCCTTTCATTCATGATTTTATTAATTTGGGTCCCTTCTCTTTTCTTTTGGATAAGTCTGGCCATAGGTTTATTGATCTTATTGATTCTTTCAAAGAACCAGCTTCTAGTGTTCTGCTTCGTACTCAAAGAGAGACTCGGGAAAATGAAGACATTGTCCAAAAGAAATAATTAACACCACATTTGTTTATCATCAGCCAAATCCAAAGCTACATGGGAAATTCTCTGATTCGGAGGGGGATGTTGAGGCCGAGGGACCACGTATGAGGAAAAGGGATAGATGGGGTAACACGACCTTTGTTCATTATACTCAGTGCATCCTCATCCCGGAACTGAGTTGATGGAACCAAACAAGTGAGTTAGGGGAACAACTTAACATGTGAAATCTTTAATTCCTCTATCACATATAAATAATTTAAGCTATATTTGGAAGTCCTATGTAAATTCCAGCAAGCTCTGTGTGGAAATAGAACATGTCCACAGGGAGTTGGTAGGACAATTTTTATTTCATCTCTTATCTCGCTTACATGTCCTGATTCTAGAGAAATCCCCCACACCAACCTCACCTGTGGCTAAGGTCTGTTGATCTACAGTACCTGCACCAAAGCAATAAGCTCTTCTGACTCCACATGAAATTAGGAAGCATAATCTATCAACTGGACAAAAAGAGGGTATTGTCAGGCCACTCTGAGCCCCCCTGGCCTCAGTCCATTTGCACCATCTGGAGTCAGCCTTCGGCACTGTGGAACTCCTGTGTAGGAGAGAAACCCCAAGTAAGAAAGAGATACTCAGTTGGGTGGAGAGAAATATCACTCTGAAACAGGAGCAGGATTCCTTAGGGAGGCAGATTTCATATAGCTAGCCCTTTGATGGGGAGACTTGGGATTAGTCCTATAGGACTGCATGCTTTTCTGAGAGAAGATATGTACTACCTATGGTGACGACATCACCCTAAACTGGCAGGATCTGAGTTTTTCTTTTCATTCTCATAACTTTTTATTTTGATATAATATTGGACCCACAGAAAAGTTGCAGGAATAGTACAAAAAGTTTTCCATATACTTAAAAAATTATTGTGGTAAAATAGGCCTAGTATAAAATTTACCATTGTGACCATTATTAGGTGTACATCAGAGGTATTAAGTACGTTCACAATATTTTATAAGCTTCTCATCTCTGTGCATTTCCAGTCTTTTCATCATTCCAAACAGAAACTCTGTCCCCATTAAACAAGAACTCTCTATTTCCCCTTCCTCCCTGATAACCTCTCTTTGGTTTTTAGCTCTATGAATTTGCCTATTTAAAGTACCTCATATAAGTGTAATCACATAATATGAATCCTTTTGTGTCCGGCTTACTTCACTTGGCAAAATGTTTTAAAGGTTTATCCATGTTGTAGCATGGATCAGAATTTCACTTCTTTTTAAGGATGAGTAATATTCCATTGTGCGTATACGCCATCTTTTGTTTATCCGGTTGCCTGTTGGTGGACATTTGGGTTGTCTCCACCTTTTGGCTGTTGACTATGTTATGACCAATGGTGTACAAGTATCTGTGAGGGTTTCTGTTTTCATTCTTTTGGGTATATGCTTAGGAGCGGAATTTCTGGATCATTCGATAATTCTATGTTTACCTTTGTGAGGAGCCACTGAACTGTCTTCTGCAGTTGTTGGAACATTTTACGTTCCCACCATCAATAAACAAGGGCTCCGATTCCTCCACATCCTCACCAACACTTGTTATTTTCCATTTTTTAAAAATTATTAATAGCTATCCTAGTTGGTGTGAGCTTGTATCTCACTGGTTTTGATTTGCATCTCCCTAATGGTTAGCTAGTGATGTTGAGCATCTTTTCGTATACTTATATTGGCCATTTGTTTGTCTTCTTTGAAGAAATGTCTTCAAATTCTTCACCCAGTTATGAATATGATTTGCCTTTTTTTTTAATTGTAGGAATTCTTTATATGCTGTGGATATCAATCCCCTATCAGATACATGATTTGCAAATATGTTCTCTCATTCTGTGGATTGTCTTTTTACTTTCTTGATAGTGTCCTTTGATGCCCAAAACTTCTTATTTTTTTTAAAGATTGATTTTATTTATTTATTTATTCATTTGAGAGAGAGAAAGAATAAATGAGTGGTGGGAGGGGCAGAAGAAGAGAGATAAGCAGACTCCCCACTAAGAAGGGAGCCCGATGCGGGACTCCATACCAGGACCCCGATCATGACCCAAGCTAAAGTCAGACACTTAACTGACTGAGCCACCCAGGCTCCCCTAAAAGTTTTTAATTTTGATGAAGTTCAATTTATCTATTTTCTCTTTCATTGTCTGTGTCTTTGATGCATATCTAAGCAAATCATTGCCAAATCCAATATTATAAGGATTTTCCCTGTGTCTTCTGAATGTTTTATAGTTTTAGCTCTTACATTAGGTCTTTAATTCATTTTGAATTAATGTTTGCATCTGGTGTAGAGTAAGGGTCCATCTTCACTCTTTTGCACATGCATATGTCCAATTTTCCCAGCACCATGTGATGTAAAGACTGTCCTCCCCCACTGAATGGTCTTGTACCCTTATTCAAAATCAACTGGGCTCTCTAGTGTATTTCAGTGTTCTCTATATTGGTCCTCATGTCCCACATACTTTTCACTTGGATTTCCTAAATGTTTATATTTTATCATTTTTGCTTTATAGCCTTTCTACACACACACACACACACACACACACACGTGTGTGTGTATATATACATGTATATTTTTTATCTACTTTTTTGAACTGCTAAGAGTCAGTTGTAGACACAATACTCCTTTACTCCTAAATACTTTCGTGTGTTTCCTTCTTAAAAAAGATTTTTTTTTAAGATTTTATTTATTTGGGGCACCTGGGTGGCTCAGTGGGTTGAAGCCTCTGCCTTCAGCTTGGGTCATGGTCTCGGGGTCCTGGGATCAAGCTCCGCATCGGGCTCTCTGCTCAGCAGGGAGCCTGCTTCCCCCTCTCTCTCTGCCTGCCTTTCTGCCTGCTTGTGATTTCTCTCTCTCTGTCAAATAAATAAAATCTTTAAAAAAGAAAAGATTTTATTTATTTATTTGAGAGAGAGAGTGCAATAGCAGGAGAGGGGGATTGAGAGGGAAAGGGGCAGGAGTAGAGGGAGAGGGAGAAACAGGCTCCCCTGCTGAGCAGGGAGCCTGATGCGGGACTCAATCTCAGGACCCTGGGATCAGGACCTGAGCCCAAGGCAGATGCTTAACTGACTGAGCCACACAGGCACCCCTAGTGTATGTTTCCTAAAAGCGAGGTTATTCTCTTACATCATACATTCTCCATAGGGGTGACATCACCTTCAAGGGGGCAAAAATTGGTTGTATGGGCAAAAACTTCTGAGATATTGTGATCAAACTGTGACTCTCCAAAGCTCAACCTTACCCAACAAAGTCACATTTCTTAGTATTTTATCTTCTTAGAGAGAAATTAATATAAGTATCAATTAATTTAATTTTTCTCCTCCGGGGTACAAAAAATTTTTTTTAAATGTTGAGAACCATTGTCGTACCTACACAACAATTATCCAAATCAGGAAATTATTGATGTATTGATTATTAATGATTAATTATTTATAATTATATACTTATTAATCATATAATTATAATTATTTATAATTTTAATTAATCATCAATCATTAATCAATTGATACAGCAGTCTAATCTATTAATTTGGTGTTGTTTTTACATTTGACCAGGAACACCATGGAAGTAATGTTGTATTCTTCAGGTGCCCTTTTCAGCCTCTCAGGGTGAAACGCTATTCTAGGCCCCGAGGATATAACAGAGAACAAGACAATGCTCATGGAGCTGACATTGTAGAGAGGAGTTTGCAAAGCACTGAGAAAGGATTGCCCTTGGGAGAAATGACTTAGGGGTGACACCAGAACAGAGCTAGCCTTGTTCTTGATATGGACAGAGTCTGTTGAAAACAGATTTCTCTCTCTCTCTCCTTCTCTCTCTCACACACACACACACACACACACAAACAAACACACGCAGTATTAGAGACAAAGTGGATTTCTCTGGGAGAAACTGAGTTTGCTGTTATTCAAAGGACAGCATGTGTAATGGTCATCATTTGACCTCTGCCGTGACAGACCCCTTTGTTTGAGTATTGATCTGGTCTCTATGCCCTTGAAAAAAATAAAAATTCGATCAACTTCGCTATTCTTCTCTGCAAAATGGAGAATAAAAATGGTGCATACTTCAAACAGTTATTTTAAAGATTAAATGTGATAATGCATGAAATAAGCTTTTAGCACTGTGTCTAACATTTAATAAGAGTATAATAATTATTGATCATTTTTTTAAGTAAAAGGCTACTTAAGTTATTATCTTTCTAGACGATGGTTCACTAAAGAATTTAAAAAACAAGGTGAGTATGGAGAGGAAGCTTGCACTAATATTATTAAGTAGTATTTCAACTATGTCAGTTTTTAATTTTTATTTTTACTTCATGAATGTCAGGGTTGCCTACACAATGGTTTTCTATATGTATAACAGGCCATCTGGGTGCCTTTTATCAGGCCAGTTTAGAGGACGTCTGATTTCTATTATGATTAAGTTTATGTATCTGGTTGAGATCATAGCACTAAGGTTCTGCTTAGGCTCAAGGGTGAATTTACTGAGAAGCTAATGAAACTTAAGCTTCTGCCTCATTTGCACAGAAAATAAACATTCTTTTTCACATATTCAGAGCCTGAACCCTCCCCTTGTTCAAGGCCCACACAGAGAACCAAAGTCACCTGTTTTATTCGATAGGAAAGATCTTGGTGTTAGGATTTCATCTCAGGTCTCTTTCCTCAGAATGTCACGGTGTGACATGACAAATAAAGCATGATAGTGCTAAAACAAAAAAACAAAACTGCCATTTAAAACAATTTCTTTCTTCAGCCACTTGTGCCTTCTCTCTGGAGCATAGGATCTAGTAACAAAATACCTTTTTAGACCGTTTGTATCCCAGTGTTGAGCTCCCACTTTCTCTTCTCTTGGACAGCCCAGGAGATTGCTTGGGGGCGCGGGGGACAGAGAAGCAAAGAGATTTATAGGTGAAGTGCCTAAGAAATGACCTGAATTTGGGCGGCTCTCTGGAAAGAGTAGAGAAGATGGAGGAGAGGGTGAGGAATATGACTTAAATGGTGACCTATAAAGCGGTGTGCCGTGACAGATTGTAAGGAGTGGGGATTGTTGAAAAGCTTGAAGAAGAATGATCAGAGGGGCGCCTGGAGGCTCTGTGGGTTAAGCCTCTGCCTTCAGCTCAGGTCATGATCTCGGAGGCCTGGGATCGAGCCCCACGTTGGGCTTTCTGCTCGGTGGGGAGCCTGCTCCCCCCCTCTCTCTGCCTGCCTCTCTGCCTACTTGTGATCTCTCTCTCTCTCTGTCAAATAAATAAAATCTTAAAAAAAAGAAGAAGAATGATCAGATATGAATACTGACACAGTTTGCCCCCTGGTGCTGTATACAATGTATCCGTGCTCCATCCCTCCTTCTATTAGTTCTGCTAATCTGACTGACTGACTGCTAGTTTGTGGTAGAGAAGTGGGCTGGATTTCTTTTCTCTGTGGGTACAGAATCAAGACAAGACAATAGCCCATAGGAAGTAAGACAAGGCAGAAATGGAATCAAGAAATTAGAACTAAGTGCAAGGAAAAAATTAAAAATCCTGGTGAATTTGCAGAAATCATAAGAGGGTTTTGGAATTCCCATCAGACACAGAATGGGTTTGAATCAATTTTAAGCAATTATATGTGTATGTCAAAGGGCAGGTTGCCCCTGATATCTGGGATTACTATGTATATGAAAGAATTAGCAAACATTTGGCAACCGCAATATATTTATGAGATTAATATATTATTAATTATTAAATAATACATATATATTTATGAGCTAATCTTGAGATTACCTTCCCTGAGGCACTGGGGCTTCGGGGGACCAATGACCATTCGTGGAAGGGGAAGTTTGGTTGTCCTGTTGAGAAAAACAGAAATGTACCTAAAGAATGAAGAAACAGTGGGAGGAATACCATACTTAGGGCTGTGGGTTCATGCACCAGCTCTATGGTGAGTTTTATGTGACTCGGGGCTAACCATTCAACCATTCAAACCACTAACTCTTAAATGCTGACTGGTCTTTTAGGACTGAATCCTTCAAAATCTCTTCCTTACAAGATACCCATTTTTTTTGGTTTGTTTTATTTTGCTTTGGGCCGGTGATCTATTCTCTCACTCAGCAACGAATGCTTTTTTTTTTCCTTCAGGTCTCAAATTTTTTATTTAAATTCTAGCTAGTTAACATGTAATGTAATATTGGTTTCAAAAATAGAATTTAGTGATGCATCACTTACATAGGTACCCAGTGCTCATCTCAAGTATCCTCTGTAATACCCATCACCCATCTAGACCATTCTCCCCACCCACCTCCCCTCCAGCAAACTTCAGTTTATTCTCTATCTTTTTAGAATTTCTCTTATGGTTTTCCTCCATCTCTTTCTCTCCCTCTCTTTTTTTCTTTCCCCTATGCTCATCTGTTTTGTTTCTCATTTCTTTTGATATAGCTATGACTTACTGACTGTACCTAATGCCCTGGTTTCCACTGTCGTTCACAACATCTTGCCTTTTCTCCCTTCCCCTATAGAATTATTCTTGATTATCCTCAAAATGACTTTCTCTTCCAGCCAGACAGAATAGTCATTCTTCAGGGTCTTCCTGATTCTTCCTCCTAATTAAGACCTAATCAGTAATGCCTGTTGCCACGAGCTCCCACCAACAGGAAGTCATCCAAACCTTAGAGATAACTACTTCTCTGGATTATACAAACACTCCTACCCAGTTTTTTCATTTCTCATGTGTTTATTGGCTTTGGGGGAATGCGGGGTAAGGATCAGGAACTATTCAAAATGAGGTTGGTTATAGACTGGCAAACACACCACAGATGGCTTCCTCTCTGTTAGAACAAAATCCATAGGAAATGCTAATTAAACAAACATCCCCCACCCTCACACAAGTCTGTGCTTAAGATGAAGCAGCTTCATTTGTGTGAGTTGACTGGTTTTATTTTAGTGGGAGTTCCCTTCTCTTTGTTTACATTGATAAAAAGAGTTATATACTAAGTATGGGTAGTATAACATAGCATGCTTATCAGAAGAATTACTGGAAGAATATAACATCAATAGCATGCTTAGAAGAGGAATGCATTAGTTAATGCTTATCAGGACACTATACCACAGATAGCTTGCTTGTAAATAGTTAGATGTTAAGTGCTGGTCGTATAACACAGATAGCATGCTTATCAGACTAGGATCTTAAGTTTATTACCTTTAGAAAGGGTCCATTTTATTTTATTTTATTAACATATATTATTTGGCCCAGGGGTACAGGTCTGTGAATCATCAGGCTTACACATTTCATAGCACTCACCATAGCATATACCCTCCCCAATGTCCATCACCCAGCCACCTCATCCCTCCCCCTCACGGTCCCCCACAACCCTCAATTTGTTTCCTGAGATTAAGAGTCTCTTATGGTTTATGTCCCTCCCCATCCCATCTTGTTTCATTTTTTTCCTCCCTTCGCCCCACGACCACCCCCCTCCGCCCTGCTTCTCAAATCCCTCATAGCAGTGAGATCATATGATAATTGTCTTTCTCTGATTGACTTACTTCGCTTAGCATAAGAAAGGGTCCATTTTAGTATATCTTCCTGGGCCTGCATATTTTTTAAGTCTTTTTTTTTTTCAAATGAATTGTGTTTCTTAGATAACTCATGTTCTCATTAAAAAAAACAAAAAAACAAAAAAACACATCGAAGTCTTCCAAACCAGTGCTACCAAAGTTAATTGAAGTAATTCAAGCAAAAGCAGTGAAAGTTGACATGTGGTTAACCTATACTACCTTATAGAAGGTAAAAATCCAATGTTTTTTAGGACATTTAAGATAGAGGAAAGAATGTTTTGGTCTCCACCAGGCAAAATCTTTAGATACTCGGTCAGAGCCAGAACTTGCAAAGATTACTCTAGGGGGTTGAAAGGTCTTCACCCCACAGATATGTCCACCCAGAAATTCAGATTGTACCTTATTTGGAATAAAGGTTTTTGCAGATATAATTAAGACCTAATCAGTAATGCCTGTTGCCACGGTAAGGATATAATTAAGGTAAGGATCTCAGAATGAGATTTATCCTGCATTAAGACAGGCTCTAAATCTAAAGACAAATGTCCTTAAAAGAGACAGAAAAGGAGAGGACATAGGCATAGAAGGCCATGTGAAGACAAAGGTGAGATTAGATTCATGCTGATTATTATTATTATTATTATTATTATTAGATTTATTTATCAAGGAATAACCAGAGCCATGAAAGAGTCTCCTGTGGGAGTGGCATTGAAGGCACCTTGATTTTGGACTCCTAGCCCCTACAATTGTGAGGGGATCCTCTCTGGAGCTTTAAGCTACCGAGATTATGGTAATTTATTACAACAGACTTAGAAAACTAATATAATTACCTTGGTGGAATATTCCAGTAAGAGCTTTGGAAGGTAGGGAATGGGAAAAAAAAATAACTCAAGGATCCAGAACTTCACGGATGAGTTGAAATCGGCTGGGAGTGATTCCAAACATAAAGGATCAGAAGAGGGTTTCTTCTTGGATTGGGATGCATGGGGGGGGGGGTGGCAAAGTTGGCTGAGACCATTCTTTTCTGGTCATGACCCTCCCCATACTTTGCTCAGCACAGCTGAGAGACTCCAGCCAAACCTAAAGGGTCCCATGCAGAGATTTCTGAGAAAATCAGGACCACAATATTAACAATTATGAGATTTTCAGTAAGATAGGTATTTCCAGAGACAGTTGTCCAAGATGAGCCTCCCCTTCTCCCTGTCATAACATACACCAGCCTCAAATGATCTTATCCACAGGTTTGGCTGCCTAGACTCTTGATGTTCCCACTTCTCAACAAGAATGCTAAGCCCTGAGTCCTGGTGGCAACCCAGAAATTCCCCAGTGATAGGCACACCATGATATTAATCTTATAGAATTAGTGCTCTGGTGAATTTCACCCTAATGAATTCCCAACCAAAGTGTCACTCTGGTTTTTCTGGTTTTACTATTTTTTCCCCAGTAATTTAAAAATTTTGGGACAGTTTTATATTTCCAAAAAAAAAAAAAATGGGAAAGATAGTACAAAGAGTTTCCATATACCCTGAATCTAGTTTGCCCTATTACTAACATCTTACATTGGTGCGGTACATTTGTCACAATTGATGAGCCAATATCAATACATTGTTATTAACAAAGGCCGTACTTCATTAAGATTTCCTTGGCTTTTACCTACTTTCCATTTTCTTTTCCAGGATCCCATACAAGCCACCTCATGGTATTTAGTCGTCATGTCTGCTTAGGTTCCTCTTGGTTATGACATTTTCTCAGATACTTCCTTTTGGTGACCTTGACAGTTGTGAGGACCATTGGTCATGTATTTTGCAAACTGTCTCTCAATTTGGATATGTCTGATTTTTTTTCTTGTTTAGACTGGGGTTGTGAGTTGTGGAGAGGAAGACCGCAGAGGAAAAGTGCCCAACCCATCACGTTATATCAGGGGTACACACTTACACGGCTGATGTTGACCTTGACCATGGGGATGAAGTAGTGTTTATCAGGTTTCTCCACTGCAAAGTTCCCCTTCTCCCTCTCATGACATACGCCAGTCTTTGGAGGGAAGTAACCAAGCATCACCCATACTTAACAAGTGGGTAGTTACATCCCACCTCCTTCGGTGAAGGATATTTTGTAATTGGTTTTTTTTTTATTATTGATTTTTAAGGATTCTTTGTGTATTTTGCATCCAATTTCTTTATCAGATATGTGCTTCACAAATATTTTCTCCCAGTCTATGACTTTCCCTCCTATTCTCTTAATAAAGCCTTTCAAAGAACAGTTTTAATTTTAATAAAATCCAATTTATCAGTATTTTCTTTCAATAATTGTGCTTTTGGTGTTGTCTATAAACCCATCACCAAACCCAAGGTCATGTCAGTTTTTTCCTATGTTTTCTTCTAGAAGTTTGCTAGTTTTGCATTTTATATTAGAGTCACGATCCCCTTTGAATTACTTTTGGTGAAAGATGCAACATCTTGGCCTAGGTTCATTTTGTCGTTATGGACATCCAATATTCCCAGCACCGTTTGTTGAAAAGACTATCCTCTCTCTCTTTTGATTTGCCTTTGCTCCTTTGTCAAAAGTCAGTTTGCTACAAAATACCTTGCTGGAATTTTGACTGGGACTGAGATGAATCTGTAGAGTAGGGTGGAAAGAATTGATATCTTAGCAATATTGAAACACAATCTCTGTCTTCTCATTGGTGTATTTAGGCCATTCACAATTAAAGTGATGAATGATAAAGTGAAGTTCACATCTACCATGTTTATATCTATTTTCTACTCACTGCATATGTTTTGCTTCTATTTCCTCCCTATATTTCTAGCTTCTCTTGTTTTAATTGAATATTTTGTCTTCTCTCTTAGCATGTCAATTATATATTTTTTTAAAATATTAAAAAGAGGGGCAGCTGGATGCCTCAGTCAGTTAAGGGCCGAACTGTTGATTTCAGCTCAGTCCTGATCTCAGGGTGGTGAGATCAAGCCCCACTTCAAGCTCTGTCCTCAGTGCGGAGGCTGCTTCAGATCTTCTCCCTCTGCCCCTCCCACCATGTGTACACACTCTCTCTCTCTCTCAAATAAATAAATAAAATTTGTTTTAAAAATATCTAAAAAGAGAGTTTGCCAATAGACTTTGCAATGTACATTTTTCCCTAATCGAAGCCCACGAGCAAATAACATTATACGGCTCCACATGTAGTACAGTACCCCATAACTGTCGTTAATTTCCCTTTCCTATCTCTTATGATTTTGAGTCATTTATTTCAGTTTTCCATATACTATAATCACCCAGTACATTGTGACTATTATTTTAAACAGTTATTTTTTAGATCACTTAAGAAGAATAAAATAAAGATTTTACTTTAGGCTTATTTCTTCCTTCTCTGATGCTCTTCTTTTCTTTATGTAGATTCCAATCCTGAACTATACCATTTTTCTTATGCCTGAAAAACTTCTTTTAAAACTACTCTCAAGGCCAATCTCTTAGTGATGGGTTCCTTCAGTTTTCATTTGTTTGAAAAAGTGTATCTTCTTCATCTTTGAAGAGAATTTTCGGAATGCAGAATTCTAAGTAGGTAGCTTTTTTTCTTTCAAAGCTTTAAATATTTCACTTTATTCTTGCTTGCATGGTTTCTGATGAGAAGTTCTGATCAGTGTTCCCCTATAGAGAAGGTGCTTTTTTTCTCCTCTCTATTTTTTTTTTTTCAAGATTTTGTCTTTGTCTTTGGTTTTCTCCAGTTCAAATGATATGCCTGGTCATAGACTTTTTGATATTTATTTTGTTTGGTGTTCACTGATCTTAATGAATCTGCCTGCGGTTTATGGTCTATCATGAATTTTGGAAAACTCTCTCTATTCTAATTTCAAATATATCTTCTGTCTCTTTCTTCGTCTTCTTCTGGTATTCCAATTAAACTTTTTGAAATTGTCCCACAGTTTCTGGATATTCTTTTCTGTTGTTTGTTTCTTCTTCATTCTTTGTCTTTCAGATCGTGCTTTTTTTCTTGCCTTAGAGCATACTTTGTAAGCTTTGTTAAAAGTTGGACATCATGTATTAGAATAAAAACTTAGGCAAATGGGCATTTAAGGTGAGACTTTATGTTGATCTGGCAAGGAGTTGGGCTGTGTTTAATATTTGCTGTAGCTGAAGGTACCAGAGACTTCAAGTTCCTCTGGGGTCCTTGTTTCTGTCTTCTCTGTTGACTTGGGGATTCTCTCCTCTTGTAAATCTTCCAACTGCGAACCATGATTATTATGCTGGAGTCCTATTGATGTAGTGGTAAGGTAGGGGGTGGGGGTGCATTCTCTAATTTTATGATCAATTTTCAGTCTTCTAATGGGCCTGTGTCCACGGGATGTGACCTTCATGAGTGTGTCTTATCCTCCCTCCCCACTCCTGGGTGAGAGAGCCATGCTAGAATGGCGGGAGTGAGAGAAATATCCTTCCCAGATGGGATAAGGCTCTTGGGAAATCTTCACCCTGTGAGAAGAGGTCTTTTTATGGGGAATGTTCACATTGGACTTCACTGCAGCTGTTCTTCCCCTGACTGTGCTGGAGCTCTGTGGTTTTATCTTAGCTCTTTACCCTGAGAGCCATGTGGGGTATCTGGAGATGAGACTCATGAAGATACGAGGGGCCCCTTAAGGCAATATCCCCCCGGTATTTCTCACTCTCAGGACAATCCACACTCAAGCCTAAAGCAATTCACCAAAGTCATCAAAGTTACTACCTAGTAACAATTAATTTTATTTTATTTTTTCCCCAAATACTTTTGTTTTATTTTTTCAGTGTTAGAAGATTCATTGTTCATGCACCACACCCAGAGCTCCATGCAATACGTGCCCTCCTCAATACCCACCACCAGGCTCGCCCAGCCCCCCACCCCTTCCCCTTCAAAACCCTCAGTTTGTTGCTCAGAGTCCACAGTCTCTTATGGTTCATCATTCCCTCCGATTTCCCCCCATTCACCCTTCCTTTCCTTCTCACTAGTAGCACTTAATTTTAGATGATGAACTGTCTGTTCAACTACAAGCTCTTTTATGGGAGGGACAATCTTTCATGCAACTATTAAGCTCCTAGCTGTGCTGCCCTAAGGATATATTAGGCATATAGGAAATTAGGTATATGGGAATTAAGTGTTTAGGGTACTATGAGGGTTGCTTTTCTTTGATTTTGGTGTTAGTGAGGCTTCCTCAGACTTTCAAAACAGAAATGTGCTCAGGTTAGTGCAGGGAATAGAGACTTATTGTCAGGATAGATGGGAGAGTAAGGAGTAGAGGACAAGACAGTCCGAGGACAAGACCCCACAAGTGCCTGGCACATCGTTCCTTACTAGCTCAAGATACAACAATAAATGCTTTCATTCCAGGACGGGGGCAACAACCCCATGTAGGGACAGCTCCTGCACACCTGCTTCCCCGACTCTCCCCACCTTCAGGGTGATGGGCCTTTCTCCCACTCTGCACGTGTGTGTCACTCACGGACTGATTGAAGGAAGACCCACCAAGATTCTCTGTGTGCCAGGCGCTCTGCGAGGCTTTGGAAATAATCAGGAGAACGTGCAGCCCAGAGAGCAAGACAAGGAAGCTGGTCATTTGGCACGTGAATGTCATGATGGGGAACCTGGGCGTGTGGCGGGAGTCCATAGAAGGAGGGTTTCGTCCAGGTGTGGGCGAAGAAGAGCTTCTTGTAGCGAGGGTCACCCAAAGTGAGAAGAAAATGAAGAGGGGGAGCTTCTCAGCCGGGGGACTGACATGAGTCTTTACTTCAGGCAGAGAGGACAGCGTGTATGAAGGCCTAGGGAACTACCATTGTGTATGGGAAATGGAAAGCCATTTAGTGTGACCGCAGCATAGAGGATGGGATGCGGAATAGGGGAGGATGGGGTAGAAATATAAAAAGACAGTGTCCTAAAGAGAAACAGGGTCAGATTCTTCAGACATTCTAATCATGTCAATAAGTATGAACTTTATCCTTAATGCCCCTGAAGGGGGGACACTAGTGACTTTCATCCATGAAAATGACATAGTCCAACTGGCATCTTGGAAATACCATTCTGTTAACTGGTGGAAAAAGCCAAGCGAGACTTGACACAAAGAGACTAGTTACTGAGCTTTCCCAGTAATCCGAGGAAGAGAGGATGAGTGTGATGAGAAAGACGTGAACAGAAGGAAGGGAGCAATATTTAGGAAGTAGAAAGACGAGGCCCCGGACTTTGTAGATGGCTCTGGAGTGGGGCCAGCCTTCTGACGCTGTGTTCTCGTCGGCACGCCCGCTGCTAGGGTCCCACCAGCCACGCTTGGAGTGGTGGGGTCGTGGTGCCATTCTGCGCTCCTGCAGGCACCACCGAATAGCCCCTGACTTCAGGGTCCTGAGGGTGGGAAGCCATCAGGATATTTTAGGAAAAAAACTTCTTGTAGGTGCTTCTCTGCTCCTACAAAGAAGGGAAGAATTTAATATGAGGTCAAGTAAGAGGCTTGTTGACCACGGAAGGGGTGAGAGGAAGCCAAAGCAGCTAATTCTTGCCTTTTCAAAAGATGCTATGGATGGAGGGGGTGGAGATCGAATGTTCCCAAGATGCTCTCACCCACCAGCAAGCAGGAGTTCCTTCAGGGAGAAGAACTTGGTAAATTGAGGCAGGTACCGTCCCCCTGTCCCAAGTCCTAACCTCTAGCAGCTCCCTGTGAGGCAGTGAGGGTCCCTTGGCTCTCTGCAGACCAGGCATCCTGACACGTAACTAAGGGGCCTCGTCCTGGGGCAGTCCCTTATTTGGACTGACCCCTGGAAGCTCCACGTTTTTACTTTGTTCTTTCTTCTGTGCAAGGAGGTTTCACTCAAAATAGAGCTGTGCTATCAGTCTAATTATTGTGTGATTCTGAACGAATACGACCCCCACCAGCAGGCCTAGACTCTTGTGGTTAAGTCCTGGGTTACGGGCATATATTCTTGTGCTCTTATGAAACTAGTTCTGGTGAGCTGAAAAAAAAAGGAAGAAAAGAAAGAATACCCCTATTTCAAACAACAGCTGCCCTTGGGAAGGTGGTGGATTTTGTTAGAAATAATCTCAGGGACTGCTGGTCTTTCGTGCCCCTGATGTAGTAGATGGACCCTTCGCCAAGCACCTTAATGGGTTTGGGTACAACAGATGTGAGCCTGGAACTAAGTTTTAGAGTGAAGATTCGAGAGAGCTTTGTTCTGCGTTCTGTTAGGAAAATAATTCGAAGTTCCTAGCAGGGGGGTGGGGATGTGGGAGAAATGGCTGAGGAAAAGGGGAGGAAAAGTGGGAGGGAGCCGGAGTCAGTCATCGGTGAGAAGCCTGTAGATGCACGTGGGTGCCACACACTGGAGCACTTTTCACGGGAGTGTGGCCAGCGTAACCTTTGGGGCAGGGATGACCAATATTCACTGTAATTGTGCATTCTGCGGTGACTTCTGTTCCCTAGAGTCTTCCCCATCATCCTGAACTTCATGAGCAAAGCCTGACCCACATCTCACGTGAGATCTGTAGGCAGACGTAAAGGGGATTCCACAGGAAGGTGAGCACAGGAGTGGGTCAGCGTGCTGTAGACGTGAGTCCCCGAGAGACTGAACGAATGCACTGGGGACCAGAGGTAAAGGTGAGAATAGAAACCTCCGGGAAGGGTCCTGGGATCGAGCCCCGCATCGGGCTGCTTCCCCCTCTCCCTCTGCCTACCTCCCTGCCTGCTTGTGATCTCTCTCTCTGTGTCAAATAAATAAAAAAGAAAGAAAGAAAGAAGAAAAGGAAAGGAAAGGAAAGGAAAGGAAAGGAAAGGAAAGGAAAGGAAAGGAAAGGAAAGGAAAGGAAAGGAAAGGAAGAGAAGAGAAGAGAAGAGAAGAGAAGAGAAGAGAAGAGAAGAGAAGAGAAGAGAAGAGAAGAAAAGAAAAGAAAAGAAAAGAAAAGAAAAGAAAAGAAAAGAAAAGAAAAGAAAAGAAAAGAAAAAAGAAACCTCCGGGAAGTCAGAGAAATGATGGGGCAGGCATCGTACTTTCCATAAATGATGAAAAGGCGGTTGGGAAAACTTTTAAAGCAAGGATCACCCCAGCTCAAAACTTGGTTATCCTATCCATGAGTGCCTAACAAGTGTGAGCTATGGAAAAGGACAAATGGAGCGAGGTCCACGTAATCTAACTGGATATCTTATAAATCAAGTGGAAACAGTGGTAAATGAAATGTTCTAAACTTTTACCTAGACTGGCGTATCTTCCTAATATCAAAACTAAAAATAGGGATAAAGCTGATAAGAAATAGACACAGAATTAATAAAATATATGTTTGTTTCAAGAAACTTATTTTTCTTGCCCTCATTTCAGAAAAGTCACTAATTATGTTCTTTTATCAATATTTCCATGATATAGTTGTCTTGTTAAAAGCAATGCCAAATTAGATAATTTTCCTTGAGTTGTTGTGGTTCAGAGATAGTTTTTATTAATTTCCATCTGTAGAAAATTTGCTTTTCTGAGGCAGTAGCAACTGGAACTGACAAAAAATGTGTAAAGCAATATTTCACTGGAAATGAACTATGCATTTTATGTATTATGCTTGAATATTGTGACATCAAATATAATATAATAATCAAATACAATAAATTACTGCAGAGCACGTTACCAAATATTTAGATTTCATCCTTTAAATTACTATCACTTGCATCATATATATATATATTTTTTGCTATCTTTTAGAGCAATATCTTGATTGACACAGAATCACTTAATTCTTTCAAAAATGTCAATGCTAGAGGGGCGCCTGGGTGGCTCCGTCGGTTAAGTGTCAGACTCTTGATCTCTGCTCAGGTAATGATCTCAGGGTCTTGAGATCAAGCCCTGCGTTGGGCTCTGTGCTGGGCGTGGAGCCAGCTTAAGATTCTCTCAGTCCTGGGGCGCCTGGGTGGCTCAGTGGGTTAAAGCCTCTGCCTTCAGCTCAGGTCATGGTCTCAGGGTCCTGGGATCGAGCCCCGCATTGGGCTTTCTGCTCAGCGGGGAGCCTGCTTCCCCCTCTCTCTCTGCCTGCCTCTCTGCCTACTTGTGATCTCTCTCCTCTCTGTCAAATAAATAAATAAAATCTTTAAAAAAATAAAAATAAAAACAATCAGAACACCTTGGTTGCTCAGAAAACTTCCCCCTCTCCAACTGTGTGCTCTCTCTCTAATAAAAAGATAAATATATATATATTTTTTAAAGATTTTTTTTTATTTATTCATTTAACAGAGAGAGAACACAAGCAGGCAGAGAGGCAGGCAGAGGCAGAGAGAGGAGCAGGCTCCCTGCGGAGCAAGGAGCCCGATGCGGGACTCGATCCCAAGACGCTGGGATCATGACCTGAGCCAAAGGCAGTTGCTTAACCAACTGAGCCACCCAGGCATCCCAAGATAAATATATTTTTTAAAAAATGGTAATATGTAGTTATCTATCTTTAGTCAAGGCTATATACCATTATCTCTAACGGACTTAAAAGTCTGTTAAAGAAACTAGTCTTAAAGAAAAAGTCTTAAAGAAACTAGTCTTAAAGAAAAAGTCTTAAAAGAAACTAATACCAGAATTTTTTTTAATAAATCTTTTTTTTTAAGATTTTATTTATTTATTTGACAGAGAGAGAGAGAGATCACAAGTAGGCAGAGAGGCAGGCAGAGAGAGAGGGGGAAGCAGGCTCCCCGCTGAGCAGAGAGCCCGATGTGGGGCTCGATCCCAGGCCCCAGGATCATGACCTGAGCCGGAGGCAGCCACTTAACTGACTGAGCCACCCAGGTGCCCCCCAAAATTCTTCATTTGAATTCACTTTAGTTAACATATACTGTGTTGTTAGTTTCAGGGGTAGAATTTAGTGATTCATCAGTTGCACATAACACCCAGTGCTCATGACATCAAGTGCCCTCCTTAATGTCCATCCCCCAGTTACTCTTTCCCCCCACCCACCTCCTCTCCAGCAACCCTCAGTTTGTTTCCTAGAGTTAAGAGTTAAGCATCTCTTATGGTTCATCTACCTCTCAATTTTCATCTTATTTTATTTTTCCTTCCCTTCCCCCATGTTCATCTGTGTTTGTTTCTTTCATATGAGTGAAATCATATGGTATTTGCCTTTCTCCGAATGACTCCTTTTGCTTAGCGTAATATCCTCTAGATCCATCAACATCATTCTGAATGGCAAGATTTCATTCTTTTTGGTGGCTGAGTAATATTCCACTGTATATTTATGTATATCCCATGTTTATCCATTCATCTGTTGATAGACAGCTGGGCTCTTTCCATATTTTGGCTATTGTGGACATTGCTGCTATAAACATTGGGGTGCAGGTGCTCTTTCAGATCACTATGTTTGTATCCTTTGGATAAGTCCCTAGCAGTGCGATTGCTGGGGCGTAGGGTAGTTCTACTGTTAACTTTTTGAGGAACCTCCATACTGTTTTCCAGAGTGACTACACCAGTTTGCATTCCCACCAGCAGTGTAGGAGGGCTCCCCTTTCTCGGCATCCTCATCAACATCTGTCGTTTCCAGAGTTGTTAATTTTAGCCATTCTGACTGATGTGAGGTGGTGTCTCATTGTGGTTTTGATTTACTACTTATTTTAGGATCTCCTTTTGTTTCCCTTCCTTCTTCCATTACTTTACCTTGTTTAACCTGATGTAATTATTCTAACAATGATTAGTGACATGCCCATCATGTACCCAACAGCAGTTTTAAGGTCAATTTACTAGGTGTTTCATCAAGATATTTCATCTTTGATCCAGAAAATATTATATGTAATCTTTGATTTGTTTCAAAGAATGTCATTTCTTTTGGCACAGTTGGGTGCATGTCTTCTAGTGACAAATTTAAATTATGCAATTTGTATGTCACCAAAGAAAGATTCTGAATTTTCCCCTAAAATTCTGTCATAGACACATGAACTTGAATGGGATTCTATTTTGCTCAAATCATGTCAAAATAATGCAATGGCCGTTTTCTAAGATTTTCACCCAATAAAGTGTAAGAGGGTGAGTCTTCCTCAGCTATGACATTAGCCAATTTCACTAATGAGGTTTTCTTCATCTTCAGATGGGCAGGTCAAAATTACATTTGCTGTTTCCAAATTGTAAGTTTGAGTAATTCTCTTTTTCATTATCATTGTTTGTATTAGTAATTTAATTTTCATTCGGTAAGGGATAGGAAGTTGTAGGCATTTCATTTCACCTGTTCATGTTGCAGATTTGATGAGGAATATCAAATGAATATGAATATCAACATCAGGGAAAAACTCATGTATATTGTTTTTGTAAATGATGAAATCTTTCACTAGAAATTGTAATATCAGCTTCACAAATCTTATGTTGGTCATGCACATCAGAAATGGGTTCACCTTCATTGTTTACAGTTCTAAATAGTTCAGCCTCTTTTTTTAGTTTTTCAAAAACGTATTAGCTCAAAATTTCCTTTTTTCTGCCAGGTTTATTAAGATTTAATTGACATATAACCTTGTATAAATTTCAGGTGCACAACATGTTGATTTGATATTGACATGTTGAAAAGGATGCTTTGCTACGGCTCCATCATGCCGGGTGATTACCATTTCTTTTTTTGTAGTGAGAACATTTAAGATCTGCTCTCTTAGCAACTTTCAAATATATAATACAGTATTATTAGCTATAATCTCATGCTGTACTTTGGATCCCCAGAACTTATTCACCTTATAACTAGAAATTTGTACTCTTTGACCAATATCTCCCCCATTTTCCCCACCTCCAGCCCCTGGCAACCAATAAACTGTTCTCTGAGTTTTTATTTTGATTCCATATATAAGTGATATAAGTATAAATATAAGTATATGTCTTTGCCTGATCTATTTCACTTAGCTTAATGCCCTCAAATTTCATCCATGTTGTTTCAAATAGCAGGATTCCCTTCTTTCTCATGGCTGAATAATATTCCATTGTGTGTGTGTGTGTGTGTGTGTATACAAACATTGCACACCTTTATCCATTCATCCATTGACAGACGCTTGCAAATTTCTTAACTTTTATTTCTATCATATTCTTGACTTGTTGACCAAAGAATTTTTAAAAATGTCTTCCTTTAAACTGTATAAAATTTGAACATATTTTCAGGAGAAATTCAAATTAAAGTAAATGTGAAAGATTTTGCAAACAAAATAATTTGTTTTCAAGAAAGTTATTTTTCTTCTAAAATATTTAAGTGTGTTAAAAAGTACACATGAACTATAATAAATATAAAAATAATTAAAAATTATTTTAAGTGGAAAGTTTTAGTCAATATTTGAAAGCTTATTACAATAATATTGAATATCAGGGCACCTGGGTGGCTCAGTCAGTTAAGTGTCTGCCTTCAACTCAGGTCATGATCCCAGGATCCTGGGATTAAGCCCGATGTCGGGGTCCCTGCTCAGCAGGGAGTTTCCTTGTCCCTCTCCTTCTGCCCCTCCCCCTGCTTATGCGTGGTCACTCTCTCTCTTTCTCACTGACAAATAAATAAATAAATAAATAAATAAATAAATAAATAAACAAACAAATAAATAAATCTTTAGAATTATATCGAATATATTTATAAAGATATTCTGGGGTGCCGGGATGGCTCAGTCAGTTGAGCATCCAACTCCTGATATTGGCTCAGGTTGTGATCTCAGGATCATGGGATCAAGCCCCATGTCTGGCTAAGCACTGAGCTAAGAGTCTGCTTGAGATTCTGTCTCTCCCTCTCCCTCTGCCTTTCTCTGCTTGTATGCATGCGCGCTCTCTCTCTCTCTCTCTCTCAATGAATGCATAAAATCTTCTATAAAATAAAATAAATAAAAATAACAAAGGTATTCATAATTCTAGAGTTCAATGTCTGCTTATTTGCAAATGTAAAGAATCAATGCCATGCTTTTCGTATATTGTGTTGGCTATAACGACCTAAACTTAGGAGGAACGTAAATTGTTTAACATCGCAAAAAATTTCTCATCTGCCGTGTGTAACCTGTGCTGGTTAGTGAGTCTCTGTGGAAACTGCAAATTGGAATGCAAAGAGAAGCAAGAGAATGGACAATTGGCTCTATTGGGAAATGATCATCTTTTGTACAAGAACTCACTGCATTCATGTTATCAGAGAGCACAAATGTGACAAGTTAATTAATTTGTTTTGTTCTGTCCTAAGAGCTTCCGCCATTCAGACCTCTTTTCATGCTAAACAGTATTCATTCCATAGCGCTGCAACCTACCAACTTCATGGTATTTAGACACAATTGCTTTTTATTTTGAAGACAAAGGACAAGAGATGTGAAGAAGTGCTTCTCTGGGGAGACGTGAGGGTGTTAGTTACAAGAGCAGATGTCAGGATTATCTGTCCTTCGGCCATCGCAGGACGGAGGATCCCCAGAGCAGAAGCACTATTATGTTTTTTTTAATAAATTCGCTCTCGACTATGTTTATAGTGTGAGTCCCTCTGGAATGTGGGACCTAGGCCAGAATCCCTTTACCAGAATCAAAAAGTGTTACTGACACTAGCGATTTCCTTACATAATTAGCTTCTTTACAGAGGGTTGGAGGTGAGAAACCATCCCCTCCTTTCGGCTTTACCTCCACTGTCTGCCATGACATCCAGAGCCTTATGTATCTTGAATTTCAATCCCCTTCCCAGCTGTGTACATTGGGCGTCATTTTTTTCCCTTCATCTTTTTCTTCTCCTTTGGAAATAAAATTCTGCTCTTCTAGCAACTGCACCCCTCACCTCCGGACAGTGTTCAGGAGGGTGGGATTTTCCGATCAATGAACCTAGGTTATCCGCTCAGGACAGTCTCGGGAGAAGAGGGATCTCACAGTCATGCTGGGCCTGTGATACGTGTTGGTCTCTCAGAGCTGCTTTCCATCCCCCAGACATGATGAGTAGGTCAGAGATGGGCACATGGCCCCAGCAGTGACACGGACTTACAGAGGTTGAGATGATCTCTGAGATTTCTCTGCTTCAAAATTGTAAGCACTAAGGCCCATGGAAGCCTAGAGATGCCATCAGCTATTTTTGCTACAAATGAGAGAATGCTTACCTGAGGGAAAAATAACTAACCCTGAAAAATAAGAGCCAAGAGATTAAGAGAAAGATGCGTGGCAATGTCATTTGAGCCCCTGGATCCAGCCTCACCTGCTGGGGATTTTGGGGTATATGATCAACTCCATTCTTTTATTCTTGTCTTTTTTTCTTTATCTAATTCAGGTTAAATTTTTGCATTTATAACCAAAGTGTTCCAAATAATACACAACTGTCCTCCCACCTGGCTTCTGGGTTTTTTTTTTCTCTTATGTACTTCACCATAGCATTTTCCATATGACTTCCCCATGCAAATCTCTGTGCCACTGAATCAAAGAGTGAATAAGGCTAACAAAGGCTTACTGTTTTTCTCCCATATATGGAAGCACTTATCAGATCCTCCACCGTTTAATTAATTTCTTTGAGACGTGTGTTATTCTCATGGTTACGAAATATCAGCTCGCCAAGTTTAAGGGTCTTGCCCAAGATCACACAGCTAGTGGGCAACCAAAGCAAGATTCAGAGCCTGGAAACACTGACTCCAAAACCTAAACCGACCATCCTCCTCTCACTCAGGCTTCAAACAAACATTAAAACAGAAACAAAAAGGTTTGTTTCAGATGCCTTACAGGCAGTGATTTCTCGGTGGCCTCTCCATGGCTCCATGACTCTCTGCACCACGTTCACCCGCTTACTTCTGTCAAGGAGATCATGGATGTTTTCCTAGTTGGTTTAGCGATGAACAGCTCTTAGCTTTGCCTTTCATAGCTCTTAGTGTTTTTAGATCAAATCAGATAATCCAAAGCAAGTGTTAGGCAGCATGACTGGTACACACTAAGCACTCAAAAATGCTTCTTGCTGCTGTTAATACAGAGGTATCAGTCCGTGTTTTTATTTTTTATTTTTTTTAAGATTTTATTAATTTATTTGACAGAGAGAGAGAGAGATCACAAGTAGGCAGAGAGGCAGGCAGAGAGAAAGGGGAAAGCAGGCTCCCCGCCTAGCAGAGAGCCCGATGCGGGGCTTGATCCCAGGACCCTGAGATCATGACCTGAGCCAAAGGCAGAGGCTTAACCCACTGAGCCACCCCCAGTGGCTCCCAGTCGGTGTTTTCAAATGAATTAGTTATGTGGCCCCAGACCCACCCTACTCCTGTCCCTAACTTCTCCATACAGACCCACCAGTTCCCTTCAATTAACATCAGAGGTGTGATGTGACCAGTGAAATGTCGTGAAGATTGGCCACCTCCCTTTTGCACGGTTATCTCTCTCGTCTAGGCAGGAGACGACTGAAACCCTGCTTGCCAGACAGCTCAGGCTTTCTCAAACATGAGCTGCTTATCAGCGTTTCCTGGGAAATCCGGGGGCTGAAATGATGGGCTCGCCACATTGGAATCTAACAGGGTGATGGCTTCAGCTTCAGAATGAAATGTGGACCTAAGGACAAGGGAGGAGAGACGTCACCTCCTCGGTGACCCAGGGAAGCAAAGAAAACAGCTCTGGATTTAGAGTTGGGGGCTGGGAGAGAGAACAAAAGTTAACCCTGGGAAGCAGGATGGAGGTGACCGTAGAGACGAGCTTTATGCGTCAGCAAATGCCGAACTGAAGTAATAGAACTGTGTTTAAAAATTGTTCACCCAGATACAGTTTGTACCCTGAGAGCCGTGGGTATTGTGGTGAAGCGTCCTCGTCTTCGGAAACAGCTGCGGGGGAGGGGCGGAGCCCAAGCCAAGGGGAAGGGATGTGGGTGGGTTCTGGGGCATGGTCTTCGGAGAAGCGATCCCTCTCCCCTCGTGCCGTGGCGGTGGAGACGGGCTCGGTGGCCCACGTGGCCCCAGGGCCTGCTGTTGGGGGGCTGCTCCGGACACCTGCCTTATCACATGTTCGTGAAAGGTCGTGTGCTCTCTCCAGCCCAGATGGACAGCGCCTGTTCCCGCGCCAACAGCCTGAACTTGTGGGACTGAGCAGTAGCCAAGGGGTGACGTCCTGACTGAATCGGAGCCTCGGGCCCGAGCCTGCCGCGGGACTGAAGGCATTTCTCCGCGCCCTCGATTCTGCTGTCTGTGCGGAGAGCACCCCAGCCGCAGCCCAGGCACTCAGGGCAAACCGGCGCTCCCTGCTCTGCAGCTTTCCGGGCGCGAACCCCAAGGGGTGCGGAAGGGGGCTCGGCCTGTCTCTGAATAAAGGCTTCCAGGGCAGGGCATCTTGAAAATGTGCAGTAATTCCTTGTATGAAGAGTTGATTCTAATGTTTTTTTAAGATTTTATTTATTTGACAGAGAGAGAGATCACAAGCAGGCAGAGAGGCAGGCAGAGAGAGAGAGGGAAGCAGGATCCCTGCTGAGCAGAGAGCCCGATGCGGGGCTCCATCCCAGGACCCTGAGATCATGACCTGAGCCGAAGGCAGAGGCTTTAACCCACTGAGCCACCCAGGCGCCCCTAAAGAGATGATTCTTTCATTAACTAATTAACTAAAACATGGCTTCTCAACTTCACTTTTGGCTTCCATGACAAAGATTTAGGACTGTGTTGACCCTGGCCCACCCCAAAGATAAAATTCTCCTTTCTCCCATACTCAAACTCCTTAAGAAAACAGAATAAATATGGAGAAAACTCAGAGTCTTATGTCATCCAGTCTTATCTGCAGGTTGCATCTAAAGACACCCCAAAAACAGGAAATAAAGTCAGAAAAAAAAATCATCTGATCTTTAACTGATTCTCTCAAAGAACTTTGAAGGGAATCCCATTCGGAGTCCACAGATCAAGTACTTCACAAGGGACAGCTTTGCTTATGTTTTTAGTAGTAGTTTTCACGTATTGTTTTATTTTACAAGCCCTGTCCCAGGCTCCCATCTCTCCTGGGGCAATGTCCTGGGATCCTACAGTCCTTCTATGGGACCGTCTGCTGAGGGACACATCAGAATTACACGGAAAACAGTTATCAGCCAGAAACACCACTTAAATTAGTTCCTCAGATTGGCTTCAATCACTTAACAGAAACCTAAGTTGGAGAGCCTTGGAACCCGGTCAGGAAAGACAGTGTCCCTGGCCTCCAAAGTGAAGAGCCCTCGAAGCAGAAGCCTGGAGGGGCTCCGAGTCCCTGGTCTAAGAGAGAAGACATCCCTTGAATGACTGTAACCGGAAACAATCTACCCCCGGTGGAGGAAGCTTCTAGTCCTAGACCTGGGAGGAAATAGCACCTTTAAATGCTGTCAATGCCAAAGAAGCTCAATTCCTAGACTTTCTATGTCATAATCAAGTAGTCTAACACAAAGAGAGCAATCGGGCTCTACCTTAAGTTATCTTTTACAAGAAGGATTACACGTGAAGAATGTATGCCTCCAGCATTGACTTTGAGAAGCAGTTCCAAAATGCAGTCATTGAGAAATACGCCTTGACAAAAGGATATCAGTTCGCCAATCCGGAGACACAGCATTAATTCTGGGGAGGATCCCACTGTTTTACTTCTGAATTGTACAATCACCAAATAGTTTTGTGTTCTCTGCTTTGCCGACTATGTGACCTTAGTCAAGTCACTTAAATTCCTGGGCCTAGCTTTAAATACTCAATGAAAAAGCTGATCTAGATCATCCCTATGTGATTTTCAAGGGTTGAGAGTTTGAATAAATTCATATCATTTGTAACTTTACCTCCTGAGCTGAGCAACCCACCAAGAAGGTAGCGTAAGAGGGCCCATTCTAATGCTGAAGATTTATGTAATGTGCATCTTTTCCTACGTGACCGTGTTGCTCTTCTATTCACTCTGGACTGGTTAGCCTACTGCGTTAGAACAGTATGAAGGCTCCCACTGTCATCTACAGCTTGCAAAGTGCCCTCATGCTGGAGGAGAAGTTAGTAGGGCACAAGGATCAAACGGTGTGTGCTCAGGAGGCAAATTGCCTGGATTTGATACCTTTGCCCCATCTTAGCTGCACGATCCTGGGACAGATCTAGGTGCCTCTGTGGTGTCACCTCCTCAAAAGGGAATACAAGAGTACCTCCTTTGTGCATCACTGTGAGGAATAAATAAATTAATGCTTTGAAGTGGTCTGGACATCCGTACAGCACGTGGCAAATAGTCAGTGACCATGAGCTACAACGTTCATTGTGACCACCGTGGTCATGATGGCATTCCCGGTGACCCTTCAGATGCCACAACAGGAGGAGAAGACAAGTCAGACTGGTCACCAAAGGTCACCCAACTTTGGGGAGTGCGGACCCCAGGCATGCTAGTTTCCAGTGGTGAGCTCTCTACACGCAGGGCTTCCCCTGTGAAACCCCCGCCTGGACTTTGCCCGTGGACTCTTCTGATGAGCTTCCCTCCAGCAGGGTCTGCCCCCAGCTCAGCCGGGGCGCCCCAGTGTCCCGTCAGCTCTCTTGTGGACCTGCCAGCAGGGCAAGCGGCTACACGGCTGTGGGGCTGGGTACACACCGGGGTCATACCTTTCCACTGGAAGTGACTGTTCTCCTATTTCTTGCAAAGACTGCGTCACCTCATCGGTGCCCTTCCACATGGTATCATGCCCTTCCCCGCACACATCGGGGAAACCCGCACCCCGATCCTGCTCCATCACACTGCTCGCTCCCGGGGGGACCTGTTGCTGTCTTAAGCTCCTGGTACCTCCCCCGGCGTCATAGGTATTTGCTGATTGCGAGGACAGATAGATGAACGGATGGATGCCACACTTGAAGTATTGACGTACTTGAGGTCAGAATCAGGCCCCTGCAGAGAGACCTAATTGAATTCAGCTCACGGAAATTTGGAGTGGTGGAAAGGAATCTGGCACTGCACCCGAAATTATAGCGGATCCAAAGCATATGTCATCGTCTCTAAAAATTTTTTTGGACAGGCAAGACTTCTATTCATGAAGAAATTATACCTGAGGGGGAAAAAGGAAATGATAGAAGAGAGTACTGCAGTCTTGGAATTAGAAGGCGCTTCCAAAAATTCATTTTAAGTTAGTTGTTTGAAACTTGGGAGTACATTTACCTACGGAAACATTGTCATAAATTACACTCTGTTCCCAATATCCGTCCATGGGATTTTGCCAGAGAAGTCAACGGCGAAAAGGACTTCGGACTTCATCTGGGCGAAGCCTCTCGTTTTGCGGAAGATGCGGTGGGTGACTTTCTGAGCTCACTCGGCGAGGGAAGGGAAGCTGGATCTCTCGAGCTCCTGTGATGTGTTCCCTTCAGCCGCAGTCGGTACAAATGACAGAAAAGGCGGTCGTCGCGACAGTGCACTGTGTTTACCACGACGTTGACCGGCCCCCGTCCCGAGGCGGTTCCCGTGAAGACGGCGTTTCCCGCGCGCTGCAGACCCAGGCCCCCTCCTTGACCGGCCGTGGCCCCCGCCGGCCCGGGTCTGGGCCACGTCCTGCTGGACTCGCGGCCCCGCGGTCCTCAGGCCGTCTCCTCCTCACCGGGCCGATTTAGCCGCGTCCTGTACAGCCTCCAGAGTGATTTATCCACATCCTCTGAACTACAAACCAGATCATCTCGTTTGTCTGCTTAGAATATTCCCGGGAGCCGCTGTCGGCTCCCGGGTAAAACGCATGCTCCCTAACTTGTCCTGCGAACTCCTCCAGGATCGAACCCCCCCTCCCCGGCCTCCCCGGCCCGGCCCGCCTGCCCTCTGTGCTACTCACCACCTCCTTGTCACGCGGTGCTCAGCCCACGGTGCCTGGCGTGGTCCCCGCTGCCGGGGCGCCTCCCCTCTCCCGGCCGGTTGGCGTCTGCCGTCGGTTCCCCTCCGGCTCTGCCTCCAGCTTGCTGCAGTCCATCCCCTGAACACAGGTGCTTGAGCCCCTCACCCTAGGGCTGGTGAAAGGAGAAAATTCAACACAATCCTTCCACCACCTTATTCCGCGCAGGGGGAGTCAAATTAGGGAATCTGCGATGTTCTGGATCCCTTGCGCTGATTGGAAGATTCTGGACGGTGTCTCTGAGGCAGAGACCAGATTGCACGCAGAGACTCTGAGGCCCAGACAACAAGAACTGTCAGGCCTCCGGGTGTGGTCCAGCTCGCTGGCCTTCGGGAAGACCACCCCAAGCAGGCCTTCGCAGGACTTGTCCTCCTGCACGGGGATCCTTCTCGGCGGCCTGCACGCTTGTCCCTCAGCCCCGCCCGGGCCTGGCCCCGGATCCTGGCTCTGCCTTCTCAGGATCTCAGGGTCCCGACACGTGTCTCTCTCTCTCTCTACTGTCCCGTGGGCCCTCCCTTTTTCCACATCTCCTCCAGCAAGGACGACCCCATCCTCCTTACACAGGAGGGGTGTTGGTCCCTCAGGGCCCATACATTTACCTAAAAGCCTATTAAGGAGGTTCTGGCCTGGGCCATCCACAGCTCCTGGACAGTTTCTCCTGTCCAGCCCTAAACCCAGAGATTGATCATTTTCCCAATGAGGGGAAGAAGCGGTTAGTTTTGTGCCACAGTCATATCTCTCTAATTAAAAAGAAGTTGATGACACTTTATTTACGATAGGACACTTTGCTGAGCCGGAAGCCTCGGTTGGGCACCCCCACCGACCAGAAGCCACTCTGACCAGCGGCCTTGCCCTCCCCCTCCAGCTGGGTGGGGCGCCTCTCCTCTGTGCCCCCAAAACAGGGGGGCGGCGGAGAGAACCCGCTCTGGTCCCACACTCCCGGCCCCACACTGCGAGGTCTGCTCGTGCGCCTGTTTCTAGCAAGCCCGAGTCCTGGAGAGCAGGAGCTGTGCTTCATTCACCTGGTGGTCTTTATCCCAACAACAGTGCCCGACACATCGTAGGGGCTCAAGAAATGACGGTTGTTGTTTTGTTGCATTTCACTGCCCTCCTTTGATATCTGGGACTCGTGAGAGTGTGGACCCATGCCCTCAAGGATCTTCCAACCAATTTAACATTAATTATAGCTACTATAAATAGTGACCTTTTCCTGATATGAGGGGTAGATGAGGCACCAAGAATTACTATGCAGATGGAGGACACAGGGAGATATATTTAGCCAACCAACAGCTGATAGCTCAGACCAGCGGAATGGCCAGCTGTGGTGACTCAGCACCAGTCGGGGGCTTATCCGGAGGCCAGCAGGAGCCCAGGTGTCCTCCCCTCTCTCCAGGGTTCTGGGTGAGGTCCACACCTCGAGGAGGGGTGCTAAGTACTCTGACCCGCCCGGCAGAGTCAGATGCCAAAGAGGGGGCTCACAGAGCCTCCTTTCAAATCAGCTGCCCGTCAAGGAGAAATCCTCAAGTCTAGATGAGAATTGATTTTTTAAAAATAAATAAATCTAGCAGAGTCTAAGGGATGCATGAAGGTTGGTTAGAAAAGGGAGTCTTTCGGGAACTTTCATTCTTACGGAGGAGCTGAGGCAAGCGTCTGTGCAATTGGCATACAAATACCGCTCCATCTCCTTTCTCCGAATTGCTGAACTTGGCGGAGAGGCAAGATCCAGTGGTGATGAGGGACTTCAACTACCGGGACATCTGCTGGAAGTCTCGCGCAGAACATCTGATGAATTCTTGCCTTGCCCTGCTAACAACTTAATCTCTCTGTAGGTAGAGAAAGCAATGAGGGGAAACTGGGACTCAGGACTTAATTATGACCAGTAGAGAGGACCTGGGTCAAGATGTGCCTGTGGTAGGAAAGTGACATTTCCAAATGCGAAGAATAAAGGATAGCGTGGCCTCTTACAATAAAATATGGTAACCCCCTCCATTCCTTTTGGGAAAGAGGCAATGTATGAATAAATTAATTAAAATATTCAGATCAGTGTACCCCAGACACCAGGAGAGCAGATTTCTAAAAGTTCAGAGCAAAGGATTATGATCTTGTGACCCACGATGCAAAATAGTAACGGAACTCTGTTCTTTAATGGGATGGGCACTTCTGAGATGTGAAATCCAAATAAAATAATCATGAGTCATCCTGATAAAAAGAGAAGGCAGCTAACAAAACCCACGGGGCTTCATAAAGAGCTCTTTGATGAGCTCAGATTGAATAAAGACCTGCACAGAAGATGTAAGGAGGAAAGCAGAACTCACAGCATATCCGCAAGTTCACATAGTCCTCTAAGCCCAGGAAGAACATTAAGGCCCCATACTTCCTGAGGATTTGCTGGGTTCCTGGTACCCTTCTCGGCACTTTACATATATTAACTCACGGATTCCTCAGAAGAAGGTGATAAAGTAGGTGTACATTCTATCTTGTCTTCACAGACGCAGAATCTAAGAAACGAAGTGGTTAAGTCACTGGCCCAAGGTCAAAAAGCAACAGCGAGCGGAGCGGGACGTGAACCCTGGCAAGCTGGCTCCAGGGCCCACACTCGTCACAGCGCTTCTCAGGGCACTACGGGCAGGTGAGGGGGCAGAATGCGTAGGTCTTCGGCAAAGTAGTCACTTCAGATGGCTTGGAGAGGCTCCCCGTAAATGCTTCTTGTGTTGCCATCTTGTGCGAAGCGAAGAATTTTAAGTTGGAGCAGGTAGACTAAACCATGCTGTAATATTGAAGCCCATGGAAAAACAAAAAAAGCTTCTAGTTGCTCCAAAATCGTAGCTGCCCTGGGGATTCTGTTAGCTGGCGGGAAAGGAAACCAGAGCCCCGCCTGCGAGGGTGTCGGAGGAGGAACCGCCCTGGGATGGGGGATCCTGACGCCCCCTGCTGCCGTTGTCTTGTTTTACGCCGTGTAGTTGATTCCGTTGGGCTCGGTCACAGGGCATGGCACCGTGTACAGGGTGCTGCCACACGCGTCGTCGCATCGGTCCCCACCGTACGGTTCCCGCGGTCCATGCTCCTAGCCTACTGAATGGAGGTTCTGCCATCTGAAGGGCAGTGGTGGAGACGAGGACTTCCGTGTGTCCGGGGTGGGGGAGGGGACCGTCTGGGCTTTGCCGGGGAGGGACGTCCCAGCCGAGACAGCACGTGACCCTGGGAGCATCCATGGGGGGTGGAGGGTCTGGCGACTGCTTCCAGGCTGGTCTGCTGGATTTACGCTCCCTCAGGAGAACAAGACCAGCGGTGATCATCATAGGACGACTGATGTAGGAGTAACGGTCCCGCCAGCTGCCTTGCATGAGCCCACTAAAAGAAAGAAACCCGGGGCGCCTGGGTGGCTCCTTCGGTTACGCGTCTGATTTCAGCTCAGTTCGCGATCTCAGGGTCCAGGATTGAGCCCCACGTCCAGCCCCGCGCTCAGCAGGGAGTCGGCTTGTCCCTCTGCCCCTCCCCCGCTCATTCTCTCTGTCTCTCTTTCAAATAAATAAATCTTTAAAAAAAGAAGAAGAAGAAGAAAATTCAAGGCCAAAGAAAGAACAACTTACTACCACATCGGCTTTTGTTTTTACATCTTGCTAGAGACTGATAAAAGATTTGTCATAAACTGGCAAGAATCCACAGACCAGTATTGGGGAAACATTGGATTAGAGGGTTTTTAAGGTTCTTTCTAAATCTAAAAATTGCCCGACTCCAGATCGCTCGTTGGGGTACTTAATTACGGTTTTCTTCTGTTGCATCCAACTTCTTGACCGTGGACTCGGTGCCAAGCAACGTGTTGAGCCCTTTACATGCTAAGCCAGTGTCACCCTGCAGGTAACCCCTGGGACGGTACTCGCTTGTACATTTCCAGTAGAAACTGAGACCCTGAGATGCTCTGGGGTTTAAGCCCCGTCACATGGGTGGGAATCCAGCTTCGGTCTCTGCCTTCAGTGCCTCTCACAACCGTATTACAGCCCTCCCATTATTAAATACGCATACGACATTTCAAGTGTTTTTGGAGACCCTGAGCTCCTGGACGGCAAGGTCGGTACGTTTTTTATTTCTGTGTTCCATGGTCATAGTCAACGCACTATCTCTACTGCAGTCAACAAAATCATCAAGCATTTATTCAGTGCCTGCTGTGGGTCAGCCAGGAAGATCAGGACTCAGAGAAGACACCCAGAAGATACGTGGTGACGGGTTGATCAGCAAATTTATGTAGGAGAATGATGCATCTCTGCAAATGGTAACATTGTACTCTTGTTTAGTTTATATGCTGAATCTTCAAACTCGCAGGAATCATCAGCAGAGACCATCTCTTTTCTGACTTAACAACCCGAACGAGGAAAGTCCTGATATTTTTTTGCTTCTCAGACGCCTCTCGGTGCCAGGGAGAACAGCAAGGACCCAGCCTGTCCTTTCTTTCTTGCGTTCTCCAACCGCCCAGCCAGGCCTGCCAACTGTTTTACAGCCTGGAAGACCAAACGGGCTCCCCTCTGGGTCTTTTCAAGCCTTGGCACCATTACAATTGGTTGGGAATAACGCAGCGTGAGCCAAACAGTATGAAAGTTCTGAGAAGGAGGAGAATGTAAGATTCTGGGGGACGGACGGCCTGGCGTCCGGCTTCCCGGCTTCTGTGCATGCAGTGTGCATCCTGGGCCACTGTCCCGCGCACCCAGGGGGCCGAGGTACTGCACTGCCAGGGCCACAATGGAGAGAGAGCCCCTTGCCCAGGGTCCAAGCAGCGAGGCTATTCCCCCTGTGTGAGCACGGCAGATGCGATCGAGCAGCTGATTCCAAGGCTCACGGGCTGCCCTCGCCGCCCCTCCCCTGCCACCTGCCCCTGGGCGCCACTGCTCTCCTTCAGCCCTGACCTTCCCACCACACCACACGCATCCAGTGTCGGGGCCCAGGGCCTGTGGGCGGTGGGTGAGAAGGAAAGTGAGAAGAGCAGAATCTATCCACGACAACCTGAAGGTGGCAATAATCACATCTACTTGAAAACTGCCTGAGAATGAACCGCATGTTCTTGTGTGCCTATGCAAACACATGCAAATGTATGTAAATGTGCGACCCTCTTAACTATTTTCTCCATCTGGTTGTGGCCCCTGGTGGTGAGGCCAGAAGGAAGTGGGCTCCAAGTGATGGATTCTGTCCAGCTCCCCCTCTTGGCGGTGGGTGTGGCTGGGAGACACAGACCCTCTGCTCCGCTGGCCGCGTTTCCCCCTCTGGCCGTCTGGGGAGAGGGTAGGGCACCTGGGCAGGCTCCTGCCCCATGAATGTCTCTTGCTTCGAATCAGCCTGATCTGGCCCCGAGAAGCGGGCCTTCTGTTCCCCAGCCCCTTCCCCATCCCCGGCCCCTCCCATCCCAGCCGGCCGTCTGTGGTGCTGCTGTCCCATCGCTCTGAGCATCACAAGGACGTGGGGGCATCCCTGAGGCTCAGCCACCGGCTGGAAAACAAGAGGACTGAGCCTGAGTCACTTCTGGGTCCCTCCCAGCAATGGCTGGGCTCTGTGATGGAAAACAGAGCATCAAGGCCACAGCTGCGATGTGACCCGCCACCAGCGGGAGCAGGAGAGGAAGGAGCACACTCTCAAGTCAGCCTGGAACACAGGCCTGGGTTCAGATCTCAGATTTTTCCTGTTCCTAACAATTCCCACGTGGACCGATGGCATAATCTCTGGCGTATTTTCCCCCTTCGGTACTTGACCTCTCGTCCTGCATCCATGCGTCAGTAGGTACAACACATATTTACAATGCTTCGTATCCAGCCCTGGGCGAGGTTCCAGCAATGGAAAGATAAGGAAGCCGTAGACTCTGTCCCTCAGCCATCTGACCTGGGAGGGAGCACCCAAGGACACAGGTGAAGTAACCCAGGGTGCTGATTAAGATCCCAGGATGCTTTGGAAGCAGAGGCTGGCCGCCGGTAAGGGGACACCTGAGGCAGGCTAGGAGGACAAGTAGCCATTGGCCAGACAAAGGGGGAGTGGGGGGGGGGGCAGTGGAACATCCCCAGACGGAGACACAGGGCCTGACAGGAGGTGGCTTACTTTGGGGAGCAGCTTGTCACGCATCGGGTGTGGAACTCCGCGTGATCAGCAAGGCCGGGGGGGGGGGGCGGTGCAGGGGAAGGAAGGGAGGGCTGACCATGCCAGGCTGAGGCCTGGCTTTCCTCTAGGGTGGTGGGAAGCCAGTGACTCCCGGAGGATTGCTGGGTGTGTCTTCAGCAGGTGGAGTGGTCTCAGGATGGGCCCGGCTGAGGCCCGAGAGGCCCATCGAGAGGCTGGAGACGCTGGTCCCCCCCTTGCCCCCGAGAAGACCGATCTGTGCCGACATCCCCCCCTGTGAACCCGAGTTGCTCCTCCCACAACTGTGAGGCCGGGAAAGACGAGCTTGGGGCCTGCAGCTCTGCTCCTTCTTCCCTTTGGTTCCCGGGCTGCCTCGGCTGCCTGGTGGTCTCCCGCCAACCTTGACCTCCTTGCAGCATTTCTGATAAATGAACTTGCACTTATGGTCTATGGTTTAATTCGCGGCCCGGCTTAGAGGAATTGTGTTAAAAGGAGAACTCTGGGCCAGGGGAGATGTTTGCCAACGAGAGGCAGAAGCCTGAGGGCAGGGGAACCTCTCCTCTCGGGCATCTGCGAGGCCTTCCCTGCGCCCCCACCGCGCTCCCATCACAGGGTGCGGCTGCCTCCTGCGGCCGGGGGCTGGCCTGCTGGGGTCAGCCCTGTGCCCCACACGCAGGCGGAGCTAGGCCGATGCACGGAGGGCCCGGTGCCCAGACTCGGGGTCTAGAAGCCAAAGACCGTGTATGGTACACACACGTGTCAGCCGGCCGTGTGTTCCACGTGGTGCCCTGTGGTCTTTGCTCCCTACAGGAAGGGATGCTTTCCTTCCTGTGGCTCACCGCCAGCTCCCTGGCGACCCCTAAGCACTCCGTCGTGCCTGCTCTGTGCGCTCACCTCACCCCTGATCTACTGACAGTTTCCCACGGTCGCCCTTCCCGGGGACCCCGCGTAGCCCAAGCCCGGGGAGCACAGAAAGGTAGGAGCGTTGCGTTCGCCATCACCCTGCCCTCCGACTTGTGCCCCATGGGGCAGGACGTGAGGAACGCCTCTACTTCTGGGAACAAGAGGGCCGGGGAAGGAAAGGGAATGTGGTTCTTTTTCTCCCTTTATCTAAAGCATGGGAACTAAGCGCGTGCGGTGCCTGCCCCCAGGGCGTGGTAATGTCTGAATTTTGAAGTCGAGTCTGGAAGGCAAGGAGGCTGGAGGAAGCAAAGGTTCCGGGAGCCAGGCCTGCACCTGCTGGGGGAGGGGTGCGGGGGGAGGGTGGGGGGCTCTGGATGAAGGCAGCCTGGGTGACCTTCCACCGAAGTGCGCAGTCTTCCTCACCCTCAAACGAACTGCCCGGTGTCCTGTATAAGTGCAGATTGTGATTCAGCCGCGGGTCTGGGGCGGGCCCGAGACTATTTTCTCCAAGCTCCCAGGTCCTGCCATAACTGGGATCCGTAGCCCGTGTTTTGAGTGACAAGGGGGTAGAAAACGTGCCATTAACGCGCCGCCAGGGAGCTGGGGGCGGCTCGACGCCTGCCGAGCCCACAGGTTCTCCCACCACAAGGAGCCTCCGAAGAGCCCCAATTCCTAGGGACAGAAACCACAGGCGACCGTGTGCAAAGAGCTGGAACGGGGTCATTTGAGGGTCCCTGGGGCAGGGCTCAGTGTTGTCAACAGCACGGGAAGATCTCGCTGCTTTTTGGCAGTGCAAGAACATTGTATGCTCTGCCCTAAATAAGACTGTAATGCAGCCAAAGCCAGCCCAAACGCCCTGAAAAGGCCTGCGTCGGCTGCATCGTCGCCCTCATGGGCCAGCCTCCGTCTTACAGAAACGTTTCCTTGGCACCTGTTGGCAGGCCGCGTCGGGCGCCGTGTGTCAGCCTTTTGGTCCCGGGCCAAGTGGAGCCCCAGGAACGGAGTTTGAGAGGAGCATCCAGCATTCTAGCTCCTTCCGGTGGAGCTGACGAGCCAGGGGGGGTTGGTGAGGGGCCCAGAAGGCAGCGGACGCTTGCCCAGCCGCCTGTACGGCGCACTCTTCTTTAATCCTCACTGTGGTGCATTTCCTCCGAGCCGACACTCCTTTGACAGCTTCTGCATCTGTCGGTTCATTTAATCTTCAGGTCAGATCTGGGAACGAGGCAGGACTGGCGCCACTACCCGCTTTCTCTCAAGTGGGAAACGGAAGCCCGGGGAGCGAAGTGATGGCGCTCAGAATGCCCCGAGCCAGCCGTCCCACCGCAGCCCAGTGCTCGGTCCTCACACCCGTCCTCACACTGTGTACCTTCTCGGGGAACAGAGACGACCGTGGAATCCCTGGCTGGTGGCTGGGCATCCCGCGGGGCTGTCGACGCCGGTCGGCGGAAGGTCTAAACTAGGATCATCCAAAGCTTGGCCGGCAGGGGCAGAGGGAGGTAATCGGTAAACAGTGCCTTAGTTCCAGCACCTCTATTTCTTAACACTAATTCTGGTGAGAGCTTTCTAAAATGCGCATTTAGGCTTCTCTGCTTTCCTTTCATAATGTCCCTTCGTCCTCTTAGAGGGTATCAGCTGATAATCTCCTGCGGAATTATTTTATTATAATTATAAATTTATTTATCTCATATTTATATTGTAATTATATAACTCATAATATATTTATATTGTTATATTTAGAATATATTTATATTATTATATAAATAAATCTATTATATTATTATAAATTATAATTCCGCCAAACCGGCATCTGGAGACAAGAGGAGCCGAAGTGACCACTTCTGGCCACTAGAGGGACCCCAGGCACCAGCTTCAGTTTTTTGCCCACTTGGTGCCTGGATTGGTACCCACCTCTTGGAAAGATCCAGGTCAGGTGCGTATCTGGCTAAGAATCCCTTCCTTGTTCTACAGACCGGGTTTGGAAGAGACCAAGGTACTGTAGCTCTGATCCAGAGGACTTTAATTCAAGGATCCAAGCAAGGAGATTAAAATCACAAGCGGGACCCAGACACCAGAATCAGAGAATTTCATTTAACATATCATCACGGGGCTTTCAGAGTCTTCTGGCCCCAAATATTCTGACTCAGAACATCTTGAATTGAGTCAAGGACTACTGAAAGCCTCTCCCCAGGCGATTCGGATGCACGGCCAATTTGGGGGAAAGCTCTTGGACTAGCCCTGGCTGGGTTCCAGTGCACGGGACGTCCCTCTACTGTGTCTCATGATTTGTCGCTGTCGAGCCTCAGCTTGAGTCCTTTCTGCAACTGTGAGCTCGTAACTCAAATCAGAGCGGTCCTCTTCTTCTCTTGCAAGACACAGGTTTTGTTCTCCTGTAACAGCATTTAAAAGCACATGCAATTAATCTGTGTGTGTAGTGTCTAATCTCTGCCCCGCACATTTGTCTCTGAACTCCACAAGGGCCAGGCCGTCCTCGGAGATGTTCGCCACAGTAAAACAAGAGTACAGAGCCCGGCAGAGCCCTGTGTGTGAGTGTGTGCACGTGCGTGCGTGTGTGCATGAGCGTGTATTTTTTATAGTAACAAGAATTGCCGCAGCCCATCCCTGTCATCTGTAATCCAATTGTGGAAAGACTTTCTTCACCAAAATCAATCAGCCAGAATCAATCTGTTACTTCTCCCCCATCCAGTGTCCCTAGTTCTGAGGCTACCGCTGACTTTTCTCTAATGCTCCCTTCACAGGACTGCCATCCAGGGACAGGAAGCTAGCTGTGTGTTTTCTACATCCTCCTGGACTCGGAGTCAGGGTCCCACCCACCTCCCCTGCTCCTTCAGCCCTTCCGTCGGGGGTGGGGGGCTGTCATTTCGGCCCCTCCGCTTTAAAAAGCTCTAATTCGTTAGTGTGGACCCCAGAGCTGAGCCCTCGGTTCCCAAACTGGCCGGGGCGGGGCAGGAAGGAGCCGCAGCGTGCCTGCCTTGTCCCTTATTTCGGCTTGAGTCTGAATTAGCTTTTTGGCTGCCGCACACACTACTGAATCATCTTTAGCCTGTGGCCAAGTGAAACCTTGAAGTTGGTTGTTTGGGGTTTTTTTTAATAAGAACGTCTGTCGAGCCAGGTCTCTTCCAACTTGTTTTGGTGCAATTGATTTTTTTTTTAAACACAAGTTTTGCTTAATTTCTATTAAATTGTATTTAATCTCTGTGATTTTTGCTCTCCCGGTGGGCTTCCCTCCAACTCCGTGCTCCCAGAGACTGACACGGATTGCTCCCTGTCAGTCAACCCAGAATGCGGCTGGAGCATCCCCGTCCTGGAGGTCGAAGGCCTGGCCGTAAAGGAGAAACAGGGGCATGCTTTTGGAGACTGTCCGCTTCTGCCTCACCTCTTCCTCGGGTCATGGACCCAAAGGGACCAACTGATTTGTAAAGGGCTTTCTTCCCTGAAGCTCCCCACCCTTTCCCTCTCCTTGGGTAATTGCCCTCATTGTACTGACTTTCATAATCCACCACGCCCACCTTAGAAGAGTGTGGAGGGAAAACGCCCTCTGTTCTTGTATCTTCTCTGCTCTGTAATGAAAGAACATTCCTGGCCACCACAGGGAGGCAGGACCGCCCGCTGACGAGGGGCTTTGTGATTTGCTAAGGGTCCACGGGTGTGAAATAGAAGCCCGAACCCTGAGCCGTCATGGAGGTGACCAAGGACCTTGCAGGGTTTCCATATGTCCTGGGATCCAAACGCATGTAAGGTTATTAAGTTGAGAGCTGAGAAGCCCCGAGAACTTAAGAAGGAGGGGGATGGGGAGGGACCAGGTGGGTCCAGAATCGTGTGTGAGTCCTTTCTGTGTCCCCTGGGACCTCTCCCGGGGTGCTGAGCTTAGGAGGCACTCAGTACATCCTTCAGATGAAATGAGCTACACACCCCTAAGTGCCTTCAAGGGCTAACCTGACCCGGTGCCCAGAACTGCAGAGAGAATGAATTGCCACAGTGGGTGGGGGCAGGCTCCAGAAGGCTAGAGAAGGAGCCAGAGCCCAGAGGTCTGGAAGGGGTGGTGGCAACGGGCGGTGGGGGCACGAACTGAGCTGGGACTGAAGCGGAGAAGAAGGAAGGAGAAGAAGCTAGCAGCGGGGAGGGCAAAACGTCTCGTAGGTCCACGAGGGGTGTGGCCTCCCTCCCTGAGTGTGTTCAAATCCGAGAAGGTGGCCGGACTCCAAATTCGATTCTGAGCCAGTGGAAGACCGTCTCCTTGAACTCAGGGGCGTACCTGCGGACTCACTTTTCCTCAAGTAGCGATGAAGGACGACAGGCCTCCCAGCTCTCCCCCGCTGCCCAGAGCTGCACCGTCCCAAAGGACAGTGAGCCTCACTCCTCCGACCTGTGACTTGGGGACCGCAGAGGGTCCCCCGCTGCAGCTGGCCGACGGTGGACACAGAAACCAGCTTCTCGGGCCAGAACTCTTATTTTTTCCTTCTGAGACGTTATTTAAATTCCAGTTGGTTAACAGGGAGTGTAGTACTTCTACTGGTTTCAGGAGTAGAATTCAGTGATTCATCGCTTGTGTGCAATTCAATGCCCATCCCCCATCTAACCCATCCCCCATCCACCTCCCTCCCCCCAGGCCAGAAATCTGTGCTGACAGTCCTCCACTCTCTTCAGCCCACAGATGACTGAACGGCTGGGAGAGAAACCCCGGAGGACTTCGGGAGGAGGAGCTCTGGGGCCTGATGTGTTCTGTGTCTCCTTGTTCCTCAGTCCCAGGAGCCTGTAAACCCTCCAGGTTGAGGCACCACACTCTATTGGTACGAAGCGAATTAATTCACACATTTAGCACCTACTTCCTGAGCTTGGACTATGTTCCAATCACAACAGAGAAAAAGCTCCTGCATTCCTGACACTTGTTTCCTTGTGCTGGGGGGAGGGGCAGAGGAGCAGGAAACTGGTCAGCAAACCAGTGTCTCCAATGAAGAAAGGAGACAATTTCAGAGTACGATACACAGCACGCCGAAAAACCTCCCGGGTGAATTGGTGGAGAATAACTCGATGGGGGCAGCTGGGGGCCCTCTCTCATTGGACGTCAGGACAGGTGAGTCTTGGAAGAGGCAGTATTGGCCCTGAGACCTGGAGGGTGAGAAGGAGCCAGTCATGGAAAATGCACAGGGAAGAGGGTTCCTGGCAGAAAAGACGTCAAGTGCGAAGCCCAGAGTAGAAACAGGACTTGCCCATTCAGAGAACAGAAAGTTCTTTAGGTCCCTGGCCCTCAAGCTTCCTGAGCAAGGGGGAGATAAGGCCACTGTCTGATCGCGGAAATTCCTGTGTTGAGTTTAACTCCAAGGGCGGTGGGGAAGAACTCAATAACAAATCGTGGGTGTAGTATTCTATTGTCCTAAAGAGAGATTCGTCACTTTCACTGGATTTGCCAAGAGACCTAGGATTCCCCCTTCCCCAAGCATTAGTAATTCCTGACTATGAGGGAGAAAAGCAGGCTAAGGTCCTTCAGAAAGAGTTAGTTTGCAGCTGTGGACAGTGTATTATTCTTTCAGGATATAGGGAACGACACAGGAAAAAGTTCAAACCATGAGCCATGAGGAGGACAAGGCTGGGACTTGGATCATCATCTGGGAATCTCGGGAGTAGGTAACTTTCAGTGCTCCCAAAACGCGGTACAAGGAAAGGCGGAGATACTTGGCAGGATTGGGTAGATGAGCTTCTCGTGCTGGAAACCTAGTTCCCAAGCACCAGGACGGTGAATTAGACACATTTGAGAAACTGCAAGGACTCCTTCCTCTCATTTATACAACTGTGTCTGAAAGATTTCCTAAATCTAAGTGTGACAGAAAGAAGGCTGAAACCCCCTCCAGCCCAGCTATGCCCCCAACTCCCTTAAAGGAGTTTTTCAAGGGGCTCCCTGGAGATCCTGCCTCGGGTGGTCATGGGAGGGATGAAGGCTGATGCCCACTTTTACTGAACTCATTTCTCGGCGGGCCCCACCGTCTGCGTGCCCGACATAACCTCCTGCCCAAATCACCCAGAAGATGTGCGGATTCGAGCTGGAAGGATTTGGACTTGTTAATTAACCCAAACAGTCACATTCGTCTGCAAGGTGCATTATTGTTAATTAAAGCTGCGATTCTCCTTGTGCCCAGACGGCGCGCTGCCGTCGTCAGAATAATTAGATAGCATACGATGGTTTTCATGCAAATCCCTGGCAATTAGAGCTGGCGATGAATTGGGTTTGAAATCCCAGTGAAGTTTTCAATCAGAATTCCTCCGAGGGTCGCCCCTGGGGGAAGGTGATGATGGGGCTGTGGGGTTCGGACATGGGGGGTGGGAAAAAGGACAGGTATCTGTTTCCTACAACCTCTGGGAAGGGCCCCAGCCCGGAATAGATGACTTGTGGATCTCACCACGATCTTCAGTCTTCCCCAAAGAAATAAGACTCCTTCCAGAAGGAGTGCAGGTGGCTCCTCCCCAGGGCACAGCGAGCTCCCATGCTCGCTCTCTCCTGCTCTCATCTTTCGGAGACGATCGTCCCTCTAGCCCGGACGCCCCCTAACTCAGACACAGGGAACGTCCCTGCCAACCCTAAGATGAAATTCTGAAGGGTTCTAAGGAAACAGGAGTTGGGTTCCTGAGGAGTTGCTGAAAAGACGCCAGGTTCAGACCAGTTTGGGGGAGGCTGGTGGCATGCAGTGGGCTAGATGCCTTGGGGTGACAGCCTGGGGCGAGAGGCCCCCAGAAAAGCCTTGAAGAAACATCCGAGGTCAGGATGAGACTCACAGAAGAAGCATCCCAGTTCAGGAGATGGTGCAGGAAAGGGTCGCCGGGAAGGACTGGGGCAAAGCGGCAGGGCAGGGGTGAGATGGGCGGGAGATAAGTGTAGGGAGGCCCTCCCCAAACCTCCCTCCCCAGCCTCCCGGACCTCTTATCAGCCACCCGCTTCTGCCTCGTCCTTGGCTTGGTGAGGGATGTGATAGGGGGGCTCTCTGGGCTTCTCTCCAGCGAGACCCTGCAGGCGCAGTTTTTGTCCAGGGGCTGGGGCCTAGGTCAGGGTTGGGGCCGGGTGGGGGCTGGCCGGGACTGGGGCCGGGGTGCACAGCCCCCCGGGGGCTTGAATACAGCCCGCTGAGCATCAGGCTGGCCCTGGAGGGTTCAGAACAGAAAGCACCCTCCGCTGCCCCTCGACTAGGTCAGCCTCGCAGCCTCAGGGCCCCCCTGAGACGGGGTTCGGGGACTTCGGGTAGGATGGAGAGGGGTAGGGGCTGGCGGGTTCTGAGGAGTCCTCTCTGGAAAGAGGCTGAGAGAGAAATCCCTGTGCCGCCTTCGGGAACTGTGGTTGGAGGCCTTAGCATAATTTAGGTTTGTAAATTCTCTGTTTTTTCTTCATTTTCCCTTCTCTCCTGTCTCAGAATGCCTCCTGCGGCTCCTCGGGGCCCTAAGTCCCGCCTTTCAATTTAGGATGCACCAATCAGCGGCTACCCCGGTGGTTGCTAAGAGACAGGAGGTGGAGGGGGGTGGGATTTTGAGGCTTTGTCCTGCGCCCACCCAGGAAAATTCCCGAGGATGTTCTAGCTCATGAGCCTCTCCTGCACTCTCCCAGTTATCTCCAAGCCCAGAGTCGAGCAGAAACGGTGCAGGGGAGAGCCAGGTTAGAGCACATCTTTACAAAACAGAAAGGCTGTGTCCGGATTCAGACAGATGGAAGGTACCCTTTGAGTTTCCCCAGCTTCCACTTGGGTTGGAGGAGAATCTCAGTTTTGGGTGCGTGGCATCTGGGGTAGAGGGTGAATTTGTTGGTGGCAATAGAAGTTGTCGCCCTACCCTTATGGAGAGGGCTTATCCACTGTCCTTCCAACCATTACCCAAACTTGGAGAAAAACCCTCCAGGACTATGACGATGGGCAGGGCCTGGGGCTACGTTGGGAAAGGTGGAAGGAGAGGCTTGTTTCAGGAGCCGGAGTTCAAAGGGAGAAATTCGGAGGATTCTAAGCAGAAGATGAGTCAGATCAGGCCCCTCCCCTTGCAGTGGCGCAACCTCCTCGACTTCTTGATTTTTTAGTTCCCTGTATGCATCCCACACAGACACACAGAGAAGACTCGACAAAGAAGCCGGGGGAAAGAAAATCCACTTGGGTAAGGGAGTGAGTCATTAATCCTGATTCCACATTCTGAAAACAAGGGTGGAGGGAGGAGCACCGTGGAGGGAGGGTCTGAGAGGGCACACAGGTGTGCGGCGCAGACGCTAATGGAGAGGCAGCCCCCTGGACTGGCGGTATTACGTGCTTGCAGCCAGCTTCGATGTAGGTTCCAACAGATGGAGACACACAGATGCACACACACACACACGCACGCACGCACGTGCATGCTCTCACACACAGGGATTAGTGTCCTGCCAAGAAATGAACCTCGGGGAGGTGACTCCTAGGAAGTGGCTTTTGGAATTATCTTGATATGTGTTCCCCGGACTGAGTGAAGCCCCCTGGGATGCCTCTCCGCCTGATCTGTAAGCAAAGCCAACAGCTGTGAGAGACAGAAGTCAGAGAGGAAGGCTGGACGAGTCAGACAGGGTGGGGGGCCATGCTCTGGGCTCTTCTCTCCTCTCTGTTTCCTTCTCCCGGGTCTTTATTGCTGTTTCATTCACTTTCCGGGGCAGCTTCTCTTCTTCATCTCTTCCGGTTTTTCAGGTGCCCTGCTCCCCTCGAACTCTGGCGAATCTCCTCCCCTTTGAGAGGGCTGTAACCCCACACTCTAGAGAACATCTGTGCGCCCTGAGCAAGTGTGTGCATCATTCGCTCTCTCCCCAGGCCGCCTAGAGAAGCGGACGCTGGCAGGCAAGTCTGGCCTGAAATGCTTCTCTCTCCGTCCTCCTCCCTCTCCTCTGTGTCCCCGGATAAAAGAAGAAACCAGCAGCTTCATTAAAGCAGCGTAGACTTTAATTCAGGTGGACAGGCCGGAAGAGAGCTAGCACTTGCCTCCCTGGGTGTGGGGATGGGACGGCCCTGTGAGCGGCAGGGGCAGGGGGGGCGGGGCGGCGCGTGCGGCCCGGCGGTAGGACAGGGCCAGGAGCAGGGGTGTGGCCACACAGTGCAGAGCAGCCAGGGCCTCCGCCAGGTGCTGCAGCAAGTCCAGAGCCTGCTGGGCCAGACAGGTGGGCAGGATCAAGGCCTTGGACCTCACGAGAAAGTCCAAGCCCACAGCTACCCCATGAGGCCACCAGAACACGAACCAGGCCCACAGGACACTGGCCCAGGGATGCGGCCACCTGCCCAGCATTTTCGTCAGCGCCTTGGCTCCTAGCAACCCCAGTGGCAATAAGGTGAAGATGGTGAAACAGGCGACGGCATGCGACAGCGGCAGAAACCAGTGGCTCTTGCTGAATGTCAGGGAGCAGAATCCACGGGAAGTGTCACTGGCCAGGGTGGCGGGTAGCCCCAGCAGGATAGCCAGTCCCCAGAGTCCCACGCTGAGCACCAGGGTGAGGTTGGGGACCCGACCGCTGCCCATTTTGGGGCCCAGGCAGGCGTGGCACCCTATCAGCAGAGCCTGGGCAAAGGCCGAGCTGTACCAGACCATGTGGGCCAGGTGGCACAGAGCCTGGACACCGTGCAGCCCCGGGGCCAGCACGGGCACCGCGACACTGAAGAGGGTGCTGCCCACGGCCAGCTGAACTAGGAAGGGCCGTTCGGGGCACACGTGCCAGCGGAAGAGAGGTCTGAGGAGGGCGAAGAGGACTGCGCCCCCGGCCAGGATGCCCAGCACGCTGGTGAGGATGAAGAAGGGCAGGGAGGAGCTGTCCAGCAGGCTGCAGGAGCGGCAGGGGGCGGCGGCGTCCATATTGCTGTAGTTATAGTCCAGGTCATAGGAGTCATTAAATTCATCCCAAATATCGTCTCCAAAGGTGAACTTAGAGTCCTCATCTGCCACCTGGAGGATAGCCCCAGAGGGGACAGTCAGAACATCTGTTTACCCCGCCGAAGAGTCCCTGGGAATGAAGGGGGCAGAAGGGGGAGGCGGAGGGGAGGCCAGCCTGGAGGAGGGGATGCAATGGGGACAGCAGGAGAGGATGGCACACGGCGCCTCGGAGCCTGGCCAGAAGATCAGGGGAGGGGACTGGACAGGCTGCGAGAAGCTGGACGAGGTCAGGGCGGGGGTGCCAGAGTCCCGGACGGATGGGGGACCCCCGAGACCAGAGTAAGAAGGACGAAAAGGAAACAGAGGGAAGGGTAAGAGATGAGGGGACAAGGAAGTGCAAAGGCCCTGGGGCAGACAGAAAGAGGTGGTGGGGCAAAGAGATGGGGACTGTGGGCCCTGTCCCGCACTCACCTGGTGCGGCATACAGTTCCCCATAGCGTTGCTGGGCTCAGGGCAGGCAGAGAGAAGGGCCGGGAACGACCCGTGGGCGGCTGCAGCTCCAAGATAAGTGCCAGGGGCTAATGAGGGCCATCAGTTCTGGGCAGGGCCATGGGATAGGCGGCGGGGGGAGCCGGGCATTCAGGAAGCCTTCGCCCCACGCCCATGGCCTGCCTCAGCCTCAGGCCCAGAAGGGGCACTAGCCTGGGGCTTCCTGTTTTGAGGTTGGATTCCACTGGTGGGGACCTGCACGCGGTAAAGGAAGAAGGTGGCCGGCAGACAGCGGGTGTTTTCCCAAAGGCGGAAAGGGGGGCTGCGAAGCCAGGGGGTTTCCAGTGAGGATGGAGTCTTCAAGCACCAGGAAGGAAGAGGGGCCGGGGTGACTTGTGAGACAGAGATAAGACCTGCTGGGAAGGCAGAGGGAAAGGGCAGTTGACCACTCTCGCTGCGGCTCCACCCCCTTGAATGGGATCCAGGGCCACACACACGTGGGAGCGGGTGTGAGTGGTGCCCCGGCTGTGCCGTGGTGCAAGCCCCGGCTCCGTGCGGTTGTGGGCCCCGTGTCGCGAGCACGGAGCCCAGCGCCAGGCGGTAGGCGGCTGTCTGGGAAGGGCTGGGGGGCTGCGGTCAAGGGTGCGGGAGGAAGCTGCTTCGGGGAGCGGCGGGGCCTTCGTCCAGCCACCAGCGGATGCAGAGAACGCATTCTCCGTACCGAACACAACACGTGGCCCGACAAGTTAAAGCAGCTCTGGGGACAGCGGGACAGCATAGTTAAAAATGGGACTGCCGTCCGGGGTCTTCTTGGCCCATCCCCGTAGGGGCAGAAGAGCTCTGCAGCCGCGGCACAGGCGCGCCTCTCGCGGAGGGCACAGTTCCTTACGGGGCCGGGGCCCCTGTTTCTCTCTGGCTGGCAGAGCGAACGCATTTACTCTGCACACGCAGGCCCCTGAGCCCACAGCTCTGCTCTTCTGCAGCCTCACCCCTCCGGGGTTTCTGCACCCTCTCTGCTCTTTCCCTGCATTTCACTCTCCCGGGTGGGGAAACAGCCAGGGCTTCGGGAGGGGTGAGTCATGGGAGCGGGTTAGGCGACACTATCTCATTCCAGGCAAGCCTGGGAGGTTTCAACTCCAGTCTCCCCAAGAAGCCCTTTTGCATTTAGGTAGGGGGTGCATGGGGCCCGAGGAGGGGTGCCTCACGCCGATCATCACCCCCTCTCTTCCCCAGGATGCCTGCTCCGGTTTCAGATTCAACGTGAGCGGGTTGGACAGTGGCCCTGGAGAGGGTCTGTGCTGCCACGGGCCCGGCGGTGTCTCTGCCTTCACTGTACCCTTCTCCGGCCCGGCCCGGCGGTGGGCATCGGGGAGCAGACACCCCTCCCCGAACACGCGGGAGAGCGAGGACCCGGCCCAGGGGGGTGAACACCCTGCTCTCCCTCGGAGAGCTCTGCTGTCTCCATGCAGGGATGCCCCGGGGGGGGGGCCCTGGGGGCGCAGGGGGCACGGCAGAACTACCCGCACACGCACACATCCCCCAACCGGACCCAGAGCAGCAAGAAGGAGGCAGCCGGACGACACGGATAATCCAGATATATTGAGGGTGGCCCCTCTGAGATTAGCACAGGAGAGTTAGAAAGATTATAAAGATACACGATCCCCTCCCTGCTCCCCTCCCCCCCCCACAGCCAGACACACACTGCACGACGGCCCCTCCCGCCCGCCCCCCGTACAAATATGGCTTCTGTGTAATATGGACAGAGTGGTTCAGCTCAAAGAGGAAAGGTCATTTTCCCAAAAGCGGGTGCTGGCAGACAGGGAGCCGACGGGCCTGGGGCCCTAGGCTGCCTTGCTGCTGTGAGGGGGGCCCTGGCTGAGGTGGGGGTGCCCGTGCTGCCCAAGGGCCCTACCCAGCGGCTGGAAGATTCACGAGGATATTACCTGAACTGAGGGGGGCAGACAGGCCTGCCGGTGCAGCAGGGAGGACGTGCTGGAGGGGGTGAGGGGGGCCCGCCAGGACGGGGGAGGGGGTGAGCAACCTCATCTCCTCGGAGGCGAAGGAAGACAGAAAATCAAAAGCAGGGGTGGAGATGGGAAGGACACCGAGGTTTCACTCCCGGCCCTCGCCACCCAGGGGACAGACTGTGGGAGGAAAGAGGTGACCGTGGTCCTTCCAGGGTCAGTGCCGGGGAGAGGCCTGAGGGGTGCATAGCAAAGGCTGTGGCACTGACTCTGTGGCTCTGAGAAGGGAAATCGAGGCAGGGTTTGAATGCTCTGTTTTAGGGAGAGGCGAGATGGGCAACTGAGCAAAACACATCCTGGGACCACTTTCTCCGTGACACAGGGGCGCTGAGGGTGGCCCGGGACCCCTGGGGACGGAGCCACAGCCCAGGGGAGGTCCACAGCCCGATTCGCAACCCTCCCCGCCGGAAGCCCCCACCCGCCCGGGCGCTCCCTGCGTCTCTCTCTCTCTGACACGTGCATATGACACACAGACACGAGCACAGACACGATGGCCACACACGCACGGAGTTCACATTACTCCCCTCGTTGGGGCAGGACACAGCTCAGTGCACTGAAGCTCCTTTTAGTATTTTTGTTGTTCCGTCTGCCTGGCTGCTGAGGGAACGGGAAGGGGCGCGGGCGGGCGGGGTGGGGGGCGGCACAAGACAGCGGTGGTTGCCGTGCGACAGTTGGTGGGGGGGGGGGGCTCGGGTCAGAGCCAGGGGCCCGGAGCAGCGCCTCTCCCACAGCTGCTGGAGCGCTGCCCCCCTCCCAGGGTCGGGCTTCATTCGCCGTGGGGGGGCAAGGGGTACAGGGCCCCCTCTCTGCCATCGTCCCCTGCAGATCTACCCCCTCCCGGCAGGGACCTGTGTCCTTCCCATGCAGAAGCCCTGAGTCCCTGCGTGGCTGCCTGGGTCACACCTCCTCGGGGACCCCCACTCACCCCTTTCCTGTCGTGGTGGAGGAAGGGTGACAGGGTGGGGCCTGCTTCCCTGCCCGTAACTTGAGGTGTGTTACTAGCAGAGGAAAAGCCCCCTCCGGCGTCTGCTCACCACCTCCCCATTCCCCCAGGAGGCCAGGAAGCTGCTCTGTGGTAGAGGACAGAGAGCAGGGGAGGGCCCCCCACACCAGCCCGGCTCGGCGCCCCCTCCTTACCCCTCCGCCTTCACTCTCCTCCTAACATCCAGGGGTGTTGCTTTCCTCACCCCGGGCCCCTGCCCCTCCAGCCTGGAGACGGATTTGATTTGGGATTGTTATAAAAATAATAATAACCCAAATGCAGAGAAGCCACGGAAAGGGCTGAGGGCAACCCTCCCTCCCCCCCGCCCTCCTCCCTCCCCATTCCAAACCGAGTACAAAACCGCACCCAAAGCAGACATTCTGTACAGGGGGGTGGGGGGGGCTGGGGAGCAAGCGGGAGGGGCGGCCCTGGGGTCGCTCTGTACAAGTCCAGGTTGGTGATGGCCCCAGCGGTCCCCGTGGGGCCCCTGGGGGTGCAGGAGGTGGCTGGGCGCCTCTAGATGAAATATTCCTTCTTGTCGTCCCCGCCCGACTGCCCGCCTTCTGCGTTGATGATGGCCGTGTCTGCATCTGGGGCGTCATCGGAGCCTTTGGCCTCGTGTGTCAGGTAGGTTCCTGCAGAGACCGAGAGGCTCCCCCCGTCAGTTTCAGGAGCAGTGTCCACGCCTCCGAAGCCCACCCCTCACCCCTGCCCTGCCTGCCCACTGCACCCGCTCCTGCAACGTCCCTCCTGCCTCGAGCTCTCTACCTCCCCACCTGACCCAATTTGCATCTTGCTGCGGACATCCATCACCCGACCACACCTCATGAATTAGTGAATGAATGCTGCCCTTAATTAGAATCTCATTCATAAAACAAGAAAAAAACCTGTGTGTGTATGTGTGCATAGATGTGCACATGTGTGCATATGCGTGTACATGTGTGTGGGAGTACGCATGTGTACATGTGTGTGCCAACGGGTGCGTGTGGCTATGTGTGTACCTGTGTGCACACCTGAGTATGTGTATACATGTGTGTCTCCATCTGTGCATGTGTGTGCCCACCCGTGTGTGCGTGCATACATGTACGCGTGAGCATGCATGTGTATATGTACATGCACACCCTAGGTGGGGGCGGGGGAACTGCAGGTCAGGCGTGAACAGGGAGCTGAGGTCTGGGTCAGCCCATGCAGCGGGAGAGGAGCAGAGACAGTGTGGGGACAAGGGGCCAGGGGACTGAAGCGGGCGCAGGAGGAGATGGGAGTGGCAGAGTCGGCAGGTCTCTGCGGAGTAGGACACCCTGGGGGCGGAGCTGCGTGGGAGCAGCGGGGACTGAGTGGGAAGGCTCCATCTGGGCGATCACCAACTGATCGGGCTCTACTGCGGGGTGGGTGGTGCTCAGTCATCACAGGGCTGGCTGTCTTCTTTCTTCCTCTCCCGCCCCAAGGGGCCAGCAGAGTCCCCAGGAGTCCCCAAAGGCGCATCCTGTGGCCAGCTCCCTGCTGCCTCCCTGCCCGCCCCCAGGCTCCCCGCTGCCTCTGACCTTTGTGCCGGATCAAGTAGTGGCCGAGGAAGATGAGCAGGATCAGCAGCAGGAAGACGATGAACGCCACGATCCCGCCAATGATGGCGTGGTAGGTGCTGGAGGACGAGGGCACCGGGCTGGGGTCTGCAGGGAGAGGACGCTCACAGTCAGACCTGGGAAGAGCCCTTGTCTTCGAGCATCTCTGGCCCGGCCGTGGGCGATCTTACACGCATAGCACACGGGCTAACCTCAGCAGAGCGCCCGGGATCACGCGGCAGAGGGGATATGCCTGGTTTTCCACCCTTCTTTCTTACGCGGTGTCCGGAACGCAGTCATTATTTTAAAAAATTATGCATTCGTGAATAAATTGGTAAATCTGCTCGCGCTCAACCCTTTAAACTGTGTTTCTGGCACGGAAGCTTTGGTCAAAGGTCACCGCTTCAATGCCTACGTCGTCTCCCCGTTCTCGCTCTTGCTTTTACTTTCGGGGGTATCAGACTATTCTTTCTCTCCTTCCAGGCCCTCCCACCTCCTGGCTGCTTGCCATTCAGAGCTGGCCTCTCTAGGGGAGCCCCAGCCTCGTTACCCCAAGACCAGACAGAGGAGGGGCAGTGAAGGGGGAAGCCAAGAAGGGGGACTCTGACAGCACCGCCAAGAAGGTCATGCACTGAGGTCGCTGTGTAGAGAGCAGTTCCGGGTTCCAACTAAATCCCAGTCCTCCCCCATGCCTCCCCCGGGAGGTCTGGGGCTCCAGCGTCATGTCCCACCCTCCAGAGGTTTGGGGGGAAGGCCAAGACTTCCATCATGGATGGCTCCCCGGCCCACCCTGACTTTCCTCCCCTGGCGGCCAATGTCTCCGCCATCTTCCCTCCACTGCAGCATCTACGGGGGCAGGGGTGGGGGGTGGGGGTACACACTGGGCCGGGCTCGCCAAGGAACCACACCAGCCTCGTCCAAGTCCCAAACACCCAAGGCCCAGGCCCCAGTTCTCCTATGTCCAAAATTACATCAGCCATAGATAGAACTTCCCACCCATGGGAGGGCTACTGTTTTCCTACAGAGTCAGCTCGAGTCTTGATGCCTCACTGACTCCTTATATATTTTGTCTTTCCTACCTCATGCATCCTCAAGCTTGACTGGGCCAGCTTTTTGGTTCCTTGACTGTCTACGCCTAATTGGAAAAGAAAACATTTATGTCCTGGTTTTTTATGCTCTGCTTGGGAGGCAGGGAGGGAGAGGATGGGCCTGGGGGCTCCATGATACGATAGGGTGGGTGTGGGGCGGTTGAGTGGGAAGAAGCAGAGGGACGGTGCCCCTGTCTTTCACCCAGGCAGTAGGAGACACAAAGTCCACACTAAAAAAAAAAAAAAAATTTCCTAGATAATTGTTCCAGAGGCTATGGAAATGGAAATCCCTCAGAAAAACAGAGCTTCCCACGGCCAAAATGACCTCTGGGGTCATCAGTAACAGATCCCTGTCTCTGTTAGAACCCCCTTTTTTTCCTTGCAGGCTGGTGGGGTCCGGACTGCTCAGGAGACGCCTGAAAGGAGCTGCAGAACCTCCTCCCACCAGCAGGTGCCAGCACTGGACGAGGACGCGGTGAGCGCGGACCCGGTGGGGGAGGGGCCAGCGGGAGACCTGCCACCAAGCACTGGGCGGAGAACTCTGTCCCACCGCCCTGCCAGTCACCCTGGGATTGGCCGTGGGGGCGGGGGAGAGATCTGGGGGCCGACACGGGTCCTCGCTGCTGGCACCCTATACCAGCTTTGTTTGTGGTGCTGAGGGAGCTCCTCCATGCTGAGGTCTGTCCCTGGGGTCCAGAATCATCCCATCTGCACAAACACCCGGACCCCAAGGTCTCAGGTCTCTCATCCATCCCCTCACTGACTGAATGGGCATTTCCAGTAAGGGAGCCTCTGGTGCTCCCCCCGACGATGGCTTTCCCCTGCTCTGAGCTGGTACGGTTTTCTGGCAGGACCCCGCTGCCCCTGGGGTCTTCAAGAATTCTGCCCACTCTCGGGCAGAGTCTGTGCCAGCCTGTCACTGTTCTTGAGGCTGGGTTTTGTGGTCACAGCTTTGGGAAGAGTTTCAGAGACAAAGCGTCACTGGTGTCTCTGGGAGATAAGGCATCAGAGAGAGTGCCCTGTGTCTCAGCATCGTCCCAGACATCTCTGTTCTGCCTGGACCCACCGTACCCTGTCCAGGGTCTGCAGCCAGGAGGTGGCGGTGGCACCCCGCGTCCCATGCCGGTGGCCGGAGCAGCAGCCCTGAGACAGCCCCCTGGAGAGGGGAACCCCCACACCGGCCCTGGCGAGACTCCGGGGCCTCTCTGCACAGAGGTGTAGTTGTTGCCCCCCAGGGAGAGCGGCGGTGGGAGGACAGTGTCGGGTGAGCCCCTAGGGCTGGCCAGAGCCCGCCATCCTGCCGATGGCTTCCGTCTTGCACATTCCAGAGCAGACCTAGAGCCCAAGTCCCACCCTCCCACGGTGGGCTCCCTTGCCCTCAAGGCACAGTGGGGGGTGTTCTCAGGAGACGGAGACACAGAGCGTAGGGTGGGCAGACAGGGCGAGGGCAATGCGGAGGAGGGCCGGCAGGGCTCACCATTGACGTTGAGCGTGTAGTAGGCCTTGTAGCTGCCCATGTTGCTGGTGGCCGTGCAGCCGTACGTCCCGCTGTCGCTCTTGTTGAGGAAGGGGAAGATCAGGGCGCTCTCCTGGGTCATCTTCAGTGGGGGCACGCTGCCCTCCTTCTCCCACAGGTACTGCTGGGGGCTGCGGAGGCAGAGAAATCACGCGTTTGCGAGCGAGCAGGCCAGGGGGCTGAAGGGAACAAAAGAGTACCTGGGCGGAGGAAGCCAAAGACGGTTTGACGCAGGCTCGAGGGGCTACAGGGACCCCAAGCAAGAGCTGAAGGGAGGGGTGACTCCTTGGGGCTCGACCCGAGGATGAGGGCGATTTCTAACGTGTGTCTGGCTGTGATATGGTGGCTCCCACAGGGGCCTTGGGGGCAGCGGGGAGGCCCCCTTCTGCTGCTTTGCAGGAGAAACAGTCTGGGGACAGACGGTGCTGGGCAGGGTCAGGGAAAGCGAGAGGCTGAGAGCAGCGGGGAGACGGGGAGACTCTAAGGGAAGACCAGGGTCTGAGGTGCGGAGGGGTGTCGGGCCAGGAAGCGGGTCTTCTTACACGGGGTTGCCACGGCCCTCACAGTGGAGCAGCAGCTTCTGGCCCTCGCGGGGGTGCGGGGGGTCTGGCCTGATCTTCGCCGTGGGTGTATCTGTGGAGGAGAAAATGATGTCAGTGCACCGCCGTGCAGGAGAGGACCGCGATCCCGCTTCACCCCCCTGTGCGCTACGGCTTCTACCCCTACCTGTCTCAGGCACGGGTGGGGATGGGCACAGAGACCTCCACCCCAGCCTCTCAGGAGCAAAAGTCACGGTTGCTACTGAACGTGCGTGGGACTCGCACTGCAACCTCGCAGAGGTAGGATTTCTGAAGCTGGGTCTGTGCCCGGGACCATCGGATGTCCTGACAGAGAGCCACGAAAGGACCCCTGGTCCACCTGTGCCCAGCGCAGAAGTGGGACTCCATACGCATTTCTGACGGAACCAGTAACCCTGAGCTGGCTCCTTCACTGAGCTCACAGCCCCTCTAGCTCTCTCTCTCCCAGGAGCTTAAGCTGGAAGCCGTCCCTGAACACAAAGTATCATTTTCAGCGCTAGAGCGAAAGTGAAGGAAGAGCTTCCCAACAACAAGGGGGTCACATTTGGGCTGCAGAAGCGAGCTCTGGGAGGAAAGAATGGCGTCTGCCCCGGGCGCCAAAGGGCTGCTAGGAGGCCGGGGCCAGATGGCCGCACCAACAAAACAGGCAGATGCTGGTTTAGAACACCAGATAAAGAGGCCGAGCTTCCCCCGCGGACAGGGCCAACCCCAGCCAGCCCTTAATGAACGTGTCTCTGTCGGATCGAACAGGACAAAGAGAATCAGGCCAGGTGAGAATATGGCAGCCATGCCGCCATCGAAGCCTCTAGTGCCGTGCCTGGAGCCCAGCGTTGCTGACTGACTACTGATCACCGTCGGACCTCGAGAGTCAGCGCCTGAGGATCTAGTACCTGACAGGGAAGTCTATGGGGTTCGGACACCCGAAGGGGGGACCAGGGCCTGCTGGAAGGAGCCCGAGGCCAGGGGCCCCGCACCCATGACCCATCAGCAGAGAAGCACCTTAGGGCAATTGAGAACTCTGAAGTCTGCCAAGTTCTTTCCTAGATATCTTCCCCTAGGCCCTCACGCTAACTCCGTGAAGTAAGCGGCCGCCCCTGGGAGAGGGCAAGCTTTGGTGAAAGAGGCACGGCCAGTCTGCAGTAGGCCCACGGTGGGAATCTGCCGCCAAGTGGAAAGGGACGCCACCTCAAACCTGCCTGACACTCAGCTTCCAGCAATGGGTCTGGCCATTTTAAAGAGCACCAAAGTCAGTCCTGGATCGTCCATAAAAAAGAAGATTAAGCAGTTGAGGTATTCTAGGAAAATGTCCAGCCTCTAGATAAGTTAGGACAAGAAATGCATTATTTTATGATTCTCTATGTTCTGCCTTCGTACTTTCTTTTCTGTTGGTTCCTCCACTCAGAAAATTTACAGTTTCTCAGGAGAGGGTGGATGTTTCCTGTTCATAGTCAAGGCAGAGTCCACAGAGAAACGGGGACCCTTGGAAAGGCCCGGAATAGGGACTGTGACAGTGGTCATTGTAGGTCAGAATCCCGAGAACACGCGCGGGGCCGGGGCAGATGACGAGAACCACGGGGAAAATCTGGGCTCCTCAAATTCCAGAACGTTGGTCTAGGAAGAAGCCTTCGTGGTCACCAGGTTCATCTTCTCATAGAGCACATAAAGAGTCCAGCTCACGGGGTGAAGCCGTTTTTCCTAACCTCACACAGCCGGCAGCGGTGGGGGACAGCGGGGAAAGACCAGCCCCTGCATCTTCTGACTCCTGGCTTACTACGGTTACCACCAGAGCTTACAATCCAGCTGCACAACCCTGGCCTAGCTCAGGGCTTGGTAAACCTGGCCTGGGGCCAAATCCTGCCAATTACGTGTCTTTGTAAATAAAGTTTTATTGAAACACAGCCACGCTAACACAACACGTATGTGCTGACATACTGTTTATGACTGTTTCCCTGCAGCAACAGCAGAGTGAAGTAGCGAGACAGAGACCATGTGACCCCCGAAGCCTCTAATATTTGCTATTGGGCCCTTTCCGGAGAAGCTTGCTGACCCTTGGCCTGGGGCCGTCACCCGCCAACTCGTCCCTTATCTGCGCACAGTGCTCCGCGGGGTTGCGAGCGCTTCCCTCCCCTCCCCCCATTTCGTACCTGATCCTTCTTCACCCACAAGCCCACCACATACACAGAACTTCAATGCGTTGAGAGGTGGATCTGTCAGCTCCCTTTAGAGATTCGTGGTTCACAGAGCACACGATGTCCACGCCGTCGTCCTCCCGGGAGACCTGGAATGTCACTGAGCTGCTCACGGTGAAGGTCTTACCATTGGGGTCTTCCTGAACGCGGGTCGGTTCTCCTGGAGCACAGAGCAGACAGGTACGCGCGCACACACACACACAGAGTGAGCCCTCACACACAGCCGCGGCGCGGGCCCCACGGCACACGCACAGATGGCCAGGCTCCACTTAGACTAACTCGGAAAGTTGTGAAATGGTTATGTACACATGGGGGGAACGTAGCCACACACACACACACACACACACACACACACACACACACAGAGCGTGCACAGAATATCTGTCCTTCTCCTTCTGTACCACGCTAATGTGCACATACACAGACACGTACCCCCCTCTTCCTCACCCACCGCACCACCTGCTCCTGAACCCCAAAGCAGGGGGAACTTACCGTGGAGCTCCTGGTCGCCCTTTCGCCAGGTGAGCTGGGCTGCCGGTTTGCTTCCAGAAGACTGACAGTTTAGGGTGGTTGTCTCCTTTTCCCGCAAGGATGACTTGTAGCCAGTAATGATGGGCTTCTGTGGGATTCCTGCCATGGAGGGGGGATGGCCAAGATAGGAAGGAGAGGCACCATGAGGTGAGCTCAGCTCTCCTTGCAGAGATGACCTCTCAGGGACTCAGGATGCATGAGTCCTACTTTGATTTAGAATGGGTAGAAGACTAGAGAAATCATCTTTCTCTCCCATCTCCTCCCTAAGGACCCACAGGGAAGATCTGATACATGGCCCGGCACCCCCACAGCACCAATGGCTGGCTACAGAAGTGGCGTGAAGCCCAGGGAAGCAAGGAAGGAAACTGGAACATAGGACCCAGGTAGGAGCATGTAAGCAGCCAAGGTACTTGGAACTTAGAATCATACACTGCAAACACTTCTCATGTTTCCCTCGTACAAGCTCGGGAGGTACACGGCATAGACGTTAGCATCTTTCTGTCACAGTTGAGGAAATTCAGGCTCAGAGGGAGTAAAAGATTCTTCCCAGAGCACACAGTAAGTAGAGCAGAAAGGACCAGAACCCAGTGCTCTCTGCATTCTGTTCCACTGCAAAGGAAGCACAGACTGAAGTTTCCCCGAATGCTCGGAGACTTGCCTGGCCTCTGGCTGCCTCGGGGGCTCGCCTAGGAGCTGTGTTTGCAAGGAAGCATGCGGCGGAGCCCCTGGGGTTGGGGAGCCTCACCGAGCACAGTGACGAGGGACTTGGCGGTCCTCACGGGCATGGTGAAGATGGAGCAGGTGTACTCGCCCTCGTCCGCCAGCGCCACGTTGCTGATGCTGATGCTGAGCTCGTGGGGAGTGGATCTGACCAGCTGGATCCGATTATCACGAAGCGCTGGAGACATGGGGAGAACGGGAAGCCGGGCTTTTACTGGAACTTTTCACATTCATCTTCCAGTCCCAGGCCAGCGACTTTGGGAGAAGGGGTCTAGCGTGGTTGGGGGCGGGGGAAACTCCTCCCGAGCGTGAGCGATCCTTACGCGGTCAGTCACTTTCCCGAGACACTAGGCAGGCACAGCGGCCTCAGGGACACTCAGAAAAGTAGGCTTGAATCTCCTGGGCCGCCTTGTGAAGTACATGCGGCAACACTGACACCAGCTAAGTCTTAGGGCTGCCTTGGGGGGTCGCGCCTGGAGGACCCAATGGGACAGCGCGCGGCCCAGGTCAGAGCTATAGCGTCGCAGGTTTTCTGGAGCCTGCGGATGAGCCCCTGGCTTGGCGCCTAGGCAAACAGCACACCTTCCCGGTGCTCAGCCTCCACTCCCCAGGCACATGCTGCCCCCGGCTCCGCGGACCCCTGCCCCAGCCCACGGCTCCCCCGGAGACAGGAGACCTGGTACGGTACCTCTCTTCTCTCCAAAGTAGAGAGTCTGCTGGGCAGGGTTGGACCACTGCAGAGAGGAGTCCTCGTGATCTTTCACTTGGCACTTGAGCATCACGGTGCCGCCAGCCACTACTGTCTCGTCCGATGTCCAGGGCTGGCTATCTGCAGGAGTAGCAGAGGGTCAGCTCCCCCAGGAAGCCTGGCCCCTCCACCTGCATCTGGGCCAAAGCGCGCCTCGTCTAACCCGGACGGTCCGACGCCCGGGTGTCCGCGTTCTCTTGAGGCGTCGTGGGAGGAGGAACAGAGGTCGTGGGGAAGGGGAGACAGACCTTATTTCCCCTTGCTTGGAATACACAGAAAAACAGTCATTTGTTGAATGTTTGCTGAGTGGAAGGGAATAAAGGTGTCCAGAGCTACACAGAGCACCGCGCGGGCAACTTTCCTGAGATGCTCTTCGGCTCCCTGTAGCCCTGCGCTCGGCCTCCCTGCCCCCACCTGCCTGCGCGCAAGGACCAGAGAGGCGCTTGAGACCAGCCGTCCCCAAACCAAAAGGGAGGAGAAGGCCCAGCCAGCCTCAGGTCCCACATCCATTTACATAAGAGGTAGCTGATAAAATTGCGGAATAAGCAACCAAAAAGATTAAAAAAAAGAAGAAGAAAGCAAAGCTGAAACATTTTGGCACAGACTCTTTACTTCCTCCCACGATAACTTCCCTGCATCATCAGCTGACACTCTTTTGGTAACAGGACAACTGTCCTCTCAAAACACCAACCCAAGTCCCCCCCACCCCCCTCCGTTATTTTAAAGGATGAAAGTTCTCCCTGCCATGCGATGGAAATACTTTCTCACCCCTCTCTCCTTAGTCAAATTAAACAAACAAAGGACGGGTAAGGAATCGTATGGAGGGGCCCTCTAGTTGGCCTGGCCGGGGCCCCCGCGCCCCGACATTGTTCCGTGCGCCCCCCCGTGCTGATTTCCTGTCACCAGGACTGACTTTCTGCAACCCAAGAGCGGCAACCTCCGCAGGACTAAAATACACAACACCTTCCAGCTGATTCTGAAGCACTTCACCATCCCTTCGGTGGTGCTAAACTAGTGGGACAGCGTTATTCTTCTCTGAATAGGAAGCCAAGATGCTTACTTCCTGCGTTCCCTAATTGAGTAATTTTAAACAATCCCCGTTCTCCCCCTGGCACTGACCTTACCCCGGCCCTCTCTGTTATTCCTCTCCTCCGCGGTCACCAGAGCTCCGTTTCCAAGAAATACATAATGGACGCTCCTAGCAGAGCAGGGGCCCCGAGGAGAGAGGGTGGCGTGGACTGGCCTCGATAAGAGGCACGCGTGCTTCAGGGTGTCCACCTCCCCGTTGGGCTCAAAGTCTGGCCGCTGGTTTTGGTGTTTAGAATCATAACAGAACAGAGGGGGATCTTAGGGACCATGGAATCCAATGCCCTCATTTTACAGACGTAGACAGTGAGGCCATGGAGGTGAGTGATTGCTGCTAATCGGGGACTCCCGTGGGGACCAAGACTCTGTTCTTCGACTCTCAGTGCCCGTGGCCTTGTCATGGGAACGCTCCTCAAGGAATTAACTTGAAAATGATTTTAAGATTAGTGAGCCAGAGGGGCACCTGGGTGGCTCAGTGGGTTAAAGCCTCTGCCTTCGGCTCAGGTCATGATCTCAGGGTCCTGGGATCGAGCCCCGCATCAGCCTCTCCGCTTGTCGGGGAGCCTGCTTCCCCCTCTCTCTGCCTGCCTCTCTGCCTACTTGTGGTCTCTCTCCTCTCTGTCAAATAAATAAATAAAATCTTTTTTTAAAAAAAAAAAGATTAGTGAGCCAGAGACAGAGCTGGCGGAGTAAACCGGGACGTGATTTATCCCTTACGCATCCTAACGAAAGGTCTGGGAAACCTGTCGTTTACTGCTCGCTGAATACCAAGTTTGGACGAGCGATCCTCTTATCCGTGGGTCCCTTTGAAGAATTCTGCCTCAGTTGTGTCTTCCGGAACCTCTTTATTCTCAGTAATATCCTCCTCCTGGAGTCACTTTATTTTGGGGGGAAAAGGTGTAGGGGACACAGAGGTCTCTACCCTGGAGCGAGGGAAGAGGCGTAGGTACAAGAGAAGTTGGTGGCGTGGAACTAAACTAAAATGTCGGATGGAGCTGCGTGGTGATGAGGGGAGTGAGGACACAGGGCAGAGGCAACATGAGTGGGAGATGACGTGAGGATGGCTGAGGGGACATTGAGATGAGGGGCCTGGATTCTCACCTTGACTGGCCAGCATGTCAGGGCTGCTCCAGACTGTGGAGCTGATGGCCTCGCCGAGTGGGGCCAGAGTTCCCAGCTCCAAATCCCGCTCCTGCCAGTAGCCTGGGGAGAGAATCTCCATCAAGGATGAGCCCTACATATTTGCTGCTACTGTTTGGGATACTCCGGTGGTTGGGGGTGGGGAGAGGGCAGGCCCTTAATGAAAAGCAGGTTCTCCAGGATCCTTAAGAGAAGGTGGGTTTCTCACCACGGGCAGAGATTTAACTAGAGTCCTGATAAAGGAAGTGAGCTCTTCCCCGGAAGGCGGGATAAAAGGAGGATGCTAAGTTTTACCAGTCAGTCAGACAAGGTCAGAGCCAGAAGAGACCTTAAAGGTCCTCTGGTGCAGTTCTCTCACTTTACAGATGAGGACAATGGAGCCTATAAAGGTTAAAAGTCACTTGGTGAAGGTCATCCCAGAAAATGAACGATAAAAAAAAGCGAAGACTTTTCATTCCTTATCCAGGATTCTTTCTGCTACACCATATTATCTACTAAAATAACGACAGAGCCAACAATTGGAAAATATGTTGACTCTTAATCCCTTTCATAGACCTGTGAAATAAACACGCCGGTTCCTGTCTTGCAGCGCGGAAACAGGATGAAGTGACTTGCCCAAGGTCATGCAAACGGAAGAACAATGACTGGAAATTGAACGCCTGACCCCAAGTCCAGAGCCCCGTTACTTTCCAGCTGAGGCCCCTACCACTGCGGACAGACCCGGGCCGCGCACAGACCCGGGCGGGCCGGCGGCCACCTGCTCAGCTCAGGGGACGCGCAGCTGGGACTGTTCCTTCTGCGTCCGGCCCGCTGCCCACTTGATTCCCCTGGCTCTGCCGCCCTGCCCGCCGCAACTAACCCCAGGGCCTGAGACTCCGCTTGTCTTCCCGGCCGGTGGCCCCGGTGGCCCCGGCGCCCGCCGGACAAACGCTGCACGGAGCCCAGCGCCGGGCTCCCCAGCTCCACCTGAAGACGCGGAGGGACAAAGAAACCCGCCTGGCGAATCTGCCAAGTCTCCCGCCGCCCGCCCAGAACTAGCCAATCACGGGCGCAAAGCCCAGTGACGTCATCGGCTGCTGAGCAGAGTCCAGAGCAGCCACGCGTCCCGGGCCGGGAGTCGCGGGAACTTGGCGCAGCGGACGCGCGGGAACCGGACCGGCCCGCGCTGCCCCGGCGGTGCTAGGCAGGGTCGGGGGAGGAGGGCCAGGGATGCAGACCAGACTGAGAAGTGGGTCTGAAGATAGGGGACGGGACAAGGGGGGCATTGCTGAATTCGAAGGAAAGGGGAGAAGGGGCAGGTTGAGGGGGAGCGCAGGGGAAGGGAGGGGAGAGGCGGAGAAAGAGGGCTAAGGCCCCGAGAGAGCGCCTCAGAGCGTCACTGGCCTCCCCTGGTCCTCACACACACACCCTCCAGGAGATTCCAGAAAACACTTCTCCGGGAGGAGAAGCACCAATGCCCAAATGGGAAGGGAGAGTAGAGACGAGACAGCGGAGAAAACCTGGAGCCCGTGGGGAGAAGCAGGCAGCCAAGGGACCGGGAAAGTGTTGGTGAAGGGAGGCAAGAAGGCTGAGGCTGCAAGGGGAGGTGGCCAGTGCTGGCACAGGGGCTCTCACACCCAGCAGTGGCCGCCGGGGTGCCAGGCCCTTGCCCTGCTGCCTTCTGCGGACTTCAAGGCTGGAGGCAACCTGCCGCTGGTGAGTGTTTCATCTTCTTTTCCAGGTTGTGTATTTGTGGGTTCTTGGACACACCGTGGAAAGCCAGATTGGGGCGCTAGAGGCACGTGGGGAAGTCACAGAGAAGCCAGAGCTCAACCCCCCAGCCCCCAGTACTGGTACTAGGTGCACTAAGCAAGCACCAAACAGGAGCGGACGAGGGAATGGCCACCTGAAACTTTGTCATAGGACTTTTCAGTTTGCAGGGTGGATCTTCAGCCAGCAGTTCATTTACTGACAAAACAACCTTGGAGACAGGCAACCAAACAATGGCTTTTTAGAGATGAGGTTGAGAGAGGTCCCTTGACTTACCTAGAGGTACACAAATAGTACACCTCTCAAGAATCCTCTTTCTCTCTCCCCGGGGGGGGGGCTCTAAAAGCTTTCTCAATAGCTCCTTTTCCGTGTGGCATTTCCGCCCATTGTATTGCAGTCCACCTGTTTACTTATCAGTTTCCCCATCTAAACTTGGAGCTGGTTAAGAGCAGAGGGCTGACCTTATTCATCTTTGTATCATCAGCTCTTAGTGCAGAGCGGGCTCCCGGTGCATTAAATTGTCTTTGGTCATTTATTCAGACACACCTGGCGGCTGAGATCCGTCCATTCACAGCCAGACAGGGGATGGATCTGCCCAAGGGCGTGGATTTTGTCTCCTCTCTCTCCTGCTCCTTCTTTCTTCTGTGCTTTTTGCTGCATTCCCTACGCTGCCATCCCCCCCCTTTCTAGTTCTTTCATCTCCCCCCTCCTCCCGCGTTTTGTTGGCATTTTCTCCCCCTCTGTAGGACGAATATGGGACATGGTAAGGTAGGCCA